>JAYRBT010000139.1:39990957-40073904 GCA_036023395.1 Myiotriccus ornatus
CCCTCTGCCAGGTGTAAAGTTCCATCTTCAATATCTCAGCTTACAGAGAGCCCAGAGCCAGCTGGGCTCCCCCACATTCAAGTTGTTCAACTTGTTTTGCACTGGCTAAGATTAGGAGCAGTAATGATCTCAGATTAAAACTTGAATCTAATGCGTGACTCTGTAAGACCCCAGGCTCTAAGATACAAGCTCACGAAAGGGGTTTTGCTTTAAAAATATATAAGGCTCCAAATATTTGCCTGCCAAATTTATGAATTAGAAGAGCCTTCAGTTCTTCTAAAGCCTTAAGAGAGCACAAAGGAGAAACGCTGCACATGTTTTCTCAGGGGGTGCTTTTACTGGTAAACTTTAAAAAAGAGTAAGGGAACTTGGCAAAAGTTTAAAGGGCAACATTCAACCAAAATAAAGCATTCCACAAAGCGTTGACTTGGCACATGCTAACCCATACAACTCGGCCAATTCCAACCCATCCAGTCTCATGCTACCCAACATATTAAGAAAGGAGATTAGGAGAATAAGAGGAAGTAAAGAGGGGGGGAAAAAAAAAGAGAAATATAGCTACCACCCCTAGATCCAGGGTAGAGCCACATACCAGGAGTCCAGAAGATACCATGGCTTGAAGGAGCATGGGGAGCACATCGCTTCTCTTATTTGCTTTGACCCCCCTGTGGCCACACCCCCCCCACTCCCCAGGTGAGACTTCCAGGTGAGACCACTCTGGGGCTCCGGGAAGGGGCGTGGGGCACTGCTCCTGGTGTGTCAGAGGCTGGTTTAGGGAGAAGAGGGGGTGTGGTGTGGGGCAGTGCTCCCGGGTTGCTTTTGACTGGCAGCTACCCTGGGTTTGCCCAAGGAGACACCAATGGTCTGGGTTAAGGGATAGGTTGTCACCTCACTTTTGTGAAACTTGCCGTGTCCCTTCTTCCCTGCCCCTCCTCCCCCCCCCCGCGCCCCATCTGAGTTGATCCAAGTCAGTAATGAATACAATAATCCACTGTCTCACAGACTCACATAGCAAAAAATAGCTGGGTTCTTTTATTCTGTTGCACAAGTCTGGATCTTATTTTACATTAAGTTAAAATATTTTCATTTCAGTTGTAGTAAAAGTACACATCAAATATCAACCACTTAGAGCTGAAAAGATTTTAATGATTAGGAGAAGGAATGTATTTGATATCTCCTGCTTCAGGCTTTGGTCCTTTAGAGTCTCGTCCATGCCTTGACAACAGCGCTCAGCTATAACATGAGGTTTGTGCCGAAACAGGTAGGAGGAAGCAAGAAGTGACCAGATAAAGTATCAAATGAGTGAAAAAAAAAAAGTGTGGTCCTTAGTTTGGAGTAGAGAGTGTTGAGTGATACAGGTTAATGCTTAACTGTTTTCCTTTGCTAGGAAATTTTTTTAAAGAGCTTTTAAAAGGGACTAATAGTCTTTGTGATGTGTTGTTTAGTGTTTGGTTATGTTGGTTTGTTTTAGAGGGGCTTGGGGAGTGGAATTGTTTTTGTGTGTGGTGGTATATTTTTCTGGGCCAAACAGGTGTCTCTATCATATTCCTTCAAGGTTGTTTTAGGGTAAACTGCCTTATTTTGATTATCTGTATAATTCCTTACTTTATACAAAACTTATTACCATAATTCATAGTATTTTTTTTATGTTACAAAAACCTCTGACACCGTCTCAGGATTTTCTGTTAAAACTAAGTAATTTTGGTGGATTTAGCACTGCTGTACATTGAGGCACTGTTGCTTTATTTTCTGTACACCGAATTTTGCCGATGCTAATGGTTACATGTGGTTAAATGTAACTGTAAGGCCTCAGTCTCACAGGGCGAGTTTCTTAAAGGGGCTTTGTTTTTTTTATACCCGAGGGGGCACAAGGGAAAAAAACATAACCATGTTTTTCTGGAGGCTAAACCACAAACTTTTTCTGGCAAACTTTAGAAAATAAAGGAAATTGGCAATTTTCAAAGGTAACATTCCATCACAGTTAAGCATTTCACGAAGCATAGACTTACCACACTGCAGCCCATCCAAATATAAGTTACCCAGATTGCAAGAAGAGAAAATCAGGAGAAGAAAGAGAGAGACAGAGAGAGGGAAAGCAAAAACGTAGCTACTACTGTGGTTTCAGCATGGTATGAGCCAAGGACAATAGGGAGGCAACATGTGGAGGCCTTGTGCCATGATTTTTATTTGCTCTGGCTTTCCTGCCGACCACCTTCCCCCCCCAGGTGGGGTTTCCAGTTTGCCAGCCGTTCTGGAGCTGGGTTAGGGGTTCCAGGGCCACATTGTAGAGAGGTGGTTCCAGTGTGCCAGTGACTGGCAGCCACTCTGGGGCTGTCTCAGAGGCTCTGGAGGATGGGAAATGTGAGCAGTGCACTGTACCACCTTGGCAGAACTTGCCCTGCCCCCTCCCACACACACCTTAGTTGTTTTGAGTCAATAATGGTATTTTCCAGTCTCTCACAGTAACTAAGCTGGGCTTGCAGCTTAGGCTGTGCAATATCTGGCCTTATGAGCTCTTTATCAGTTTCTATTTCTTAAACACTTCTTTTCACTTTTTTTTTTTTTTTAAATCATTTTGGAAAAGATGTATATCTGAATTGACTAACATCTCAATCACACTTTTTTACCTAAAGTCGGGCAGTACTGTGGGATAAATCAGACTGCTGTGTGGACTTTTTTTTTTTGTTATTGAAACAATCCTTTATATACTCTGTAATACAAAGTCTATTTTCATTTCTTTTGTGAAAACAAATATTAAAAGGTTTAAAAATGAAACCAGAGTGTATGCTACAATGATTTGTTTAATTGAGTGACTTCTGTTTAAGTAGTTAAATGAGCCATGTGCCGTGTTCACGTATATATATTTTTATATATATATATATTTATGTATAGTCATTTTTAGCTGTTAATTGGAGGTAATAAGATTTCAATTTATGGTACAGCAGAAAAAACAGCACAGTCTATGAGCACTTGAGTGTTTGACCAGAAAGTGTTATACATCCTTGCAGTGATCCTCTGTAGAGACCTTATCATGAACCTGACCAAAGCTACGGAGTCACGCAGGTGATTCTGACTTTCAGAACATAAGGTCACAGTTTGAGTGAAGTCTCAGATAGCAGAAATGCTTTCATTTTTACTGAGCCAACAAAGGCCTCTTACATTGCTGGGTAGTTAATGTTTTCTGAATGGTCTCTCAAAGACGAAGTGCTTGTTGGTTACCATTTCATTATTGTTCTTCCTCGTGGTCTGACAGCGCTGTACCCTTCAAAAGGAGGAGAGCATTGAATTATGTCGCGTGCTGTATGTGTCCAGTCATCTTTTCTGACCAAGTGAGTAAAAAAAAAAAAAAGAGGAAGATCTTAAAGCAAAATCCTTCCTTTTCAGAAAATTTCTTTGCTCTGTTTACTGAATTCATCTGTGAATGAAGCATGCACTGCATGTACAATTTACAGTGTAAGATCAAATTGCCCAGAAGACAATACTGTTCGTCTAAGGCAGATGCACAAAAATATTCTGCCTTATTTTTTAAAAATGTCAATGCTTTCAGTATGTGCTGCTGCAAGAAAACAGGACATTTTATCAGGAGTTAATCTGTCTGAGCTGTAAACCCTTGAATAATTAGAATAATTAGTCTCTAGCCTAAAATATAGCTACTATGTATTTAGTTGTAGTGAGATAGGAAGCAAAGTGCGTGTTTCTTTGATAAGTAGATAATCTAAAAGTGTGTCATTTAAATAAATGTGGTCACTAAAGAAAGATTTTGGATATGAAATTCTAAATGTACAGGTATAAAAGGGGGCAAAGCGAATGAAGCAAATGTTCAAAAGTGCTCTAAGATGCTTTAGAAGAAAAAATTACAGAGAAGAAAAAAATCAAGAATAGAATACTGATGATGTAAAAAAACCATTATTTCCAATTTTAAATTGGTTTCATGATGATATAAGCATACACCAAGATGTGCTGTGTAACTTTTTTATTCTGTACTTTTCATTAAACGAGTAATAGATATCAGGCCTTCCAGGTAAATATTGGTGATATTTATTGATAATCTCAATTTTATTTAAGCCTTCTATATTTTGAAAATCAGAGCACACAATTTAAAGATATTATGTTACCTGCATCTAGCAAATCCTTAGTTTTGAAGTGCATGGAAAGCTTGTTCACTGTTTATTAGTTATTTGGATAAAGTTAAGGAAGTTTTACCGGAAACCAATAATAATATTAAAAATCAGACAGTTAATTAGTGTTTAAAGATGTTAACATTTTCTCTATAGAATACAGTAAAGGTATTGTAATTATGGACTTGGATCCTTTTCATGCCTGCCACCAAATTTATGAAAATAACCTTTCTCCCTCGTTTTCCCATTTATCAAATAGGAATAGCCCCAGTCCTGGTCAAGTGCTCTGATCCTTGTGGAAGATAAACCTCCTTTGTGAGTGTGTTCAGTGTTATAAATAGCATTATCCCTATGATATCAAGAGTTCCTTCAGGAGAATACATTTGCAAGGACAGTTTTTTTCACTTTGGTTACATGCTGCTTCTTTGTATACCAATTTAAAGCGAAAATGGGGCTCGAGTGTCAGCATAATATCTGATCAGCAGAATGCCCTCTGCTGAATAATACTGTGACATATATAGCACAATGCAATAAATTGGATAGGAAGTAGTAGCTTGCTATTTTGGACATAATTATTGTGGTTTTATGTTTACCACCTCAGTCTTTGCATTCAGAAATAAGCTGTCTTTCAAATGCTTCTTATTGATGCTTTATTTTAGTAAGTAGATGTACAAAGAACTTTGCAATTTGATCCTAGTCAGTGTGAACCTTCTAAAACAACCTTCTAAGCTTAAAGCAACTTTTAAAAAGTGTGTGTTATATACCGACTTATAGTTTTCTCCTTTTCCTGCGTTGTGAGAAAAGGTGTATTGGTGGGGAAAAAATTATTCACTGAAATGCCTGAGAGATGAAAAATAAGCATTTATAGGAAAAAATGAGAAACTTTAGAAAAATATGAAAATTGTCTTAGAGTTTATTTTCCCTACATGTGACTAAGCAAATTGCAAATAATAGTGAAAGACATTGAAAGGTATTGATATAGGATGGAAAAAGTAGAGCCATGCTTCAACAATTATTTTTCTCTAAAGGCTCATAAAACAACCCCAAAAATCCCCTACCTTCCTTCTCACCCCTCAGAAAAACCAAACAAACCCAAAAAACCCTAAACCAATAAAAATACCCAAAGAAACAGAAAACCAAAATAATATGAAAGAACTCCCTGTGTTCTCACATGGCCTCCGAGAAATCAATTGCTGAAAACATAGTTAGGAGAAGTAAGGAATGTTCTTGTTTCTATTGCCTAGCTGTAACATAGAATAGCCAGTAGCCAGAAGTTTAGGAGCAGGTTTGGGGATTCTTAGGTAGAAAAATGCAGTAATTGATATCATAGTTAATAACTGATTTGGGCTGCTGCTCTTGTATACATTGGGTCTTTAAGCTGAATAGAGCTGTGTGGTCAGGAGCTATAACTGTAAGTTAAAGATGTGAGTCGATCAACTGCATGGTTTTATCTTTCAGTCTTTGTCACTGTAAATTATACAGTAGGACTCACCGATACGACTCTGGGTTTGGGTGTTGTTTGGTAGAGGAAGAATAAACAGTAATAAGTTGCAAATCAGAAAAGATAACAACCACTAAAAAAAGTTATTTTGAGGCTTCTGACAGGGCTACTTTATCTAAAGGGTTCTTGGTATGTGGGGATCACTCTGGGTTGCAAGCAAATACTTTGGTTTAGCTAATAACTATTTTTAGACAGTAAAATAATCTGGTTGATTTTTTAAAATGGGAACAGAAATGGGGAGTTAACACCTTTGGAAGCTGAAATGTCTTTTATTATAATTGAATTTTTACTAAATGTTCTGGTATGAAGTATTTTGTTTCAAGAGTTGAAATGGATTCCTTAGGACAGCTACCAATATATAATCTGTTGGCTGGTTTAACTGTATAGAAGAAAAATAATTAAAGACAATCTGGCATTTGTATATGTGGTTTCTGCAGCATAGAAATTACCTGAACATTTTAAAGGTAATAAGATGATATTTTTTTCTGCTAGTTTGTCCTAATTTGCTTCCTTCATTTTAATATGTGTAATTGACAAAATAGAACGTGCCCTTTTACTCAAGAAAATGCACGAACATTTTAGTTAGGCCTTTATGAAGCACGATACTTGTCTTATGTAAATGATGTCAACAATTCAGACGAGGATTGCGCTAATTAATGCTATGTGGTCTGCATGGCATTTAACAAACAGAATAGCTTTGTTAATGCATCATTAGCAAAAAATTTCATTCTTTTTCATCTCTCATAACTGATTGTGCATATGTAAGCCATGTGTTTTCTGTCCTGGACTGTAGTAGGCTTGCTTTATCAGTCTTTCCAAGTTTCAAATACTATTGATCAGCTGTACTGTGTAGTATGATAAATGGCTTGGTCACCAGCACTAAAAAATATCTCAAATAGGCAAAACTGTATTAATGGCTTAATAGCAGTATGTTCTTACAGATCTCTGTGTAGCAGATGAAGTGTCCCACACAGGTACTTGAGCCAAGTACTTAATCTAAAGCACTGTCAGGTGTGCTTCTGAAGGTGTCTGCAGGTGAATATGCAGTACTACTTCTCTGTCCCAACAGCATAAATATGGAAAAATCAACTGCAAATGCAGAATGGGAGAAAGTAATGTGTTGCCTGCTGTGATGCTCATGAATCGAGAGATAGTTTATGTTAATGATTCCTGTACTGGAGAGGAGCATAGTAAGCCTGGACTTTTGTTTTGAAAGGTAAATAGAAGTTGCTGGAATAGAGAGTTGTTTCCTTCTTCATGAACAGGTTTAGTTTTGTGAAAAGAAAAACTTGTCATGTTAGTGCTAAATTTAAGGTATTGTCTGTTAGCTGCATGTTTCTTCTGCTCTGCCTTTGTAGTCTAGATTAACAGTGGAAATATCTCCATAGAAAACCTACTTGGGAATAAAAATTTTCAGCAGAACTAGGAGCTACATAGAGATTCATAAGGGAGGGTTGGCGGGGGCGGGGGGGGGAAGGAAATGTACATGGAGTACCTAAAATGTGGAAATATTCTCTGGGGTGGTATTTAATGAGATATAATTAGATAAAGCAATCAGTCTGTTTTTATACTATCTTGGAACTTTCCTGTAGAATGTGACAGAAGAAAATTCAAGTTATATTGTTTCTTTTGTAGTATATAAGGCTGTATCCAGTAAGGAATTAAAGGGGAGAGAGGAGGGTGGGCAGGAAGGAAAATTTCCAAGTATGTAGATTATTTTGACAACTAAACCATGGAAGAATATGCTATTAAGTTCAAAAAAGAGACAGAATGTGTTGCCGTAGAGCATTCACTGAAATATGTTCGTGCAAGTGAAATACTGTTGTCTGAAAAGGACGAGTTAAGGAAGGGATCTCCTTTCTGAATGAAAAGCAACTAAAAGCTTCTGAAATACTAGGAACCTTCCCTCCTATTAAGAATTAGTTTCACAGAATCACAGTATATGCTGAGTTGGAAGGGACCCACAAAGATCATCGACTTTAGCCCTGCACAGGACCATCTCCATGAGTCACACCATGTGCCTGAGAGTATTGTCCCAACACCTTTCGAACTCTTGTCAGGCTTGGTGCTGTAAACACTGCCTTGGAGAGCCTGTTCCAGTGCCCAACCACCCTCTGGGTGAAGAGGCTTTTTGTAATATCCGACCTAAATCTCCCCTGACACAACTTCAGGCCATTCCCTCAGATTCTGTCACTGGTCACCACACAGAAGAGATCAGTGCCTGCCCCTCCTCTTCCCCTCACAAGGAAGTTGTAACTGCAATGAGGTCTCCCCTCAGTCTTCTCTTCTCCAGGCTGAACACACCAAGTGATCTCAGCCTCTCCTCACACGGCTTCCCATCAAGGCCTTTCACTATCTTCGTTACCCTCCTTTGAACACTCTCTAAGAGCTTAGTATCTTTCTTATATTGTGATGCCCAAAACTGCACACAATATTCAAGGTGAGGCCACCCCAGTGCAGAGCAGAACGGGACAATCCCCTCCCTCGACCGGCTGGTGATGCTTTGCCTGAATCCCCCCCAGGACACGGTTGGCCCTCCTGGCTGCCAGGGCACTGCTGACTCATATTCAACTTGCCAGTGACCAGGACCCCCAGGTCCCTCTCTGTGGCACTGCTTTCCAGCGTCTCATTCCCCAATCTGTACATACCTCTGGGGTTTCCCCATCCCAGGGGCAGAATCTGGCACAACTGAGTCTTGAACACTTGTAGGATGGAGACCCCATGACCTCTCTGAGCAACCTGTGCTGGCGTTGCCCATCCCTCTGGTAAATGCTTACTGGTTTCACAAGTACTATCAAGTAGGAACAGACTGCTTCAGCTTTCTGTTACTGTCCACCAACCCCTTTTCCTCTTCTTTCTAAACCTGAGCATAAACCAAAGAAGCTGCTTTCATACTGCATTCTTGCTGGACTGCAATGAAATGCAGAACTTCCTACTTCCCCCATATCTAGTCAGCAAATAGATATATGGAATAACTATGCTGCTTCCCTCTCTCACTGGCAGTAAAAAAATACTTTAGCTATTTGCTCAGTTATTTACCCATAACGATAATGGACTTTACAGGAGTCTATATCTGGGGATGTAGTTTTTGGCTGAGGCAAGGTGAATCACACTTTTTGCCAGGATGGTATTTCCCTGAAGTTTCTCACAGTGAAAAAACTTTATTGACTGAAGATGTGTTTTACCTGCTTCCAAAATAATGCACTGCTCAGCCCCTGTGCCCCAGGTTTGAAAATTGTGTGCTCATTGCTTGTATAAGGGTGGTAGTAACTCTGAATTTGTTGGGCAAGGGAGGGGCTACCAGAAGAATGAACTATTGATTTTATTTTTTAACATATCAAAAACTTAGATTTGTGTTATTGTAGAAATAAAGGAATATACTGAAATATAAATTTGAGTAAGATTTCTTTTCAGAGAAAGAACTGTGTAATATGTTTCTGCACTGTGGAGTGCTACAATTTACAAGGCTAACGATACACCAAAAAGGTTAATCGTGTGTCCTGGTTTTCTGAGGCAGCTATTTCTAGGAATAGCTGTTTCTAAGCTTTTCATTCCAATTTCTGTCAACTAGATTTCGACAATGAACAGCCCAAAGGAGCATAAACAGGAGCTTCTGTTGTGGAGTGCATTTTCTTTTTATTTTAAAGCAATGATTAACCCTTTTTAAAACTTCCTTTTGATGTGACCAGACAAAGAGAGACTCTTATAGCCCTTTGGGATTTGCTTGCAGTGTGAACCTTCTTCAAAAATCATGACCTTGGCTATCCAAGTGACAAGGCTCTCAAGTTGTTAAAGTAGATTTAAATGAGAAGAAAGCAGAATGTCAAGTGTGTGTATTTATTGCTGTAGATCTAGTGTAGCAATAGTTTGTACTAGTTAAAGCACATGTGAGTATATTAACCACCCAGGTTGTTGCTGACAGGATAGAAACCAAAATTAACGGCATGCAACAATACAGTGGGAAAAATATACCAAAATCCTCACATCTTAACATGTAAGCATTTAATACATAAAAATGAATGTAGGTTATGCTTAGTTTTGTCTGGGGGTAGGAATACTGATAAAGTCTTTCTTAGTAACAAGGACATTCTTTGTGATGTAGATATATGTATGCCTTTTCTTTACAGTCATAACAACTTCTTGTCAAATGAACCAAAAAGTCCCAAGTGAGACTTTCCCATCATGATAGAACAAGAACTCAATAACTTGTTATTCAAAATCCTGTGGTAGAATACATTTCTGTCTTGAGAAATTGGGTTCTTTACGCATTTCCCTGGGAAAAAAATGCACTCCAGTGATTGTTTCAATGTATGCAGTGGGTTATAAAGGGAGTTTCAGAGATACTGTACTTATCAGCTGCACATGAACAGTTTGTGGTTTGAAGAGGGAACCTGGGATGGAGAAATCCAACCTTCTGTATCCGATTTTACCCAGTGGAATGTGGCATTAAACAACCGTATTGTGTGTTTAAAATTTCATTTTGTCTGTTGGAACACTAGACCATATAGTTTATTTGGAGAAGCTTATGGATAGTTTGTTCACCTGTTTCCTCATTTTCTATTTTATGTATCAGATAATGTGAGGAAGTGTATTGTGAAAATCAAAGGTAAACCTTGAAGCTCAGTGTGGTGTTAAACCATGCCTCATGTCTTAATTATTTTAGTGGAGCACAAAAATTGTGCCCCTTTGATTTAGGTTGTACATTTAAATTAAAGTCAGATTGAAATGAGGACTAAAAATCAGATCATTGTGAAATATTTGATTAGGAAAGGGTATGGATCTTTTGTTTCACAAGAACTAACTGAAGACTTAAACATCCTCAGGAAAGAAATTATTATTCCTTTTAATATGTGAACCAGTCTTGGGCTATGTATTCTGTCATCAACCAGTCTTTTTGATTTTTAACAAATGTGCTGGTGGTGGTTTTTTCTTTTGTTATTTCTGCTGTGGCCTACATTTATTTACTTGTCATCTTTTATCCATTTGTTTTTTTTTCAGATACATATTTAGGATATAGTACAGCTAATCTGTAGAAGTGCTTAAGCTATGCAAATTTATATGCTGTCTGTGTGACAGTTACTAGAAAGTTCTGTATCCCTATTTATAAAGCTTTTAGTATTGCTGTTTATTGCTATTTATTTAGATCCGTGTTTTGAGCATGTTGTATTGTTCCTTGCTTCTGAGTCTTGAAGTGGAACAGCCTCACAAAGAAATATGCTTTGATGATAAGATTGTGAAGTAAGAATGAATGAGCAGAGAAAGTAACCCAGGACTATAATAATGTTTGTAGCATTCATTACACTGTTGGTTAAGTAATGTATTCAGACTGACTAGTGTTTCCCAGCTTCTACATCGCCCATTATACCTTCTAGTAAATTAAAACTAGGAAACCTTTGTTGGAGTTATAGTGCTCAAACTGACATCTAATTCCCCCAGACAATAGGTACAAGCCTGCAAGCCTCTCTAATTCTTTCCAGCTTTACATTTATTGATTCTTTTGCAAACCTGTTTCATCCAATCTATTACAAACAGCACTGGTTAGAAGTGTGAAGTTTACCACCTTTGACCTAAGGCTCATTACAAATTATAGCTATCTGACATACAGTTGGGCATCCCAGACATACTTCTAATCAGAAGAAAATTTGGACCCTTAACTGCTCAACATACCAAGCTGGTATCCTGCTTTGTTTAGAAGGACTGACATGTTAATTCTTTGATCTGTCTGGTTTGGAACTGAATTTAGTTCAGCTATCATTTGTATTCTATGCTGTAAATGTTTTATTACTTGAGTTGGCTTACGTAAGTAGTTTATTTTGATTCAATACTTCATTTTCCCTAGTCTTGATTAATGTTTTGCATATGTAGTTGTAAGTTTCTTACTGCAAAGTACGGATTCAATATTTTTTTTTTTTTTAATGTGTCAGGTTTTTTCATCTTTTATTATTGAAAAGTTACCAAATAATCCATTTATAATCGCTGAATGGATAGAAAAAACCAGTAAATTGTAATGAAACGAACACAATACATTTTTATTATTTTCTGCATAACTGATACTGTAAAACATATGTAATAAATAATTGATAATAAACAAACACATCTTATTTTTCCCACTGTATTCATCACCAGTATCAAAGCTTTGAAGTTTAGTAAATAATTTATGATAGTTGTTAGTGTAAGGAAATCTAACTGTAGTCCTGATCCTGCTTTATTTTTTGTCCTTGTTGTTCTTGAGGAGAACTTTGATTGGTAGCCAAACTGAATGATAAAGAATGTATGAATAACCGATGGGATTCATGAAACAGACTGAAAATTAAATCAGCTATTTTTAATTTGAGAAAAAAAATCTTAGAAATACGTAATGAAAATTTTGGAGCTTTTTTAATTGGGTATGAATTGCATAAGACAATGATGGAAGGGAATGCTTTTAATACAGAGTGGAACATATTTTCCACCTGGTTTTGTTCTCAAAACTTCAATCATAGTGTCTTTTAACCTGGTTAAATATCTTGCTAAGATCTACTGTATTTGCTGAGAATATAACAAAAGATGCCAGAGTTCAAAAATAAAGAAATACATGTTTTTGGCCTTTACTGAAATGTTCCATAGAATACATGTTTAATTTTATTTTGTTTCCCTTGTTTGCATGAAGAAGCCAAAGACTTTAGAGGGATTTTTCAACAATGAAGAGATTTATTTCTTTTCCATGTCATTCAGGCTTTTCAGGATGCCTTCTAATTTATGTCCTTATAAAAGTTCTTAAATACTCCAGTAATATATTGTTAGTTTTTAACTTGTGTTCTGACTTATCTAAAACTTAAAATAAAGCAGAAAAAAACCAAACATGCCTTCAGGGAGAGATGTAAAAATTCTGTGTAATTCTGTAACTTGTAGGTACTACTTTGTGGTGTCTCTACTTAAACCCTCAAAAAAGAATGAAATCAGGACAGAGCAAAGGGGTTTAAATCCCTCCTCATTTTGGCTGCAAAAAGCAATGCAGCATAAAACCTTATGTGTAGTTTCCCCAAGCTGGGTGGGGAACCATGGTAAAAGTTTGTTACTAAGAATTTCTCTGTTCGTTTTTTGTTTCTTATGGTTTGTTTGTTGGGTTTTTTTGTTTTTTTTTTTTTTTTTTTTTTTAAGCATTGTGTAAATGCAAATATAGATGGATGATAGTAATTATGCTCAAGGTGACAGGACTGCACAGGAATCTTTGGCCATTCTAACTTCTCTGCGTGTGGCTGCAACCTGCAGTACTTGTCTTGCTATGTAGTTTTACATATGTAAAGCTCTAGGTCTTGCTTTGTTTTTGACACAGGTGGGATGGGGAGCACAGCATATAAATAGTTTCTGTTTTGTACAGATCTAATTACAATGAGCATCACAGTGAAGCTTTGAAGAACATTTTCAATGCAGGGCTGAGTATATTAGGCACTAAGAGGAGAAGGCTATTATTTCATCGTATAGGGTCTTCTGGGTCTGAGGTATGGGCTGGTTTGTGAGGCTTTTTATTTAAAGGTGATTTTTATAGGTGTCATGAGCTAGGTGTTGTGAAAGTTACCAAGAAGAGCAAGGACTTGTTCTTTCCTTAAAGAAATTTGGTGTTTCTCGAGATTTCCTGTACACCACTGTTTTTTCCCTTGAAATCAGTACGGTATCTGCCTTATATTGGCAAGACCACATTAAGCTAGTATTGTCATTAGCTCACTAATTTGTCTTGTGTGGTGGGAAATTTCTGACTTTGACCAATATGGTGATAATTTCACTTGACAAAGGCACATTACTACTTTCTCCCTATTGAATAGTGAAAAACTTTACCAAAAAAAAGAATTTGTTAGGTCATTTTGGGGGGAAAAAATAAGCCACCATTTTTTGTTGTTGAAAGAATTAGCCTAAATACAGACGTTATCATTGACTGTTCATTGTTGTTGGACAGTGGCAAATTATTTCCTCTAGGGATCTGTAAATGATGTGATGAGCAAGTATTCAATCTTCACTTGCTAGCTCTAGCTGCTTCTTGAAAAGTACTTCAATTTGGTTTTGTTCTAAAAGCTCTTCTTTTCCTTTCCTCTGCATGTATTCTGCCATCCTTGTTTTGTCTGTCTTTAACTGCTAACATTACAAAAACAGTGATAAATAGTTGATAAAGCTAATGATGTTTGCAGATGAACAGCCGTATTCTTTTGGAAGCTTTAAAATTGTTAAAGAATTATCATCAAAGAACATTGCAAGAAACGTGTGACTACAGTGTGACCTCATGCAGGTTAATTTTTCAGTGCAAGAGGAACCTGTATACTTGCCTAAAGCATCACTGGCTTCATAGATCACTTTGAAGGATTGGGACTTGCTTTTTGTAAGGAACGTGGAAAGTATTCATCAGCTGCAGCTCCCTGTTTGCAACAATACATCACCTTCGTATGTTTTCTTTGGTCGTAGAGAGAATCTGCTGACAGCAGGGCTTTGATAGAACAGGCCACATCTGCCATTGACTTTTTACTTTCAGTGTCACCTTGGGGCATCGTCTTTAGTTTCCATGTAATGATAATGTCTTAACGGCTCTGGTTCTCCAGAGGCTAAGTTCATGTGTTGCACAAAGTGGGCACAAAAAATGCTGTGGAAGAGGAAGAGAAAAAATCTCAGTTGTTTTCAAGCTGGCTTCTTTTGCAGTCAGGTTTTGTGAATATTTTTAAGAATTGTGTAAATTTTTATTAAACTGTAATCTGTTTTTGAAAACATCTGGATTTCTTGGCAAGGAAGGTGAAGCAGAAAAGGTGGAAAAAAAGGCTAATTTCCAGAAGGATAAAATGAACTTCAACTAGAGGAAACAGGTTAATAATTATCTGTGCACTGCCAATGTTCAAGATACAATATTGTTCACACACAGAGCTCAGTTATCTGAAGACCAAAGGAACAGCTTCTACTGTACCTGTCTGTACAGAAAGATAATATTAGTAGTCTTCATGACCCCTTACAACCTCATAAAAGGTGAGGTGTTCTCCTTATTGAAAATCTTGGGAGTTAAATTAATAAAATAAATTTGTATAGGTATCAGTGAATCATGAACGAAATGTTCGGTTTTAGATCCGTAGAAGCACCAGTTATTCAAACTATCAAAAGCAGTGTACTTTAATTAAAATAATTTTTTTAGTGAAAGTCTACTTGAAGGAACAAGTAATTTATGGTAAAAGAGATGAAAATTAGAATGTGTATTTGTACATAACCTTCCCTTAAGTATTGAACTCTGTCTTTAATGTATATTAGTTGCTAAATCAAGTCAGATGTCTGAGGCGAGAACTGGAGAGCTGATAGCAAATATTCACAGTGGAAGCTGATAACAGCCTTAATTAAGCTGCTGCTATCTTTCCATGATAAATTTAGAGCTTCTCCGTAAATCACCTGACTCAATGCACTATTTGCATCCAGGAGTGTTTGATTTAGATCAGTGTTTTTGTTAAGAAATCTGCAGATGTCTCTTTGATAGCCCTAGCTGTCTCTCAGGGAAGAGCCTGGGAGCTTTGTTTCTGCTGTGTTGCAGTGTCGAGAAGGAGGTGTACATCGACCTAAAGCTGACCTTCCAGCATTTAGCTTTTTCAGGGTTGACATGGACTGAGAAATACTTCGAAATTAATGCAAGTGTTTTCTCAAACCAGTTCTTGAACCCAAAATTCCTTAAACTTTTAGTTTAAGGAAGATAAAAGATGTGTGCTAGATTAGGTAGCTTATTAGTTGTCCTTGCTAACACTTAGCAGTGAGACCTGTTTCACAGAGGCTGTTCCCCGCAGCTGTGTCACATATGAAATTTTGCACATTTTGTTTTATATGTTATGTTTAGAAAGAAGGACATCCAGCTTCTGAGGTCATGAGGCTTTTGTTTGGGGCTAACTTCTTTACTGAAATAAGCATTTCGATGCACTTGAAATTATATTGGGGAAGACACTGAAGGTGGGTACTCTCAGGGCTTAAAAAAGAGCATAGTTTTTGGAGATCATTCAAGATATCATAATCTACTGGTTTTACAAAACAAGCTCAAAATCTTAATCTTCTAGACTAAGTTGCAATAGTTGAAGGTAGGGGGAAAAATTATATATATTAGTCAAAAGCTTTCTCATGATTGTGGCAGGGATCTGTCTCTGCTCCTGGACAATTGCTTATCAGTGGTGATCTGAGAGTCATTCTACCCATGTGTCTTATTCCCTTCTGGTGCAGATTTTACTGCAGTTACCTATTTCATCTTCATATTCCATTACTGCACAAGAAGACCTCTAGTCGAAAAATTAAGAACAGCTGAAGAAAACTGGCACTTGCTTAATTTCAGAAAGTTTTATCTTGAAAACTTTGTTAAACAGGATAATTTCAAGCATATTTTTAGAGCTCTGGTGAGCACAGTCCAAGACAACTCTGTTCATGTAGTGTTAACTGCAACTAAACTGAAAGGCTTTGAGATAACAATTCATTTGATGAATTTTTCAGTAGCATGTTTAGTATTGTGTCACCAGATTATTTGGATGGATTTATTTTCTCTGTTTTGCTTTCAGGAAATGTGTACATTGTAAATATGTCACAAAATCATCGTTGACTGAACTGTGTGACAGAGACACTTTATTTTATTTCTTTTCAGGAAAGAATAATTTGAAAGTTAATTCTTGCATTAGAATTTTTTGCTTAAAAAATAAAATGCAACGTTTTTTTCCCGTCTAGAAATTCTGTCATTGTTTCTGAACTAGAACATTTTTACAGTATTCTTCTTTTTGGTTTACTTAGAAAAATTGGGGTGTCCAGTTATACTTGCTCACAGGTAGTGAATAAGCACTGTTCAGAAACTGTAGCTCTTACAGTTGTCTAAATTTGAGATGAAGCGGATCATTAAGCTGATGTAAATTACGAAACTCATGTGAATGTTTGGCTAATAGTCCAGTAGTCATGTATTTTGTACCAAAACAAACTCAAAAGGAGAGTTGTGTTCCACCAGAATCTGAGAACAGGTTTGAAAGAAAAAGCAGCTCTGAGTGAGAGGTGCAGAGACTCTGATGCATAGGACCATTTATAACAGGCGAAAGAAATCAAGTGTCCTCTGCTATATTTCTGCTGGCTATACTTCTATGTGCTAACATTTTTTCCTGGCTATTTTTCTGCTTTTTACTTGTTTTGATTTTTTTGTTTTGTTTTGTTTTTTAAACTTGGTATGCCTCTGGATTAATTTTTAGGACTTTTTTAGTAGGACCTTGAAATTTAATTTTTATTTTTTGTGTGTTCGCTCGTGCATGTTTGTTGCACTCTGATACTGCTGATTCAGCAGTGTTTTGTAGCTTCTGAGGAGTTAGGATTTCTTTGTGTCATACCTTGGGGGCAGGAGGCAGAAACTGGTAAGAAAAATGAGCCAATATGCATAACTGTGACATACTTAAAGTTACAACAATGATTCAGGTTGCTCCTTGGGCAATTGCCATTTGTGAGAAACTAATGGAAGAATATAATATTGATAGTTTTCTTGTCTATCCAGTCATTAAGGAAGTGGCCAGTTGAGTGGAATTTGCACCTGGAACGATAAATTTTTGCAATGACATCTCTGGATGATGTGTGTAGTATATTATCTAATCATGTGTATCTCAGAATTAGATGAAAAATACTTTTATATTATAAAATTATATTTAAAAATAATTATACAGTTCTCCAGTCTGTAATTAATTTGTTATAATGTCTGCTTGTAATCAGATCAGTTGCATATTAAGGAAATTGAAAACAAAGGTGTAAATGTTTCTCTGTGCAGGGTTATGTTACTTTACTGAGGTAGTAGGAATGTTTCTGGACAAATAAATATTCTTTTTGAGTAGTTCTGTGTACCAGCAGGTGTAGGAGTGTCAAACAGGAAGATACAGATCCAGGCTGCATGTGGTGCTTACATTATCTGAAGAGATTCTCTGGTTTATGATTAGAAAGGTGACATATGTAAGTAACTCCTACAGATGAGTGGATATCAAAGTTTTGCTTTGTTGCCTCTCTCCTCTCAGTTTACATACTGCCCTCTTTACTCCAGTATTTGGCAAACACTTCACTGAGGTAGCTGTGTTTCCAAAGAGCTGCTCACAACAGAAGCAGATGGCAGCTCAGTTGTTTATCCATCCTGACTATTTATTTCTATTATTTCTCCGGAAACTGAAATTAATTGATGTTAAGCTCTAACTTCTTACCTTCTGCTTGTTCACTTTTTGGTTTGTTTTTTTTTTTTTTTTTTAAAGAGGAGAAGATAGAAATCCTGTCTGGTTTCTGTTGGTACTTTTTCTTTTGTCCTCCTAGTCATCAGTATTTCAGAGCTGTAATGAAGGGTCTTTGAGAAGTGGTGGAAGATGACATACCAAAAGACGAAAAAGTAACTAAGACGAATTAGTTTTTTCTGTCTCTAGAAACACACATGTCAAGATGATGATAAGAGTATGCCAGAAGTACAAATTAGAGTTGAAGGTTTGTGTGGGTTTTCTGTGGGGGAGGGAAGAGAACACCAGTCTAACTTAACTTCCTTCCATTTTAGGTCCTTTTGAACAGTGTGGGTTTTTAAAGACTTTTGATGGCTCCTTATATGAAATAAACAGCTCCCTTCCTCTGTAGCAGAAACTGAATTTTTTTGCTTGCTTGTTTGTTTACATGAGATGGTGGAAAAGACTGTAAGCTTTTTTGAACTTAGGCATCAGTGCTTTAGTATATGGTTAGAACTAAATAATCTTAAAAAAATCAATTGACATTCAGTCTGGTAAAAGAGAAGATTTTGCTCTTCAGAAAACGCCCACTTCTTTGAAGCAGTAGACCATCATTCTGTGTGGACATATTTAATTGTATATATTTAAATTACTGCTGATGGGCTAGAGGAATAAACAAAATAAATCCAGGATGGTGAGCATATACTGACCCCTACTGCCATTTTAGTAAAGAAAAATATGTAAAGTTAGAGTATATCCCATTGCCTTACAGCTGAGGGAGAGGGATTAAAAAAATTTAAGCAACCCCAAGGTTGAAATGAAGTTTATGTTGCAAGATCTATAATCAATACTGCTAAGACTTCAGCTAGAGTTGTGTCCTTTGTTTGGTGTAGTCCTTAAAGAAATAGAATAATCACACAAGAACTATGTGGATAGACTTAATTAATAGGGATTGTTAAGCATGGAGAAGATGGTGGGAGAGAGAAAGGCCATTAAAATGGGTTCCTGCTCTCATCTCTCAATTTGCATTCTGGTCCTTGCCCTCATAGAAGTTTCTGGGAAAGTGAGAGAGCAGGCAAACAGTGTTGATCCATCAGTTTGAATGTAGTCCCTGCAGTCTTCTGGGTATCTCTGATTTGAACTAGTGTGCTGACTTGCATTTGTGCTTTGTGCTGTTGGAAATGTTTAACTGGTGGTGTTACAGCAGAAGGCAGGCCCACAGTTAGCTGAGCTGTTACTCATGTCTGTGTGGTGCTCAAATTCCCAGTTAGAGTAATGTGGGGTAAAGAAAGCGCAGTGGCTTATTTTGTGAAAGGTGGCTGGATAGTTCATCATGAATATTACAAACACCGTGGATTTCACTACTGGTTTATGTAAATGATGCTACATTTTGAATGATTTTTTTCATTGCCTTTCTTCGAACTAAAATCTTGATCTGCAAGAAAGGAAGGGCCCAATCCTGGACTAACTTCCCACAGCACAGTAAATGGGGCAGGAGGAGGCTGCTCCTATACAACTTCTGTATGCCTCCTGAAAATTCTGCTTCTTTCTCCTCTGGGATCTGATATACAAACAACTGTGAATACAAGAATGATATTATCAATAAATTGCCTTGCATTAATTTCTATTCCAATTCTGAGTAGCAGATGTAAGTGAAAATCTTGAAAATACGTTTGCTAAATCATGTGGTAAATGGTCTTGTTGATGACTGCACAGTTGCTCTGGGGTTGGAGCTGTTAAGCATTTATTATGGGAATCCAACAGGGCAAATTAAGAGAAACCTGTGTGTGTCCTTGTTATTTTAGAACTTTTATGCTTGTCTTCTGAGACCTCATGTGGGACCCCATGACCTAAAAAGACTTGATATCTTTTAGTCAGAGGTTAACTTCTGAAATCTCAGTTACTGACCTATCAACAATGGAAATAATTGCCTCCAAGGGAGGGTTTAGTGTTATTATTCTTTAATGCTAAATAGCTGAATATTGCTGCTAATAATACATACAAAGTAGCTTTTTAGTATTCTGTTTCGTTTTATGTGATATTTTCACTTATAACTGAGTCTTTTTATACTTGTAAATTGAGGGGGAGAGGGGAGATATTTTGTTTCATTGTAAGTCACTGCTTAGTGGGCTTATTATTTGTAACACCACTGTAAGCATTTCTTTAATCTGAGAGTGTTCAGATACAGTGGGTGGAACTTAAATCTATACATGAGTGTTCCTTGGAAATGCGAAATACTGTTCCATGTACAATGTCCATGTCCAATACAAAACTGCTGTACACAGTAGAATTTGCCATTATAGTAAGTTCTGTCTTAGAAGAACTAATGCATGGTATTTTATGCCAGTTTTAACTGTTATGTTTCAAGACTTAAATGTGTAGTCCATTTACAGCAAGTATAGCTGCGCTTTGTAAAGTTTATTGGATACTTCTCCAGATGTAGGTCTTTAGAGATTTAACAATTTTTAATGCTAGTATACAAATGTATACTTTTAAATAAACTTCAAATTTCACTTAGGAACGGGTGAATAATTTTTCTCACTATTTCTTTTTCTAACTTCATTTAGCTTTCTCTTGAATATCAGATATCTGAAAAACTGTTGTAGTCTTCTAGTGCCGTTTTGCCAGGATCATAAACATTTTCAGTAGCATTTGTGAGCAGCATTACGGATAGATCTTGAGTTCCAGCTAAATTAGTTGTCTTTTGATGGCATAATTGTTTTGCTAGCCGTCATTTTTGTAACAGTGGAACTCTCCTTTGAGGAAAAAAATAGAATTCATCTTTTCTATGATTCATACATGAGCTTTATCACTATAGTAATAAAATTCATTGCTTGCTTGGTAATCACAAAGGACTCACACCACTGGAAAATGTAACCACACTTATGTACGTTGTCATGTGCACAGTTAAGTTAGTTTTAGAAAGCACATGGTAATGTGAGTATAGCATACTAATAAATAGGTAATTTGTGTTTTGGTTTAATTTATGGAATGTCGCAAAGTTTGAACAAAATCTTAAAAATACCTGAAAAAAAATTCTGTCCTTCCTGTTTTATCTCAGGTTCTTTTGGTAAGTTTTATAAATTTCTTATTACTAATTATTATTATATGTTATATATTGTTATTAATATATATTATTCTATATTATATATATATTATATTCTAGAACCCTATGTTGTCTTAAAGTAGCATTTTCCCACCTTATTTGTCAGTTTATTTGTAAGGCTCTGTATCTGCAGTTTGCATAGGCAGTGTTTAGATAGCTTCTCCATAAACTATTTTCTAACCATGTATATTCACTAGATTCACTTTTCATTTTCATCTCTGTATTTTGTTTCAAGTATTAATAAAAGTATCCAAAATTAGTTTTATCTATGGTTACCGGCTGCGTTGTCATCAAGAAATGATTTTCATTCAGTGATATTTTGGGAAATTTCTAATATTGTGAATTCATATGTTGGGCTGGGAACTGCAGTAGCTTTGTTTTGGTACATTCACTTCTGTTGCTATTGAGAATGATTATTAAGGACGGGGGAGAGGTGTAGAGATCAGGCAGTAGTACTGCTTTATCTGCAGTTGCTAACCTGCCCAGATCTGTCTGCTACACAAACCACCACTGTTGTTGATGTATCCCATTGAGCTTCTGTTAGGCTAATCTTTTTTAAAAAAACAGAGGCAGGTGAACACATGCATCCAATGCACATTGAAAACTAAAAAAAAAATACAAGTCATTGGTTGAACTTTTTAATGAAGAAGGTGGTGGTGGTGGAGGAAAATGTAACAGATGTTTCTCTTAATGACATTAAATAAGTTTGCACATAGTGCAAGGTACGTTAATATCTCTAGGTGATACTTATCTCCTTAATTCCAAAACTTCTACTATTCTAAGAGCTACAGGTACCTAAAGAGAAACAGTGAATTTAATTTTTAAACATTCATTACTAACATTTTGTGTTCTGCCTGTTTCCGTCTTTGATAGAGACTGATTTGGCCAGAACCTGATACTCTTATAAGTGGATCTTCTACTAAGGTTTTTGCATTCCTGAGATACTAATAAGTAATGAAGAAAAGGAGAGAGCTTTTGGTCCTGCAGACTACAACTGCAGAGTATTTCAGGATGTTGTGTAACAAATCACTTCAAGCTATTCTGTACAAATGATGAAACTGGATAAAATACCATATGGTGCCACAGAGTACTTCAAAGAATTATTTCAATATTTTGAATGGGCTAAAACATCACATGCAGATTTACTCAGTCTAATTGGGATTTCGCAGTTGTGCTGTTGTAAAGAAGAATATCTGTGCAAGCTAAGTTGTGGGCAGGGGAGGTGAAATCAGACTATAGTACAATATAAACTAGATGAGAATTAACTTTTCCTAAAATGCATAACAAACATGATCATGCTGTTAGTAGCACAGTGGGTTTTATGGTGCTTTTGTAATTTGGATACTCTGATTTGGAGTCTAATTGGATTCCTGGGCAACACTGAGTGTCTTACATTCTTAAGTTGTGTAAAGACTATTTGAAATAATGGGATTGACTTTAACCTTTTAAAGTTTCCTTTTTAAAAATCCATTCAAAAAAATTTCAAAAATAAGCCTCTATTCAGTAGAATTAGAGATTTCAGGAGACATTCTACTCTTGTGTCTTAGACTATAGGCAATCATTCTATTTGGCTCTGTAATGGATAAAATAAGTTTACTTTTTTTTTTTTTCTGACCTCCAATTAGATGTGTAAACCAAGGGGCTAAAATACTTCCAGTTCAACTTGGAAAGAGCAGCTGCCTTGAAACTGAGCCAAAAAAAATGTCATTTAGGAAGTCAATAAATACTTACAGACGATCTTAAAATCAGGAAGGCACAGTATATTCAATGATTTTGTGTTTCAGGAAAGAGATGCTGATATAGATGCATTGAGTGCATCTTCTGTGGGGAAAAAAAAACACATTTGGCTTTTGTTTTAACTACAGCTCACGTTTGTGAGGTTGGTGTTCTATTGCTGTTTAAGCATAAGTAAGGCAGTAGTGCCCTGTTCTTTTGTGTCACTGCTGCTGCTTATATAAAACCAATCAAGGCTGGTTCAGAAAGCTGCTCAGAGCAAATATTAACCTTAAGCCAGTCTTATTTCCTCCAGTATCATTATTACTTTCTGAAACAGTACACCTTTCAGTCATTAAAATGTCAGAGCAAAAGAGGAACTCTGTGGACAGGGCAGTAGGGAAGGACAGAAACAGTGGTGACTTTGATTTAAATTGTTACAAAATTTCATTAACTTCATTAGACTCTGATGTACTTGGGATTCTTATCAGTGTGTGGCTGAAAGGATGCTGTGATGTGTCAGGTAATCTGATGTCTTTGGAATATTGATTCTGTTTGATACCAGGCTGTGGAAATACAAATGTTGGGCTGAAAACATCACAGGAAATAAAATTCACAAGTGCAAAGACTTGTTATTGCAAAACTTTCATCTGGCGCAGGCCTAATAATGATGTTAATGTTTAGTGCTTTAGTATTATTATTATTAAAGGGACCATCCTTGGCAAAGGAATAGCTACTGGCTAGACAAATTGGTTTTCACATCTGAACTCACAAGCAGTTAATCATGTGTTAAGAGGTTTTTAAGATATTTTTAAGTCAGATCTATAGGTCACCATACAAAGAGAACTGAGAATTCTAGTGGGAGCAGTATTTCCCAAAGCATTTGGGAAATACATGGAGAAAGAAGGAATACGAGCAATCTGGTCTCAAGGGAGCTGAGGAATTCCCTGACGGAAAGAAAAAGCTATTTAAGACAAGTTTGTATATGCAAAATAACTTTGTCTTGAGAATGTTGTTCTTGCTGGTGAGGAAATTGAGGCAGGGAAATGAGTGTGCTCCTACAGTTCTGTTTGCATATCCATGTGTTTGCTTTTACATTGTTTGAAATAAAAAAAAAAAAATTTGGGATCCCTGTTTGTTTGGTGCTATCCTTCTCACTTGTTTTCCTGGAGATATGACCTGTTAATCTAGAATGTCTTCAAGTTCTAGAGCCCTGCAAAGCACTGCACCCAAAGTGAACAGGATTTCATGAGGTCAGACTTTTACTAGGAGGCTTAATCATCTCAACTGCAATGCCTAATTTTTGGACTGTGCTAAAATCTCTTCAGAGCCTTGAGCTCCTGGGACCTGTAGTCCTTTTTTGTTAACTTTGTTAAAATACTACATCTCTGTTAGTTCACTGGAAGACATTCCAATTGATTTTTCACGAGAAATCACGTTTCCAGGGTAGTATAACAATTTTTTGTTTGTTTGTTTGGGAAATTCATTATTCAGGTCCTGGATGTATATTTTGTAGTTCTAATAGCTCTTGTTAGTGTCTCATTAAGGAGTTCTCCAGTGTGCAGTAAGGTCAGTTGGAGAACGATTGCAGTTTAAGGGTATTCTGCAGGTCATATAGTCCAGCCCCTTGCTCAGAGCAGGGCTACCCCTTCAAAGTGTGGTTGGGTGGCTCTGAGTGTTTTTAAGTTAAGCTCAGAAAATCCACAAGGATAAAGATTTTACAGCGTCTCTTGGCAGGCAGTTCCAGTGCTTAACCACTCTCATTTTGAAGCTACAGGAAGGGGTTCTCAGTGTATTTTGCAGATTTTTGGTTCTGATGCTGACTTGACTGTCTCATTTTTTACTTCTGGGTAAGATGAAGATTAATTGAACATACCAAACCTGTTTGGTTTTGAGCTAGAGCTTTTAAGTGATGCCCTCTAAGAATACTTAATTGGTTTTAAATTGGTGTTAGGATTTTATTTGGTGACATCTGTTTTGATATATAGAGCTACTATGGTGTGTTTTGTAAATCCTGAAACATTTAGTTCTGTTACCATGTAACATAGTTTACATATATTTATTTTTTTTGTTTCTGAGCTGTGTAATGGGAGTCCTCATTCTAGGCTAATGCTGAGATGAGGAGCTTGCACCTGTCTGGTTTTTGCCCCTGTCTCTGTAAAGTGTCATTATTTTCACCTGGGTTCAGAAAAAGTAGTGTTGTGGTGTGTGCATCAAGCTGCATAGCTTGAGAATAGTAATGTTCCAAAAAGAATAAAGGATCTGAAAGTAGTTAATAGCCTAGTTAAAACTTGATCTTGAAGAGCAAATAAAAGTGGAAAGGTGTAAGGTTTTTCTCATGTAACCCTCTAGCTAATCAGGGGCTTCTAAAATTAGATAGGTGGTTGAAGATCAAGTTATCCATAAGGTTTTATCACTTTTCAAGTCTGTGAAAGTTATTTTTTTTCCTGTATGAACACTACCATCTTTTGAAGAAAGGGACTCAACTGCGGTGTTAATGAAGTGTAAGGAACTAAAGCTGTTGCTGCTGCAAATGATATTTTCAGGAATGAGAAGTTAGTTTACTTGATGCCTCATAGCAAATGTCTTCAAAAATCTAGGGTGCTGTCTGTGTGAATCACGATGAAAGCATTGAGAGAGGAGGTGTTTATGTAGTCTGTCTGGTATGCCTTTTCCAAAATATATCTTTTGGGTACATATTTTGGGAACATATTTTTAAAGCAAAACCAGTATGTTTGGTGCGCTTCTGTTCCATGAGTTAAGGGAACTGGCAGCTGGTGAATTACACAGGTGATTCCAAATATATGTCAGAAAAACCCATCCATATTCCATTCTATGGAGGTTTTGACCATTTGACTGAGAAACTGTTATAAAAATATTTAAAATATTCTTATATTAGTGTTACTAATTTTATAGCTTTTTAGAGAAAATTTTGTGATGCATTTTTCCAAGACTTTTTTTTTTTTTTTAAGATCCCTTGATACCTGCTCATACTAAAATTAGAAATTAAGTCTTTTCTGTAATATAAACCTAGAAGTTGGAATGCATACTGATTTAGTGGAATATTACAGCACTTCCCTTCACCTGTAGCTAACTTGGTAGGTCATTGGTTCATCATTCCAAGGGACAAAACAAATAACAGCTATGCACCTGTTACACTTTTGTTTTTGTGGTAGTTTCTGATCCTGTTAAAAACCACTTGAACTCAAAGCACATGAAGTGAATTGCCAAGCATGGACCCTGCCTTGTAAAATGGGAGCACGGCCCCTACTCTGAGTTTCAGTAATAATCTCTTGTCAAGAGACAGGGGTTAAGACCTGACTTGTACGTATGAAATGAAGCTGGAATTTGGACTTTTGAGAATCCCTGGATACACCCTTCTGGTATCTGCAGTACCCTATGTATTTGTAATAATCCTTCTGCTAGTCTTCTATTGATTTTTATTTTTTTCTCAAGTATGTAAGTATATATCTGTTCTTTGAAATTGAGTATTATACAATATGTTTAATTAATATTTTAATTATTTTAAGATTGCTGAAGAACTTGTTACACTGACTTAGTGTCGTAGTGGATCTATTGTCTAAGTGTTCCCCCATGTTTTGCTCCCCAGTGACCTTGACCTTGATGCTTCAGCATGTCTAGTTAGCATGTCCCCCCTTTTTGGAGGGAGCTGTACTGCACTGCATGTTGCACAGAGATGTACATGATAGTCCTTGCCTTAGGAATACAATAGTGTTAAAGGTAAATCTAGCACATGAAGTCCTCCAGCGAGCTGTGTGAGTATGGACTGAGAAAGGTGGAGTATGTGGTAACAAAGCGGGTTGATGATTTTAACATCTAGCTGCATGAAAAATTTTCCTTTAGTTTGTCACAGTAAGCACACTATTACCTACACTTTTACTAAATACGTAATTGAATCTGAAATGCTGAATACCAACACTTTTTTCCTGAAAAAATAGTATTATTTGTGTCTTAAAAGATACACATTGGAAATGCAAGTAAATCCTCAATTTATGCATAATTTTTGTCTTACAATCACATGTTTACTGAAAATATGAATAGGTGTGCTGATCTTGCATCCAGTTCTCTTCAATATTTATATTCCTTATTTATTCTTCTAAAACTAGGGAAGATTCTTTATTGTTGTGTTGCATAGTCATTTGTTATGGATTGTTAAAATGCTGCGTAGTCATTTACTGTAGACTTAAAATCATGTTTGGCCATTTGTTATGGAGAGTTAAAATGTTGACTGCAATGTAAGAAATTGAACTCTACTTGGATTATTATCTTCCCTCCCCAGTTGACACCTCAAGTGAGAGAACTGTCATTAAAAGTACTCGGCTGCTCTAGCAATATCTGACAATCATGAATTTAAAGCTATAAAAGAATTGCATGTAATGGATAACATCAGAAATTTGGGTGGGGAATTCATAGCTATAATTTTCTGGCTGTGCTGCCTTTTCTTTCTTAGAAAACATTAGTACGATACTTATTGCAGATAACTTAATTGCCACTTGACAACATGTATGTTTTTCTTTTTGTGTGTAAAAAGTCATTAATTTACTAGAGATTAAGTTGGCAGTGTGGGAGGGAAAAAACAGAGTTCTTACTTCATCTCAGCCCCATGCCCCTGACACCTGCTTTTCAGCCGTGGCATCGATCGCTTGCCCTCCAGTTTGCTGCTGTGACTTCTCCCCAGCTCCAGCCCTGCATGGTGGCTGGGCCCTGCATATCGCATCATACCACTCTCCATCTCTTTTGTCAAGTACCTCTGTTTCCTTGTCTTGAAAGTATTCTCTGGCTTAACAGTGAAGTAAATCAATCCCTGGAGTATCCAGTACCCCAGCACAAGGTCAAAATGCAAATTCTGACTCAATATTAATTCACTCTGCTGGTTTGTTTTATTTCAAGTTTTTTTACTTCTTATGAGCAGTGTTTATGTTGACTCACATTTCACCTATTCATACCATTCTTGCTTGGGGCAGGACTGGGTGTTGTCTTGCTTGAACTTACATAAAATCCAAGTAAGACTGTCTAGTTTGGCAGATGTAATAGTCTTTTTGGTTAAGGCCCAATTCTTCAGGTCAAATTTGTGCCATTAGATGATGGAGCAATGCTCCTCTCAGCTGCCACTGTTCATGGAATCACTTGCCTTGTTAGCCTAGTCAGGATTTTTAGTTTGAGTGGTGACAGTTCATCGTGTCAACCATTGACAGACGTAAATTTTCCTTTGTATTAATGCAGTGGGAAAGAGGTCAGGCAAGCATTTTTCTGCATTCTTTTTAAAGCGACCAGTAAAGGCTATGAACTGAGTTAGTCTTTTGGGTTCGATTCTGTGGAGTTGGTGTTAGAAATTCTGAAGTAGTCAGAGGTTATGAATTCTGAAAACAAATACTTAGACTAAAGAAGAGGCACTGTAAAGAACTGAAAGATACCTTTTTCTGAAAAAGTATAGAATTGATAGCAAACTGCTTTATGACTTTACTGTATGCCATGTGGTTGATGTAAGTAAGTTAAACTTCTCTGGCTGAACAAAATTTTCAACTCTATTTTAGTTTTATTTTAAACTTCTTTATGTTAATAAATATTCTTTAGTTCTTGCACCAATTCTCTAATGTAAATTTGGGTTGTCATAGAACATATTCATTTTACGTCTCACTCTTGGGACATTTGCTCTTCCTCATGTAATAGAAGGGGAGAGGCATGTTGCTTTAATATTTAGGGAAAGAGGCTGTAGTAAAATTTTGCTGAGAGAAATTGAGGTAGCCCAGAAGGTTGGATTTTTTGTTTTGGTTTTCTGTTGGGATGTTGTTTTTGTTTGTTTCTGATTTTTATGTTTCCCCCCTCCCCTTATTTCTCTCCTTGTGCCTGTGCTCAACTGAAAAATATTGCACAATACTTTACTCGAGTTTTCTTCAGTTTCTGTGAATCACTAAATTCCTTTGTTTATGTCATATACTATATATGGCATAGTTACAAAATTGATCGAGAAGAAAGGAAATGCCCTTGCTTGTGGGGACTTCCTTTAAATTTTCTCTGTCAGTGATGTAAAGATAGTACTGTTTTCCTCTGGTATCAGTCAGGGACTCTGTAGCAAATATGTGATTATAGACTTAAAGATTGCATCAAAATGCCTAAAACTGAAAGAACATATCTCAGTTTATGTATTAATATCTAACTTTAAATGGGAAATCTCACCATCATATGCATTTTATTCCATAAATTCTAAATGATCACCTTGCAACATGGGTAGTGTAGTTTTTAAGTGTAGTTCTTGAACTCTTAATTCTCCATTGCAGCAGAGTCTGCCATACAAACTGCAGAACTGTTTAATAAAAACCTGGAGAAGATGACAAGTTTAGATTTAGGAGAAAGATTTGTCTGAGAGATCTGGTTGAGTTCACTCCTTGTTACAGTAGTTTGGAAGATCTCTGTTACTCTTAGAGAGCTCCTAAACTGTAGTGGCAGCACCATACACCAGACTGAGTGGCTGTTGCCTCAAACAAAATCCTGATTGCTACAGGGATTCACGTGTTTACCCCAAGAAGCAGGAAGGTGGCATATGGGTTGCTATTTCCAGTAGCATAGACTTCATACTTGTGTTTTAAGAGCATAATCTCTCTCCTATCCCTTTGGCTGTGTTCTTACACTGTTAATTGATTTAGGACTCTGGACTATACCTTGAAGGTGTAGTGATAATCTTTGTGAAATATGACAGAATTTTACAGACCAAGACATGAAAGGAAATAGAGGTTTCTGACAGATTATAAGGAAATTGGTCATGAAACAGCTGATCAGAAGAAAGAAAAGATACTTCTCTTGCTTAAGGCACATATTCATTCAGAGTTCCAGAGTCAGTCTTCACTCAGTGGATCTATCTATCTTTAAAAAGTTACTATTTTGGTTTACAGTGACACTTGTAGACCACCAAAACGCCAGGTGTTCCCTTGTTTTGCTGTTCAACTTCATTCAGTCAATGCAGGAACAGATTCTAACCCTGAAGTTAGCAGAGAATCACCTATGAGAAAAAATGGGAGTTATGTACAGCTGAAATAATGGCTTATGTATCACTTACACTGCTACCTTTGATTTTGGCATTTAGCTGGTCAGAAAAAGAATCTCGTTAAGCAGAGTCTTCCCTGTCATAAACCTAATTTTTTTTTCTGCCATAAATTTAAAGTACTTAAGGAATAGGTGTTTGAGTTCTAAACTACTGGACCTCCTGTTTCTATTGGTCTGAAGGTGTAATATCTCTACCTAAAATTCTGTGAGCTAGTGAAAATAGTGAACATCATTTTATGTGGCAACTTTCCAGTATATTAAGAAATTTATAGGAATAAGATCAGTACTGTTGTTCAAACATGTTTTAATAATACATATAACTGAAAAATGTTACGTTTCCCTGCACAGTTGCACACTGACATGTTTGCTTTCTAATGGATAGTTTTTGTTGGAAATCTATGGAAAAAAAGCACTACTCCTCTGACTTAAGCATTTTAAATTAAAACTGTTTCTATAATTTGAGAAAATTGTAACTTTTCTAGGTTTTTTTCTCATACACATATGTTTAAAGATGAGTATCAGGGGTAAATAAAATATGGTGCAGAAAAAAAACATCTTAGAACTGAGAATTCTCTTATTTCTTGGCAGCATCTAAGTCAGTCTGACCAAGAACAGTGACTCTCATAGCCATCGTTGTTAACCTGTTCAGGTCCTTGACAGCTGGATCATTTACTGACCCTTTTCTTCACGTGATTTCTTCTGGGATCAAATAGAGTACTGCCATGCTGAGCATTTCCCAAATGTAGGAGGACTGAGAAAGAGACAGACTTATCTGAGGTTGACGACTGGATTGATGGTAAGCAGTGCAAAAGGTTCAAGCCTCATGCTAGCATATAATCATTTGACAGATAGAAATATTTGCTTATAAATTGAAAGAGTAGGTAATAATAGTGTTTTTTATGATTACATTACATGATATTTTATTATTACACAGACTAATAGCTAGCAGACGGCAGAATATACATTTTACTTGTTTACCAGGTTGATGGAAGGCAGTGATTGAAAAATGGTTTTTTCCTTGTTGCATTACTCTGAAAGCTTGTAGTGGACAGGCAGTTTACAATAGGAGTCAACAATAATTTGTATCTGCTCCAGATCTTGGGGGACATCAGTTATTCTGTTTCTTATTTATTGGACTTCTTTACGTCTTTCAGTGATGCTTTCTTCTTAGAGGAAGAGGAAAAAAATGAAATATACTTTGAAAGCCAGACCTTTAAAAGGATGCATGTGTGCTTACAGTCCACATATACAAATAATATTCACTTGTATGAAGAATAAATGGTGAGAGTTTTTTTCCACTGTTCTGTTTTAATGTTTATCATATTGGACATTTTGATGAAAAGAGAGATGCTCTGTGTTTTGTTTAGGCACCTCAGCACAAATCTACTTTGCTATATTGGATGCTCCCAAGACAGTTAAAGCTGTCCAGTCACAGTAATAATTGCAGTGGTTTTCATCCCTTTTGTTTGATTGGTATTGACTTACTCAAATTACCTATGTGTATGTTTAAATGTATCTGCTCTTCAAGTGTTCTTTTGTTTTTCTTTCTTAAGTGCTATGGCTAGAGAACACTCCATAACCGTGGAGTTGTTTCATGAGTGGTAGACTTAAAACCTGAATTTTTTTCTAGGTTCATTCCCTATGTATTTTAGTGTACAGTGTCAGGTACCCCAGGTCGCTGCCACGTCCCTCGAATGCACCATTCACTTCAGTCTCTCTCAATGGGTTTTGGCTTCATTAGAAGCATCATGCTTGTGGTTTCAACAAATAGAACCTGAATTCTGATTAGCTGGTAAACTGCTTTTTCTTTAAGCTGTGGTTACTTTTCCCTGAAGAGTTGCTGTGTTGGGTCTTATTTTTCTGTAAGGTTTCTAACTTCTGTGAAATTCATATCTGAGGCATCCAGTGTCTTGCAAAATTTGATAGAACACGGAAAATGTGGTTCAAATTTTATGCCTTTTTTTTTAGTCTTCTCATAATAGCATTATTTTTCTGGAAAAATTAGGCTAAAACAATCAGATGGTACCACAATGTCATTTCTCCTTAAAGAATCAAATAAGATCATGGATTTTTTTCCCCCTAGATAAAAGAGGAAGGGAAGTCATTGCAATAATTACTGTGACTGGACAGGATAAAGTATAACTTGAGATTTTTTTTGGATAAGAAGACTCTTGCCTTTTAGCCAGAGGACGCTTCATAATGTAAATGTCTGATTTCTAATAGCAATATTGAGTCTGTTTAAACTGTCCCTTAAATTCCCTTTATGAATTCACACACACGACACCTGAAAAATATTATTAGTAGTATGTTCATTTTTATACCAATCATAGGTAGATCCACCAGGTCTCTGTAGTTCTACCTTACAACTACTGTCTCTCAAAGGGTTTTCATAATTCCAAACTGCTAGTGGCCTTTCAGTAGCAGGGAAGCCTATGATATTGTCTCACCTTTTGTAATGTGAAAAGAAAAAAATATATTCAGTCAGTTGCTGCCAGCTTTAGTGAGCTTGTTTTCCATTGTCCTCATTCCCAAGGTGCACTTCTTTCCTGTGCAGTAATTGATTTATTTTCTATTTCCTTCATCCGCTTTTCACCACTGCATTCAGATTTGGGTGGCGAATATATATGTATATGTGTGTCAACAATTACTGTCTTGTTCTGCTTTCCTACCCTTGACTGAATTTTTACTTTGCATTCTCCACAAGATCCAAGTTTCAGACCAGTATGATAATATGACATTTTCTAGCTTGTATGAGTAAAGATGAGATGCCTTTGGTACTGATGCCTAGCTCTGGTCGTAAAGAGGAGAATAAGAGCTAAACAGTAGAAATCTAGCTACCAGGACTCCAAACTGATTTTGTACGGAAACCTGAATTATGCACCTGAATGTCATTTGTAACTGTTTAGGGTCAGCAGTACGAGAGAAGAGCAGGAGTACACAAGAGGAGAAAGAGCAGTGCTTGTTTAAGGCTCTTTAAGTTTTTATGGTGTTTTTGCTGGGAGATGATGAGTACTTGAGCACAAAGTGACTGTTACATCAGAAACAGTTTTCAGCTGTGGATTCGCTGTGTAATGCTTGCTGGATTCACATGATGAAGCCAGGTGGGGATCACAGTTTAATAAACACTGCAGGAGTCCCTGCCTGTGCCTCTACCTGCCTGCGTGAGCATTAAGCATGGTTGGATGCAGATACAGGCAGGGGAATGAACCCAAGTTAAAACCGACTTGGTGAGCTCTGATAACAGGGACACTCCAAACTTTGGGGTGAGATAAGGGGCAGGGGTGCACAGACCTGGGCAGAAGCAGCAGAAAACATGGTTGTTGCTTTTAGCACTACTGTGGTCTTATACTTGTGTAAAGTTCCATTAAAACTAATTAATCTTATTGTAGAAATATATATGCACATTTCTGCTTTAGAAGATGGGAGTAGTTGATGTGCAGGTGCTGTTATTGTGCAAATGACAGAGTTTTGTCAGGATCACAGATGATAAAATAGGCAATAGGTCTTAAAGAATATATAAAATGTATAATTGACTTCAGTTGTCTTTGCTCAGATATTTATTAGCTTTTTGTTTGCAGCATTGATTCTTATTTATGCATGAGGTCTGCAGACTGCTAGATGTCCTTCGTAAAATAACGTAGCAAAATTTTAAATAATGACCTTTAAAGAGTATGTGCTTGTGATATCTGTTTACTGCCGCAAAGCTACACAGCAGTCACTTCGTTGTTAAAGCTGCTTTTCTGGATGTGACTTGCGTGTTTTATTGTTTCTCTTGTTGAGAGGGGAAGGGATTTTGCATTTTGTGTGTGCATCTAAATTATGCCTTCATGGTTTCAGTATGATATTTTTAGTTCTGTCTTTATCCTGTTTACATGCTGATGTAAGTCACTTTGAAACCCTTCTAACAACGTAATACTTCCATTAACCATCATCAGTATTCGCAAACAGCAGATTTATTCACATTGGGTAACAAATGCTTAAAGAGTTCCTCAGAGCAGTCTCAAAGAATATATTGCAGCATTTTTACCAATTAACTCGGTATGTAAGATGGTTTAAGTATTGATCAAATTTCAAAATTGAACCTCTGTATTTTGGGAATCTAGGGAAAGTTAACCACAAATTGTCATAACTGATTTGCTGTGTATTTAGTCAGTGAAGTGTGAAGGAGTCTAAGAAGTCTATTGAAACTTCTTATTTCGTATTTCAGAACTTTTAACTGTTGTTTTACCAGAACCATCTCCTTCCAGATACATCTTTCTTCAAGCAGCCTTAAGAGCTGAGGGAAGTTCTTAAAGATTGTAGAGGGAAGTAGCAATAGCTACTGTGCATGCTTACTCCTAAATTTGCAAGCACTGGTTCAAGTACCTGCATGCTGCTAATTTGTATGCTGCTAATGTGTGTGTCTCCAAGGAAGGTGGTTCAAGTGTATCTCAATATTAAAACAAATGGATTCAGGTTTTCTGAAAAGGACTGTCTACCATTCAGGTTTTAGCAATAGATTTTGTGTCTCTAGAAGAAACAAAATGGGTTTCATATTAAAGATTTTTATCTCTTAATTGTTTACTAACAGATATAAGTAAAATTTGTTATGACCCTTAGAGATTTTTGTTTTTACTTTAGTTTCTAGAGAAGACAACCTATTTTATTATTGTCTTGCTTTAGCTTCTAACCAAAACCAAAGCTAAAGGTATGGTGCACTGCTTCATCGTTTTCATATATCACTACATCAGTCGCTTCTGTCTGATCCAAGATGATTGCTCTTCAGACTTGCAAATCACTGCTTCATAAGGACAGTGACAGCAGTTTTGGGGAGGTGGTGGAATTGGTGGGTTTTGTTTTGATTTAAAAAAAAAGCAAAACCCTGTTGTATCTCTTTAGTAATTTAAAAAAAAAAAGTATACATTTACTATCTCACATATGACAGTGTTTAAATGCCCAATTCAATGTGGAAGAAATAATTTACAAATAGTTTTTCTGAATTTTGGAATAGAAATTATCCATTGTATTCTGTTGCTTAGTCAAAAAGCTGTGGGTTCAATACCAATGCTAACACAAGGCTATGCAATTTTAGGCATGAAGGGATGAGGGAAAACGAAAAAAAAAATAACACAGAAAAAGTAATTCATATTTCCATATTTTTAGTAACAGAAAGACTTTGTTCTTTTGTACATTATGTTTTTTAGTCATTCTTCAAAATTAGACTCAGGTATTTGCAATAGATTTTAGTGCAATTTGTATATTGCATACAGAAGAGAGAGAGAATATATGAAGTATATATGGGTAAGTATATTAATTTATTGCAGCAAGTCACTTGAAAGTATTAAGATTAAACAAATAAGACACAGTCCTGTACTTTAAAAAAACAAATTGAGTAGAAATTTTCACTGCTGTAGATCCGCAAGAGTCTCTTGAAAGAATGAAGGGGGGGTGGGAGAAATTGTTGTTTCCCCTCTATCTGCATTGTCCATGCTGTCCAGTACCCTCTCTGATTTGCTTATGTGTTTTGATTAGGAACCTGGGACTTGATGTTGCTCATGTTCTAGATGCTAGTGTTCATGAGATAGGAGCAGACGTCTTTCTCAAGGTCACAAGAGGCAAATTCAGGAGACTGAATCCAAAATTTGTTCTCTCCACTTAGTTTGCTCTTTACCCTGTTAAAATCTTATTTGGAAAATTGAGTACTATCTGTTTGTGCTATCAGTTTTCTGTAAGAAAAAAATTGTAATAGTGAAAAGTAGGATATTGATCTGGATGACATCCCTAGATAATGAAACATTCACTGACGTATCTTGTGTATTTTCAGTCTCTTCCTTATAGGCAAGATCACACTTCTTCCATTTACTCAAGAATAAATAATTTTTAAAAAACGCTCTTCTCACCCTGCAAATGATTGACTGTGTTTGTTTAGATCAGTTACACTGTCTTAGGGAAGCTAGAGGGGGAATTGGAAATGCATCTACTGTATCTCTTGTGTAAATTAGTTTTTTGATCGTTTTGATAGAAGATAATTGCTTAAACATGACAGTTAATTTGTGTTTTGTGTTTCAGTGTAGAAGCTTCAGAGAAAGTGTGTTACAGCATGTACAGCTGACTTTACTTTAAATTTTCTTTACTTCATACCAGAGGCATTTTTATCTCAGCTTGAAGTACAGTACATATTTTTTGCAGTATGGTAATACAGCAATCTGTGCAAGGAATAGAATCTTGGGTTTAATCTTACTTTAGAAGTTGCTGGCAATGACCATGTCTTTGCTATAAAATGCTACAAAATTGGGAAAATGTAATATTAATGTCTGCCCTTCAGTACATAGGGCAGACATTTCTTAGCTGAAATCAGTTTTTCCAAGCAATGAAAAGTACAATTACATATGTTTTCTATCAATAGCCTATAGACAAGTTAGGTTAAAAGACTTATTTTAAACACCTCTTTATTGTCTATTTTCATTTGTTATAGTATATGGATGATTAGAAACAAATAAATTTTTGCTTCATAATAAAGCCCCTAATATTCTATCCTTGGATAATAAACAGGCTTTGGGTTTTGATAAAATAGTAAATGACTCGATAATCATATTTACAGTTCTGGCTATAAAAGAAGAAATCCAGATGTTCACTATTAGTCTGTCCAAATCAGTTCTCAAGTTTTGGTGTCTGACATAAATTGAAATGAAGCGATCAAATCGTAACCTAATGCTGTGTTGTTACACCTCAGTCTGAAATTGGGCTTGTGCTCAAGTAATTTGAATAAACTTGGAAATCTTCATGGAACTGATGCTGCGAAATTAATGAGAGTAATGAATTGCTGTATAACTGATCCCACTATGGTGTTGCTGAAAAAACAAAACAGGAAGGAAAGTATCTGAAGGGAGCAAAAGAAGCAAGGAGCTTCTGTGGTGTTGGTTTGTAGTAGAGTCTTTGGGTCTGTGCCTTGGCATGTCCTGCTAGACATGGAGTGCTTATGCTGTGGAGACTGTTGTGTTTTCAGTCAATTGTTTGTGTTTAGTTGATGATCAGGAGTTTGGCCTGCCCCAGTGCTTTGCTATTAAGACAGCACTATATTTAGCTATGAGAATGAATTTTAAAATAGTGCCTTGACCATCTTTCAGCACCTTTTTGCAAGAGGACAGTGTTTTTTGTTAATTTATATTTGAAAAGATGCTTTTAAGTTTCAATATCCTTTGTCATATTTCATAACAGCAGAAATCTGAGAGATACTAATGTGGTCACTTCACAGAAATGCTGATGACCAGACACTGACTTAAAAGGAACACTTCCACTACTTCATCATTATGAGCAACATATCCAGCCTCAATGATTCTTAAGACCTGATGCAATTGCATGGAGAAGAACAAGTCTAAGGAGAAGTGTTAGTCTTGAGAAAGCTCTGATATTTATGCCCCTTGTTTAATGTCTGTCAGTTTAGATTTTGGATTTATACCATCGTTCATAATGCAGCCAGTGACTGTGATGGGGCAGGCTGTGCTGCTTAACCCATCTTGGGTTCCTGGTAGTTCATCATGTTGGAGGGAGCTGATGGCTCTATCTTCTTTCCCCTGGCTGCAGTGAGCATGCGATCAGCAGGGACACACTGACTAAGAGCACAGCACTTAGGCATTTAAGAAAAATTGTAACTTACCCTTTCTGTGCTTAAAATTGCTGTACTTGTGAACAAAAATCTCAGTAATGGTTATAATGGTATTTTATAATATCATAAAAAGTAAGTTTAATCTTGATTTCTTTGCTGCTATGGCAGAGTTCCTGAAACATCACCTCTGCTTCTTTTCCTGAATAAGTTTATTCTCTTGTAGGTTTTGGTTACTGGCTTGAAAACTCTGCAAAATGTCAGAGTGGTGCTGTACATTAAAATATATCATTATTCCTCTTGGTACCATAGCATGATATATCTGAAGTAAAACATTTTTAAAGGCACACATACATCTTCCTGAGACAGATTTTTGCAAATCTGTCTCCATTTACTTTCATTAGTATTAAGTCAGTACAATTGATAACAAATGTCAGACTGTAATGTTTCTGGTGAAGCAGACCATCTGCCTGTTTCATAATACGAACATTTATGCTTACAATCAGTATACTTCAACAATTGGGCTCAAAATGCCAGGTAGTAATGTCTGCTATGTGAGGTCTCTGAATACATTATGTATATTGGAACAATAATTAGCTCCATGCTTTCTGGCAAATGTAGGTATTAAAAGAAGATTCTTTCTGTGGATTGCTTGCCTCCCTTGAAAGTATCATCCTCTTCTTAGCCTCTGTTTTGTTTCTCTGTGATTGACTCTTTGTTTCTTACCATTGTATTTATTTTTTAAGCTAGCTATCCTCTCTTTGAATAACCTTAATTTGTGAAGGCTGACAGTCTACCAACTAAAATACTGTTGTGATATTCAAACAGGATTATCTTGCCATCAACTTATTAGTTTATCATGATGAAAAGTTTTTTCATATGAAAAACAAACACTAAACAAACTGAGATGATATAAATATCTGTGAAATTCCTCAAAACTTTTAGGACTGAAGTGTAACTTGCTTTTCTTCTGCAGGGAGCAATAGAGAGAGAAAGATGAGTTGTATTTCAGGTGACGGCTGTTCTTCCCATATTGATAAATGTTCTTTTACTGGGAAGGATGGAAGACAATGGGCTTCAGTCTCTTCAGTGTTCTGTAAATCTGACTTCTTCATGTCACTGATCCCGTGCTTACTGAATTTCTTTCTCCATTGTGATTAGAGAATGAAAGATAATTGAGCTACTCTTTTGATTTCTCAAGATCAGCTGACTTGAAATAGTATTTGACCAAAAGAAACTTTTGTTTTTTTGCAGGGCTGGGTTTTTTTTGGTAGTTGTGCTATTGGTTTTCAAACACTGGCAAAGCTATTTCCCCACTTGTGGCGTATGACACTATCTATGTTTTTAACAAATTTTCTTCCTTTTACTGGTTTATTCAGTGTTTTCAGAGCAATATGTTGCACTCCCAGTTTCATGCTTGGCTTGGAAACCTGTTTAAAACTTGAAAATAAGCAATATTTGTTCCTGCATCTTGAGTTTTTTATCTAATTCTACTGCAAGGTTTCTTAGAGTATTATGTCTGAGTAGCTACTTATGTAACTTGTAGATATGTATATAATGTATGGTGTATGTACTTAAACATTTATTTATGTGTTAGGTTCTTGCATAAGTACTCAGGAAATGTTTGTCTTTACCAGTTGAATCAGGGCTAGAAATCTGTCCCGTAAAATATAAACATCTGTATTTCTGCAGCATTTGTATTTCTGATTTGTCCACCGAGTCTTAGTCCGACAGTGCAGCAGAGATGTATTTTGTGTACTGAATGTTAGCAATTTTTGGATGCTTCAAAGCATCAAGATTTTTAAGCTGAGGAGTTTAGACAGAAAAACTCAATTGAACAAAACCTTTGCTTAAGATTACTCTTGTTCTTGATGCTGTGATTCTAAGAAGAAGGTCTGGTAACTTGTACATAGAGTTATAATCCAATAATAAAATCAGGGCCTGCAAGTTCTGTCAAGTTTCTTAGTAAGTAAATATTTGGCAGACTGTCATTTGATGTTGAAGAATGTAAGAGGTAGCAGACATGTAAAATTGCAGCAGGTTCTAAAGCTGTAGAGCTGCTTCAGTGGAAATAAAATGTTTTAAATCACAAGATATGCTATGCACTTCCTTGTAGAACATTTAAATGTAATCATATTAGGATGTTATGTTTTTATGTGCTCTGTAATGATGTGCATATGATGCATTGTTGTGATTTAAAACATTTAAATCTTCATTTATTCTCTTCTCTTCCTAGGTATCTTTTTTTTATTCCAGTTTTCGTGATCTCAGTAGTAAAAGGCAGCTTCTGCTACTCTATTTTCTTTTTTTGTTTTCGGAAGACAAAGTTTTGGCAAAAGAATGCAGGACTTTTTAGATTTACAAGCCCAGTTGTTAAGATAGCCTCTGCTTAATTCATGTAAGAACTGGAAGACTGGAGAAGACTCTCCCATTTTCACCTCCAACCCGTGTGAAAGACATAACAAACATTCATAGGCCATAAATAGATGTCATCTGAGTTACTTGAAGCTTAGAACGTAGATCCGTTTTCCAGGCTTAGATTTAAGCGTCCCCTAATATTTGACCAATATCTACATAGTTAAAAAAAAAAAAAAAGTTACTAAAATTTGCAATTAGTTAGTACTTCTTTCGTAACAAAACAATTAGTATTGTCCTACTGCTTTAAGTAGTTTTGAGTACATTGATATGTATGACATCGATAATGTAATTTTGTTTTCTCATTATCCATTTTTTACTGTTCTATCATTATATTAATATGTGTTTATTAACCATTTATATCATAAGTGTTTTCTGTGATGACAGTTTAGTTTTTTCCAGATGTTATGCATATTCTGCCAAATCTTCAGTTTGAGAGAAGCAAGGAGATGATCTAGAAACTGTTCTGGCGCTTAGAAGAAACTTAGGCATGGACTGAGTTGGTAGTTAGTCAGATGCTTATTGGGTCTTCAGTTTTGGTTTATTTATGAAATGTGCAGCACCAATTATAGTTGATATGTGCTGACAAGTGCTATTTTCACTTTACAATTCTATCTAGTTAGGTAATTTAAATAAATGGGTAAATGTACACAGTACCTGGAGTGAGCTAGCCTGCCTGCTGCTTTGCTTTCTAACAGTTGGCTTAGACTGTTCAGTTCATGAAAGTTTTAAATGTCATGTCTGTAAAAGGCCTGATATAAAGTCCTTCAGCTAAGGAACATTTTTATCATGAATTGTTTGGTAGTGAAAAGAGAAGATAGTCAGTGTTAGACCTTACTTTTAGTCTTTTCCATAGTGGTTATTAAGAAATTACATTTGAGATTGACCTAAGTCGTAATAATGATGACTGCTATAAGGAACTCTGTGCAGTCTCTGGGTGCAGGTATTATTTCTTTCATTTTCTCCTCCTTATATAACCACTGTATTTCTAAAAATCTTTCATTTGACTGCCTGCCCTATCCTTTTATTGTGGACATTTTTCTACACATCTCTTAAAAAATAAAAGAAGGTGTGTATTTGTTCATTTCTTATGGGACAAGACCCTTGCTCTCTCGAGTCCCTCTCACAAAGGGTCACTTCTTGGCCATTTGCTCTTTCTTATATACTGTGTCTAAATTATGCTGCTAACTGACAGTTCTGTGCTCGTGATTTTCGGCTGTACATATTTCTCGACACCTTTAATGACTCTTCTCTGTTCTCTTTGCCTGCTGGTGTTGAATTTCCCTCTAAATACTTTGCATGGATGTGTTTCTCCTGAGGACAAATCAACTGCTGTTTTTGAATAGTTGCTATTTAGACTTTCTGTGAATAACCTTGGTAGCATGTTTGATCCTGAGCTTCTCAACTGATACTTTTCCTCTACCTGCAAATATGATTTAATAGATATATATCTTTGGCAATTTTTTTAGTACCTTGTGGTCTGAATTTCCTGTCTTGGCAGTTTCATTTCTCTCCATCTCTTCTTTGTCTCTGTATTTCCAGCATATGAAAAAAGCATTCATTCTTCTTCTGACTATTCTATAACTTGTCTGACTTCCAATTAAATTCAGGGATCAGTACACTGTCTTATATTTTGCTTTCAGTGTTTTTCTTTCATTTTAGCACGGATTTTAGTGACACGAGTAAAAGATATTTTAATAGGAGCTCTTGAGTAATACATATTGCTTGAAAATAATTTTTAGGCTGTCATGGGGTTTGGGTGAATAGTTTTCTTAAAACTTAATTTTGAAGTTGTTTGCAGTTGTTTTCATTTGTTATATTTTCAAGTGTATGTATATCTACTGTGATTCATACATGACATGACATTGCATACAGTCCTTCAGCTTTTGGAGAATAACAAATAACCAAACTCCCTCTGCTGTGATGGCTATTAAGAGTATTTCTACATTACCAAGTCCAGTGCTGAGGCTTGTTGACCTATTTAGGCAGACTTTAAAAAGTGCCAGTTCTAGAGGTCTAGTGGCTAAGAATATAAAGCACTTATACCCTACTGCTTCTACATATCTCTGTATAAAGTTTCGAAATACCCAAACCCACTTCGGGCAGAATGCAAGTGTCCTTTATTATTCTATTCCATATAAGCACTTCTGAAGCTGTAGACATTTTGCTGGAACAGTCTTGTAAGATTTATGCATATTTTGCTCACTGAACAGCCTAGGAAGCCGCCTTTAATGGCTACTGTAGTGACTATTCACAATTAAACCTACAGCTGATTTTGTTTTGACTTTAAATCAATGTTTACTCCACCTGTTTTCACCCCTGAAGTTTCTTTGCTCCGGATGATCTCTGCATTACTGCTGCAGGTATCTTTCAGACCTAAGACAAAAAGCGAGTATTTTGTAAACAACTTTGATTTGTTCTGGTGTCAAAGATTATTTGAGATCCAGTCTACAAACTCCTCATGACTGTTTTTTTGCACTGATTTGTAACCCTTTTCAGTGTCTTCTTTAATTTAAAATTAATTTCCAGCTTGTATTTGCATTCAAAGAGTCAGTCTGCCTGACCAAGAGGTATTTTTAAGGGACTGGTGAGAGCTAGAAGCTGATGCTTTTTGTGGAAACAAGACCTTGCCTGTATGCAGTGCAGTGGAAACTGCCAGCTTGCAGCACAACCAAGGTGCAAGAGGCAAGGGGACAATTCTCAAGCTGTGTTGCTGTGTGATAGCCATGGAGGTGATTTGCAACAACAGCTCCAGCTCTGAACTTGAGTCTTACCTATATTGACAGCGTTCCGGCTCTCACCATCTCTCATCATCTGTGGAGCTGATGAAATGTTCCTACCATCAGATTCCAACCAAGAAAGTGTGGGTTTTTTTTTTCTAAATGTCAAGGGTTAAGGCACTTTGGAGATTGTTGAATGCAGGCAAATTTTTCATTAGTGTGTTGTTGCTGGCTACAGCTGCAGAACTTGAAAAGAGGTGATCAGTTATGCAAAGGTCAGAGCCTATTTGGAGGCTTGTGTTTGTTTCAGTCAAAATGGTTTAACTTCAAATATGAACTAAGGAAAACCAGTTCCTTCCAAATTGGTGTTTACACGTTGTGACAAATTCAGTTAGACTTCAATGACTGACCAGGGAGTAGCTCTGAAAGGTATTATGTTTTGAAGTTAATTCTGTCTAAACAGTTACAAAATGTTAGCAAATTTTCAAGTACAAAAGACAAATTTTTACCCAGAAGACCTTAAAGTCTCTTACTTTATTTGAAAGTGTAAAATTTCATTTTTTGTTGAAACATTTTTCTACTTTAATATTTTGTCTATCCTAAATAGTATTTCAGTATTTTAGGAGTATGCAGAGATCTGGAGAGGTTTTTTTCAGATGTAATTTAGTATCTCCTTAGTAGCCATAGTGCAGGCAAGTAATTATTAGGAGAAGTTATTGTTGGGATCAGTCTTCTGAGTTGCAGAATGAATGTTCTCCTTTTAAATGGAAATGTAATTTAAGCATCTTTAACAGAGATTCTGCAACATTCTAATGATAATTTCTTTATAATTTAGATATAAAGATGAGAATAAGATATCCTTAAGAGCTGTCTTGGAATAGGAGTTGGGGATCAAAAATTTATGGCTTAATCAGAGTATGAAACTGTGATGCCTGTGTCAGTGTAGGTGTATTTTTATTATTTTCATTAAGCTTACCTTAATAGCGACTTGTAGTAGAAATAAACTTTTAGGTTTGATATATGACTTAGTTATGATATATGAGTTAGTTTCTTATTTCAGTCTGGAATATTGTTTTATGTTGACTTTACATTTTGGTGTAGGGGAAAAAAACCCGTTTTATTCTGTTCTTACTATTGGTTTAAAATGGGAAGTTATACGTGTGAATACTCACCTAGAGGAAGTGGACTGTGGTTAGCTGAACACCTCCCTTATCTTTTGTAGAAATTGATTTCTGTTGCTTGGTGACAGCCCTTTTTTTGCTTCTGAACTAGATTCGCACCCCGCCCCAGCTGCTGAGTTTCTGGCTTGTACTTGTGGAAATGCAAGTTCTTTTCTCTCCAAGTTCTTCATTCTTGCTCTTTCCCTAAGATGGTTGCTCTGACAGTCAAGGCAGCACATCATACACTTCAAGGTGCCCCCTCTTACTGTCAGACTTAGATAATAGTGCTGAATGCTCAGCTTCCTTGGCTGCCTGCCTTGCTCATTCATAACCAGTGTGTGCTCTGTCCTTGGGAACATGTTCTCCCATCTCCTGGTTTGCAAGTACCAAGCTTTGCTACTTGCCATCACTTTGTCATCAATAGTGTAAGCAGTCTTCTCAGCTCTAGCGAAGCTGCTGCTGTGCTTCACTTTCTACTACACGGGCAAGAGATTCTGCTACAGCTAGCAGCTGTGTATGTTGCATGTGTTTCCATCTACTGCAAGATGCTGTCATAAACAGTATCACTGTAGAAGTGTCCAGCAGCTGCGCTCGCAACAATGCTCAGGCTTTGGCAGGTGTTACTTGGAGCACTCTTAGCAAAAGACACCTCAATGTTTTTCACATTCACGGAGTTAAAAGTGCTAAGTGGCTGTGACGTTCTGGTGGAGGCTGATGTGGCTGACATCCACACCTGCCCATCTGGGGTCTGCAAGTAAGTAAGAGGGATAAACCTTCTCCAGTCTGGACAAGAAGATACCTGTAATCTTAGTGTTCTTACTGCCTGCTTGTGATCAGGATCAGTGACTTACCAAACACTTTGTGTTGATATTGAGAAGATTATTTTGTTTTTTCCTGGAAGGCATAAAATTTCTTTTAAACGGTGGGGAATTTGGAAGATAGTACCTTTTCGTAGTTACGTTATTAGACATTTATAAGTAGTTTCTTTTTCTTTGTGCTCTCTTGCTGCCATGCTTGATGTAAGTCTTATGCAAGAGACTCACACAGACTCTTCAGCAAGCTTCATACAGAATATAAATGTAGCAATATCCCTAGTGATATAATATTTCTAGTGTAATATTTTAGTGGAACAATTTGTAAATTTGGGGAAATTGAATGCAGTGTTTTTCACTTAGTCTGTCTAAGCATCCTTTGCCTAAAGACCGAAGTAATGTGTGTATTTTGATAGATGGTTCTTACAAAATAGACATCTCTGAACAAGTTTTGCTTCAGATGAGTGTTCTTCTGAGAATAAACTAGAACTAATACTTTCATACTGGTAAAGTTCTACTTGGCCCCCAGGTCTAAGAACTGTTCATTTCAGAGGGACAAAACATATGTATTTCTCTTAAACAATAGCCTTCTATATGCCCATTTCAATGGCATTTCTGTTTGAAACATATTTAGGCAGGGCAAAGAGATAGACCGATCCTCTGTCCTTTAGTTGTCTTGCACTGAATTTCTCTTTTAGGCTTAAAGATTTGGTTATAAAAGCTCTCTCCAAAGTTCAAGATGCACTTTACAGAATATTGTTAAATAGATTAAATCTAAATGAAAATAGATTTTTGTTGAATTTTTTTTTTTGTATGAGTAATTTTTCTATTAGTACTAAAAATAACACAATACTGGAAAAAATATTGAAGCTAGGGTAGATGGGGAAATAGAATGTATCTGAGCAGAAAGTTAACCTTGCTGCAAACAGACATTTCACAGCACTGTTTTCTATCTTAGAAATAGTAATTAATACAGTGAATTCATCAAAATATCTTACTTAGACCTATGGCTATGATTGGCTCTTTCAAGCTAGGCATTCCTATGAACTCAGCACTTAGAAATTGAATTTTTTTTTTTTTATTCTTACACCATTCTCAAAATTAAGATTGATTTTACCTGCCAGCATGTGACCTTTACAAATCACAACAGTACTTTATCACTTGATCCTTTTTCTGAGGAAAATCTACGTAGATAACACAGCTCCCATTTATTATTATCTTGGAATCAATACATTCCTTGTAAAATTCTCCACTTTACAGAGGTTGCTCTAAATAAAAATGTATAATATGGAAGTGATTTCTTTAGGACAGTATTTGTGAACGTAAGATTTGATAAGTATACAATATTTGAAACAAAACACTGTTAGTTTTGAAGAGTCAGCTGTTATGAAGAAGTTGCAAGCAGTAGATTTTGTTTTGGAAGTGTGGAGATGGAAATATTTTTTTAGTGGATATGATAGCTGTTTTTATTCTGTATGCCTCAAATAGTGTGCACTACACAATTGTAAACCAGCAACATTCCGTGTTAGATAAATATGCTTTTCAAGCTAAACAAAACACTTTCTAAACGTGAATAATCTTCACTTACCTATAGGTTTTCAAACTTTCGTTGGTTACATCCTGAGTCTTCATTAGTTTTCCTGAGTTTATCCAGAAAAATTAGTGTTTTGTAACTATTATTAATAGTCTTAATAGAATATTTAACTATGTTTGTTCTTTTGTATGCAGTGGTATGTAAGAGAATGGAGACAACCTAAATTACTCATCACCACCAAAAGATACCCTTCTCTGAGCTGTGCCATTTCTTTCACTCCGCACACCAGCTCTGGAACGAAGCATGGTGAGATGCTTCAGCTCACTGACCCAGTATGAACCTATATGAGTTGAGGAGCTTGCAAAAGCAGTGTTTGTAATCTACTTAAAATGAGGTCAAAGTTATGAAATTTTCCATTTTTCAGATTTTTTTTCCAAACCACCTTCTTGATACTTGCGTAACTTACAACTCTCCATAGGATAGAACCCTATTTTAAGGCATGTGTGAAGCCACTGGAGTTTTTTTCCTCACATACTGCCTCTGTGAACTCATGAAAAACAAACCCAGCAAAGTCAGTTGGCTGATTTTCTAGCTCACCCTGACATGCAGCTACTAGGTAAAGCACTGCAAACTATGGATTGGGTACAAGGGAGCAGATACCACTTTTGGCAGTGGCCTTTTGATAGTTTCATTTAAGAAATGCTGCAGCTTGTGCTACTGGGATTTTCTAAAATAAAAGCGTAAGAACAAACATACTGGTCAGGCCAAGCATTCAGCTAGTTTAGTGTCCTGTTTCCTTCTGTGCACATATATGAAAAGATATGAAGAAATCCCTATTTCTTTAGTTTTAAGAGACAGTGAATTCTGTCTCAATTAATCTTCAGTCTCAATTAATTTCTTTTTTTCCATGTTTTATGAGTTTTTCAGCACAACTCTCAGTGGGACCTTTCTCCATAGAGGAATCATTTATTTGTATACTATTTTGCTATTACCTGTCTGTTTCTCTTTAGGAGTATTTTCCCTGTTACACCACAGCACTTTAGATTTTTGGATCCTATCTTTCAAGGAACCGTATCAAATGTCTCCTTTTCCTTCTGTAAAAAAAAATTTCTTCTAGAAACTTGAAAAATCTAAAAGAGAAAGCTGTAAAAACAGTATTCTTGACTGAATCAATGGAATATTATATGCATATCTTGTGTGCATGTGTAGATAAACAAACCATTTCTTTACCATTAATTTAAAGGTAAAATACCTTTACCATTTCTTGACAACTACTCTTTAAAAATCTGAATTTGATTATTGTAATTCAAGAAGCTCCAGAACTACTTTGAAGTTTAAGATTTGAACTTTTTGTCTCTGATGCAGCTGTCTGACAGATGTCTTCAGGACACTGTTTTCAAATGTTATCAAGTTGTTGGGTCAATGAAAAAAAGTTCTTCCACAGTATGAATTAAGACTTTCCTGCTAGTTGGTCTCTATGCTTGTGCTTTTATTGTATTTATATTCTTATGATTACCTAATATTCTGGAATAGTTTTCAGTTTCGAGGGGTTAGAAGACAACATCTGTAAAACTAGGGATGAAAAAAATCCTATGCCCTCTCGTAATTATCTTACTGTTCCTGTTTTTGATTTTTTTTTTTTTTAAGGAGTCTTGCTGTGTGTAGGAAGTTGATTTCCCTAAGGTAATATTATAATATTAGAAGATCTTCTAACATAAACATTGTAAAATATTTGCTGTTGATCACAACATTTTGAATGAAAGAAAAAAAATTTACATGTTTTCATTTACCAACAATACTGAGGGCCAGGTAGCTGGTCTTGTCTTCAACTCTATTTTCAACAAGCTGGTAGAAAACCCTAAAAGTCACCTTTTACTCTCAGTATGACACACTTTAGCTATACCATGGTGTTAATCTTTTCAGATTATGATAAAATGGGATTATTTAGATCATTTGCCTTGCAGGGAAAGTTTGTAAACTGCTAATGAGAAGGTATATGTTTTTGTAAATAGCAAGCTTTATATGACAAGTAGTGAGGGATATTGAATTCAACAGCCCTTAAATGAAGGACACCTTCTTAACAAATCCATTGGGTTCTATGCCTGTAACTTATGCCTGAAATCTTTATTCCCCCTTATCTGAGTTAAATTCAGTGGTTAGCAGTGAAACCAGATTATATTGTCTGGGAAGAGCTGCAGGAAGAGAGAATGCTTGCAGCCTCTTTGCTGTAAGCTTGGTTTTGGGGTTTTTGGGTTGTAACAACCTTGACCTGCTATAGAGGAAGGGAGGGAAACCCTTTGTTTCTTCCAGCAGCTGATGCTGGCTCCTACTGGAAGAAAAATCAGTGTAGAAGGTGTATAAATTGTTAGCGATTCCAAGACTAGGAGAGACAGGCTTATTTTGGCACATAAAGGTAAATTTTTATATATTTAAACTGTTTACATTTCCCAAGAGAGTGCTTCAAGCCATACTTTACACATTGTATCTTTTAGTGAAGGTTGTGATTTGTGATTGTTTTCTCTGTTTGAAACATGGGTTTCCAAGCGTTACGCACCAGTGGAGCTTCACTGACAAGTATTTTTTACACTAAGTAAGCTTGTTATTATGTCTTCTTTATGTAGTTTGTAATATAACTTCTAAAAAAAGGGAAAATTTGCCATAAATCTTAATCTGTGTTGTCTATTAGGTTTGCTTTGTTGTCATGAAAAAGTGTATTTGGAAGACTCTTTTGAGAGGCACCATATGAACCTGAACAGCCAGGTATGAAAATATTAGGGGGTTTGGACATTTTCATACAATCCAGTTCAAGACTTTTTTTGTATAGAATGCACAGCTGCATGTGGATTGTAAATTATTATGGGAGGCAATTAAATAGCCATAAAAGAAACAGCTATGGTAATTATAGATAGCATCCATGCACTATGTTACAAACAATGCTTTTCTTAATACTCATCGCAAATTCTAAATTCTGAGTAATCGCTCTAAGGTGAGTTGTCAAAGCTTATTTAAAACTGGAATGCTGGAATGCAAATGATTTGATGAGCAAGACAAATTTTTCACAGTAATAGGCTAATTTATACACGTGTGTGACCTTGAAAACTGTGTGTGTGATTTTGTTCCAGACATTAGACTCTGCAAAGTAGTAAGATTATGCATATATGTGAGTATTAGCAGGTTTAGCGGCATATGGCTGTGTACACACTCCAAAAAATCCATTTGTTATCATTTTTATTTAATGCCTGTTTTCCTGTGAGCCTGGACCATAGTGCCCTCTTCCTCTCTCCTCCACCCTCCAATAAAAATTAATGAACAGGTTTTTTTACTGCTACCAGTAATGCTTAATGATCTTAGTAGAAAGAGACAAGCAATTCACAGTTTGAACGTATTAGGAGGAGACAATGGGAATCTCATAAATAACGGATACAAATATCTTTTTAAGATTTCATGTTGATAATGCATTCACTGAACATATCAACTCTAAAGCAAGTACCAATGCAAATCTTTCATGTAGGTGTTTTCCATAATTCATCAGTGTTTTCATGTTAATTCAAAATTTAGGAAAGAACCTTAAACTGAGATGCTTTAATGGGTTTGATTCATTCTGACAGTTGTGTATATTTTCTGGATATTTCTTACATGCAATAATTTGAATATAAAAACTACAAACTGTATCAAAATTGATAGTGCCTTACATTAACATTTCTGTTGTATGCACTGGCTGTGTTTTAACAACAAGTTAGAAATTGAATTTTTAACAACAAATTAGAAATTGAATTTTTTTTGTAGTATAATTTGCATTAGCGATTGTTTTGAGGCGTATAATACAATAAATGAGTTGTACCTGGTAGTCTTTAAACCAATTCCTTGTTTACAGCTGAAGATAAATTCTTAGCTTGCCTTTTCTGTTTGCCTTCCTTTTTTTTCATGGTGTGCCATGAAGATTATCGGTGGTAAGCAAATCCAGCAAAAAGTTTCATGTTCATGAGCACTGGTTGTCAGTGTTCATCTCAGCAGCCCAGAGGACAGGGTTCTGAAATGGACAGTGAAACCTGCTGGTACAAATTTATTTGAATTAATTAGATTGAATGAAATGTCTCTTTTGCCCTGCTGCTCAGTTTTCCTTCACTCTTCACTAGTACAAGTGTAAGAAATCAAAACTTTTGACTCTTTCCAACATGGAAAATCACCAACAATTTTACAGAGCACAGTGATGTTACTGGTTGTTGTTGGCTTGAGACAAAACAGTGGGATAACAGTTATTTCAATTTCTTAGTTAAAAGTCTTGGTCGAAGTGGGAGTTACTGTGCCTATTGGTCAGTTGAATGTAGTCTGTATTGACCCTACCTTATGCTTTTTTGTCCCTTGTTTATAAAACCTAAATAGCTGCAGTAACTTGCTGAACCTACAGTATGAATTTCTAGGTATGTCTCCTGTGTGCTGGTTGTCTTGCTCTGTTGTGGCCTATTTGGGGAGGGGGGTTTATTTTGTCTTTAGAAACCTGGCTGGTTGCTAAGACTTCAGTACTCAATTTAAGACAAGGAGCAGCCTCAAGTGGTGCCGGGGGAAGGGAATGTTTAGATTGGATATTAGGACAAATTTCTTCACCAAAAAGGTTGTCAAGAACTGAACCAGACTACCCAGGAAAGGGATTGAGTTTCCATCCCTGGAGGTGTTTAAAAGAGGTGTAGATGCTGCACTTTAAGGACATGTTTTTGTGGTGGACTTGGCAGTAGGTTAACAGTTGGACTCAGTGATCTTAGAAGTTTTCTCAAACCTAAATGATTTTATGATTCTACAGCTTGTATGCCTAAGGAGCACCTGCAGCTGCCTCTCGTGAACAGCGGCTCGTATTACTCCCATTTGTAAGTGCAGTAGCTGCTCTGTTAATTGGTAGGAGAGTAGCCTAACAATCCACAGTATTCTTGCTGTCTGTCAAATACACAGGCAGGGGAAAAAAAATTCCTTTTCTTAAAATTACTGCATAATTTAGTATACATGGAGTATATGTCAATTCTACCTCAAGAATAGGTAGTTGAATTGCTCCCTTTAGCAGACACTAAAGAATATCTCGCTACCTTAGAGTTGTGCAAAGGAACCTGTATGTTTATTAGAATCTTTTAGTACCTGCCATAGTCTAAAACTACACATGGTAGTAATTAAATTTTTATGAGAGATGCAGAGGTGATCATACAAAATGATCAAGAACTCAGAATGCACTATGACTGTCTGTATTACGCAGTTTTGCATGGGATATGTGTAGTGGGAGATTGCAAACATGCAGCATTTGAAAGGTGGGAAGTTTATAACCACTTTTGACTCTTCAGCATGCTTCCAACAGTTGGTATAGAATCGAGATGTTTAAGGAGCTTTGAAAGTAGAAACAGAGACTTTGTCCTGCTGTTAGAATGACAAATATCTATTTATGGTATTTTCTCTCAAGAAAGTACTAAAACAAAATTTATGGCAGATGAGTAAGTGGGTTTTTTTGGGTTTTGTTGATTGGTTGTTTTTTTAATTTTTATGAAATTGAGTGGTTGTGAGTGAAGGACACTTGGGAGAAAGGTTACCCTCTTCAGTATGGAGTGCTGCTCTTCTTTCTGCTGAAGCCTGAGAGAGAAGTTCATTGATCTCAATAATGAAGACATTGAAAAGTCCTTCAGCAAAACCAGGGAGACCAATTTGACATTGTGATGTATCTAAAGTTATTTGGTGAGAAAGAAGGAAATGGGTAAAAGATGTCGGGTTACAAACCACAACCTGCTAGACCTTATTTGAACATTAGGGATTGTGAAGGGGGTTAGTTTGTTCCCTGGAGAGGGGGTGTTGGGTTTTTTATGGGTTTTACTTTTATTTGAGAGGGAAAGCCTTGTAGTCTTTCATTTGCCATTAAGTGGTCATCTTCCTTGATCATTTAGTTAATTTCAGCCAGAGGAAGAAAAGAATTAAATAGAGGGGTAAAAATACTAACGTGCTATGCTCTACTGTATTAACTAGGATTTTTTTTTTAGTATCAAAGAATACTCTAGCTTTCCTCATGGTTAAATACAAACCTGTGGGTCAGTGCAGCAACCTTCAATCGGGTGCATGTTAGAGTTCACTACAATGTCAAGTTCAAATTTTAACTCATCATCTTTTTTGGAAGATGAAGCATTCACTGTAATACAAATCCTTTGTGTATGCATTTAAAATAAGATTTCTTGGCAAAAAAAATGTTTACAATTTAAGTGAGGGGAGAAGAATACTCAAGTAAACAGTAATTAATGCCTGAAACACTATATTGCATGAGTTTGTCTTGCTCTGACAGATACCATTTTCAAATAAAACTATATATTGTATGTGTATATACTGACAGCCTTCTAGTGCACTTGTTAATCACAAGATTAAAGAGGAAGTGGCACTGAATTTACAGACTTGTCAAAAAGACTTGGAACGGTGTATTTTCAAGTGTTAGTCTTGGGGAAACAGGTGATTATACTGCTCATATTTGTGTTTAAGAAGCTTTTTTTCAAGTACCGCTGTTTCTGTGCTTCGCTACCAGATTGCCCGGTTACAATACGCACGCTGGCATCTGTCTGTTTTATAATTAAACGTAGGCCTGTACATCAAGTATCTGAAATAGCTACAGGGAGCGTGAGTCCTGGTACTGTGTGTGTAACCGCTGAAACTTGTCATTCCTTTGTGCTCCTATTATTTCTGGAGTCTAAGCAAAACAGACTAACTGCTGCTAAGAAGCTGTCAGGGGATGCATGTCAAACACTAGGTGTATCATGCGATCGGACCAGTGCTGGGACAGAAAAGTCAGTTGGAAAAGGAAAAAAAAAAGTGACCTTTTTCTCTCGACGTTGTCTTTACGCTGAAAGGAACAGATGAGTTTCTGAATTATTCACAGTACTGGAAGCTTGTAATCGTTAGCAACGGTGGCAGCAGCAGAGTATTGAGATGGGCTGGGTTTTTTGTAAAATGCCTGATTCTGAAGCTCATCAAGGGATTGATTTCACAAAACAGTCTCTGGGAATATGGGTATGTAAGATCTGTGGGAGCAAGGGCAATTTATTCCAAAGAATCAAGAAAGAGAGTATTTTCTTCTTATTTTTGTAAGTATCTGTGTTGAAATAAACATTAATATTAGTCACAGGTCTTATGGCAATGATGGAACAAAGAAGCTCTGTGAAAAGAGTTTGCTGTTTCAGTGAGTAATCTCCATGAGTCGGTTACAGTGTTAAAAAAGCAGATCTTTTAACCCATAGTCTAATTATTAGATATATAAATTACCTATCCATCTAAATGAATAAACCAATTCCCATAGTAGCAAAATGTACTCCAAACAAAGACAGACAGTAAGACTATTTCCGCTATAACTGATATTTGGTGGAAGGTAAGGCTTTTCTTCATGTCATGTATAGTTTTGCCTGCTCAAAATACAGATTGTTTATAGTTTCCTCGAAGCAGATAGCTTCTAATAATAGAGTGGTTAAAGTTCTTTTGTTTCAGTAGATCAAATTTAATACTATATTCTTTAAAGTTTCTTCTCCTTTTTAAATTCTGAAGTCTATTGATGCTTATTATTATGAGTCTGGAAAGCAGGCAGTTGGATGGCGAGTGTAATAATTATGCCATGGCTTAACATGTCATTAGTGTCCAATGACAAACACTCATCAGTCAGATGCTATTGCCCAAATGAGAGCTTGTGTGGCAGCATCCATTATCATCATTACTCTCTACTGCATGTTGCTAAAGACAAAGGTTTTGCATACGCAGAGAATAAGGGAAAAGCAGTGGAAAGTGACTGGAGAGTTAGTCTGCATCTCTCAGGAAAAGATGTTTTTTTAAAATCTTCCAAAGCTTCCAAAAACTGTTCCTCATGGATGGGAAGGTGCGTTTTGTTGATCAATTGAGAATCTTCTTAACTTAAAAGGACACATGCCATAGATAAATAACAATTTCCTAGTAGTCCAGTTAATGTTTTAACAATCTAATAGTCCATGGAATGTAGAAAAGCATCTTTAATAATAACTTAAGATTTTTAAAGGGAACTTCCAAGTGCCTGCCATTTTTTATGTTAGTTGTTCCTCTGGCTTGTGAGGGTGGAAATAAAATGGTGAGGGGGGGGTTGTTTCCATGAAGTTACTAGGGTTCCCTGCCCTCCACCACGGAGTGTTCATGGTGGGTCTGGCATCTTGATGATGATCCACTTGGGGCTATTTGTATGTGCTTTATTGTAGCCTGCTTTGTTCACATCAGTTCCCAGCCTGGGTTTTTCAGGGTTGCTCCAAAGCCTTCCCCACCCTCAGGTGACATAAAGGGTTCTCGCTGTTACCCAGTGATTACTGCAGGGTGTCAGATATTCCCTCTGTATTTTCAAGTTCAGGCCAGGCAATAATTGCTCAACCACTTGGCAGCTGTTAAAACTAGCTCAGGTCAAGACAAGCCCAGGCACTCTCAAGACCCTATGCTGACCAGTCAGTCAGCCTCTGGCCTTTCACCAGCTTTGGCAAGAATTATATTTATTGGGCTACTTCATGTACAATTAGGTTAAAGCTTTCTGAAATCATGTGCATCTGGCTTTTATTTTCTGTCTGAGGGAACTGTGTCGGTCAATACTACCAAATGCACTCAAAACCAGACTGAAGTCATAGCTGCAGGTCAGAAACTTCTTATTTAAATCTGGATAAAAAGATCCTTTTTTTTTTTCTTTCTTTCTTTAGCAATAAAGCAAAGATGATACGAGCAATAAGCTAACACTGTGCTGCCTGCTTTCTCCAAACCCTATCAGACTCCTTGTTGCTCCCCTGGCCTCATGACCCTCCTGTGTGCTGCACCAAGGCCCAGCTTCAGCGGGAGAGTTGTGGGATGATCCCGGGGGTGCTCAAGCCCATTCAGTTGTGGAACACCAGAGAACAGAGTTGGTCCTCTTGGATGAGTATTTAATTGAGGGCATCTGCAAGGGGGAAAAGAGGGAAGGGATCTCTCTTACAGTTGCTATTACTCTTTATCTTGCTTTTTGGAAAAAAAAAAAAGGTGTTCGATTTTTTTTTTCTTTAATTTTTATTTTTTTAAGTACATTTTAAGCTTAATTTCTGGTAAGCATCTGCCGAATCCAGTTTGCTTCCTCTTCAGTCAATAGGGAGAACATAGACTCCCTGAAAAGACTCCCAGGTCTTTTTTTCCTGTAGTTGCATGAAAACCCAGACTATAGAATTTTATCACCAGGATTCTTGCAAGCAGTACTTTGCGACTCTGAACTATGTCTTGTTTGAGGAAGCCAAGATGCTTCATGATTTATGGATAAGGGTTTCAGAAATTCAGTTCGATTCAGAAATTGAGACTGGTGGATTTCTTTCGAAGGAAACTGTATTGTGTCCTATCACAAGCACGGCACAGACTGAAGTGGTATGCGTAAGTGTTCAGGACTGACATCGTGGTGAGGTAAGGTAAGGTACTACTTCATTAGTTCCTTATATTGTAGCTGTTACTGAATCACTGGGACACAAGCTCTAATTTAACAATACTGCAGGACAGTCAGTGCCCTTAAATCAGTGTCATGTACCAGCCCTTAGTGGTTTTGCTGTTGATAACATGCCTTTGTGAAAGGTAAATAACTGCTTAAATATGAGGTGGAAGAGGTAGCCTCACAGCAATGTTTTTGACTTGCTGATAGGCAGTATTTCTCAGGTAGCATCTCCTGATAAATCTGGCATCTGTGCAAAAAGCTACTAATTTTTCCCTCAGGTACACTGGAACATAGCCTTGAGGGAATAACAGGTTAGGAAATACAGAGCAATACATAGCTAGCCATATTTTGCTATTTTTAGTGATGCTGGTTTTGTTTTCCGTATTAAATTTCATTTTAGTTGAATAAATAGATAAAAGGAATTTGGAGGCAATTACAATCCTATGTTTTTCTAGCTTCAAAGTTCACAAGGGTACTTTGCACATTTGACTAATTGCTTTGTAACCTAAATTTTAAAACTTCAACTTTTTTTTTTTTTTTTTCCCCAATGGGGAAGGATCCCCTGTTATTCTTCAGGGGAGATGGAAGAGAGACTACTTAAAAACTCAACTTAAATAGTTATAAGAACATTCCTGCCTTTTCCCTTCCTCCAGTGCTCTCTGGTTGTCTTAGTTTGGTCACTTTTACCATAATTTTGTGAAGAGACAAATTATCAGCATCTAGGTGGTTTGGAATATACAATTGCTGAAGGTGTAGGGGAGTCAGATTAGTTACATGCATTTCCCAATGCAGCTGGCTTGACTTAGGTTAGTTACATAGTGGGTTTTACTTTATATTTAAGAGAATACTTCTAATTATACTTTTCCCATGGCATGTCTTTCATGGGTGGTTTTTATTTGTATATATAAAAAGTTATTTTTATATACATATATGTTCACATTAACAGTTCACTAGCTTTGTAATGTTCAATTAAGCTTTTTAAGCATTAAGGAAACAAGAGCTGCACACGGATTAAGATCTGATGGTTATGTGTCTAGTCACTCCACAGAGCTATAAAATGTCTCTTCACCTTTTCAGTCTCTCTTTTACCTGCTTTGCTCTAGTCTCAATCAGTATATTTCAAACTCTTTGTGCAAGTCTGTCTTTGTTACGTCTGTACTTGGTGTTTGTGGGTTTGTTTAGTGTTTTTTCTGATTTGTTTGCACTGCTTGTTGAGAGTGTGTGTGAAGATTCTTTGATTACATGTACTCAAGTTATATGGAGATTAAATTACATAAAGATAGATACTAAGATTTTCTTTGTCTTTCCTGTTCCCCCATATGAAATATAAACTCCCCCAATACCATCAAATAACCTTAAATATTTTGCTTTCTGACACCTGCTTCTTGGCAACCTTGATTAACTTACAGACAAAATCTTGTATTACTAATCCTACCCAACAGCTTTGAGCAGCTGTGTATGAGGCAGGACGAGCTGTATGAGGCATTCTGTATGAATTGAAAGTGTGCGGTAGCACATTCATTGTTCTCAGCTGAATGAAACCTCCCCAGAAGATGAGTGTGTCCAGAAATGATAGCTGAGCAGTCTGAGCCCCTTCATTCACCCTGCTGCCTGTGCTCATGCTTTCACCTGGATGCGTTAAGAGCCTATGATATTAATCAGAACGGCTCCAGTCTCAGAGCTTATCTACATCAGTGGTTTTAAAAGTGCACTCTTCTGTCAGCATCACTGCATCTGCACAATAAATTTTGCTAGCTTAAGCTATGACTTCTAGTAAATTCAACTATGCTGGCAGAACTTTTCAGTACAGACTGGATCTCTCAGTGCGTGTTGTTCAGCTGTACAAATACAGAGACAAGATTTTGATGCCACCAAGTTCAAGTACAGGTGTAAGGTGTTTTCTCCCTTTTTCTAATGCCTGCATTTCTTCAGTCCTGGACCACCCCTTAGGAGTAGGAGAAAATTATCAATTTTTTTCTGAAAGTTAAATGCTTTTAAGCATAGCTACTGTAGTTGAAAGAACTTTAACTTGGGCTTACTACTATGCTATGGAGTTCTTCACTTTAGGAGGGACATGAGCCCCTTTACTCCATTGTGTAGATCAAGGCAACTTCCAGATCCTCTTCATGCATCCCATGCTCTCTTTCTGTTTCCTAGACAATGCAGCAAAAGTTAATGCTTGGAAGTGCCCATACTGCAATGAGATTTGTGTCCTTGAATATACAGTAAGAAAATCACTAATAGTTTCACATTAAGTATAAGACCATGCAAAAAAATTATTATTCCACTCTGTGTTTCATAATAAAAAATAATCAGAAACAATTGAAACGGGATGGAAATTAAAATGGCTGCTCATCCATCCATGTAGTCCATATGGACTTGTCTGAGGCATTTTGACTGTTGCTGTGGGAAAGATTCTCTTCATTGTTCTGCTTGTGTTTTCCATGTCCCATAAATGAGTGGAAGCCTGCAGTGTTCCTGGCTTTCAGTCTTGCACCTGTGCTTGCTAAACTTACTGGGTAAGAAACACAATTACATATTGTTTAGTTCACGTGTAACTGAACTGTGGAACTTCTCCACAAACTCTTATTGGATTTAAAAGGATTTAGTTGATAATTGTGAAATATTTTCATTATTCAGTTATAGTTAAGTGTTCATGTGTTTGGAGACCAAATTTTCATTTAAGTTACTAAGAGAGATTTTTAAATGATGGAAATTGCCCATCCTTTAAAGGTCACCTTCAGATCTGTTGCTGAATTAGAAGGATTTTTAATCAATTATTGTAGTAAGAAATTCCTAGTATTATATTAAGTGGTAATTTAAAGGATTTAAAGAAGTAACTTTGCTTCCCCCTAAAAGCATAATGTTAAGTCTACTTACTGTAGAAGCTTGTGCTTATTTTGCAAAACTGGGATCACTTGTCAATGAAGCATTTTTTCAAATTGAGACTGGTTTCTCTGAGATGTGAGTGCAGTGGGCCAGGTGCTGTCACTGGGTTCTGCCAGCAGCAGGTCAACTGCATCCCCGTGGTCAAAATTTGGTGGCATGTGGAAGCACAGCCAGGTACCATAACTACAGATATCATACACCAGTGGAAGAGGAGGTCAGCAGGAGGTAGTTCTTTGTCCTACTTCCCCAGCTTCCTGAAGGAGATTTTGAATTTTTAAAGGTTAACTGTTCCTTAAGTACTGTTACCAGAGAGGATATTGGTTGGTGGTCACGTAGGGCCATGCCAGAGTAGGGTGTGTAGACACTTTCAGAGAGAAACACAGTCCTTTGAACACAATTGCTAATTACTGCGGGAAATTTTGTGTCTTACGTAGTTAGCCAAAGAACTTATTTAAAAATTCCTTATTCTTTTGTTTGCCGTAATCAAAGTCTTAGTTCTGTTGAAATTGGAGACAAAACCTGGGAGGTAAGAATGGAATGGTATGATTACAGGACAAAAAGGTTTTGTATGACCTTTAAGGTAAAGCTAAAAATCTGATGCAATGAAAGGGCTGGTCTAGAAGAGAGTTAGAACAGGGATTGTAGAAAGGAAGTGATCCAGCAGGGCAAACAACCTCCAGCCTTTACTGTCAGTTGATGTTGGATTGTGCTGAAGAAGAGACAATTAGAGGTTATGACAAGAGGACACAGCTTGTGCAGAGAGGGAAGCAGGAACCTGGGGAGTAATAGAACACATGACAGCTGATACAGTCTGAATAGATGGGAGAGTTAAATACAGTAGAAAGTATTGCTAATGTAAACATAATCAAGCTAAACAGTGCTTTACTACATGTTATGTAGGAATTAGCCAATAATTTCTCACATTACTGTGTTAGGAGCAGTAAATGAATGTTGTGACAGTATGAATATAGACTACTTGTGTTTCTGTGGGGATTTTCCATGTTTGGGACTTTTCTTGTTTGTATCTGAGTGGTTTTGATTTGTTGCTCTTTTGAGAAAGGCGGGGGGGCTGCAAGCGGATAAGTTTGAACATAACAGAATTCTTGAGCGTTAAAAAAATTGGCATCATGCTTTATAAATCTTTGTAGTCACTCTTCATTAGGATGAGTCACTAAATAATTCTCCAGGCTGCAACAGGATTCTAATTATAGTGTGACTCGGACTGAAAAATCTGGTTACCTGTCAGATCATTATGGAAGGAAAAATCTTGTGAATATCTCCTGTTTATGTGGAATTTCAGTTTTCACTATGAGAATCTGTACTTGGAAACTAAGGGTGATGCTGCCATGTCTCCTATGCCATGCCACCACAGCCATAGTTTCAGCTCCTACCCTTAGCTATTTTTTAATTCCCTCGCCCATGTGTCCTCAATGACATTCCTGCTGCAGTTTCCTCAGGTCCTCCTTTAATTTCCAGACACTTTTACAATAGCATTTTCAGCTCAGCCTTGTGACTGTATGCCCAGCTCTTGCATGTCGCATGCAATATATTTCATTTTCCTTATAGTGACTTTAGAGATGTATTGTTTTTGAAACCTCACTACTGTCAGATTGAAATTAACTCTGAGTTGTTGAAGGGGGAGTTGAATGATTGACAGCCTGTTCAGATGGTGAAGCTGACATACTGATAGCTTTGTTCTCCAAACAGAAATGCAGAAACAATTGTGCTGTGCATGCTTGGGGACTTGGGGACTGTAACACCTTTGCTGATGTTCATGGCTTGCTGTACGTTGTTCTTATGTCAGGTTCTCCATCACACTTGTTTTAAAAATCCCTAGATTTCTGTGGCTTTGTTCCACAACAGAAGAGAGCTACATGGAAGAACTCAGAAGGTGCAAAAGTAAATTTGGGAGACACCATTTGAGAAGGAATTATACTTGCATAAATTAGAAGGCCATTAAGATAGGCTGAGTAAGATACACGGTGAGCGAGAAATAATGTGTAGAAGATGGGAACAGAAGGAGATGATGTCATAGAGGATGAATTTCAAGTTTAAATGAGTAGAGGGGAGTATTTAGACCTTTTTTAGTTGCTGCTGAGTAATGAATTACCCAGTACTGACTCTTTCCGAGTTCATTACTTTCTCTAAAGTAAATGAGTCACAAAGTTGGCCTTTGTGAAGTTTTCTTTGTTCTCTTCCTCTACTCCCTTTTTGGTCTTAATAAGTGTTGCTATAATGAGTGCTACTGATTCTGTCTCCCTCCACCTTCTGTCCTGAGCTTGTGTTGTTACTCTTTTTTCCTTTATACTGCAGCATTTCTGCTCTCTTAACTTCCTTTGCCTCTGTCTTTTCATCACATATTCTCATCCTCATTCTTTCTACAGAAGCACACCACATTATTACACTCTTTCCGTCTTCATATTCTCGTTACCACTTAGCATTCTCAGCCCTTTGAGATAAAACACATCTTACACAAATCCCCCAAATTAGAGGCAGACACTTCCTCTTAAGATTAGAGTTCATGACAGTTCCTACAAACCATTCCTCCAAAGGAGAAAGAGAAAATGTCAGTGTAACCCTATACCAAGTTCCTCTGAAGAGGCTGTTCTTTTTTACAGAGCACTTGGTCCAGTGTTTCAGCCCTTCCTTCCTGCAAGTTACAGTTTTTCTGCAGGGCTTGTCTGGGGACTTGAGAGCCATCACAGCCCCGAGCCGTGTGTGGGCATGGCCAGCTCAGGGTTGTTTTCAGTTTTCTCTTCAGAAGGTTTGTAACCTCTCTGTGGGAGGGCTTCCAGGGCACAGATATAGCTGTAGCTCTGTCTGAGATGTTGCTATATGGTCTTTGTACCCTCACAGGAAAATGCCATCTGGAGAAGTACTCCCTTGATTCCTATCATTACAGAGGGAGCATTATCTCTTTCTGCTTATATGAGGGAAAGCATGATAACACATGTTCTTTTCCTCTTCCCCCTCTATGCTCAAGGATTTCAATTTTAAGTAATAACAGCAAAATTGTTATATGAACATCAACCTCTATGACTAACCAGGATCCTGGAGAGCTCTTTATCTTGATGATTTTCTTGAATTTTATTGCAAGAAACTTCTGTAATGAACATAGAGTACATTTATTTGTTGTTTATTCTGTTTCTAATGTAGTGAAGACTTTTAGATAGACTAAGTAAAGTAACTTATATATTAACTTTACGTCCTGTAGTCATGGTAGATATGAGTGTTCTGTTCCCCTGACATGCAGAAAAATACAGAACATTTTTTACTGGTCTTCTTTATTCTTCTTGTGGGTTTTTGTTTGAGTTTTTTGTTTGACTCTTTTTAATCTGATTCTAAAATGTAGGGTTATTTAGTGATTTAAGGAGTTTGTGAACTGCCTGTCTGACAGGCCATCTGTTTCCCAATCCCCTTTAAGAAGGCTGACTTGGGATGCATCCTCCCTAGTGTCTGTGCTGGAAGACATACTTTTTATTCTAAGAAGTGAGTTTCTAGATATGATGACCTGAAATGTCCATGTATTAAGAGTCATCAGTTTGACTAATGGCATACCATGGCTACAGATCATCCTAAGCACCTCTTCAAAGTGTCATTTTTCCAGCTCAGTTGATTTCTGACATATCTCACTTTATCAGCCATTGAAGTGGAAATTTCATCACTCTTTTATGCTTTTTGAGTTTTTCTTAGTGTTTGTTTGTAATAGGTTTTATGGGTGATTAGTTGTGTGAATTGTGAAGATTTTTTTGTGGACAAAAGATTTTCTTAATTTTTGCATATTGCACTTTGGCTTTTTAATCTACTTGTTTAGATGTATCAGTTGAATTTGCTTTTTTCTTTTCCTATTAAGAGGCATCCAAGTATTATACCTAACACGATTTGTAACTAATGCAATATTTACATTAGTTTAATCTGTAAACAATTACAGATTCAGATGAAATTATTATTACATTAAAATAATGGCACTTGCAGTCATGTATCTGTTGAACAGCACTACTTAGATGCTATTTTCAGCAACCACTGTCAATGCTGAGAACAGACACCATCTTGACTCACAGCCTGTAAAATCCTCCTCTGCTCTTATTCCAGACAAAATTTCAAGCCTGATTCTTCTCCCAAAAATCTTAGGGTTCTTGTAGTACCTGTGTTTATGTACATTCTTGTACTACCTGTGTTTATATAGTAGTATATCATGAAAGGAGATTTGGTCTCCGTCTAAGCCAGTGTTCAGACTGTGCTTGTACTAAGTGGTCAGTGTAAAAAGAGTGATAATTGTTAATTTGTAATAATGGTAATTAATAACAAACATAATAGTAATTCAATAATAATGAAGGCCTTTGCATCTGGGAATACTATGATTCTTTGAAATGCCTAAATTTTCAGATTTAGGTGTTAGGAGGGAAATTTGTGATGTAACATTTAAGTTCCTTCCCTGTCTCTGTTTTGCTGTCTCAGGGAGCAAAGAAGGGCTCTGCTCCAAAGAGCACACTGCTTACCTTACTGCTGCTTCTCCTTGTGAGGCTAAGAGAGATGTTGCTTGGCCTTCCTTATAGCAGTGTTTAAAACTCTGTTCCTCTGTGATAAAGAAATGTACGAGTTTTATCTTCCCATTTTTTAAATGTTTTCTGTTCCAGCATTGCATATATTAATGATGCTCATTATTAGGACTAATTCCAATTTTGTTTTGTATGTTTTGAGATGTCTAAAATGGAGATAGACATTGAAAGGGACTATAAAACACACTATAGTAGATCCACAAATCAACCCAAGCAGTGACATAATATTTTCTATACAGTTATCTATTCATTTTGGTAACAAACATTTTATTTCTTACCTCTTTACTATTTCATGCCTGTGTAGATTTTTAGGTATCAAAGGACATAAAATATTGAGGTATATTTAAACTTTTTAGTCAGGTACCTTGGTGTTCATTGAATCAGACAATGCTGGGAGAAGGCTTTCTGAGTGAGAGATGCAGAGGGAGCACTGTGTATGTTAGGCATGATTGCCATCCTGATGGATAAACTGTAATAACCCAGTGAGGTAGTCAGAGTTGAAGCTGGTGAATGAAATGCAATAATTTTCCATAACACTTTAAAAGGCCTGCAGGCATGCTGAAGTTGTACCTGGGTATTTTGGATAACACTGTAGCATGACCCTAGTGCCTCTTTTACATCTAGGCAATTAAAATATGTACTATGCTTTATGTCTGTTGTACTTTTCTATATGGCAGTGTAGAAATTAAGTGTTGAGGCTTTTTTACTGTAAAAAAGGTAAGTGACTGTAGTTTGGGTGTTGGTTTTTTTTTCCTTTTTACTACACTGGCCTTATTTCATGTTGCAGTAGGTGATTAAGAGGAATTCATGAAAGGCTGTTTTGGGGAATTTTAAATGCAGTGTTAAACTTTTAATGGGCATCAGTCAACTTTGTATCTGAGACTTCAGTCACTGAAGCTCCCATGTCAGCTTTGACATCTGTGTGTGAATGTGCCGTGTGCTCAGTTTTGGTGTTTGCACTTGGTGTGTCTCTGCAACACTTAAAGTAAAAGAAACAATTTTGATAATGTATTTGTTTTAATTATTAATTGTCTGTAACTTATCTGACTTGGTAAGTAAATATTGTGCTAAATGTGCTAGTGATGTCAGAGGTCTGCAATGTACCCTGACACAAAAGGGAATGAGCTCTCTGGTCCCAGTGATCTGGTCATGACAAGAATTGCTTCTCTGGTTCTTCTGCTTCCCTGCTAAATTAGGTTGAAAGAAATATTTAAGTATTAATTTTAAAATGGGCTTCTCCTCTTTATAGTTTTGAATAGTTTTTAAAATTTGAAGTGACACTGGAGAAAGTACAGTGTGAGTCTGCAGTCAGCTAAGCTATGTAAAGAAATGGGATGAACGTGACTATATAAGAGCTGACATGTCAGTCTGGTGATTAGCGAACACCCTCCTGTGTAATTCAGCCAGGAGCTGGTAACACTGGAGAGATCACTGGAAAGGTCATGGGAGATCCCAATGCTCAGTGACACAGATGAGCATCCTCAGTTTTTACACTTTGATAAGTATTAGACCAAAACTTGAAGTAATGGCATGCAGCAGTTAAATCCCTTTCGATTTTCTACAGTGTAAGCAGGCCATTTTAGGTTAGCACTGCAATATAGCATGTAGTGTTATATAGCACGGCTGTTGTGACATGCTTTTGTGAGTGTGTGAGTTAGTAGTTCAATAGCTTTGTAAATATTGCTCCATGAAAATTCCTTAATTTAGTTGGAATGAAGCTATCTGATAGACCATAAATATTGACATATGGGCAAAAATTCCTTGCAGATGAAGGCAAGTGTTTTTATAACATCACAAAATAAATTTAATTTTATTTCCTTTAAAATTTTAATCAGATTTTTCAACTTAGTTGCTGTGCATTTGGGTAACTCTCCCAAAGATACTACTTTTGTATTACAGAAAGCAGAGAAGAAGAAAAAAAAGAAAATGTGTTCTATTTTGTGCAGTAGTGGTTCATTTAAATCTGAAGACTTCAGTGGGAAAATTTATTAATATTTTAGATACAGTGGTCTTTACAAGAAAGAAGATGAACAGATGCAGTAAATGACAGTTTGAATTCTTTTATGAAAATAGTTTTCTCAGTATTTGAAAACAGTTCTCTTATTTGGGGGTGAGGGGTGTTTCAAGAAAAAAAAGGTGGTGATTTATAATGGGACAAGTTAAGATCTTACAAGGCCATCTGCAGGTCTTCTTTTGTTTGACTTGTCACTTCCGACTGACTCAAACAGTAACACAGATATTTGTTTCTGTGTTCTGCAAATATATTTGTGCTCTCTCTCTCTTTGTGCTTTTTGTCTGATCATGGTAGAGAACGTTTATTTGTAGACAGATCTTTAAGAGAGCTTTTATTCTGCCTTCTTTTAGATATGTGTAGTAATTCACTGATGAAGTAATTTCACAGACAGGAGCCTGAAGATGTTAACTGTTTCCTTAGACTTGCTGAGAGATACTATTAGTTTTAAAAGTTAAAGGTTACTGAAGATAACCAGGTGTTTCGTATAATGCCAGATTCAAAAAGATCAGGTTCTTAAATCCTAACGGTTTTTGGTTTTTTTTCCCCCGCAAAAAAACGCACTAGTCTTCATTATTGTGGCAGGGTAATCACTGCTAAAGTGTCTCCATAATGTGGTACTATTAAACAGCTTGTATTTTTTTAACCTTTTCGTCCTTTTCCTGGACAGGCAATACATAACTAAGAGAATTGGTTTTTGAAGTTTTATTGTATTCATTGACTTCTGTGGGAAACAGATCAGTACTTCCTCCATGCTACAGCAAAGATTAAATCTTTGATGATTTCAGCTTGGTAGAGTAACAAAGTATTGTGCTAAAATTTTAATTTATTGGTTTGGGTTTTGTTGTGGGTTTTTTTTTAATGTTATAAAGTATTTTGAAAACTGGAAAAATATTAAAATTATTTCATCTTGGACGGTGAATAGTGTGCATCATTTTTCCAATGGTGCAATTTAGAGACGCTAGGAATTAGTGGCCCTTTAAAGTCTTGAAAGGCTTAGATGAAAGGAGAGATATGCTTCCACAAAGTCTTTACACTGCAAAAGAATTCCTGTGTGTATTTGTTAATAATTATTTTTAAATTTACAATTCAGTTTAGTGTTAATAAAATGCAAAGTTTATAAAATGCCTAGAAAATTGTTTTCACGTGGAAAGAACTTACATTCAATAGTCAATCAAATATTTTAAAATCTCATTCTTTCAGATACCTAAAAAAGTGTGCTATGTGGGCATGCAGATATCTAAACAGTCATAATTAAATAAATTGTTCTATTATAAAACTTTGTTTTCTCTGATCATGTAGAAATTTCTTTTTAACCACTTAACATTTGAAAATAAAAATAGAAGAGAAAATAAAAAAAATAAAAATAGAAGCTTAAATGGAAGTCTATGTTACTTTTTTTAGTCTAAATTGAGATTTACATAGGTCAAGAAATGTAAAAGCTTTTATGGAAAATTTTAAAGCGGAATGATAAAGGACTGGCTGCCATTCACAAGCTTGAATTATAGTTCTGTAGTAAATATTCTCTAAAATATTCTAAGTGACGGCTAATTTTTTTGATATTATATGTTTAAATAAGTAAAGAGATATAAAACAACCTTGTTTTTGCTGAAAAGAGTGTAAATGGAGGTTGCTGTTGCTATGTGGTATGTGCTATAAACTGTCATTTTAATTCTGCATCACAAAGGACTTACTATTTGTAAAATAATCAGTTGTGTATTTTTTTAGTTTAGCTTGTCTCAGTTTTATTTTTCTATTGTTAAGCACTGAGAAAAAAATTCTCCCTGAGACAAAGGAGAGAACCCTAGTATATTAAGGTATTAAACAAGAAATATCAAGGTATCAGTTAAAAAAGTGCAGTTGCAAAATATTCAAATTGTTTAGATGTTTTGTCAGCTGTTTAAAGATACAAATTATAGTATTTATTTTATTTTAGCACTTTAAAGAACAAAAGCAAAATTTACAGACTTTCTTTCTGTCAGAAATGTAGATATTTTGTTTAAGGGTTAAGTCTGTTTGAAAATTAAGTGTAATGAAATATTTAAGAAAAATAAATAGTAATAAAACTAACATTCTTACTGTAACATTCCTTAAAAACTTGAGGGAAGGAAAAACTTCTTCTGTCATTTACAAATGAAATACTTTCTTGCTTTCTAGTATAACTTATATAGAACATACTGCCTTGGAGAAACGTTCTTGAACATCACCTAAAATGTGTTTGTAGCTTGCTATGAAATCATGTGTTCATGTTCTTTGATGAGAACAATATTCTTTGATTAGAAATTACAGTAAAGTTACAGAAGTCTTAAAGTATAGAAAGAAGTATAAAAAACCAAACATTAAACCCACAAATTTCTGACAAGCAGAAGGAAGTCAGATTTGTCCTTAAAACATACATTCTTCTCAGAAGAGAAAACAGCATACATACAATTAAATTTAGGAAAGTAATGCATTCCTTAAGCTTAAAAACTCCTTTTTTTTTTTTTCCAAGTTCTCAGTCTGCTTTTGATATTCTAATCTGTTGTATAAATTCAGTAGTACTGTGTTGTTCTTCACAAGAATTTCTTTGTTTGTGCTTTAGATCAGGGTAGCTTGTGCGTGGAACTCTGGGAAGTCTTGCAGATATGCACAGAAGTGCTTCTCACTCACTGTTAAGCAGATCTTTCTTTCTTTCTCTTCCAGACAGTTAGGGAGCAATTACAGCAATTAGAGATCATTGTAACACATCAGCGGTTGTCTTTCTAATTTTATTATAGGTGAATGTAAGCTGAATGTAGAGAAGACTTCCAAATAAGCTGGACTGATGTGCACAGAGAAGGAATGAAGTATGGATGTGAAGGAACGTAGGCCTTATTGCTCCCTGACAAAGAGCAGACGGGACAAGGAGCGGCGCTATACAAATTCTTCTGCAGAAAATGAGGAGTGCAGAGTGCCCACGCAGAAGTCTTACAGCTCCAGTGAAACCTTGAAAGCTTTTGATCATGATTCCTCTAGGTTGCTGTATGGAAACCGGGTAAAAGATTTGGTCCACAGAGAAGCAGATGAGTATACCAGACAAGGTAGGCAAGATGTTTTAATTTGGAGTGTGTAAATTTATTAGGTCCGAGGTATTCTTGTTGCAGGAAGAGTATGCCATTATATCAGTTTCATCAGGTTTGATAATATTCTGCACACATAGTACACTTCAGTTTTATCTCCCTAAATGTTTACAAGTATGAGGAAGCATTTTGTACTATCTTTGAAATAAATAATATATGATGCATAGGAAGTAAATGGCCCGTGTTGGGCAATGGGTCAGTGACAATATTGCAGAGTCAAGTATGAACCATTCAGGCCTTAAAATTCAAAAACTAGACCCCCAGTTAATCAGCTCATTAACAGATTTCCTGAGAGTTTGACACTCCTGTATGTCTAAAGTGTAAATAGCTATGAAATTAGTAAAAATAAACAAATACAACTGTTTCAAGAAGGCCAAGCCCTATGAATATGTTTGTGGAAACACAGTATGTGTGGATGAGCGTCCAAATAATGCATTAGCTCTGTGCCTTTATCTTTTAGCTCACAAGGGCAGTAACAGAGCTCTGTACAGTGAGTAAGGTGAATTAGTTCACAATTTACGCATTGGAGTGTGTTGGAGAATTTTTTCAGTGGATATCCATGATATGTAACCAGATGCTTACGGATTGCTAAAGCTCACTGTTGGATTTTGAGGTCCGTCACTGGAAAGACATGGGAAGTCTATCCAAGGAGATGTTGTGATCCTGGGCATCTTGCTGTAACTGACTGTACTTAAGCAGAGGTTTAAGACTAGATGATCTCAAGAGGTCCCTTTGGACCTCACTGATTTTTGAGAGATTGAACTTGGCTCCTGTTACGGTTCAGCACTTACGCATCACTATTGGATTCAAAACTGTAGTGTCTGGAACTCACACTTCTACATGTCTACAACTAAGCTACTTATTATAAGGAAGGGGAAAAAAAAGTTAGAAAATGTGGAGAGTACTGCAGCCCAGCTATCTAAAAGTGTAAACCTAGGCCCAGAACTGTGTGAACCTAAGCCTCAGTCCTCTGTTTAAATCTATCTTCTCTTTTATGCAGAAGCAAGAATAGATTTAGGTATGGAAAAATAAATTTTTCTCCTTGTGAGGAAGTCCTTAGTTTTAATTTTAGAATGTTTAAAATTATTTTCCCCATTGGTATCTTTTCTGTGTTTCACGTAGAATAACTTTACATTAGAAAGAGAGCTGGGCAGATGGTGTTGACTTTTTTACCTACCGATGTTTGTAAGGCAAATAAAAATATTTCTCTTAGGTTTATGTAGCTGAGGCTTGCTGCTACTGTAGTCTACTTTCTGCTGTTTATTTTTGGTTTCTGTGATGTGTTGAAACTTCAGGTCATCACTGTTTTCTAGTTTTCAGGTCATTAGTCACCTTGACATTACTTTTATGAGGTAAATTCAGGAGGAAATTTTCTAAGACGTGTACTGTAGGCACTTTCTTAGTACTAGTGAGGAACTTATATCAAAACAGGCACCATTTATTTAATGAATTCATAAACTATTGCATGAATAGAGTGCTATTCTTTTTTAAATAGCAATAAAAAATTGGAAGAAGTTATGTGGTCTGGCATATGACATGGTAGTGCACTGGACCTTGGGTTATATTCCCTCTTCACTTTCTTCAGAAAAGCACATAGTATTTAGCCAATACTTATTGCCCAATACGCAATAAATTGCATGTCTATAGGCCTAAAATGGTAGTCTGGGATGTATAATGTCCTCTTCACCTTTCAGTGGTCTCAGCACTGTCATCTGTGCCCATTTGATTTCCCTCATTATCCTTTCAATTCTTTTTTTATCACTTATTGGCTTCCTGAAATGCAGGCTGGTGTGGCACCTTTGGGGACTACCTGCAGGTTTGATAGGGTCAGGTAATAAAGGGCTTGTTTTGCAGTCCTAAGTAGTGTAGTCCTTTGATTCATCTTTGACTGAGAATTTTCAGCTTCTGTCATGGGAAGTATTTTGTGAAAAAGGTCTTGAAGGTCATTCCAGAGGATTTTAAATAATATATAAAACATGCTTCCCTGTGGTTTTCATGGTTTTTTCCCCCCCCGCCTTGAAATAGAGTATAGATACGTGGCTTTGTTGACAGCCTGCTAAATCAACAAGAAATAAATCTATAAGTAGAAAAGATAAGCAGTAATAAATAACTTATTTGGGAACTTATTTTAAAATTAATCGTGATCAGTGTTTCACTTTTTTGGCCCAGACTGTGTAAAATAACAATATGAAATTTCCAGTGTCCTCAGGGAAGTTACTGGAGCAGATATACGAGTTTCTCAAGTCTCTCCAATGTGGCACAATTAGAAAAGTCTGTCTTGTTTTTATGAACGATATTTTAGGGTAAAGCCTTTCAAAGCTTTCTGCTAATGAATCATAACTTTCCCACCTCTTCTTCCTGAGTTGAGTCAGTACACGTCTTTGTGCTTCCTGCTTTCCAAAATCCAAAGGCAGGAACTCAGAAAAAGGGATACTGCTGTTGGAGTTAGGTGAGCTTTATTTAGTGGTAGCTTTATCCCATGAGATCTTTACTTATGGAGAGGAAATTTTCCAACTGTCAGTTTCAGTCACAGGATCTTTTTTCTCATCTGTTGAATTTCTGTTGCTTTAGATTAATTGCATAAATAGAAATAAGAGTCTGAAAGTATTTGTTTGTCATTATAATTCTAAAACCAGCATTTAAAAAATATTGTACAATATTTAAACATGAAACTTATATAAACGGGATTATCTTGTCACTTTTGTAACTCAGTTGACAACAGTGAAAGAGCAGGTGTGCTTGTTTAGGAAATTGCAGCTGCTTCTATTCAACATGCTTTCAGTTAATGTCAATGAGAGGTGAGACTTGCTGTTGTTTCCTTCTGTTTTTCTCAAGTCTCTTCATTTGTTGCAAAACTGTTTTTTGTTTGGTTTTTTTTTTTAAAGCTTTAGATAAGGATTATTCAGCTTACTCTTTTTAGAACTTCTAAATTAGTTTTTTATATTTACTTAGTTTATAAACCCCACATAAGAATGAAAAAAAAATCGATAAGCCTATGAATGCTGAAACTCAGCACCCAGCCATGTAAATGAAGGCCATGAGCTTTTTTCTTAAAAGAAGTTTTAAGATAGATATTTAATTTTATATTGCATGTTTGAGAATATACCTAATCTCATGCTTGACAATGGATAAAGCTCAATGAAATACTATTTACTTTCTTAGGTGTGATGATGTGATTGTTTGCTGTTTGTGTTAGGCAGGAAGAAGACACTTATTTTCTATAGAAATTTTCTGTAGAATTAAACCAACCTGCTTTAAATGTACAACTTCTCTAATAGAAGTTAGCAACCCAAATGCTTGTAGTTGATCAGGAGTCCCTGCCCATAGCTGAGGGATTGAAACTATATGATCTTTAAGGCCCCTTCCAATCCAAACCATTCTGTGATTGATTCTGTGATTGTATATTGCATTATGCCCAACTCTTGCTGAATTCAGGATTAAAGCTGACTGTATGAAGTTGAATTTCAGTACAGAGAAAAAGTCTTGTGTTTAGAAAATTAAACTACTGTGTGAAGTGATATAAAGTACATAGAGACTGCTATGCAAAAATACCTGAAAGTATAACATGACTGTGGTGTGGGTGGGAAAGATTGTAGAAATATAGAAAGCACTGTTTTTGAAATTGTATTTGGAAAAAATAATTGCAAGTAATAATATAACAATATTAAAATAATTTGAAAGAGATCATGAATCAAACCTGGACTCAGAAGAATTGAAAAACTTTATATTGTTAGTAAGAAAAATGCAAGCAGGCAAAACCTGTGTTTTCTTTACCATCAGATACATGTTAAAGGGGAGAGAGGAATATTCAGTATCTCTCAAGTAGTCATTATTCCATTTCAAAGATTTTTGTTGTTACAGAAGAGTATAGTGGTCCTATAGAGTGATTCATGTATCATGTCAGTGAGTTTTTGCACGGGAGCAAGAGGCTGAGCCATAAGCACAGGTGGCAGGATGCAGTGCAGATTTGTGAGTGTTCATCCTTCCTTACAAAATAATCAGAGCACTTTTTGCAAACTGTGTGCATTGAAAAGCTGAGCTGCAGGGCACCTTTTTCTATTAGAAGACCCAGTGAAGTAGTGCAGGTATTGTTAATTTTTTACTTTTGGGAAGCTTGAATCAAATATGGTTTAGACTGCAGGTAAAGGTATTTCATCTTTTTAGATGACTGTGAGAATGAGTTCACTGTGTTTATCAATCAAACATTTTTTTGTCAGCCAAGCCTCAATATCAGTTTATTTTCATGCTATCCCTTTCAGTTTTACAGGAGAAACTACTCCTATGCACGGTTTTGTACCTTTATTTAAGTGCCTAAATTAGATTAAACAACCTAAGAACTCCTTGAAGCTGCCAAAAGACAGACTGACCGCACCAAGTAAAGAAAAAGAATTCCTTTCCTTCACAAGTCCACCCTGGATCATTAATACCAGGGTGCTAAAAACCAAAGCCATTTACAGTACATTACAGTGTGTAGATATATCGCAGCTATTGTTCAGCTGCTATTCCCGTGACAATTAGATTTAGGTGCTGGAGAAATATCACCGTTCAGCAAAAGAGGGACCTGAAACGTGATATATATGACAATTTTATTTTATTATATAAGATATTAAACACTGTCAACGATACATTTTTAAGACTTCAGAAACCTGAAACTTAATTGCAACTTCTATTCTAATGTAATATGACTCCAAAGTCTATTGCTTTTAAATACTACCTGCTCAAAATGAGTTATTTGGATAGCAAAATGTTTAATCTTTTTAGTCGCCATAAATGTCAACTGTAGGATTAAAAGATTTAAATGGTCATGTTTTCAAAACCTAAAGCTTGAGTAGTTTAAACCTACCTGTCTGAAGCAGGGGAAGGATAGATACCTAAGATCACTTTTGATTTTCTACTACCTGTGCCATATTGATGAGCTGATTTTTGACTATTAAGTAGGCAAGCGATCCTCACGAACTGAATCTGCTTGCTTTGCAGGCTATTTACACAAAGCTATGAAATAATGTATTAGTGACTTTGTGATCTCCCAATGAGCAAATTAATTACCATTCAGTGACATGTCAAGCGCTGTCTCTCGAAATCGGAGGCACATATTAGAATTAGTGTTTTATGTTTCCCGGCTGCGGTGCAATATGCGTCCTAATTGTTGTCATGACAGATCCTTTTTTGTTATGCAAAAACATGGCCACCTGCAGTGTCTGCCTGATTTCAGTGGGTAACTTCTGTAAGCAGCATACAGTGCCAGTATGTTCTGGATAATTTTGTGGCCTTGAGCTAAGCACATAACCTTCTGCCAGAATTGGGGTTTTTTCTTTTTTTTTACCCTCTGTATTATAGGAACAATACCACCTACCCACCTCACAGGCATGTTGGGAAGATTAATTAGTTTATGTTCGCAAAATGCTTTGAAGATGAAAAGCACTGTAAGTGCTAAGTAGTATTAAAATCTCATGTTGCTACACTAGTTACTTAAAGCAACAATAAGAAGTTAATTGGTTTTCAGGTTCCAGGTGATAAGGATCTGTTGACTTTTAAAGTTATTCTATTAGCTACAAAGTGGTACTAAGAAAAACATTTGTCTTTTATTTGATTGGAAGTATATTTAGCTCACACTCAGTGATATGCACACATGCTCTAAGGTATTCATGTAGTTGAAATTGGCCCCTTGTGGGTCATGGCCTGTGTATGAGCTACAGATCCAGAGACAAAGGGCAGTTGTGATTCTCCAGGGAGAAATCAACCTTGGTTATTGGCAGTAGACTGCTTGATCAGGCATTTCTACACAGCTAGTGCAGCTCCACAGAGTAAAAACCTTGTCTTCCAATAGTCCAGTTGCAAAATAGGAGAATTAAGTTCTTGATCATAGTGATTAAGGATTTATAAGATGAGCAAGGGACCTTCACAAGGATTTTTAACCTCATGGAAAGGAAGATACTGTAGAAGGTCTGTAATCCTCTTATATCTTTCCATAGATCATATACTGAGATGTATGAGATACTTCTGATGCTTCTGTTCATAATAAAAGCTAAACTGAGGACTAGGGAGATGAATGGATCACATGCATGACTATGAAAGATGACTTCAGCATGTTAACATCTATGGAGAGAATAAAGCCAGAAATGTGTGCGGTTAAAGATGGGGTGAGGGCAGAATCAGAGAGGCTGAAGAGTCCTGTCTCTGCTGTCTGTTGATTTAGTGCTTAGGGCTGAGATTCAGGGCTGGAGGCCAAGCTGTGAGTGATTGCTTATTCCATCACTGGCAAATAAATGCATAAAGTGAAGCAGAGATGTAAAATAGGAGTAATTCCTCAGAAAGTTCTATGATACTTTCTGAAATTAGTTTGTAAAGTGTCACAACTTACTGGCTTGAGAGACAGTACTCTTTGTTACAGAGCTTATTAAAGACAATTGAGGAAATGGCAAAGCCAAGGGAACACATTTGCTTCAAGCTTTGTTTTAATTCTTCTTTGTTTTGCAGTGCCATAAATATCTCTGAGTCATAAATACTTCTTGTTTTCAGCATAATGGACATTTTGCTAGAACATCCAAATTAAGACACTGCTAATCTGCATTTATTATGGAGGTTTACATAGTGGAAAACCTCTTGAAGGGTTGTGATGTGTAGAGCGATAGAGGGAATAAGAGGTTTTCATTTCTGCAGAAGTTTTTGTGTCTGTATTCTGTGTTGTTGCTTGCATTTAGCTAGAGTGATGGTCTGAGAACCTCACTCTGTCCATGCGTTGAAGAGTCAATTCCTGTACATGGGGGATACTTCTGTATGAAATTCCAACAATGAAAATGCATAGCCTACTTTGAATAGGTGTGTTGGGTTTTTCCTTTGTACCGGTTCATAGGTGGTAGAACTAATTGAGTTTCCTACTATGCAGAGGGTCTATCTGCTTGCTTGTGGAGGCGGACATGCTTTTCCCTCATGGAAAGGCTTAAATAACTGTGGAGTTTTCTCTCCTCCCCATATGGAGGAATAGCAGCAAGCCTGAGCTGTACTTGGCGTGCTTCTCTTCTTGCTGCCTCCTTCCTCCTCACCTTCTTTCCCCATTTCAAGCTGTGTGTCATGTTATTAGCATTGTGCTGACCCTAATGTGGCAGTTCATACCTGTCAGATCTGTGGTTGTAGGGTATTTGCGTACTGGATATCCATCATCTCTACACTGCTTACTCTTGAGTCGTATTTTCTTCGCATCTATCAAATTTATGCTTTATTCTTGTCTTGTAACAAATGGACGCTAGGATGTTAATGATTTGGTCTCACAATGCAAAGATTAAGACAGAGGCCTAAAATGTCTATACTATCACTCTGCTCATGATCAAGACTTTGTGTTCTTTGCCACTCATAGAGTTGTATTTCTTTTCTAATTTCACAAATCCCTTTTTCTTTCCCTCTTGCACCCCATGATCAGGACAGCTGTGTTAGTTTCTCTTAATTTAGTTTATATATTATGTAACTGTAGTAATAAAATCAGATTTTTATATAAAATCCCCAAATTTGGAATCATAATGTTTAAATTATTAATTCCCTTATTGGAACATGTTTTCCGTAGCTTCGAAGCTTTGCACTGTGCAATTGTGAAATTATCTTTGGCTGACTTTAATCTTACTCTGCAGTAACTTCAGCAGGGCTTGACAAACAATCTTTATCCTTATACTGGTTTAAGAAGTGTTTCTTATGTTCTAGTCTGTGGATTAGTACTGAAGATCCCCTGCCACCTCAAGCCTAACAGGGAATAAAGTAATGAGTTTCCCATTCTGCACTGAAAAACCAGTGGCAAGATGATACTGTTTTATTCACACCAATTCTTCTCTATATCAAAAATTAAAAAGGCTTTCTTTCCTAGGCTATCTTTTTAATCAGTGTCTCCTTGTGATTCTATAGTAATAAAAATACATGGCGGTTTAAATAACAGGTTTAAAATACTTTATTTCTCACAAATAGATATATGTACTTTGTTTTTCCCCAAGAATTGACTTGAGGTTTGAGTCTTGCATAAAGCTCTTCTGTCAAGAGTTGCACAGTAAGTACAGCTCAGAGAACGTACAGTATCTGTCACTAACCTTTTCAGAAGTTGCCAAGACCTTGACTTATGGCCCCAAATGCTTTTGTAAGTCCATTAGGAATGGGAGAACTGTGTGGTTAATATTTTTGGAGAATAATGAGCATTTGAAAACTATATGCACACTCGATGAGATTTAATATATTTTTATGCTCTTTATTATTAGGTAGTTTACTGGATATATTAAAGAAGCAAATGCCTTTTGTATGAATCTTACAGCTCCACTCCAAGGCACATGATGACAAGAAAAGGAGGTGAAGATGGAAGAGTGAATAGAGCAGAAAGGTCAAGAAAGAGAGATTAAGAGGGGACAAGGAAGATAGTTGTGATGAGTGAAAAGAAAAACAGGAATTAAGAGCAAGAGGAAACGTGATACAGTGGATTAGGATGGTTTAAATTTCACAGATAATTTTCTCAAAAGCTAAAGAAAAAAATCAGTCTGAAGTAATAACAATAAAACAGTACACCAAATCAGAAAGAAAACATTGACGTAGGCAAAGTTCATTGTTTGCCATTCTTCACTGCAATTTCTTGCATCCTAGCAAACAGAGTTCTGAAAGTACAACTTTTTTTTAGTACTCTTAACCAAATATATTGTGAAGTTTGTGTGACAGAATGGATGTGTCACATCCATTAGACATTCTCTCTTGTATAATTGTATTCTACCTACCTCACATTCTCACTTCTGGAGGCAGCATTTGTACCCTTCTTGTCAGAGTTTTCTAGAGCATCTGAGGTATCAGTTTTGCTACTTTTCAAAAAAAAAAAAAAAAATCTTCATCCTTTCATTTCCAGCAAATTTGTAATCCTACTATACATTTATTTCCATTTCTATGTCCTTCTTCTCAAGACCTTTCCTTACAAAGGACCTCATTATAAGTAAGTGTGTCACACTGTATTTGCCCCAGTAAATGGAAAATAACATTTACAAAGAAGTTACATATTTCCCCTTAAGAAATCAGCTAGATTTTGCATTTGAAAGATGATGGTTCTTGCTAAACCAGTCCAGGTCTTCTTTGGTGATCTAGGAAGATGATGTCTACCCCATGTTCTTATTGGTCCTGTAGTGACTACTTAATACCCTGAAAATAAAAGAGTCAGTTTTGCTGCCTACTGTCATATAAAAAGAAGCTACTTTTTGCATTATGACTAGCATATAGTTGAACACTGTATTTTTTAGGAATTAGTAATGTGAATAGACTAGCTAGTTTGCATTTAACAGAGCCATTCCTTCATACTTGTCATGTATATGAGTTAGGATGGCAAAGTACTGTTGAATTAGGTCAGTAGTGTTGAGCTCTTGGTTGTGCAGACATGATGAAGCACTTCAAATACGGTGGAGCTGTGTTCTGGCTTGTGGTTCATAGAAAGTGTTTGGAGGTATTGAGAAAGAGCTCTGCATCAAGAGCTTCAGTAGGAAAAACATATCCCCTATAGAGTGTCTAAATATGAAATCTAAAGTAAATAAGTACTTTGCCCATATCAGAATGGTGGAAAGCAGTATGGTCCTGCAAAAGCCAAACTAAACAGAATTTTGAGTATGTACTTGATAGGTTTGGGACCTCTGCCTTTTTGGTACTGTCTGTCCTGTTGGGACAAGACTAAAGTCAGCAAAGGCACTAAAACTGTATTTCCTCTGGTTTAAAAGCTAGGGGAGTGGGTGTATTTTTATGCTAACTAGACAGGTGCTTGGGAGGCTTTTCAGGTTTATTTTTGTCTTTCCCTCTTTTTCAAAATAGTCTCTTGTTGCTAAAACCTGACTTGTCAACTTATCAGGGGTTAATGAATTAGTAAGGACGGTGCTGATGTCTGGAGATGCTGACAAATTTTCTTTCGGCAATTTTTTTGTTCATTCCTTCTATTTTTCTTTCACCTTTTCACGTTTTTAAGATAACATCTCTGTGCATATATTTAGTATAGATCCAACTTAGAGCAAGGACTGATAACTGCAGAAACATGGGATCTTTTCTTTTGGTTAGTGGCACAAGTGCAGCAGCTTTCAGTTTAATTCCAGCTTTTAACTTGTGACTTTCTAAAGTAATATGTCATTTCTGAATATATCAAACTTGCTTATTGCAGTATTTGATTAAACTGAAAAAAAATTCACTTCCATTTCTAGACAATATAACCATTGTGATTCTGGCAGAGAGAAATATATATATATAATCTTTTAAGAACAATAATTATAAATATTGACTATATATAAGTATGTTGGTATACATACAAAAAAGTATGTATTTAACCAATCGGATGTGGATCATTGCTTAAACAGAGAGTAGTTGCAACATAACAGGTAGACTTGTATGGCTACTGTTGGCAAATGCTGTGTTTTTAAAAGCGATTGCTGCAGAACCTTCTGAAAATTTTTTGTAGAGTTATTAATTAATTTTGTTCTTGCCTACACAAGTAGATGATTTCAGCAGTCCTTACAATAGCCATCAACTGATATTCCTAGACAAGAGAAATGTGGTATCTAATGGTTGAGTGGTGGTAAACAGCATTATTGTCATGTTTTTAAAATGTACCTTTGTGACACATCATCTCAAATAGTCCAAAACCCCCAAAGGTGTCTCCAGAACAAGTCTCCTTGAAATGTTATGTCTAATTTTGTTTCATACTTTTGTTTCATACTTTTTTAAAGGAAAGGAAAAAACCCACAAAGCATTACACCTCTGTGTTTATTCGGTGCCTACATTTTCTTCTCAGGAATTAGCTCATTACAGTGGCCAAGCTGTTTTTAAGTCTTTATGAACTCTTGAGGCTCTTACTGTCAGTGGGAGAAACTGCAAATGTGTGTATAGTATAAGAAACTGATGATTAAATCCCTGACATGGAAGTCATTCTGGAAAAGTTAATTAGAAAATCTGTGAACACAAAAAGAACATCCTCTCTTCAAGCTCTTTTTTCCCCACTAAGCTCCTACAACCTCCTTTTCAGCTTTTATTTTGATTTCATAGCATTGTTCATTATCAGGTAAAAGCTCCCAACTAGTCTGCTACCCACTAGGTCTGGGTCCCAGCTGTGTTCAGCTTCCGCTGGATCTTGGAAGATTTCCTGTTTTCATTGTTCAGAAATCCTATGGTGATGTAAAATTTTTCTAGTATATGTATATATATTTCCTTTGGGATATAAATTCCTACACAAATAAATATTTTTGTTTTACCATGTCAACTTTTCATTTTGGCATTTGTGGATTGTTTGGGGCTTTTTTGTTTTGTTTTTTCATTTGTGTAGGCAACTTACATGGAGTACAATCCTCTTAGTGAAGCTCTTAGGAAAGCTTTAATTCAGAAGATTATGTAGCCTGATGATTCTAAAGCTGTTACAACGTTTCTGGGATATGTTGTAAAACTTCTCAGTGTAGTGAAAAACTCTAATATATTGAATGGGATGAGAGAACAGTATTCAAAACCAGTTCCCTTTTCTGTTTTGCCCTATGACATGCAATCTTGTTGGGGGGGGAGTTAACACTCATAAGAGGGGGGGAAAAGAAGAAAATATTTTATGTGGAGGTAGGCTGTTGTAAACTTAAAAATAAAATACATTAATAGATAGTAGGTGATATGTTGTGCCTGAGACCAACTCTCCTAGAAAGATCAAAGAAGATGTTGTTAGATAATGCCTGAAGTAGTTTCTCTTAAACATAAGTGTTTAAGAGGAAAGTAAGTGTGTGTGTGTGGGGAATAGTCTCTTCGAATTGCTGTGCCTGCACAGATGTCTCCATGAGTGCACAGAGGCTGTTTCTGGAGTGAGGGGAGCCTGGGGTGTGTGGTGCAGGCTGGCAGAAGAGCTGCAGGTTGTGATGCTCACCCGCTGCAGCTGATCCTGTTGTAGCTCAAGAGGCACTTTTTGTTTCTGTCTCCATCCTTCCTCGCCTTCACATCTCAGCACTGTGAGCTTTTGGGGACCACAGGAATAACAGCTTGTAGCACTGAAGTCAGCAGCAGTTTTGTTACTGGTTCAAGTAACCTTGTCTTTGGTAGAAAATACCTCTTTCCTTTCCTTTTTGTTTCTAAAGTCCCCTTTTTTTAGAACAAATGAGATGCTGCATGTGCAATTGTATATAAACCTTAGCCCTGCATATGTGTAGAGACAGCTGTATACATGCACTCATGCACATAGGCTTCCCCTGTATTTGTATCTGACTTGAGGCAACCGCTTGAAAATGTAGATTCACGTAATAATGTACCAAACACATAAACTACTGTTCTAGACTGTCACCCTTAGCATACATATATCAGAATGCAAAATAATAATAAGCATATTAGACACTTTACTACTTTCAGCTCTGACCCCATTACCACTGGGCGGTTTGTTTGGCCTATTTCCTTTGCTGATTAGTTTCAGCTCTCATAAAACCTGAAAATTCACGTGGCATGACAGCTTAAAAGAAATTGCAAGATACTCTCAGTGTGCATGGTAATCCTCTTTCTTATACCCTTCATACTGTTCAGACATAGTCATAGATATGCTTATTCCTTTATATTTACCTCCACATCTATATTTTCATTAAAATAATACATTCGCATCTGCATAATAAATAGTTATATTTCTACCTAATTGTAGTAACTGATTTTTATTATTTATGAAAGTCATTGTCCGAATTCTTTTATGGTTCTGACTGCTGAGAAACTTATAGCAACAACTTCATGTGACCACAGCAATGAAATAATAGATCACTTAAAAAAACTCTGTGACCAGTGCATTAACTCTTGATATTTCAGGAATTATTTACATTTCTGTATTCACACTTCTGCAATTCTATTACTTTCTCATTGATAGGATTCTGTTCTTGCCAAATTATAAGCTTTAATTATCTTGCTACTGTGTTTTTTGTGTTAAGTGACTAATTTTGGAGAAATTAGGATGCCTGTCAGATTCAATGATTGAATATATGTCCTAATTTGTTCTCAGAGCTATGAAATAATTGTGGGCTAGGGTGGAAAAGCATTATGGATATAGGCATGCAAAGGAGCTTGCCAAGTGTCTATATATCATAAAATGTCTTAAATTTACAGACATAAAAGTAAGATGAAGACACAGCCATTAAAAAGGCAGTCATTTTTGAGTGTCGCGTAATTTAGACACTCTAAGTTATTGAAGTGTCACACGTTTATTGCACCTAATTTATTAATACAATCATTTGGGATTCACTTATGTCTCTTGCTCTGCCCCAAAACAGAGGCTTAAAGTCTGTTAAAATGTGTAGACGCTGCTTCAGTGGTAAAAGTGAAAAATGCTTCTCAAAATATGGTGACACAAAAAATAACAACTTTACTGTAGTACTTGCAGGTAACAGGTGGCCATGTTCCTGTTTGTTTGTATTTGAGTATTAAAGTATGGCAGAGAGATCAAATAACGAGCCGAGTTTGGTTCCCATTTGGCTTTCCCATTGTCACATTAGGGGACATCTGCATGGGGAAAATTTCCTGGTGCTTTGGCCTCTAACTGGCGTAAACAAAAAAAAACCAAAACAAAACCACTTCAAAACCAACCAAATAAAAACTTCGTAATTTATTTTTAATCCTTTCACATGCTGAGTTGGCTGGAGACAAAAGAATCCACTTGATTGTAATACAGAGTTTTGACTAAACACCTTATGTGATATCTGAGACAATTATACACATGAAGAGTTTTAACTTTTAGATTCTTTAAAACAAAATAATTAAAAAATTCTCACCTTTTGTTATCTTTTTTTCCCCTAATCAGGACAGAATTTTACCCTAAGGCAGTTAGGAGTTTGTGAACCAGCAGCTCGTCGAGGACTGGCATTTTGTGCGGAAATGGGGCTCCCCCACAGAGGTTACTCTATCAGTGCAGGGTCAGATGCTGATACTGAAAATGAAGGAGTGATGTCTCCAGAGCATGCCATGAGACTTTGGGGCAGGGGGGTCAAATCAGGGCGCAGTTCCTGTCTGTCGAGCCGTTCCAACTCAGCCCTCACTCTGACTGATACCGAACATGAAAACAAGTCCGACAGTGAAAATGGTAAGTTCTTATGCATATGCCCCTATATGAATTAATGTTTTATTGTTGTTTTAGTTGACACCCAGTAATTTTAAATCATTAAAGGAAAGGCCTTGAATTGTTTACCTTCTTTCCCCCCACCACCCCTCTTCCCAGAAAAGTCAATATTCAGTGTCAGTCCTAACTAATGCAACCTTTGGGTATGATGTTTTAGCTGTAATTTTGAAAGGGTTTAACCACAAAAAAAGATTATTATTGTCTCAGGCCATGTCACCTATTACCCTCTGGGGAACAACTAAGCGGTAATAAAGTTGTTCCCCAGGCCAACTTGCATTCAAAAGTTTCATTGTAAACTGTTCTTCAAGGCATCTTGGAGAGGTTGCAGAATCTAGAATGAGTGAATGAATGAATGCGAAGAATAGCCTATTAACAGGACTCGTGATAGGAAAACAAATTTGATTGTGCTTTAAACTTCTGAGTTGATGAGAGCAATTGGAATTGTGGTGAAGAGGGATAAGTGGCCTTGGATGTGCCGGTGGCACTGGATTACTGTGCAATTAAAATCTAACAAAAATCTTAACAGAAGCTTTGTAGAATGTGGGATATCACCATTGTATATTAAGTCTTAGTGGTTAAATGAAAATAGCTTCATGCAACTGACTGATTCATTTTTAAAGCTTTTCAGAGTTTTTTTTACCTCTGCTTACGGTTATGAACAGAATCTAATGTGTTGTTAAATGCTAAATGCACAAATCTGGGAAAACATTTTCTCTTTCAACTTATTTTTACGTGTAGAAGATTTTTAGCTTTACTAGAATTAGAATGATTGTTCTATTAACTTCATGACAAATTCAGGAGGAAATTTAAAAAAAAGTAACAATGAAAATTAGTGATGGCTATTGCCTTCATGTCTACATGTAATTTTATTAATTTATTAAACCTGTCTGTTCAGCTGTGCAAAAGTCAGAGCAATTTTATTGCTATCTTCTGGCA
>JAYRBT010000139.1:40074004-40110532 GCA_036023395.1 Myiotriccus ornatus
TGTAATTTTATTAATTTATTAAACCTGTCTGTTCAGCTGTGCAAAAGTCAGAGCAATTTTATTGCTATCTTCTGGCAATAGCTGTAACACGTGGGAAACAGCAATGGAGGTGTGTATGTATGATAATCCTTAAAAGAATAATGCACTTTTGTTTTAAACTACAAGCAATAAAGTTTAGTTTTTCTTATTTATTATTTTAACTTCAGTTTGAGAAACCAAAGCCAAAACTATATTTTGCTATTATTCATACTTGTTTTTCCGCTGGTGGCTGGTTCTACCTGACAATGCCTGTGCAAAACAGCTGTCTCAAATGGGACCCTCCTTTTTGTGTTGGACTGAATGCTCCATGGTACCTGAGCAGACAGCTCTGTGTTCACAGGTGTCTTGTATCATGCTTGGAAAACTTGTTTTGAGTCAAAGGCAAGTTCTGACAGAGGAGAACAGAAGGACTTGCCTACCGCCTTTTGGCAGTGAAGAGTCTGTGGCATAATATTTGATATTTCGGCTGCAAAGCAATCTAGAATGAATTGTTGAGCAGTCCTGTGATTTTTCCTTTTGAAAGGTCTATGCTGAAACAGATTCTCTTGAGCCTTTTGTGAAACCCTAGGTTAATGATCTTGAAAATATGTATTTATATACACATGCATGCACATAGAATATTTCCACAGAAAGCCATATATTTACATTACCAAAGAGGTGGATGCTTCAGAAGTACCGTAGGTTTGCTATACTTTTTAATAGGTTTTATATTTACAGTTTTTCAGAAGGCAAATTGTCAATTATGATATGCCAAAACTTCCTCCATCAGTTTAAAGTTAGAGTGTTTTGTTTTCTCATGTGTGAGAAGACTGTCAATATGTTAGAAAATGCATTATTCTGCAGTCGTTAAAGTCATGCAAGGAATGTCTGGCGTTTGATACAACTTCAATGAAGAGTTTAGCCACTAAAAAGGATTACAGTTGATTTATTTATTAATAGGGAGGCCAGCAGTCCAACTTAAGAATGTACTGGGACTGCTGTGAGGCTAATGAAATTTTGATGGCTTGAGAGTCCCCTAGGGTTATGAAACATATATAACGTGGACCATGTCATGGGCTGCTGTGTCAGTGGCAATGTTAGAGTGGTGAAAAGCTTGATCTTCTTTGGTATTTTTTCTCTGAATTTTTGTTCCCACTGAACATGGAAGACTTGGCTGAGAAATCATTTTATACACATAGTTGGAACTCCGTATGTTTAATCCTCACAGTAGAATATTAAAAAAAATCATTTAAAAGCAGGGAAGCTGTAGCGCCCTGGCAGGAGCAGGTGCCCTAATCAAAGGACTAAACTGCAGGTGTGAGTTTTTTTAATTTATGGCCTAAAGTTAACAGCTGTGCCAGTATACTGTTAAAATCTGACAAACCTGATTAGGCTATGGACCAAACTTAGAGTTACAAGTCCTCTGCACTGCATCACCCTTTGTTGTGTGTGAAAGATTCCTGTCTCAATTTTGATGGAACTGTTTCACAGGTAAATGCATTTCTATCTGGCATGTTTATCTCTAAGGTGAATAAGGAGCAACCAGTTATGATTAACAAAACACAGCACCATCAGATCACACTTTGCTCAAGTAAAGGCCTCAGTGTTTGAGCAATCCCACTGTTCGCCCAGTAAAACTATTCACTGTCCTTTTTACATAAGCAGACATTATTGGAGTTAATTGGACTTGTCAGGATGATAACTTTGACTTATCCTGTAGGTTTATGACCTCAGGATTAACAATTTGATGAATGTACTTGGGGTTTTCTTTCTTGCAAGTTAGGAAAGAAGAGAAGCTTGGCAATAAAGTACCATTTCCTTTCCTTCTTTGTAACTATTGTGTATATTTGCTCATCTGAAATAGCTGTGGATTGCATATACCTCAGGAAGCAAAACTTGCAGTTCTGTTGCACAGTTAAGTAAGTGGCATAGTTTTCTGAAAATACTTTTACTTGTCAGGTCTTAACAATATGTGTTTCTAAGATCCTAAAAAAGTGAGTTAAATTTATAAATAACATTGGAATGTTTAGAAGTTTCTTTAAACAAATAACATTGCATATGATCAAGTTGCAAAATTTTATATATACTAAGAATATACCATGAATGCCAGCAGATCTTTTTTCTTTTTTAGAAAACAATACAAGGTTTATCAAATGTAGGGTTTACAGATGTATTCTCACAACAAAGTTTTAAGTTACTGCCCAGTAAATAATTCTGAAGAGAAATATTTTTCTTTTACTTCACTCAAGTTCCATATACGACTCTTGGCATCATATTCTGAGAGATTTCTCATGTCAGCCTCCCTGAAGGAGGACCTGCATCTGTTAATCTGGGCAACCTACCAGTGTCACGTACAGTGTGATGTATTGGTTGGAGCGTACTGAGCATGCACGTGTTTCTTCAGGCTTTCTTCTCCATTCCCATTGCAAGTTGCTTCATAAATGCTGCATCTAGAAATTTATGTTGGTAATTGTTCTAGAAGCTGTCACATTGAAATACAAGCAGCCAGTTACTTTATGTTGTCAAGATGTTCTGAGATTACTAAAGCTTGTCTTTTAAATTGGATAAAGATTCCAGCAGAGTATGAGCTAGAAGTTGTAGTTAGGCTTTCAATGGCCCATTTGCTTAAAGGGTCAATATATTTTTAAGGTATCTTAGATTCCACTTACATATTTAGATTATTTTTTAAATCCATTAAACTGCAATCCCTTACTTAATGAGGCATCAGAAGGTTAATAAGCAAGACATGAAAGCTAATTGAGCAAGTTATTCCAAAAGTGCAGCACCTTATTACTATTTATCCCTGTAAAGTTATATGACCAGTTTTGTATGCACTTCTTGTGCTGTCCTGAAAGGCTGTGGCAGTGATTCTGATTGGAAAGTCACTCATATAAGACTTAGGACTTATGTCAAGTCCGTGTCACTTTCTACTCCTTAGGAAGCAGTAGTGACAGTGCTTCTGAAAAAGAGTTGGGCGTTCCAGAGACATGCATGCCATATAGCTGACTACCTGGGCACATACAAAGTACTTCTGATGGCACAAGAATATGGTGATTTTATTTTATTTTATTTATTTATTATTTTATTTTTTATTTAGTGAGAGTTTTGCACTGATGGGTGTTTGTTAGAAGACCGGGGGAAATCAGGATGTAACAAAATAAAAAGAATAAGAGGAGAGAGGAGTGTAAGTTCGTGGTCTCAGGCAGTCATTCAGAATTGGTTAGATAAATGGATTGAAACTTGGACCAGTTTTTCACAGCTACAGAAAAATAGATACTGCTGGTAGAATGTTCATTGGTGAGAGCTTCTATAAAGAGAAAACATCAGTTTATCAGATGTGTGAGCACCTGCTTGCTTCCTCTCCAACTTCAGACGGTTTCTAAAGACAGCATTCTTGTGAATCTAATACTCTCTTGTCCTTCCAGAATGATGAATTTACTGGCATTCAGATCTCTGAAACCCAAGAAATACATTGGTAAGATACTTGTCAAGACATTTTAAATCTCTTCTCTCTAACCCAGTTCATCTGTAACATATACCTGAACTCTGCATTCCTAAATAATGCACATAATTCAGGAAGTAGTGTTATATGTTTTCACCCATTTAACATCTCTCTTTATGCTAAGGCCCAAAACTTGATTTAAATAAACCCTATTGAATAGCAGCTGCTTGGTACATGCCAACCAAATGCTGAACCTGCGGATCAAAACAGGCCACATAGCTGGTGAATTAATCCTCATCTTACTGCCATATCACCAATTACAGCTTCTTCAGTCTTTCCCACAGTGTTCCATCCAGAAATTTTCTACTCCTCATAAAGCATGCCAAAATCTCTTAAATCTTGCTTTGCTGCCAAGAGATTTCTGACCAGGAAATCAGTCTGAAATAACATTTAATATATAAATAGCCATGCAAGTTTTTCTTTGGTTACAGAGATGTGGAACAGAAATCCATAAACAAAAGTAGTCATCTGGTGTTCTGCAATATTATTATAAGTTTTCTATAGTTATGCCAATTTTCAGATTCTATTATGATTGTAGTTCTGTGGATATATTTCAATTAATTATCTTCTTACCATTCACTATTAATGCAGTTGAAAATCATGTTCATAATTCCTTCGGCTGGCGGTAGCCAAAGAGGCAACAACTGGGCTGACCTTTTTGCAGTAACTTTTTGGGATCTCCTAGATTTCAGAGGTTTAAGTGTCACTAAACATGCTTTTGAAGAAAAACACGTGATTCGAAAGGACCATCTTAATTATGCTTTCATTGTGGGAGCCTGGTACAGAACATAGACCAGAGGATGAGGCTCTTTGGCAACACTTAGGCAAATCTGATGTGCAGGAACTCTAGGTTTAACAACAGATGACAGCAATAAAATTAGAATTGGAGTCTGTAAGGGAAAACAAATCAAAGCACAAAATTTTGGAGAATTCATTCTTGGCTGTTAAGCTTATAAATCCTTCTAATGTGAAGGATTGGTGGAAGAGGTATCTAAAGACCAACTCTTACAGCTCAGGATTTCTCCACATATCTGAACTTAAAGAAAAAAAAACATGCAGAGAAAGGAAGGAAGGTCAAATTTGTGAGGAGGAGCTTACAAAGATGCTTCGGGAGGACTTTGGGGAAATCCAAGCATACAAATAAAATTGAGACACAATCAGTAAAAAGCAGAGCATTGTAAAGAAATATGAATGCTAAGAAAATGGAAAAGACAGAGCTGATGTATTACTTAAGAGTGAAGGAAGACTATATTGCTGATATGTTTTCTTCTGGTTGTTTTTGTTTCAGCATTTGCTACCTGAGTAACTGATCACTTATACTATTAAATAGAGGATTACAGGTTACTTAAGTAAATAATTTTTTTCCTGCATGTATAGAGTGTCTACAGCCTCTGGGCTTTTTATGGTTCATGAGTGAGAAACCATTGATGATGGATATGGTTCTGGAAAGTAAAAAGGAGGAGGAACGTGCCCAATCAGTTAGATGGGAAACACCCAAGAAAAGGATTATAAAAAGTTTAGTTTTTAACAATAAGTATGTGTATGTACTAAATGAGTCTTGTCAAGGTGCAATACTTTCTTTTTGCGAAAGTGTAAGCCACTCCTTGATAAGGAAAATGGAGCAGATGCTAGTAGTAAAAGGTGTTTTGGTATTGGCGGGGGGGGCTTCTGACACTGCCCCAATCCTGACATATGCATGAATAGGGAGGTGAGGTCTATGTTCATTATTACAAGACAAATGTACAACTTACGGGAAAAATCCACAAGGAATGGTTATCATTACTTCATGAATTGGCAAGCTGAACCAAGTAGTGTGCCACGTAGTGTGTTGAGTTTTTTTTTAATAATTTAGATAACGCAAATAGAATGTTGTAACTCAGAAAGAGTCACATAGACTTTGTGGGACAGGATGTAACCTGGATAAATAATTCTGCAAGAAAAAATGCAGTTCAGTAAATACAAGTGCAAAGACTGATTTAGATGAGCTTGCTCAAAGTCTTGTTCAGTAGAGTTTTGAAAATCTGTAAGAGAGATTCCACATCATTTCAGGGCAACTGTTCTGGTGCTTAACCAACTTAATTGTAAATTTTTTTCCCCTTTATATCTAATCAGAGTTTCTCTTGCTGCAATTGTGACCACTGCATTGGATGGTGGAACACCAAAGTTAGATTTCCATCTTTTGCCTCTTCCAGGCTCACTCAGCTTCTCCTCAAGTTGTATGCACTCCAGTCATCATGGGCTGCCTTCACTGAATCCATTGCAATTTGTCAGTGTTGGACTTGCAAGTCCCACATGGAATATTGTACTCTAGGTAAGGTCTTCAAATGCTGACTAAAGGGAACTAATCACTTCCCATGGTATGGTGGGTCCATTCTTCTGAGTGCAACCCAGTATGTGGTTAGGCCTTATTGTTGAAAGGGCACACTGCTGAACTTGCCCACAGTGACTCCCCAGGTCCTTTAGTACAAAACTGCTTTCCAGCAGGCTTCCAGCTAGTACTGTTAGATGTGGTTATGCTGCCTTTGGAATTCATGTGGTTTTTTTCAGCCAATTCTTACAGCCTGTTGAGATCCCTCTGAAAGACAATCCTGCCCTGCAGTGTGTTGATCACTCTTTCCAGCTTGGTGTCATCCACAAACTTGCTAAGGGCACATTCCATCCTATTAATTCTCAATATGTTAAATGTAGTACAGACATAAAACACTATCAATCCCAATATCAGCCCCTGAGGAATGCCAGTAATGTCGGCCAACAGTTGCTCTTTGCACTACAAAACACTATTCTTTCGGCCTCTTCAACCAGTTTTCCACAAACTGCACTTTGAAGCTCACCCACTCAGTCCATCTCTCTCTTGATGGGCTACCAGGATGCTATAGGAGACCATGTTGAAAGTCTTGCTAAACTCAAGGAAAACAATATCTGCTGCTTTTCCTTTGTCTGCTGAGACAATTAGGTGTTCATTAGCTAATCAGCAATCAGGTTGTTTGGATGTGATTTGCCTTTGATAAGTACATGTTAGCTGTTCTCATTCACTTTCTTTACCTGGGGGCCTATCCTGGCATCGTTCCATAATCTTCCCTGGGAGAGTGGGGTGAGGCTGACTGCCTTTACTTCCACATATACTCCTTACCCATCTTGAAGATAACATGCTCTTAGCCTTCTGAATAGTCATCAAGAACCTTCCTCCTTGCCATGACATTTTAAGGAATCAGGCAGTGGCCTTCCAATGACAGGGCCTCCTGTCTGGGTCCCTGGACTTGGTATGCCCGTTGTGCAAATGTGGTGCCAAACAGCTCGCTTTTCCTCTGAGGGCTTCTCAACCATAATTGAGCTTTCACTTGTCCATTCCCCATCCTGCATGTCCAGGAAACATGTATGTATTCCCCCTGGATAGCCATCACCTCAAGGTCATAGTGGTTACTGGTCAGAGGTGTTTTCCGCTGTATGTGAGTGCTTCTTCCATGAGTTTATAACGTGTCTACTGAAATAATCCTGCTGCTGCATCAGTGCGGTGCAGGCAGAAATAACTGTGTTTGTGACTGGTTTGGGGACTACGTTTTAAGGAAAATGCCAGACAACGGGAGGCCTAGAGAAAGGTTAACAAGCATGATCAGAAGTTTTAAACACATGACACTAGAACAGATTGGGAGAACTCAGCCTGCTGTGCCTACTGTGTTCTGTCTAGATATTGCTGCTGTTACAAAGGCCACATATGGCAAATAGGGCCAGAGGCAAGTAGTGTAAATAGCAAAAGGTACAAGTTAGTCAGACAACAGCATTCCAAGATTAGCTCAGTGAAAGAGATTGTTTTCCAGAACAATTTTTAAATGCTGGTGTAGTTACTGTTGGTCTTTGTAGACAATAGAAATTCTTCACTTCCTTTCTGATTTTGTTTTTTTGTGAGTCAATTGTTTTCTTCAACCCAAAAATTATTAAGCAGGAAGCATGTTGAGAAAATTAAGGCTATAAAAATGTTTCTCCACAACTTAATATTATATTAATATTTAATATTTATATCGGGGTTTTTTTCTAATTGGCAATGGTTAACTTTCCATAGACTTTTTTTTTCATATTATAAGTTTGATATAAAAATATTCCTTTTCAGTTCCCCCTAAACAAAATGTGTTGTTCTGGACGTCCTTCTGCAAAGAAACCTTAAAGCAAACAGCTCTTTTTCATCTAAGTTGTGATTTAATTGTCAGGTTGCTATGAGAGTAAAGCATGCTTTGCACATCTATAAACCGATAATCTCTGCTGTTTTGATTTGGAATGTGGTTTTTATGTCCTTGAAAAATAACAGTGGTAGCAATAAATGGTTTTAATTAATGAATTGGCCAGGAAAATATTTGCTAAATCAGGTTTATTGACATAATTGTTACTAGAAGAAAAAGGATGAAAAAAATATCTGTGAACTGTGACATTATTTGGTTTGCTGTCATTTGTAACAAAGTTTCTCAACTACCACTTTCTTAATTTCTGTTATAGTTAGGTCGGTATAGTGGCAAGTGTGTGGACATATGTACATACACACATATACACATATATTTTTATATTCATCAGCTAAAATCAAAGTAATGTTAGAGGTAAAGTTTGAATAATACCTGTTCTATATAAAAAGTAGGCTTATTCATATTCAGTTGTTTTAAAGGTGTTTTTTAAGCTTCATCTAATTTTGATTTGCAATAAGATTTTAATTGCATTTACTTTTATAAATAAATATGTCATATTGAGAAATAATCTAATAACAATTTCAACTTTAAAATGAACACAGGTTGTGCTGTTGTAAGAGTATCAGTAATAATTACAGTTGACAGCTTTTGTATGCTGGTCAAATAACAGCCAGACAAAATTTGTCAAGATTTCTTTTTTACAGAAAGCTGCAGAGGCTTTTAGAATAGACAGTTCTTTAAAACTAACTCTTATGAAACCATGTAATTACTTACTTTGATGTTTTCTGGATAAAAAGTTTATTTTTCTTTGATTCAAATGAGAATTCACTATAAAATTAAATTTCAAGTCAGATTTGAAAATTAATTCTTTTTACAATTATTAATATGTGGGTGGAACTCTTCAGAACTTTTTTTGGTCTATATAATATAGTCATCTGTTGGCAAAATCTAAGCTGCTTTTATTGATTTAAGGTGAGAAGAGGATGAAATCTCAAATCTCAGAAAAAGAAATGCTTGTTACGAAGCTGTGGTTTTGATTTTTATTCCAGATACCCCTTATCCCTTTCCATTCAGTATACCACTTTTTCCTAAATTATATCAGGTTTGTGTTTAATTATCTATTGTTTTCACCTGTAATTCACCTGTAAAGAAGAAGAAATGTGGTTTTAGCTTACTGAAACTAGGAAAAATCATTTTTTTTCACTCTACCTTAGAAACCTTTCAGTGGAAAGGCCTTTGATGACTGCTGTGATTATTGTGGCTTAGTCCAGGTTTCTGTATAGTACATGGAAATTTGCAAAATTCAGATCAATTTCTTACTTTGATATTATTTCCTTTTTTTTAAATTTCACAGTTGTGATCCCACAGCATCAGGTAAAGAAAGGTGAAGGGAAACACGGATTAAATTATAAATATGCAAATGTTTAGTAGGTGTGTGTATCTCATATCTGCTCTAAAAGCATCCATAATAAATAACAGTTTTCCCAGAGTTTGAAGATTCTGTGCAGCTGCCATTCCAGATCTGTACTGCTGCTGGCGAATCCCTCCCTGGGGTACTGTGGCTTCTGACTAGTTACATCTGAGACAAAATGTGAGCATTTCCATCTTTGGTGCACTGTTCACAGCAGAAAAAGAAGCTACTGACCTGGGAAACCCTAGTTCTTGACTGTCAGGCCTCAACAGAGAAAAGACTGACAACACGATGACTTCTCTGGTTGACTGCATTATGGTTACTTTTTGTCTTGTGGTGAAATATATTAATAAATGTGTATATATGGCTATGTATGCGTATATGTGGCTATCCTTACAACACCTTTTCTTATACATTTTTTTCCTACAGCTTATACACGTGGCATTCGTACAGATAAAACAGATAGGACTGAAGATCAGTTGTTTCTTCTTCAAATGACCTAGAAAGTTTAGAGCATTTTCCTAGTAAATCCATATGCAGTCCTGAGCATGGGCAAAGGAACTGGTGTTGCACATCTGCCAGTGAATTATTGTATGCTGGAGAAAGAGACTGACTCCCCCCTCCGATTTTTAAAAAACTCCTGGGGGTTTATAAATGTAATACTTCTATAAACTACTTTAGAGTTACAAATAAATTGCTTTGGATAATTGCTGGTGACTAATGTTGTGGAGTCTCTGTCTGCACCTGTGGCAGACTAAAGAGTTTGGGTTGCCTTGTTTGTCTACAAAACTTAAATTTGTTTCTGTAGTGGGTTTCACTGAACCCCACTGTATTGGTCACTTGTGCTGTTTGAAGAAAAATAGCAGAAATGAGAAGTGTAAGTGTTTTTGGGCAAGATTTAGTTCTTTGATAAGGTTTCAGAATTGTCTCTTCTGCCTGCTGTTGAAGATGGATATTGAATGTATCAAGATAGTTTATAATCTTTTAAGTTCTTTTGAATATTCAAAGTTTCCATGCTATCTGGGTCAAAATGACTTTGAAAGAAATGGCCTTAGTTAAATGAATAGTATCCAGTCTCTTTCCATTTGGATTTAACTAGCATTGTTCAAGCTGCTAAGCGTGATTGCTGTATGCTCTATAAGGAGATTTATTTAAAATTGCTTAAAAGCTGCACTCAGTCGTGGGGAATTCTGCTGCTCGTTCCCTTAACTACTTTAGCTGCAGAGAACATATGATGTCTTTTTCATTAACTGTCTTTGCTGCTTGTTTGCTTTCAGTGGAGTTCTAAGAGATTGTTATATTGTTTTGTAAACTCAATATTGCTGGATCCTGGCTGCTTATGGCAATTGAGATGAGATTAGATGCTTTTGTTAACATGCCCCAGACTTTAAATTTATAAGGACTAGGCACCATCTGGTCTCAATTAAAGGTCCTGAGGTCTGAAATTAATTCCTTCCATTGGTCCATTAGACTCAATCTTTTGACCTGAAGTCATGATAAGGTTATATTAGCCTCTCAAGTCTTGGAAAAGTGAGGAGTTCACGCAGGGGAAATGCTGAATATTCCTATTAGCCCTTGTATCAGTGTAGTTAGAAGGCAGAAAGCAATAATTGTTTTTCCATTTTACAGGTAGAGTGAGACTTTTTTAAAAGTGCCCTAGAGATTTAGAGCTCACATCCTCATGAGTTGTAATAGGACTTGTGCTTCTAAATCATAGAAGTGCTATTGAAAATCTTTCCCAGAAAAATCAAATTAGTATAGAGAATGTTGATTTAATTCACAGAAAGGTTTGATATAGAAGTGAGCTCAGCGTATAAGTCTATTGTTCCCAGACTCACGTTTGCTTGTTAAATTAGCTGTGTTGTGCTTCAGCTGTGTTTCATTGATTCCTTCTGCAGCTGCAAAATTATGGGGGGTCTTACCAGAAGTCCTGGTTCTAGAATTGTTCAGCCAGTGCATTTGCTGAATTTATATCTATCCTGTTGTGTGTAGATGTTGTAGAGAAGAAATGGATGGATGGACAAATTGGTTCACATTTTTGTGGTTGCTACTCCCCCTCCTTCTCATTTCCTTTCTATATTTTACTGAAAATTGAGGTTGGCTCTGTCAAAAAACAGCAGGAAATACTGTGGAGTGGAGAGAATCTGTAGCCACAGGCCTTTTAGTTTCAAAAGAAAAGCTCCAAGGTGCCAAATAGCTGTGCTGGTTATTTAAATTTACTGGCAGTTCCTGTACACAGTTCAGGTTTCAGGATCTGGTAGTTCCTCAGCAGACTTTGGTTTTATTTATACAGTGCTAGTAATCTCCTAGAAGACAGTTTGTATTGTTTTTGAGACTGAAGTTTCTTCAATGTCTTAAGAGTACTGCTGCCTGAACCCAAAATGCAATTTATCAGAATGTTTTGGGATCTGCTGACCATTAGGCTATGAGTAGAAATAAGCAAAGAGAGAGTTCATATACCTGTTTTTATTCCTATCCAACAAGCCCCATGACATAAAAAATGCAGCAGCGTTTGACTTTGTACAGGGAGCAAACGAAGTCAAAGTGACTGCCTTCTCGACTTGTGACTACTCCACCTAAGTGTTGCTTGTTGGCGACCTGTCAGCCAGAGGTTAAACTCAGGAATTCAGGTTTTTATTACTCCTTCTCAGTATTTTCCTTAAGTTCACTTCACTCTCTGTCCAACTCAAATTTCTTATTCACTGGGCAGTGAGGATAATTACGCACTTACAGTTTTATCCCTTCAAGGGTGACTGCAATGCAGTTTTCTTGTGCCATCTTGATGCAGTTTTATGTAGTTGTGTAATTTCTCTGTTATTTTTTTAAGTTGCCAGAAGATGGGTAGCTGAGCCCTGTAACTACTGGCTGAAAAATACCGAAATACTTTTTCATGTTGATGGGGAAAACCACTCTTCTTACTACTCTAGCAGCTGCAGTGCTTATTTCCAGCAAGGCCATGTCTCAAGCTGACCAGAACCTGTTGACTTGAAAAAGTGGGTTTCACCACAATCTAGGTGTAGCTATGTACAGCTTCCTAATAATTCTTTTGTCTTCTGCCTGCAATTAGGAATTCATAAAATTTATTAACTTGGAAGTTATCTATTTTTCATTCTTACTTAAACTAGAATAATGTTGGAGTCCCCATGATACAAGGCATTATTTGTCAAGTGTGGCTTAGACAGCTCTGTGACATGTATATAGATTTCGAAATTCAGTTTTAGTCGTTACAAATGAGCAGACACATTTTTTAAAAAATAAGGTAGAGTTCTTACCTTTTTCCCCAACACAATGTATCATATAAAACTATTAAGTGAACTTATCCAGAAAATGCTGGTGTCTACTTCGCAAACATTAATAACATTCTCCTTATCCAGAGAGTCATTTTTGCGCTTCTGGGATTTAGGGAACACATTTAACAATGCTATAACAACATTGAAAATATGGTAACAGAGTCTATGTACTTTTAGTTAGCAATTTTATTTAAAAGAGGTTCATTCTTTTCTTGTTTTCCTACAAATTCTTTGTTCTTTGTGGTATCAAATGCATTGATTTTTATAAAAAAAAAGTTAATCAGCTTACCTTCATTCAAAATGGATTTTTGTTCCTCTGATCAGCTCTTCACAATTGAATTTTTCATCCTCTTTTCTGAGGTATTTCAATGTTATGAAAAAAGCATTAAAGAGAATTCTGATAAATTATTCCTTTAAAAAAGATTCTGCTGCAATGTTACTTTTGTTGAGGCCGGAAAGTTAATTGAACTGAGAGATTTCTCTTTTGTTTTCAATGAGAAAGATATCTATGCTTGGTAAATACAAGGCAGTGTCTCATGGGGAACTGATTCCCTACTGATTCTGGTTGCCCCAGCATTTTTAATGTGAATTTGAAGTAACTATTTGGTAGTATAGATTATTTGAAAAATTTTGATTTAAAATATTTTAAAGTAGAGTTTGAATATGTAATTTCCAATCATATAAACAAACAAACAAGGATTTCTGAATGTTTTTTATCATGCTCTCTGGTTCTGCTTTTATGGAGAATGGTTCTTCTTCCCAGAAGCCAGACAGTGTAATATATTTTTATGCGAAATGTGTGATTATGCTCTTTTGCCTTAAGAAACAAAAATCAACCAATAAAAAAAAAAAACAAAAAAAACCAGATAAAGTCCCCCCAAAAACAAAACAACAACAACAACAAAAAAACAACCAAAAAACAAAACCGCCCACAACCTTTGTTCCCATTGTTGTCCTTCTTTATATTTCCCTTTTAAACCAAGCCTGGCCTAATCCTTTATGAGTTGTTTTTGTGTCTATATTACCTCAGGCTGTGCTCTTATCAGCATTCACAAGCTGAGTGTACTTGAGTTTTGGATAGTCTGTGGAAATAATAAAAAAAAAAATGTACCATACTCCTGCATGTGATGATAATGGTTCGTTATGTCCATTAAATTTAGTACTGATTCAGTGCTATGCATTCAGGTCAGACAGGTTAGACTCTGTGTCCTGATCACCTGTAATTGCTAAAGCACAGCTGTTAGCTCAGCTAAACTTGGGTTCCAGTGACTTTTGTTCTGCTTATCAATTTCTTCTGAACTTTAACTACAGGAAGCCTTCAAAGTGTTTGCTTTGAAGTAAGAGATTCTGCAATGAAATCCTGATTTGATCACTAATTTGCTGTCTCTGCATTTGCACATTATCTTTCTGGTTTTGTTTTCCTACTTAAAAATGAACATCATACTGCCTGTTTTCTATCAAACTTATAATTCTGCCTTTTTTACCTTCTTGAAATAAATAAAAAATATAAAAAATGAAAATGCAATTACATTTTCAGTAACTTTATGAAATGCCTAACTTTTATAAATTCAGAAAGGCTTCTGAATTGTGCATGTAATCTCACTAAATTTTATACAAGTAAAAAAATAAGGTGGGTGGAAAAATCTAGACAATCTCTCATAATTTTAGATGAGATTGGAGTAAAACTACTGCACAAATTACATGCGTTTTAATATGCTTGTATGTGCACATTCCAAATAAATGCATATATTTTTGTATGCTCTTAAAGTGTATGTCAAATTGCTATCACTTTACCTACTTTTACAAAAGTTAAATAGCAGAGATGTTACTGCCGTTTCTTCGGTGTCATGGCACCTCCCATTATAGCAGAGTAGAGCTGAGCTACTTTTCTTGTACAAGCTTTAGCTAGATTGCTATGAACTTCCTGAATTGATTCTTTTGATTTTTTTATTATATCAGTACTCTTAGATCAAGTACTGACGTTTTTCACACTCCTCTATAATACCATTTTTACATTTTCTCTTATCTCTTGTTCAGGGCTCTTTAACCTGAGGCTTCAAAATCTATTGATTCAGTAACAGATTTTCTTTTTTTAGAAAATGGGCACAAGTGTCTCCCTCTCCTGTTTTGGAGAGCTGCATGTACTGCCGTGCTCAATGTGCTTGGTATTTTCCCAGAGGATTCACAAGTCATGAGAGAGAGGAGGTCAGTCAAGTTTCTGGAACTATCTGTACTGGTCTCATTGCATCTAAATGAAGCAATGGCCTTTCCTCCCATTCCACCAGAAGTGTGGTGGCAGCCCTGTCTGGTCAAAGCATTGCCTTTTTCTGCTGAGTGCTCTGACACCATGTGCATGTGCATCTGACACGTCTGCCATGCTGTATTTTCTGCGCAGTACCTACCCAGTCTCTTCTCAGAGTCTGCTGTAACCAGAAGTGGCCTCGTTTGTTTTCCAGCTGTTCATGATGACACAGCAGAATTCAAGAGAAAATGCTTGTGTACATATTATTTTCTCATTCTGAAATGTTGGATGACTTTAACCAGTCAGATGTCAACATTTAAGAGATTCAGTAACTCCATAGATTTCTTATTGGTAAACCTTCTCATTTTGGTGCTTCCCTTCTTCAAACTCTTCTGGTGCACAGCTCTTTAACTTGTAAGGCTCTCTTCTGCGAGTCACTGCATGGCCTTTAACACAGGACATAGTTAAAAAAGGATTTTCCAGACAGCTAAGCATGGCAGTATATCAGTTCTGGAAGTGTACTTGAGGAGGGACCAAATCCATATCCAGATTTACTGACATTTCCAGAAGACATGTAAAGCACACAGGATCAACTAGGATGTCATGAGAGCTGTAACGTATCACCTTATAATATTCTAGATTATAAGGGTTGTTTGGAGCCATCACCAATGAGGTGATTGCGAGATGGAAAAAAGTGCAGCCCTATGAAGGCAGTATGTGGATAGCAGGAAATGTGAAATCATGCGTGCAAATGTATTGCTGCTTTCAAGACTTCACTCATAACATGTACAGGTTTAGCTGGAGTTTGTGTACTGCCCTTCCAGGTACCACCTGAACACACTGATTATATGGTTCAGACTGATTTTATGGAGCAAGATCCAGCTTGGTGTCTGCATGCCATGAACACGTGGAGATTTTGTTCTTTTCTTTGTTGTGACTATTCACATCAAATGCACCAGGCAGGCTGAGTAACTTGCAGATACTTGTGATGTTATAATGAACACAAAGTACCCAGTCTTTCTTCCAGGTTTTGAAATTTGTCAAACTGTCCCACAGTGTTTTTCTGCATGTCATTTTTGTGACAACTTCAGAGAACAAGTCCCGAAAAGCAACACACTTGAAAGCTAAAAGGATGTGACATTCATTCATCTCATCTTTGCCAGGAAGGAGTCTGCTTCACAAGGAGATCTTATTATATAAAGTCTCTATTTCCATGGGTTCTGCAGTGATCTGGCATTTTCAAAGTAGTTAAATGATGACTTAGGTGTGGCTGCTGAAAGAGTTTGTGTGGGCAGTGTGAGAGTGACCTACCTGTAAAATATTCATTTGCCACAGAAGAGAATACCAAATTAATAATTTCTACTTCATTGTGAATTGGGTTCACTGCCAGATACCTTTATTTTCTAATCATCCTAAACTCATCTGTGTGTTGTGGTTTTTTTCCTGATTGTCAGAGGAGCGTCCAAGCTTAGCTGGACAAGGCTGTAAGGTTGTTGTTCCAGCCAATTTCAAATACCAGAGTTATCATCAGTTACCTCCTGTGCAATGGATTGTCCTAGTTGGGGCATATTCTTGAAGAACCAAGGTCCTGTCTGATCCAGTCATTTGGGCTCACCTTGAATGTCAGTGGTTTGAGCACCACTACAAGTTACTGTACTTTGCAGATTCAGGTAATCCCTTTACAAAGTGGAAAGCTTAAGACTCAAAGTCTTTGTGGATGGATTTTACAAGTGAGGTTTGGGATATTTGGATCCAAAGAGAGTTTGAGTAACGTAGAACCTAGTCAGGCAGGACCAAGTTTCACATCTGCAGTATTTGATAATGAAACACTGGTACCAGAATTCTTTAGGAATCTCTCTCGAACAAAATAGGATACAGCTAACCTATGGAATATTGTGCATGTGTTCAGTACTTTTTTCTAGAGTTTGCATTTTTCAAGTAACATATACGACTAAATTAAATGTGAAAACAGTGGACTTTTTATTCCACTTCAGGCCTTACTGCTTTCAATGGCAAAATGCAATTAAAATCAGTAAGCATGTAGAGAGATTTGAAATACATCAGTATAAAGCCTTTGCACTGAAGAACTTGCAACTAGAAGTCTTTAAAGTAGGCAATAGACTATTAAAAGTCTAAACAAACTGCTGACTAAATTCATTCAGAAACTGAATTATTCAACAGTATCCAATACATGTTGTCATAGCATGAATTTATAACTAGCTACTCTTCTTGGGAGCATTTTGTGCAATTGCTATGACTTGAATAGTAGGAACTAGATTATTCAATCACTTCAAACGGATCTGCAATATCTGCAGAAATTGGATATGCTTACCTCCAAGTCTCTGGCTTTTCTCAGATTTAAAGAAAGTATTTGCGTATGTAAATGTGAGTATATGCAGAAAATGGTGCAAGTCTGTAGCTTATATGACTTTAATGCTGTTTTTATGATAGCATACTGCATATAAACACAAATATGATCTTAAGATTTGGAAAATACCTAAAGGGTATTTAAAAATTTGTATCTACACCTTGTTTTATTCAAAGAACTATAATAGAAATGATCTTGTCTTTCAGAGCATTATGCACATATCATGCTGCTGTATTTAAGGAATTTTAGTTGAAAAGCTTCATAGAAAGCAGTTCAGTATGTCTCTGGATATATTAAAAACTTAATATCGAAGAATACATCAAGGAGTAAAAAAGTTACTAAAGCACTCCCCTGAGCTGCCATTAATTTGTGTATTATCAAAGTCTTTATTATGAATGCAGTTCCTAATGTAGGCCTGTAATAAACAGAGTGTAATTGAATTTTCAATATTTTGCCACCAGGGAGTGATTTTCTCGCAAGACCTCTGCTCCATCTTCTGGCTAATTGTCAGCAGTTACTCAGTATTACTGCATTAATGTCACCAAACAGTGAAAACAGAAGTTACCTGCTTCCATTACATGAAAAGATATGTGATTCCAGCTCTTGTCTATTTACTGATTTTGATTAGTGTGCCATTATCACTTGTACCTTTTTTAACAGCATGAAGTTTTTTGAAAATACAGCCTTGGAGACAAACCGAACTTCTCCTAAATTTATCTTGGTGTAAGGTTTCAATCAATTAGAGTATTCTGTGTAGTAAACACAGAAGCAGCCACAGCATTACAATTGGACTTTAAATTTTAAAGGTCTTTTCCAACCTTAATGACTCAATGATGAGGATTTTCAGACACATCAGTAAAAATAGCCTTTTATGTAGCCTAGGACTGAGTATTTTATTTTGTGTCTTAGCAAACGGAGTGGTAAATTTGGGAATTTTAGAATGTACATTGCATTCTCTTCCATTACATGTTGTGTTACACCTCAGATATAAGAACAACAAAATTACAGACCACCGTATACGCAGAGGAAGGCTGATCAGTCTACCAGCTAAACAACCAGTGGCTGAGGTTTTGTGAAGATGTGGGTTCCACTCCTGGCAAATGTTTTCATGAAGGTTTTTCAATGTTTGGAGTAATTCTATAAACTTTTCCTATCAGTGCCAGGCTAGGAGGAGCCACAAACACTTTGCTGGAAGGGATGAGCATTACAGTCTTCATATGCTGGGCTTGTGAGCGTAAAACTGTAGTAAATAATGCAATTCAATAAAAGGAAGTGTAGGTACACTTTTAAAGTAGCAATAATTAATTTACACCAGGATGGGATAACCATTTGACTTGCAGAAATTCTAGGAAAGAAACTAAGTACTGTAAGGGATTGTTTTATAGGCTGTGAATCAACCAAATAATCATTTTGTGAAGTGAAAGAAAAAATAAAATCTGTTGGGATGTGAACATGAGTGTCATATGAAATAATCATAAAGCAATTGCTTCAGCATCTCTCAGCACTTGTAAGGCCTCACCTATAGTAGCACCCACCACTGGGATTTGCAAATCGATAAATTTTGGACTCAGGACATTGTAAAAGAAACAGAATAATCTGAAATACAAAGTGCAGAGTATTTCCTGTGAAGAAAAAAATGGCCTAACAGGACTAAAGAAGGGAAAAGGTTGGAAAGATCTTGTACACTTTCAGGAATGCACAAGACTGATAATAAGGGGCAGGGAACAACATCTTTGGTGATTCTGTCAGCAGGTCAAGAAATAATGTGCTAATTGTTGCAAGAGAGATGTTGCTTGGGCATTAGGGTAGCTAAGCAGTGTTTGAGATGTCTTGGGAAGACTGTGAGATCTGTCTTCCAGAGGCATTAAGGCTAGTTTAGTGTTCTATTAAGAATGGATAATCCTTCTCATTGTCTTTTTCATTACAGCATCTATGGTCCCTGCAGATTGCTATAAACAATGTGTAAAAAAAGTTGCATTTTGGAAGCTGACAAAAATAAAATGTCTAGCATCTTTCACCTATCTCGGTTAGCTGGTCTTAAAATAGTATTTAATAACTATGTATATCTGTTGTTTTTAACACTTTTGCAAGCTGGACAGTTGAGAATTGTTTTGATAATTTATTTATTTTCTCAAACACCTGCTGGTTTGAGAATTTGCCAGGTTTTTTGGCATCCAAGTGCTGTATTTCAGATTCCAGCCCAAACTTCATTATTAGCACAAGAACAAATAATCCCAGACCAGCAAATGTTTTACAGGATTCTACTGGCAAATATGCAAATACTGTTAAGTGTATTTTCAACCTTACAAATGAACTTCAGTCTATAGTTGTGTAAATCAGTAACTCTCCTCCCCACTTCCTTCCTTGCAGGGGGAAACACAAAGAAATGTGAAGACAGAGAATGTGCTAGAGCAGGAATTTCTACCTATACTACAATCGTGCTCTCCTCACCCCAGCACACTGTCTTTCTAGTGCTTCTTTCAACCCACCTGCAACTCAGAAATACTATACTGGGGTGGGGACAGTGAAGTGAGCGCTGAGAAACCAGGGCACAAACAAAGCAGGAGGAGAGAAATAATTGGAAATGCTGCTGGGTGGTTTGGAGCACTGACAAAATGGGGGCTGATACTTGTGCTTGAATATGTGGATGCATTCAAAACTGAGGCAGAAGTTTTCAGTATGGACAATCCTTGATCAAAGGGAGAAACTTAGGCGTGTTTATAAGGTGAGAAAGCTGACAATTCTCTTTCTAAGGAAGATTTGGAATAACAACTTGACATTCAAATAATGAACAATATTATGTGATGCTATAGTTGTTAGTCATGTATAAAAAATTAACTTACGTGAACTCAGACTCAGTAGCTGGATCATAGCTGTAATATCCTTAAAAATGTGCCCAAAGTAATTTTGAAGGTCAGAATTAAGGTACAGAGGCCATAGTCTATCTCCTTGTAATCCATTAAGAATTACTTGCACTTTGCTATTCAATACAGTCAATATAATTCTCTGTAAAACATGCACCTGAAATTCTGTATACTATATTCTAATTGTACCTGAGCTCTTCTTCCAGCATAAAGAACCTGCATGCTTTTGATTTTTTCATGTTACTATGCGAAGAATATTTGCCCTGAAAAGACATTATAATAACTCTATAGCATTCTTATGCCTCCTGGAAAGCTTACAAGAAGTTCAAAGTGAGGAAATGCCTTCATTTCCCTCTGGTCTCTTTTGGTATGAGCACTAGGACTCTGATTTTATCAGACCTGTCAGGTCTCATGATTTCAGTGGGAGACTGATTCCCCTAAAAAGGTTTCTCTGCCATTGCTTTTTTATCCCCTGTACAGGAAAATGGTGCTGGAACATCTCGTGGTACTGTAATGCTTTGGCTGATGAATTTGATGAGTAGGACCCTATAGCAGAGTCTTAAAGCAAGTGAGAAGCCCTTGAAATAGCGTGATCCTCCACTTTGGCCTTGGATTGCCATTCCTCGCCCCTTGTTGTGTTACCTGTATAAGTCCTGCCATAAGTCCCATGAGTTTTGTCTTTTAGATTGTTTAACCTTATAAATTCCCTTCCCAAATTTTCATATTGACAAACACAGCTTTTCGGTTTTATACCTTTTAGCTGTGAGTTTTGAAGTGCTTCATACATCTTTATTTTTTTCAAGGTGTCATTATTCCTCACCGTTTCTATAAGGTGTATAGTGCTATGGCTCCTCTTCAGATGCAGAGCAGAAATGTAAAGACTGGTTTACTGATTGGGTCAGGTATTTATTATAGGGAAAGCAAGCATATACAAAGTTAAAAGTATTGTATTTTTCAGCTAAGGAGTTAAGAATTGCTTGTCAAACTACACAGGCAGGTGGAAGGTACATGTGAAGATAAATGTGAAGATTTTAGTATCTGTTTCTTGGATGAAATGTGGTGGCTGAATGAAGAATGGGAAATGATCTATTTCAGGTGGGATCTATCCACTTAACACCAATTGGAAAAAACCCCCCACAACCAACACCAGTAAAAATCACCACAAGATTTTGAGGTATGTTCCTACAGCTCTGCAGCAGCTGGATGGTTTTGGTAGCTAACAGGTAGACAGTAATTGGACTGAAAATTAGACAGTGAGGTCATTTATAATGACAATACATAGGGTGAAAATTACTGCTTTGGTTGGAAGTATACACTATGAGTTTTGCAGCAGATGTAAATTAGAAGAAAAATTTGCAAGTGGTCAGAGGCTTAAAGTGGCTCTCTTTGCCAACCTGGTCCCCTTCCATGAACGATGGAAATGTCAGATCTGCTGGGAGTTTCTGGAAATTCTCAAACACTTAACTATATTCTTGAAATGAACTTGCATAGCTCCTGTTGAAATAACAAGGACATGCAAATATCAGTTTGAGATTTAGATGTGTGCTGTGTTTTCTTTGCTTTTCAGGCGGATAAGGAGTCTCTTTTGGCCCCTAGGGTGAGAATACTAAGATGCAGAGCAGACAAAATCAAACTAGGAGTAAGGTGCAGGTAGGTTGAATAGCTGAGCTCCTCAGGGACAAATGCTATATGATTTACGTCAAATGTCCATAAGGGACATGACTTAATCCCAGTGAAGACCTCAAAATGTAAAGTTTGGCAGTGATGTGAATTCATTTTTTTCAGTATCACTTAAAGCTGCTACAAATTCAGCACACAGTATGCATTTGGTATTCAGCTTCTGAAACAGAGGGTGTATCTCAAAAATTGTCATTAAAATGTGTAAAAAACACTTCTGTAACTAATAATTTTTCCTACTGAAAGGATAAGCCTCTCTTTACTTGTCATTTTAAGGCTGGAAAAGGTATATTGAGAAAATACTTTGTATTAAGGAATTACAACCATACGTTTTCATATATTATTAAGCATACAAATAGATCTTGTGCATTTCTTGATTGCCGTAAGAAATAGTGTTGTTAAGGTGCTAGTGAAACTGCATTGAAAATAAAAGCAGCACTGTTTTCCTCCTCTTGTCTATTCTTTCTCTTGAGGAATAAGATAGTATAACTGTAGTCTGTGTTTTGTTTGGTTTTAGGGTTTAAGACAATGTCAGTAAAGGTGATGTGTGTTGGATGCCATGTGCAGTTTTTGACGTTGCTTTTTCATGCTCTTTTAAAATACCATGTCTCATCCTCTCACAGCCTCTCTGAGTTAGGCTGCTTTTCTAACTCCCTGAGGTCTTGTCTTTATTAGCACGGTACCTCTGATAGGTTTTTTTATTTAAGATATTTAACTAATTCTTTCCAAATGCATTGAAGCACATGAATGTACTCTGTTTGACTTGAAGTATCAGTATAGGGAGGATTCATCTCCCTGCAGGTTTCTGTCAATTCTGTATTCTTCAGGAGATTACAACCCTCCCCCCCTTTTTTTTTTTTTTTTGGTCTTTTATGTATGTAATGAATGTATGAACTGGATGTATGAAATGTATATAATGAACTGGAATGAACAATTTTTTTGTAATTAGATTTATGTCAGCTGTGCTTTTTTTTTCCTAATAATTATTGCTATATTGTTTTGTTTAAATTCAAAAAAGTCAGTGATTTCTTTGACTTCTGGGAGGATTTTACAAGCATAAGTTTTCTATGTGCTAGTGTCAGTCTTATTTGGTGACGTTAGCACAGGAAGGATTTGTCTGAAGGGAGGCTATGCCTTTACGATCAATGTAGAGAAAATTTAGGATATGGTTCAAGTATTTTGGGGCATAAGTGGATGCCCAAGTTGATTTTAGACGATATGCTTTTAAGTGTGTGTTTCTTTGACTGTAGACGAAGCATTAAAAAGCATTATACCTGAGTTTAGTTGCATATTTGGACTATTGAGATTTTAAGTCAGTTTAAAAGAAATAATCTTTTCTTTTTTTTTTTTTTTCCCCTAGTGGAAACTGTCTTCTTTTTGTTATATGACCAAAAAGTTCATCCATAGTTTGCTTGGGAAATGTGATTTTCAGAAATTATATTAAAGGAGTTCAATAATTCTGTTGTTAACACAGTGCAGGAAACCTAAACAAACCAACCCCAATCCTCCCCCCCAACAGCAGCCACCATTGACAACAAAACTGAGAAAGCTGTGGAGCAAAGAAAGGGTTCAGGTGGTACTGATATTGAAAGGAGCACGTGTATTTTGCAGCAAAGATGTCATTAACGTGTAATTGTTCCGAAGACTGAAAATAGCAAAAAATTAATAAAAATCATAGAATCCAATATAACTCTTCCTATAACGGGCTATTTATTAAATGCTCCTTGTTTTTTGGGAAGGAGAGTATGTATTTGCCTTTTTTTCCTAGTCCAGATTACGTATTAGAGCGGCAACAGATACTGTGCACTGCATAGAATATGGGAATAACACAGACCCTCTGTGCTGTAGTCAAATATGTGGATGTTTTCACCCCTCCAAGAATAGTTTATATCATGCTACCATATGCCATTTTAAAGCTTAGAAATTAGTTTGGTCGTTTCTTCAGCATTCAGGGATGTAGAGTTAAAACATACTTATGTGACTTTGCTATGGTATTTGGTGTACTTAGAGTATTTTTTTATTCTTTATGAAATTTGTAGCATTTACCAGGAAATATTAATTATTATTAATTAAGCTATTTTATATTCATAAGGTTTTTCCAAACCCAACTGCAAAAATTAGTCTTTTTCTGCAAAAGTTAGCTTTGCAGAGGGGCACTGAAATTCCATAAAGCTTCCTTACCTCTGAAAAAAATGCACAGAAAATTCAAAGCACTATTTGATATCAAATGACCTCAAGTTTGTGTTGTGTTCACATGTACTGTAATTCAGGAAGGGATTACTTCAAAGAAAGCCATCAGCTGAAGTCTCAAAACTTGTAGTGGTTTGAAGTTGCGGCCTACTCTCCTCTATATGCTATTTGCAATGTTGACAGCCCTCTTTGAAATAGAATTAAATGCTATTTTATGAGTGATGGAATGAAATTGTTGTAGTGTTCAGTAAAATTTGGAAGACCAATACCAGAGTTTTAACATCTGCATGCAAAGTTACTAGTGGAATATTTCCGAGATTTGCTTTCTATCTCTTACAAAATCTAAGATACTAAATATTGTTAGAAATGTTATTGCAGCCATTTTCTTAAAACTGGAGGATTTGTGGCTTAAGTTAGATATTCTCCTGCACACGTACATGTGCTGTTGGTGCTACTGGCATCTTCAGGATGTGACCTGCTTCTTTTTCCTCCGGTAGTAATTACTAAGCAGTCAAAATTTGGAAGCGTGTGCATTATGTCCAAGCTGAGAAAGAACAGGTCAGGGGGAATGCTAAACTTGGTTTGGTTTGGGGGATTTTTGTGGCTGTGGTATGGCCAATGACTTCTCTGGTCTTCAGCTCTGAGAGAGAGTTGTCTCTGAATTACCAGTATTATAAAAATTTTTTTTCCCCGGTAAATAACATTAGGTATGAAATAGGCAAGAAGTCAGGTCTCTTTCAAATACAATGTTAAGATCTGATTTTCACTTGTTCTACTTTAAAGTATTCTTTTTTTGCCATTTTTTCCCATGTCATTTCACAAACATATTCTTCTTTCCATATCATATACAGTTTTTACTCTGGTCTGTTCCTAATAAAGAAATTTTCTTTATCAAGGTCATAAAAATTATCATGGTTGTTTATCATGTTCCTCATGATAGTAGCCATCAAACCCAAGCTATTGCTCTTCTGATAAAATGGGATAATGTGTTTGGTTGTCCTACTGATAAAACAGTTATGAAAATGCTTCCACAGGCAATGCAGGTTTGATTTTTAAAACAAACCAACAAGCTAAGTGAGTTTCTGGGCTCTCATTTGTCACTGAAAAACCACTGGCTGCTATAATTTTAAATTAGTCACTTTAGCAACTAATATCTGGTGTGCTGAAGTGTGAAAATACAAAATCCGAGGAAAACACAAACAAATACATATTTACATATGGTAGTTTGATAGAAAGAGAACCAATGTACTGCATCTATGTCATTAGGAACAAATCAGAAACATCAAGGTGTTTTTGCAGATGCAGGGAGCTGTATTTAATTTTCTATCAGAAGGTGACTGTTTAAAGGTCATTTCCCAAAGCATAAATCAGATTCTTTGGGGATGTATCCTTTAGCTTCATCTAATGTTTCATTGACTGTATAAGCATTAAACTTGGTGAGAATGACAGGCTGGAGTAAGTGGATCCCAGGTGGGCCTTGGGATCTGCAGAGCCAGCTGTTCCCCAGCTCCGATAACTCTTTCAGATTTGCAGATCCTTTTGCATCTGACATGGCATGCCAAGCCTTGGTACTGCCCACTGCTGATGCTATAAAAGAGAATGGCTTAATAATTTATTAGCTGCTACATTTCCTTTGGGCTTTATCTGTGTGATGCTGTGGAGTAACTGAGACATATAAATAAGTAGAAGTTAACAGAAGCACAGTCTTTAAGAAAGCCAAAGTTTTTAAACTTATTTTTTTTCCTTTCCTACTACCAGTATCAGCCTTTTTTAATTTCTATCTCAGCATGTAGTGTGTGCATGGATCATTTCTTTCCCTTCAAGCTCAGGAAACATATTCTTGTTCATCACCTGTGCTTTTGTATAGGCTTCTGCCAAGCTTTTAAATATCCCAAATGCCACCTGCTCCACAAATCTAGAAAAAGATGATGAAGAGGCAGTAGAACTTCTTCAGCATTTTCCAGCTAAGAGGAATAAAATTCTGTCTTCTGGTTCCCCGAATAAATACAGTGAAAACTGCATAAGTATGTCACATATTGACACTTGCTTCTTTAATCCCTACTGTCCACTTCGAGAAAATCAAAACATAATGCAGTCTTCTCCGTGTATACAGATTTATATTCATTTAAATATCAGTCCATATTTTCTGTTCCATATTTACGAGTAAGAGCTATGGCACAGGATTACAGAACTTTGATATTACTCTTTTCAGTGGTATTACTCTCATAAGCTGGAGGACTGCATTAGTGAATTTGGATCTTTGCAATACTTATTGGTAGGATAGAAAACCTGTATAGTGCTATTTTTTAAAAAACAACTAATATTTTTGTTTGGATGTGTAACATAAAGACCTACAGTTCGATGTCATTATTTATACTTAAGTTTAAAGAAAAAGAAATTGCCAACTAGAAACTTGAATGATGTTCAGTGCCTCCTCTCTTTTCTTCTATCAGGACTCTGCTTTAACTTCATGAAGGGACCAATAGGTACTGGGAAACAAGGTGATAATTCTGCTACAGAAGAAACCAAAAAATGGGCTTTTTGGGTTTGTGGAAATCAGTCAAAGAATATCTTTATACCTGCAAATATGTGGTAGAATAAAATGATAGAAGTTGATCCTGATACAACTGAGTTTTCCAACTCCAGCTGGGGCAGTCACTCTCTCTCTGCATCCCTACGTTGGGGGACAATGCCATACAGATTTTCACATGCTATGTTACTGCTTTTATTTCTGTGAAATCGCCAGTGCTTCGTTACTAAAAAAAGCTGAGATAATGATTATAGGGCGCTTGCAGACTTTATGCTGGTTTGAGCATAGGGATATGATAAGATGATTTATTTTTCATCTGTTCAGCAGCATTCAGTCTCCGTGGAGGCTGAGAGCATTGTGAAAGCTTTTCATATCAGAAAAATAGTGGACCAAGGCTGATAGGTATCAACATTCAACAGAACTGGTTCTTAATGTAAAAAATTATATGTTCTTTTCTTTAGATAAAGTAAGCAAGCAAGTCTTTCCATTGGGAGGCATTCAAGATTTCCCTGAATAGGCTTAGGTTTTCTGGTGGAAGTTTGATGTGTAGTTCTAATGTGAAAAGAGGCTCTGAGGAAATGACCATTTCTGACTCTTCTGTTGGGAGTTTTATATGTGCTCACAGTTCAGTTTAGTAATGAAAATGCTGATTTATAAATCCTTTGGTCTTGCAAAGTTAACAGAGCTTTGGATTAGTGAATTGTGGATTGTCTGTCCCAGTCTTGCTTGTAAATTAGCAAAATTAGGTAGCTTTAAGTAAACATTCAAACTTCTCTCTTCACTGCTTTTCCCAAGGTATTTACAGTGGTGTTTTACTGATGCAGCTGAGACAGAATTCCCCAGAAAGAGCAGATCTGATTTAGACCCAGGAGGAATTGGTAGCATTGGCAACTATGAAGAGATTTTATTTGTAAAGGCAAAAAATACATCATTGAAGTTACTGAACAACAATTAATAAAGAGTTTAGACATGCATCTTCAAAACAAAACAATTTCATCTTTTTTTTTTTTCTTTTTTAAACTCAGATTATATCTCTGTGGGTTTCCAAAATTATACCTGATTTTACAAACACCCAAACAAAAATCCAAAACTGTAAAAGAGATCATTACTCATTAATGTATTTGTTCTTTGTGTTCAAAACTTAACAACCTCCTTTTATTTTGTTAATGAAGCTTACAAGCCAACATTTTTGAAATAGATTTCTAACACTGTTAGAGGAAACATTACTTCAGAGGAGATTCCATCTACAAGCATGTGTCTCATACTACATATCCACAAAGCCAAATATAAACTTGGTAACATGGTTAAAGAGCTCTTTCTTTGTGAACTTGAAATAATTTTTGACTTGAGGCACGTTTTTGTTTTGAGCTTTATAAAGAAAGCACCAATTACGAATTTTTTCTTATCTGAACAGGCCATATTCAAATGGAAAACTATGGCTGTACAGCAGAGACTGAACTCGAGGTGAAACTGCTGGCTGATCACCAGTTAGCTTCCTTGGGTAATTCTTGGACAGAACAAAAAAAAAAAAAAAGAAAAAAGAAAAAAAAAAGGATGGAAATAGTCAATGATTACTCTCAAATGTAGGTGCATTTAAGGAAGAAAAAAACAAAAACCAAAAAACACCACATGTAAATAAGGACAGTACTTTACTTTGGCTGAAGTTACTGTTTGCTTCAGTAGCTTTGCTACATTTAAAGTACTGTCTTATTAAACAAAAAGTATGTTTGATACGTATTTTGTAAGGATTGTAATCAATCTCACCTTATTCAGTAGTAGACTTTCATTAATTTTGAAGACCTTAGATCATGTTCCTACTGTGATATTGCTTAGCTGAGCTTCTTTGACAGGTGATATTATGGAGAAAATTTTATCAAAATAGATGATACATTTCTTTAAGAAAGTAATTTTTTCTCCAGTTTGTTGTATCACCTACAGACTACTAGTATCAATAATGACGGTCTTATGCACTCATTAAAAATAACTAATATGTTATGCCTGGATATGTCTACATACACTAGTCTTGTGGGAGTGATCAATATACACTGAATGGCATAATTTGGTCCCTTCTTATTTATGTTGCAGTAGTACAATACTATAAACCAAAGAAGTTGTTCTTGTTTTGTCATTTTTAATAACATTCTGTTTTGATTTAGGCATGTTTAATTCTGTTCATTTCTGATCCATTGATCTATAACTGGGCAGAAATGAAATACACTCATGAAAAAGAAATAGTTTTCATCTTAATCAGTCAAGTGCAGCCACATTTGGATCTCCTGGCTTATCTACTCTACTACCACATAAGTTTTAGTCAGATAAATTTAATTAGTTCAATGTGCAGGAAGTATTATGAGAGGAAAAACAGAGTTTTAAGATCACAAGTTTAGAAGCCCTGATTAAGATCTATTTGTTGTGGGGTTTTAAAAATTATTTTAGTTAATCTACTCAGACAGACTGTGGCAAAGTACCCATGGTAAAGTCCAAACACCACAGGCCTTTTGTGACTAATTTAATGTTAAGAGATCTTAGAATGTTTCCTCGGTGTGACTGGTTGGAATTTGTGTCTTTTACATACTAATAAATACTACTGACACCTTATAAATAAAGAGCAATAGTCTCAGTCAAGAAAAGCATTGTCCCTAAAAAGGGATGCTAATTTCCAAAGGCCGAGTAGGTGCCATGAAATAAGTGGACAGGACATGTACTTGAAGTCAAGGATGGCTGTATGTTCTGTATGTTTTCTCATGATTTGGGAGGTTTACACTTAGTAGGTAAATAGGTGATACACATTGATTGTTTTATGTGTGTCTCCCACCACCCTGTAGTGGAATACTTGCTAATGTGAGTTTTGGTAGGACTACCACGTCAACCTTAGCATGTACCTTGAAAAATTCTTTGGTAATGTCAGAGGGTATGAGCAAAAGATTTGCACCTACTTAGTTGGTGGCCTCTCAGGTCTTAATGGCCATCATCCCATCAGTCTTAGTATCACTATGTGCTTTAATTATATTGATATTCTTTTCTTTCGCAAGGAAATAGAAATAAATTTACTTTGAAAATTAAATTACAAAATAATCTCTTAGCAAATGTTAGAGTTGCATCAGTCTGGTGGTTTATTTGGGTTAACATGATTTTCAGAGTATTTTATTTGCATTTTGTAGATTAGCAAAAGCTTTATTTCTAGTCACCTTGCCTCTTATTTAGAATTGCATTTTTGAAAATGGAATTGATTTTTTTATTAAGGAGCCTTTACTTTCAGCTACAGATAAGCCAAATTGACACAGAATATTCTTACAACATATGCAGTGGATTGTCTGAATTCCTAAGCTGTCTTCTCAGGTACTTTGCTAATGTGGCATTGATCAATCTACAGATCCCGATCTGCAGAGAAGTGATAGGAGTATCGGCCACAGGATGCACTGTGGGCCAGAAAGATAAATTGTTTGGGTTGTCTTTTTGTAAGTTTAAGGTCACAATTCATTCATCTTGTTACTTTTCTGTATCCCTTTAGTGGCTTCAATTGCAGGATTAAATATTGAATGGTGGCAGATCATTCAATATATGGCTCTTCTACTTTGACATTAGAAGCCTTTTCATGCTTAAAATGGAACAATGTGCACACAGAGTGCCAAAGGTAGTCGTGCCGACGATCTATTCTGTAAGATTAATCCCACAACAACATTATCAGGCAATTCTTAACACATCGATTTATTCCTGATATGACACTTCTGAAACAAATGGATAAATGCTTGGCATATACTCAGCATCCTAGGAGGGAGAATGTGGAATTGAACCGTCTGCAGAAGAGATACATATCTAAAATTAACCCATTAAAAGCTTAGGCAGGAAAATTTTAGACTGAAATTCATGGCCCCTCATGCAAAGTTGGTCTGTAAGAAACAAGAACGGGGTAAGAGAGAGGATTCTTCCCCAGAGACCAGATCGTAGTCTGCAAATTCACCACACACCTTGTTTACAGAAATAATTGTGCCATTATACTTTTCAACTAGAGAAATGCTTCATGTTTCAGTGAGTCTGGTTTCCCTCAGAAAGGCTCCTCTTTGCACCCCTGCAGGAATTTGCTCCAAATCCCACAGGAAGGAGCAAGATGCCTTGCAGACCTTTGCCAAACACCTCTCCTCTTACAGTTAGTGAGCAAGGGCAGGCTTTGCAAGGCTTTCAGTTTTCTGCACCAGTGAAAGGAGCAAGAAGATTTTGCCTCTTAATGATTGTCGCAGGCACAAACTGCATAAACACCTTCTGTGTTTTCAAAGAACATTACAGAATGTGAAAAGCAGCACAGCTGTTGAAGGTAGGTGCATTTGCAGGTTTTCTAATCAGCATTATGATTGTAGTACAAGTCAGCTAGAGGGAGTTCTACTGGTTCTGCTTTTAAAGCTGTTTTCTATAAGGCTTCAAAATTGGCATATTTTGTATGTTATGGGATTTTTTTGTTAAATCTGTCTGCAAGTTAAGAGAGAGCCTCTGGATTTGAAAAGCAGATTATTAACTTCAGCATGTGAGAAGTATCTCCAGAGATACTTTTGCTTTTTCAAGTTGTGTTTAATGATTAAATACGTGTTACATATGAGTTCAGACAAAAGTGAGATCCAGTTTCAGTCCTGCATCTGACTTGTGGATACACTTCCTAGTGGTGTATTAATTACATTGACTGTGCAGATGTCTTACACTGATATTCACAAAAGGTTGAGCCATTTTGTGGCATCACTCATGTAGCCAAGCAAGTGCAAAAGAAGAAGGTGCTGCAGAATAATACCCATGAAGGAACTTGTGCCCCGGGGCTGTAAGGTGACACCTGAACATTCATAATAAAGGAATTTTTCCTTTGGACCTTAGTGCTCCAAGCATGTCTACACTTTCTTGCAAAATTAGAAGGAAATGCCCTCTGTAATTTTGTCTTTTGGCATCCCTCAAAAATTACTACAGATTATTAGGTTATTTACACATACATACATATATCTAGTACATGTATGTATTAAACCCTTCTCTTTACAGGATTGTTTGAACCCTCATCTCATGTGAAACATTTGAGACTGCTGGAGTGTCAGTACTTCTGGCAGTCATTTGGAATATGGAGGAGTCTGCTACAAGTGCCACATGAGACTAAAAGTTTTCTAGGCAAGGAAGAACAGTTCTAGTAGAGAAGGCTAACAGAGACCTGCCCAAAGATGTTCAGTCTGGTAGTCTGTCAGAGCACATTTCTTGCAAGTCAGAGATCTATTTTAAAGCACTCTCAGAATCAAATCCTCACAAAGAATCATTCTTGTGCCATATAAATGGTATAAGAAGGCTCCTCTCATTTGCTTGGTCGTGATTCAGTCTGTGTGTGTCTGTAAGTGACGCATACCCCTGGTGCACTTTTCAAAACAGAAGTTTTCTCTTGTAAAAGAAATGAGCTTTGTGATACTAGTTGACTAGAGATATTAGGACAAATTTTCTAAGGTTTATTCTCAACTATTAATTTAGGTTGTGGTCTTAAGTATGAAAAACATATGCTAGGCCAGGTCAGGTTCTTAAATTAGTGGGTTTTATCCTGTTGGACTTGTATAAATATTAAGATGCATGAGTTCTGGTTGTCTGACTGCCAAAACTTCATCTGGGTATGGTTACTAAGTATTTACAGCCACTGTTTTGTGCTAATGTCTGTAAATATTCAGGCTAGATAACAAGACTGTTGCTTTCTTTGCAGTTTCTTCATGTAAGTGATTCTTTAAACTGACCATTTTAATACATTTGGAGTTCAAATATCCGTTGAACTGATTGAGTTGAACTGAGAGTTGAAGCTTATGGATATTCAACATTTTTTCCTGATACCAGTGAAATGTGTTTGTTGTATACACCACCTTTTACAGTTTGTTTTAAACTGGTAATGTGTTTGTTTATTTCTAGTGCTGGTATAATGAAAACTTACTTAGCAATGGTTTTTACTGGAAAATGGTGTATATGAAATGCTCTAAGGCTGGCCATATGTATGTTTGAAAAAAGTAACTTTTATATGAATAGTTGTCTTAGTTATGAAAAATTGGCAAACTGTTTCCTTTGAATTTTGTGAAAAGTGATTATATTCAAAGACTTGCTACTAGAATCACAAATAGTCTTGGACACAGAATTAAAACATACCTACATTATTAGGGCTTTTTTTCTTTAGCCAAAATCCTTGTTTGTACCGAAGGGATATTTTAATTAATTTGGCTGCTATTCACATCATAATACCATCAAAGTTAAAATGAAATATGAGCAAAAGGTCCTTTTTGTGGATCAACAGTCTGTTCCAGTATTTGTGCTGTAGATTCTCTTTTGTGCTATCCACCTATCATCATGGCAGATTGCTTTTGATCTCATGGAGAATTACACATACAAATTATCTGCAGGATATGTAGTAATTCAGATTAAAAAAACAAATTTCTCCTTGGTGTTTGCAATATTTTTTTTTTAATGCCTTCTGATACAATTAGATCCCATATGAGTACATTCTTAGATAGCTACATGTGCTCCCTAAGTACATACTTCCCTGTAACATAGATTGCAGATAAATTGCTGCATAGGTGTCATGGTGTAGACACCACAAATTATAATGAAATTCTCTTTTTTTATAATTGGTGAAAATGTTTCTCCTGGGCTTGAAGATGAAATAGCAAAGATGAGAAAAACAGCATGTTACATTCTTAAATCCACAGGATGATAGAATGGCTTTCCTTATTTTAAAAAACCCACTTTGACTTAGATTTTTTTGCTTACAAAGAGATTTAATATGCTCATTTCCTTTTTCTAGATTCTTTTTCAGCACTGTAAAATTAATAACCTCATTATCACATACTCTCTAGTCTTATATTTTATTGTTTCATTTTTGCCTGTTAGATGGACATACAACTCAAGGTGCACTTTTGGAGGTGAAAAGTGTCACTGACCTGGAGATTTGACTTTTGATATATATATATATAAATGTGAACCAACACTTTTCTGTTGATAAGCAATATATGTGACCCATGACGGGCAACTTGCTGTTCTGATGGAGCAAAATATTACAGCTAGAGTGTGCAGGCTTCTGCTCCACTGGACTTGGAATAGATTAGTAAAATACTCTCCTAGCTTGAGGGGTTTTAGTTTGGGGTTTTTTTTTCCCAAGATGGATTATAGATAAACTCATATGCAAGTTTATTGCAAGATTCCTTTGAGAGTCTTTGATTTTTATGAATGAAAAGGTCATTTATAAATGTTCAACATCATTGTATTTTATTATTTTTCCCATAGGACAAGATTGCTGTGTTTTCTGTAAGAGACTGCAATCAGATTTTACAACCATACAGATTTAATGTTGTACATACTACTTGTGTTCCACAACTGAAGTAAAAATACTTTTGATTTCAGCCCATGGAGGTCTTTTTATTCATACGTTACAATCTTCAAACCAGAACACAGGCTTTACCAAGGCCAGAAGCCTTCAATTCTAAGTTACTGATGCAGGGTTGATCTTTGCCTAGCATGTTTTATATAATGCTAAAAACTTCTAAACAGTTTTTTCTGACACATCTGATACTTCTTTGTCAGAGTGGCCTTGAAGTCCACTATTTGTAGATCTCTGTTTGAACCATGGGGTCATACTGATGCTTGGTTTGGTCACTCAGTTATACTTCATATTTGTATTTGCTGGTCTTATTTCCTGAATCTTACTCCTTTGGGCGTAACACATCTTCAGTCACTATAACATCTGGTTACTCACCATCTATTTTAAAAGAGCTAATATTAACTAGAAATATCTTTACCCAGGGAAAGTCCAGGACCAGAACATGTGTTGCCACAAGCTGAATTCATTATTGCAACATAAAATGGCAATTGGTAAATTTGAGAGTTAAAGCCATAAAAACAGCTCTGTGATCTGATAGAGAGATTCAGTGTCAGGCACTGAAATTCTTCAAGCATTTCTTCTCTGGCTTAAAGCTCTAAAGGGAACTTGGATTTTTTTTTTAGTAAGGGGTGGTAGCAAACTCCGTCCCTGTATTTGCATTATCACCACCTCCAGAACCCCTGTGCTCAGTCTTGGGCTGGGAGAAGAGACACTGTTTCCAACTGCAAAGCTGTCTATGATTATTTGAAGGAGAATCACTAAAGCATAGAAGCAGTTTCCCAAAATCTTGGGAAAAGTGTGCAAGTAGAAGAGTTCCTCATCATGGGATATTTTGCATATGGGAGACGAAACAATCTTTCCATATTCCAAAGAAGACAACTGATGAGGACCCCAACTATTCCTGAGAAAGCTTCTAAAAGATTTGTGTGGAACACGTTCTCCAGCATGCAGATGTATCCATGACTAGTTCGATATTTTGCATTTCTTACATTAAAGAGAATGGTTAGATTGCCTTCAAAGTCCAAGGTGCAGGACTGTATTCCTATCTCAAAGGAATATTAAACTTGGAGTAGGAAGGAGAATGGGAAGTGTCTCACTCACACACATCAATGTGGGAATACCTTGCAGTTCAGACTCACGATATTTCCTCTTAAGAGGCTTAGGAAAGATGAGTTTTAAACTAATAGATATTTCTGTCAGTAGTGCACAGCTGTGTTGAGTACCACATTCTCCGTAATGCATTCAGGGGCCCATGAGGCTTTAGATTTGTAGAGTCAGCTCAGTGCATAGTGTTGGACGCAGATGTTGGGTATCTCTATCATATTAAAGTATTTAAATGGTGCATAGGTAGGACTCTTAACGTATTTTACCGGAAGCATCTAATAGGTGTTTTGACTGTTTGTGAATTGCACTGTACTAGTGGGTTTAGGCTGCACAAGACCATATTTTTAGAAACTGATTAAGGCAATCCATTGGCCAAAGAGAAGTGAGTCTGCTCTTTTCACAGTGGGCTCTGTTATTTCACAAGGTAGTACAGTGGTTCCTTGTTCATTTGTTAGTGTTCTAAGACAAATGAATTTATTCCCTAGAAGGGAGAGCGTTATGGGCCCATAGTGTATTTAACAGCTTCAGAAACATCAGCTTAATTCATATGAAATCTAGTAACTCTTTTCGCTTAGAAGTGTCTCCAGTTTTTGTGTCGAAATTTTGTAAATACCAAGGGGAAGATAAGGTTCTTGCAAGTACTCATGAAAGATGATTTTGATAAGACGTTCTGAAGCCAAATGATCACTGCTTGTGGGGAGTATTGCCAATGAGAGTACAATGAGATCAAGGCAACTGTCAGTTGGCAAAGAAAGTGTCAAAAGTGACAATATTTGATAGGGAAAAAATGAACTTTTTTCCTTCCTCTTATGCATTTTCCATATTTTTTTGTCATCTAGCAACAGGCTAGTTTATGTTTCCCTTCAAATGCCTGAACTCCACCTTGCACACATTGACATATGCTCATACTGTTTTTCCTAAGTAAGTATCTTGAGTAGACAGGATATGTAACAGCCTTTTTGGTGAGTCCAGAGAATAACTGTCCATGAAAATAACAGGTTTTTATTTTCCCCTGAAAATAAAATAGTGCACTTTCTAAATAAGGACACCTGGCATTCATGAGGAGGTGCAGGATAAAATACATGCATACATGCATGTATTGTGTTTCTTTTTTGAAGAAATCTGTGATTTCTCTAGCTTGAAGTTCCTGTCTGCTGTCTTGGTAAAACACTCAGTTGTCAATATGGGCAGGCATACAGTGGGTTATTTCCTCACAAATGCATAGGTTTGTTGCTCTCTGTAGTATTTGTTCATGTGTGTTACACAGAGTTGAATATGGCAGCATAAGAGAAATGACATTGTGTGGCACAGTTGACTTTGCACATTAGTTACCGTCAGATTTCTTCCCCTCCTTTACTCTCCCTTCCCCTTCCTTCCTATTAGTGATATTTAAATCTGTTGTCTGGGGAAGAGAAGTTTACAATGGTATAATTTTACTTATGAACCAGAACGGATGTTCATCAAAGTTCAGGCACATGGTGACCAGGTAAACTCTGTCCACAGCTGGCTCACCACCTTTTGTGTGTTCATCTCTGTGCTGTAATAAGGACAATATTAGACAGGGTTCCTCCTTAGCACCCCCTTGGACTAGGTAAGGTCTTTTTTAGTTCTGTTTTTACAATTCTCTTTTCTGATAGACAAGTTGTAATAAAGCTTAGGGCTTTCTCACGAGGTTCAACTACTTCTACAGTGTACCTGTCGTGGTTTTGCCTACCAGCCTGTCCCTGGGGTTGTGAATGGTTTTGTCCAAGTAGATTTCCGGACAAAACCCAATCAAAACTCGTAGTGACGCCTTTG
>JAYRBT010000139.1:40110632-40135096 GCA_036023395.1 Myiotriccus ornatus
CATAAACCTTCTCTCAACTAATAGTAATTGTGTGGGGGGTGTAAAAGCAAATTGACCCAAGGCAAAACCACGACAGTACCCCTCAGGACTTATGAGTCCACTTGACAGTCTGTGGGGTTTTTTTAAGGGACCCGGCAAAGGTAACTGAGAAAATTGAGCTTGGCAAGATCAAATTTGTTTTATAGAGATCTTCATCTTCACAGGAAAATTCTTAAAGCTTTATGAAGAAAAAAAAATTAATAAAAAAGGCTGAAAACTACACATTCCTCCTCTGAAAGTGACTTCTATATCATGATAGTTCAAAAAATCATCTGGTCTCTAGCCATCAGAATACATCAACCTTTGGCGGGTGGGAGAAAAGGTTCTTTGGTACGTTATTGAAGTTATATGTATCCCATAGTTACATAGGTTTCTTCATTCTATATGAATTTGTTAGCTATGTTCATATTTACTAGACATTAGCTTGTTCTAAAACTGAGTAGCACATTTGTGCATCTGATGTCTTAAGAAGTGTATCTGAAATATGTTGTCTTCCTAATCCTTTCCCAGTTATGTGTTTCTTATTCTTAAAATGATGAATATAAGAACTGCTGTTTTATCTCAAAACATCTGTGCAGCTATTGGGTATGTAGTATCATGTTTTTGGAGTATATCCTTTGTATGCTTCTAAACTGGTGACATGGACGGAATCTACAGATAGAGAAAAGCAGAAGTGAAAGTTGTGGCATTTGGATAGTGAAAGTGTATCATATTAGCTGAGAAAAACATGGAAAGGTGTTTTACAGAGTAGTGTTAATCAGGATGATTTTTTGACCTCTGTAAGGGCCCAAATATACACTTAAATAGCAGTAGAGTTACTCATATTTGTAGGCATATCGTACCACAATCCTCACTGTAGTAGTATTGTATGTTATTCTGTTGTGGGTTTTTTTCATTTTTGCTAATCTGTATTTCTTACATAGCAATGGGCCAGGAATCAGAACTGCGGGTTTCCCCTTTAGCATGAGGAAGAAAGCACACCAGTTTACCAACTGAGCAAAATATGAATAGTGGCATACAATTTGCATTAATTTAATGTTTATGATGTTAAAGTGGCTGCAGTTAAAATTCACCTCTGGGTGGCAATGGAAATACGCATCCAATCTGCTGAGATGGTACTGGTCTGTATCAGGGGAGGAGTTACTTGGAATTAATTTCCATTAGTTGTTTCCATAGTTGTCTTTTCCAGCCATTCCCCATCTGAGTTATTATAAAATGCATGAATATATTTTTGACAGCAAGGCTCAGAAAGTACAGCTTGCAGCTTATTAGCAGAGTTGTAGTATTTTGCCCTAACAATTTAGAAAATTATATTCCCAGAAATCAGTAAGTGTAACCAGAATGCAATTTGCTTACCTATAGAATGCTCTGCAGTTGACATTTTCAAGAGTTGGTAGCCTGTGGGGCCTGAATCGTTATGTCCTCATCCCTTCCTTAGTCCCTTGGGCCTGATCTTCCTTGCTTGGAAAGCCTCACATGGTAAGACCCAGTGTTTGTACCTGCTTATTCACTGGGTTCCACCAGCATTAGTCACCAAAGATTCTGGTCCACCATACTGCTGCTGATCCTATTTTATGGCTGATCCTACTTATGGCTGAATTTAACTGAGGGAATTACAAACTGAACTTAGATACCCTCATACACACCTGCTTATAACTCCTGAAATATCTGAACAGAACTCATCATTGCAAGACTATGTAAAGTACTAAGAGAGACATCTGAGAAGTCCTGAAGCATGATCCAAAGGCCAGACTGCTTCACAGCATTTTAAATATATTTATATTTCTATACTATATTTATATAAAATACAAAAGGTTAGACATTTTTTTCTCAAGCTATACGAATAAAATCCTTATTAAGTGAAATATAATTTGATATAAAGAAAGTCATAGGTCATCTTTTAAGATTGTGTGTTCACTGTCAGGAGCAATAGAAGCTTATACATTATATAAAATAGCATCTTTATCCCCCCTTTCAGTTAGTGTTCTAAGTAATTGGCTTTTCATACATTCATATTATTGTATTTGAAGTTTAATATTTAAACTGCTTAACATGCTAATTGATTAGTAGAGGGCCAGACCCTGCTATAAGCTTTTATCGTGTCATTTTATAGACCTATCTGCACCTTGTTAATCTTTTTCTCTTGTGAGTCCTATCAAATTGTCCATCTGAGATACTCGCAATTTCGTTAAAGGCACAGAGTTCCACTGGAGGTCTACGTTGATTAGATCTTATAATAGTTGATAATTCTGGCAATTTTATTTATATGGTTTAGTCCTCTAGTCCATCGGGGCAGAAGATGTGTGAACTGGGCCATAAGGTGAAGATTTTTTGTTGCTCTTCTTTTGTTACTCTTCTGGAGTCTCTAAACTCCAGGTTTTGTATGTTTGTTAGCTGTTACATAGCTGCTGATTTGCTAAGTTACCCATTAATGAGCCTCAGAAGACTTGGACACTGTGTACTGCTAGATTAGAAACCCTCCATCACCTACTCCAGGGTGAGCTCAGTCTGTCAGAAAAGTTAGGGACCCAAGGCGGGTACAAGTCTAAACATTTTCAGGCACTGAGAGGGTGTAATTCCCTCATTAGCACCAGCACACCAAAGGTTGTTTTAGATGGATAATATCTGGTGATCCTTGCTCAGACAAGCTTCTTCCTGCTGACAGCACAGGGATCCTGATTCAAAGAGAGAGTGAGGATATATACAGGATTGGGCCAAGAAACCATATTTGTGATGGATTGGTTTTCCTTGGTGCTCTAAGAGAAGTTTTGGGCATGAAGGGCATTTTGTGTGCAAGGGACATGCTGTGGGGTGGCTGCAGTGTGTTTGGATGTGGGTGTATGCCAGTGCAGGGACTTGGAGGAAGCTTTGGGAGTGTGGCATGGGCTTGGGAAGCCAGAGGTCATCACAGTACGTCATAGGGGAAGGATACAAGGGTCATACATGATGTAGGACCAGTATGTACAATGAAATTTCAAAAGTAGGGCTTTTTTCACCTTTAAAATATTTTGTGCTTTTGAAAAATGAGGGTATTAGACTTGAGCTAGCACAGTATTCCTTTTCCCTTTTCTAATTCAGCCTTCTGACTCCTAGGGACAGCAGAAAAATCATTAGTGAGTTGTTTGATTGTTTTGTTTTGTTTTTGTTTTTAAAGGATAAGGCAAGAAGTCTGGAAAATATATTTTAATGTTTTGATTTCAATATTTATTTTAATAAGCCAAACCTAGTTTTGAAACTGGGAAGAATTGCTGTTTCACAGCTTGGTAACATTATTCCTTTCCAAATATTATAAGACTGTAATTCCAGGCCTAGACTTAGCAAATTGCAGAAGAACAGAGTTTAATTGCAAACTCTGTTTTTCTTTACAAGAGCTCATCATATTTTTTTTGGCAGCAAGTCAATATGGAAGCGTTTATGTGACTTCCTCCCCACTAAGCCCATTATATCTGTCTTTGGCCATGGGTTTGCTCTGTTAATATGTCATAGACAGAGCAAGCAGGTTACTAATCAGAAGGTTAAAGGTGACTTGCTGAAATGGAACTACATAAGCTAGACTTAATGCAAAAAGACAAAGAAAAGCAGGGAAGAGACAAAGAGAATAGCAACAGCTTTTTCTATGACCTGTGAAGTGTGAATGAAAATAGTCTGCATGTTCCCAGCTTATTTTGGTCCAGTTTGCCCTATTTTAGCATATCTGAAACATATTTATTCCAGCAGGGGTAATTTTGCTAGGTTTTTGTCTAAGATCAAACATTTCCTGAAGTCTGATTTGTGTCTTCTTCGCTATGTAATGTGTAAAAGTAAAGTAAAGGTAGCAGTGTTTCAGAGAAACCATTGAAAAGACAAGGATTATTTTACACTGAGCAATGAAGTGCAGAAAAGTCCCAGTCTGTACTTGACCCCGGCTGATGGATCTGTGTGTTAAAAAGTACCACTGCAGTCATGCCACTTTGGGTGCTGAAGTCTGTCCGCATTAAGCCGGGAGCTTCACCCAGACTAATAGACCTTGTCAAGAGGTGCGGCACAGTGCTAACGTGCTTTGATGTTTTGCAGCTCAGAGGTACTTGCATACTTGCCAGGTCAGTTATTTTAGCATCTGTATGTAGACATCCATCCTTAGATGTGTAATTGGAAAAATGTTTACATAATAAATGGAAGGAAGGCGTGTCCCTATTTTATGAAACAGCAGTAAATTCTTGAAAGCAACTAAGGTTTTTGTTAGGCACGTTTGTTTTTAAACGTACTCTGGTTCTGAAAACAAAGAGTAATCAAGAAATTCAAGAAATTAGGTTTGTATTCCATATAGAAATTTAGTAAAACCCCAGCATATTAACACTAAGATAGAATGAAAAAACACCCTTACCCTTTTTAACATGTGATTTAACATGCACCCGTATAACTAGTGTCTATAATATTTTCCCAGTCATTAAAATCATTACTAGTGAATAATGCATTGTGAAAAAGCATTGTAAAACAATCTGTAGCCTTTCAACTAATTTCTTTCAAGCCATTTCATTCAATTTAAACCTGTTTGACACTGTCCAAGTTAACAAGTTACTCTTTTCTGTTCAGCACCTGCTGGTGGCAACCCGTAAATCAGCGTCTCATCCAGAAGCATGAAAGACCTCATTAAATCTATTTTTGTGTGAGTTAACAGATCTCCAAATTAACCTTTCTTTAAAAATAAAATAAAATAAGGTAGTAAAGGTCAGCCTTTTTGTACAACAAAGTTTGCTGACCACAGAGATTTTCAAGCCTGATGGCACATTTGACTGCATGGTTGTCTCATCATTTTGGCAGTGATCTGTTTGATGCCAGTGAGGAACGCTTAGACTCTGTCTGAAATGTGTTAACATGTACATTTTATATTTTTTAAAAAGCAGAGAGTGAGAGGTGAAAGAGAAAACGTTAAAACATTCTTCTTTTTTGGGTTTTTTTTTTCCTCAACAGTAGAAAATCATTGATGTGAAATGACTTTGCTGACAATTTATGGGGAGAATTGCTCATCTATCAATTCATTTGCCAACTCCTTGAAAGGCAATACAATCTTGCATTTTACGTTTGCTTTTGTGTTATAATTCTCTTTATTTCACTAATAGGTAAATATAAATAAATATATTTTGGCACAATAGTTGCAGAAGGGCTGCATAAGAAAGCCATGCCTTACTTGAACATGGACTGTTAACAGTTTAAGGCAATTAATTGGACCTGGAAAGCAAAAACTAAGCTCATATATGCTGGTAGTCTTAATGCTATTCAGGTATATCTGAAGATTAAGGGAAAATTTAGTTTAAGCATGTTACTTTTTCAGTATAGGGTTTAGAACCTAATGTACTTCCAAAGGAAATCACAAATATAATTCACCTATATTATACATAAAAGACAAATGACAAACATTTCCAAAATTACAAATGGGAATGTCTATAAATAAAAGCACTTTAGTAACATCAAATAAAGGTAGAAGAAAAAAGACAGTAAAGCATTAAGAAGAAAAATGAATATGCTAAGAGTACAAATAGCATTTTAGTAACGACATTATTACAGCAACATCTATACTTCTGAGTTTGTGTGTATCATAGAGAACCAAAATCTGATTATAAAATATGCCGAGTAACAGAGAGTTCAGAGTGTATTTGTAGTAAGGTGCAAGACAATTTATTTATGACATTGTTTAAAATTACTGCTACACTGAACAAGCTTTATTTTTTCTTGTCATTTTTATTTCAGTTTACACAATTTAAGTAACAAATAATATGTTTCCATAGAAAGACTGTATTGTTTGGCCAACATGGGTGTTTCTGCCTTTTGTCACTAACAGAACATGTTAGCACTAAAGCAATTGGGTCTGAAAACATGTTCAATGTTGAACTTAATTGAGAAACTATGACAGAAAATCACCCCAGGGGACAATGTGACTCATTAAGAACCTACCTATAATATCTAAGGGAAAAAAAATTGTACGTATTATTGTGGAGACTTCAGTGGAGAGATAATGTAGCCTTATACTAGCAGTACTAAAATTACTCAGAACATTCAAAAAAATAATAGATTACTAAAATATTGGTACAATAAATTCTTCATTAAACATATACTGATGTCTAAAAAAGAAGAAAAAAAATCACAGTTAATGTTGGCTTAGTTGAGTGAACATATTAATTTATGACTGTTAAATAGAGGAAAATGAAAACCAGGAAATATTCTCTGTGTGAAAGACTGTAATGGAAAATCTGTCTTGGCAAATTAAAATCGCACTTTACAGACTCCAAAAAAAATTGCAAATCCAAAACCTGAAATGATTCTTTCAAGTTTACGTTGAAAGCTGCCTTAGATAGAAAACAAAAGACCCTGTTAAATAAATCAGTTTGAGAGGATGTGTATTGAAAAACAACTGGAGGAGAGCATAATTTGATGATAAGGAGGATGTATGAGCTAAGAAATTCATAAAACTGAAAAGGCAGAAGGGAAAATTAGGAAGAAATCCGTGACCAGTAAGTTTGATGGGTTCTTTTCTTTCTCCTTTTTTTTTCATTTCCTTTAATGGGGCAGAGGTTGGGTTTCTTGTTGTGGCTGTTAAAATGAAATTGAATGAATCCCAACAGTGTTAACCATATCTAGAAAAAAATAAAAGAATTCCCCAGAGTATGGCAGAAAATGCTGAATTATTCAGTAAATATTTATCTTCTCTACTTGGATGGAGGAAAAGGAGACAAAGAGGCAGTTAGATCATATGATAAAATATTTAGGTTTTCCATGGAAATATTAAATTGCGGCTATTAGTATTGGATGTTTTCAAGTGCTCTAGACAGATAACTTCATTCAGGAGTGCAAAATATGTAGTGAAACAACAGGTAGGCATAGAGCAGATGAGTTAAGACTGCAAACATAGGTGCCAATTTATAGTAAAGTTCCATTAGGAATATTAAAAGATCAGGCTGAAAGGCTTTTGCAGTTGTTAATGTTGACTTCTATGAAGTTGTCTAACACTGGAAAACTTTTAAAGAAATGAAAGTAAGGCAATGCTGTTCCCTATGCTTTATGAATACTGACTGTGTCTAATTTTACAAGGCTGACTGTTTTTCTGGCAAAATAACTGACTGAATGATGCAGAAATCATTCGTGTAAATTTTAACATTATACATTCAGTGGCATTTTAGCATCAAGACTGATTAACCACTGAAGCCACCTAAACGGTTTTATGAAAGATTTTCAATTGCCAGAAATTTTAATCATTGTCACTAATGATACTTCTGTGGCCAGTGTTCTTTGTGCTTGTAGTGGGATCTTCGAGTCTGACTTCCATTTGTAGTGTGAAAAATATGCAAGACCATAAACCTTGGCAGTTTTATGCCATGTTACAATTGCATTCTTTATTTAAAAATCTTCATGGAGAAAGATACTAGGAAACTGCTTCTATAATGTCTATTTTATTTCCAGCAGCTGTCTGAAGGCTGCTCTTATAGACCCATAGTTAGAATAATTGATATAGAACCTTTTGGAATGGTAAGGAATGTGATACTTCAGACCATCTGCAAAATGGTGGCCTTACAATAAAAATGAAATGAATAAAAGAAGCACCAGGTACTCACTGTATTAATCTTTTTTACTCTGTCTATGATCTTTTTTCTTTTACCTGTAATAGAGCTCTAACCTTTAAATGTTCTCTGAGTTGAACAATTTTTCATGATCCAGCTGTGTCAAGATTGTTTTAGTTCAGTTTAATACATTTTTTGATTCACCGTTCGGAGGGGTTTGTTTGAGTTATTTATGGGATTTATCTCCTGTGCCGGACACGGGTTAATAAATCATAATTTGAATAATTACAAAATTATTCCAGTTGAATAAATGAATATGACCTCATTAGAAAAAACTCTGAAAACCACTGTTTATTTCCAACAAACAGCTGTTTGATGTTACTTTTCTAGGCCCTTTCTCCAAATAAAATGTAAACATACCAAATCACTGATTCATAAGATTAAAAAAAAAAAAAAAAAAAGCTGAATTGAAGCATATTGATGTTTTCTTGATCTATTGAAGGAACAATTTTCCCCCACAGTATTCAATCCAATATCCATATGCATTGAAAGGGGATGATCCCATCCCACTCCAGACAGATGCTGTGTCCATTTCTTTTCCAGACTTAGCTTTTAATTACACAGACACAGGGCATGTAATTCACTCCCTGGATGATCCTGGAGTGATGGTCGGTGCTAGTGTACGCTGTGCTGGTACTGCCTTCATCCTGAGTCTTGTTATGCAGTGGCTGTCACTTCTTTGTATGGGGCAGGCTTTCATCCAAATTCTTAATGATCTAGTTGAGGCCATTGAGCCAGCAGTGTTATTCCCTGATCTTCTCCCCACCCCCTCTACTCCCAAATTCTTTGCATAGTTTCCCCGAAGATTTAGTAGGTTGAACTTGCTCCCTGCAGAGTCAGACAAACAGCACAGTTGACAAAACACAGGAGGCAGGATTTGGAGAAGATGGACATAATTGCAGCAGCACTAAATATTTTAATGTCAACTTTAATGGAACTTAACCCTGAAAAAAAAAAACCTTACATTGCCAGCCAGCTGAACCGACTCACTCTGCAGCTGCATAGGCTGATCTAATAAAAGGGGTAGGAGGGAGGCAGGCAGGCCTGGGACCTCTCCTTTTGGCAGCTTTAGACTGGCATAACTGCAGTACAAAAATGCTTAAGGTTTACTGAAGATCTGGAACTGTGTGATTCATTTTTACATCATCCAATTTGTGCTTGGATGTATTTTGTCATTGCTCATTGCAATTCATATTTACATGACAAAATTACTTGTGAGGCAGAGAAAGGAGGAAATTAATTCAAAACAAAAATTTAAAAGTTGACCTCCCATTCCTAGGGAGGCACAAGGCATAACAGGAATTCACTATCTGTTCACTTATTTGTTCCACCTTTATTTTCAGGGGCTTTAGAAACTGGGTCTCAAGTTAGAGGGAAGAGGTAGATCTTACCATTTTCATCCAGTGCTTGGATCAAGCAGAATAGGGTCATTAAACAGGAGGGAGCAGGACTGTTATGCCTGATGCAAGTTATTCCCGCTCCAGAGTGTCACTTGTCTGTTTCTGACCAGGTTATTCAGAAAGGAATCTTTTATTAGGTAGCATGAAGAAAATAAGCTCATTGGAGGGTCGGCTTTTACCTTCCCATTAAGGAAGCCTTTAATACATAAGTTTGTAGCTTTCCGGATTACCACCTCCCTGTCCTTAGGCAGATACTGGAACACCCATTGTGAAGGTGAGGTAGCTGTATGTTAGTTGTCCTGTATACATTGATGAATTATCAGTCAATGCTGCGTCATCTAAAAGCAGCCATGGGATTTTGTGAGATTAATACAAGTTGCTTTGTTTCCTTCATTGTTCATCACAAGTTTGAGTAAGGAGGAAGTACATGGTGGTAATTGTACTTTCAGGTATCTGGAATTGCAAACCCAGGCTTAGAAATTAATGGTCAATATTATGTTAAAATAAGAAAGTTACTTTATAACTGAGAACAAACAGTGTATAAAATTAAAAATAAACTCATCCTTCTGTAAGCTCTGTTCAAGCAATTTTACTAGTGGGTTTGTGAAGCTTGCTAGGATGTCACAGAGTCCTGTACTTAAAAGATAATAGCCATTTACTCTCTAGAGTCCTACTAAAGAAATAATGTTAAGTCATTTCTTCTCTGCTAGTTTTGTCAAGCCACAGTAATTACCTATATTTCACCTGACAGCATTCTTGCCTTTTCCCCGTGTTTTGACACCATGACAGGTTTTGTAGTTAGAAAACTGAATCTTCTAACTCTGTGTTTTTGAGGATTAAATGCTTTCATTTATCTTAATTCAAAATTAATAGAAACAAGATCAGAACTTGAAAAATAGTAATACAAAATATGATTCAGCTAGTGATGAATTTTTGTCTCCAGTCTATAACAAAGTAATAAATTAATGAAAAAAGATACTGCTGCAAATATAACATCTCCTCCTATGTTTTAAAAATAAATATTATTGCTTTACACAATTTTCTGCAAAAGCATTAAAGTGATGTATAGTAATTATTTATACAACTGTTAATATCACTGGTGTATGGACTTCACACTGGTAAGACCCTGCCAGTTGGTTCAGACACCACTCAAAGGCTTGCGGTGAACTTGGATCCTTCTTATATTTTCATAGAGCATTTAGGAGGGAACAGAGAAATATGAGCTCACTGAGTTCAGCAGTCAAGTCCTTTAGCATATCCAACATAACTGTATTGCCTTGCTATTTTCTGTGGATTCTCCTGCCTCTGCCTGAGGATTGAGCCATTATACCTACAGAAGTGTTTCTGCCCTTGCTGTGGGCTTATATGGCCCTATCAGGCTCATCTTTTCATGCAAAATGACTTTTCTGTTAGTACTGAATTGCTTCAAGAGATTTCCCATAACAGAAAAGAATGATGTAATTCAGTGAGATAAGGAATTGCAACAGTCTCTTGAAGCAAGCAGAGTTCCCTTTATACTTAGTTATGTATGCGTACTCCTGTGCTCTGAAATAAATATATACTTATCTGTGTATGTATATATATGTATTTAAGTGTCTATTTGTAGCTAAATGAAACTTAAAGTGTTTGCACTTAAACACACTTGACTAGGAGCTTTCTCAGTACCATGAGGTAAGAATTCTTTTCAAATGCTGTGTACCTGTAGGTGCTGTAAACTAGTACAGCTGAGATAATTTGTGCTGCCTGTTACTTAGCTGTTTTTATCAGTTAGTTATGCTTTGTCATGAGTTCTCTACATATGACATTCTGTATGCTCTTTTTCCCCCCCGCCTACTTCCCATATTATTCACAGGAAATGTAGGTTAACCCATAAAAGAAGTGCACTGTTACTCTTACATATAGAGAGAAATAACATATTATGACAGTCCATATGCTCCACTGAAATTACGTTTCACTGATGATTTCGCAAAGCTCAAGGAAAGGGGTGGAGGTGAATCTAGGATGTCCTGTAAATTTATCTGCATGTAGGCTACTGGTTCACAGCTAGATTTATTTTGCTTTATTATGCAACTCTAACCCCAAATACAGTAAGATTGCTAATGCACCAAATCTTTTGAAAAAACTAAACCTTCCAAGTCAATTTTCATTTCTAGTATCACTTGAGCACCACATGAATGTGTAAAAGAAAGTATGTAGGTAAACAAATAAAGCATATTGATAGCAGTATGACTGAACTCTTATCATTTTTTTTTCTCCTTCATGTGTGGAATGGTATTTTCTTTGGCAAGATACTTTAATTTGAGGATGAGAAACAATAATTCAGTTAGGAGGCCTTTCTTTCTGTAGTTACAAAAATGTGGGATTGTATAACGCCAGGGTTGAAAGGGATCTGTGGAACTCATCAGGTCCAACCCTCTGATTAAAGCAAGGCCTTAGACTTAGATGATGCAGGGCTGTCTCAAACAGAGACTATTTGAAATAATCTCGGTGAGGTGGGAGATCCCACCTCATAGCTGGACAACTTATCCCAATTTTTAATTGCTCTTATAGTAGAGGTTTTGTTTGTTTGTTTGTTTGTTTAAATCCAGACAGAATTTCCCCTGAAGCAGCTTGGACCCACTGACTCATGTTCTGTCACTGTGCACCCCTGTGAAGGAGAGTACCTCCATCCTCCTTCTAACCTCTTTTTAGGTACTGGGAGACTAGAAGACTATTATTATGAGCCTTGTCTTCCCCAGAATGCCTGAATCCCTTCTTGGAAGTTCTCTTTATGTTGCAGGTTCTCCAATATCTAAATCATCCTGGTGGCTCTTCACCAGATTTTCTCTAGCTTGAACTGGAGGGACCAAATTATTGATATTTGTCTACAGTTGTATTTTTTTAAATATAAAAACATCTATGCTTTGTTGCAATGTTTAGTAGCATTAAAGCATTTCACTTATGTATCTCCATACTTTTGTTCTTTATATGGTGTGAGTAGAAGGCTTTGGAGGGGTGAGAGGGATAGATGTTTCTTCTTTTTTAAAACAAAATAAAGGGAAACACTATTCATTTGCACTTTTATGTTTACCACCATGCAAAACTGCTATTGTACCAAATAGTTCTGAGCAGCGAGTGTTGATTTTAAAAAATGAACTGCATAAGTGAACATATTTTGAAGCACAAACACAGCATCAGTAGGTTTGTGTACTGGAGTTGAACTGAAATCCCCAAAGTAATAGAAAAAATGTTTTTCAAGAAAATCCAACCACTAAAATTGTGCTATTGTCTTAAGACAATGAGTGACGGCATTTGTATTGCTTTATATATCCTAAACTCTGATGTTCCCTGACTCACATTAACCTCTTTCACAAGAATCACAAATCTTCAGAGATCTCCTATACCTATGTAATTTACTCTCTGTCAAGCATACAAACCAATTCTCAGTAATACTTTGCATTAGGGGAGGAAAGGAAATCTCTGTCATGGCCGGCCCTTGCAGTTTGATTGTCCAGATGAGACAGATGTGAAAATCCATGTTTCAACACTCACAACCATAGTTAGACTGATTCCTGATTAAATGCATTAGCTCACAAAGTCTGTTGTAATTTTGTTGTGGGGTTGGTTTTGTTGGGGTTTTGTTGATGGTCTTCTTGGAGGGGGGTGGAATTATCCTGTCACAAGATTATTAATAGATACTTTAAAAAATTACGTTAAATAAGATGGTTAAGATTAAGCATCAATTAATTAATTAGTTAAACAGAGTAATGTTAAGTGTTTAGGTTTAGCTTTCCTTTAAAAATAAAATTAGCAGAAATCCTGGGCAGCAAAATGTTTGGGAAAGTTTTTACTCTCTCAAGTGCTTTCTTAATCGGGGCTCTTATTTCTTTCTTGTTATTGTGCCAGGCTTCACTTTGTGATTTGTAATATATCCTACTTCAGTTATAATGCTAGATCCCTCCTGTATCTTGTCCATATTTCTTGGTTTGTAACACAGATCTTTGCTTCTCTTAATTTTTAACTTCAATGTTCTTATATGAAATTGGAAATATTTCTGTATCATGACTAATGGTGCAGGTAGTCATATTTTTTAAGTCTTCTTCTTGCTTATGAGCTTATTTTTATCCTTTTTGCAATACAAGAACATGTCTATCTTTGCCTTACAATGTGATTTTAACAATATGTTTATCCACAGTTTTGAATCTCATTCCGTTGACATTGCAGACTAGAATTTGACAGCTGGGTAAGTTCTATTTAAGAGCATATTGTGGTAAGAGCATATTCCTGCAAAGAAAAACAGTCCTATTTAAACTGAAAAACTGAAAAAGAACAACTCTTCAGCACCAAATTTCCTAAACTTCCTTTCCAATACACATTCAAAACCTAGGAAAAGTCATACTGCTGCTTTTTTTTTTTTTTTTTTTTTGCATTTTCTCAGTACTAGGAGAAAACCTGTGTACCCGTGTGTTTAGGTTAAAGTCTAGTTTTGGTAGTGGAGTAAGATGTAGTCTTTTACTACTATGGTGAGACAGGTTAAATGCCTCCTTCAGCAAGTATGACCTGTGTAGATTCCAGAGTTTAATCTCAGTCCTACTTATACCACTTAGTTACGGTATCACCAGACCAATTATAGCCACATCCAGGCTTATCAGAAGCCTTGGCAGAACAAAGTCCAGAGCTATTCACTTACCCTCAACATTGCAGTAGCTTAAATTTGAGAGCTCTGAAAACAACCGCATTGCTGCACTGCAGCTGGGCTGTGGACAAATGTAATTCTAGTGTCTGATGCTGTCAATCTGGCATCTTTTGCAAGTAGGGATTTTATTATATAGAAATTTAATCTGTCTGCCATATCTTACAGTGTCATTATGTAGAACACGGTGCTTCTTTAAAAAATAAAAATAAAAAGGGCTAAGACTCCTAAAAAGTTGTTAACTGTGAGAGGACAGACTTTTGAAAGCCAGTGCAAAGTGCTAAACTCTTGTATTGAAAAGTTTTGGCTGAAGTATTGGGACATATAGATAATATTGTCCCTGAAATCTTGCCAAAGAAACTGCAGTCAGAAATGTAGGAAATTGTCCAAGATTAGGCCTCAAACATGCTGCATTCATTACCAGCAGCTGTGCATATATGAAGTGTTTTTTTATACCACACAACCCAAACCATTGCGGCCTGTCACTGTCATTTTTATAGCAATTTGCTGACTTTTTAAGAAACAGGAAAACATCTAGCTAAAACAGAAGTTGAAATGACTGACAGAAGATAATTTAAGGGAATTTTAATGGCTACTGACTGTGTACTGTAGAACTATGCTGTAAGGCACATATATTTAAGACTTCATTTTATGTAATAAAACTCACTAAGAAAACAAAATTATGCTAATAAGAGTTTAATGTTTATATTAAGTCATGGATGCATACCTTAAAAGATTCCTTAAAAAGCCAGAAAGGTGAACATGATGTGACAGTGGTATTTTGTGTATTAGGATTTAAAGTTATCGTTTTGTTTTAAGATAAATTCAAATATGCCTCCATTAGGGGGAGATACACATTCATCATTCAGTGCTTCAGATTTTCAGACACTGTTTGGTATGATAGATTTTCTCTTGGATGTTTTTGTTAGCTTTTAAAATACTCCACTGCTACCACCTTCTTGTACCACCATCCTGTTGTGGGACATGTTTTTAACTTGTTTAACCAGTAGGCAAAAATTTGCAGGAAAAGAGAAGGTCCAACTTTATCAATTTCTGAATACTTCAGGGGGGAAAAATTATAATAGTAGGAATATATATAATTGGAGGATTTTCCAGAATGAAATATAGATGTTAAGATTTAAAAAACCTGGAGAAAGTTCTCTCAAGCAGTTTTTCCTTTGACCATCTTTTCTTTTTTCCGTCCAAACTGCTTCTGCCTCAGGGTAGTTCAGGAAATCTATCAGTGTCTGGTTTGTTTACTTTAGGGCAGGAGGGTTTTAAACAGCAATGTGACCCTTGTGCTGGATGTTAGTATGAGTGTTATCAAAAAAGGCAAAGAATACTGATGGACTTCAGTTGATAAATTCTTGTGCCAGGCTTTAGAGCATAACAGTTTTAGGTGAGGTATTGAAATCACGTTGTTACATGCCTAAGCACTCTCCATCTAGCTCTCCTGTGTAACATGGATAGAGACAAATCCCTTTCCTTTATACAGAGAACTGAAACCCCCAACTAGTTGAATTCACCGTGGAATAAGTCCACTGCATGTTTGCCCTACAATCACAGCAAGTGCCACTGTGCCCTTGCATAGCCCTTGGAGTATTTTTTCCAGTGTCTGTGGTCCAGCTGCAGGAAGCACTGGCTCCTGGAAAATTTCAGAAGAATTTCTGGGAGACCACATGAATAGAAAAAAGGTTTTCAAGCACCAGGATTCTGGTACGCCACATTTGAGGGCTTGTCTCAAAATGACTTCCAGGATCAGTCTCTGCTCTTCAGCACAGAGCTCTACTGGGGACTTTCTATCTCACCCCCACAAAGTTATCACAAAGATAGGTGGACAAAATGAGAAAGGGCCATTCAAGGTAGGGAGGAGAAAAGGTGAGAGGGAGGGATGAACTCATGGCAGCAATTTCTGAAGTTAAATTTTCAACAATCACTGTCTTTGTCTAGATAAATGGCTGAGTTATGTATGTATATATCACCTCTATTGTAGAAAAAAGTATTTGGATCTCTGGGTGGTGAACGCAGAGATGTGAGAACAACAAGACTACCAAAAGCATATTGAAACATTAAATGTGGAATAGAGATCTTGTAATAAAATTAGGGATTTATTACATACATTTTCCATGCATCTTTAAGAACAAGCTGTTTTCTATGCTTTTCTGCTCTTTTGACCCCACTTCAGCCGAGTACTGAGCAAAAGCAGTGAGATCAGTATTTCAATTCTCATGAAGCACTAGCATCCCCAGCAAACTGGAAGGAGGGAACAGGAATCCCAAAGTAAGGGAACATACAGATTCTTGAGAAAGGGGTGACGATGCTTCTTGCAGTATAATAGGTAACAGGGAGATGCAAAGACAAGTTGTGTGCATGTGGGGAAATACTTCAGGAAACACTTCTGTAGAAAAAGTGAACTCTGAGACACTGGTTGTGCTATACCCGCCGATTTACCAGTATTAAGGACAGCTTCTGTAAATTTGATTATCTTCAGGATATTTGCAATAAAAGCTGCATATTTACTGAATCCTCCTCTTACCTTTGAATCCTTCTCCAGCAGGCTTGGCTCTGACCGTCTCAGATTTTTGGCCTCAGAGCTGATTCAGTCACACTGGCATTTTCAATCTTAAATGTGGCTCCACTCTTCCACGTAGGTTTTCATTTAGGCTTACACTTTGCACGCTTTTCTCTTTAAGTGTCAGCATATGGTGGGTGGGAAAAACAGCAGGGGGGGAGGGGGCGGGGAGAGTGCTTTCCTGTGATGTGTTCTGGTTCATCCGTAGCCTAAAAACCTGTGTCGTGCCATTAGCTTTTGTATGCCCTCTGTATATATATATTACATTTAACTGATTTATTGTTCTTGAGAAATATCTTTCAGGCTGAATATTCTACCACTTGTTCACATTTTAAAGACTCTTGTGTGAGAGAATTCAGCTGGACTTTGAGTTCCCTCTCTTGGCAGATAACACCAAAGCTTGCAAATCTGGCAGTGCTTGTGGGAAGGTCTTTAGTGAAATGCAGTTAGTGAAATCATTTAGATGATGGAATTAGGAAATGATAGTGATAAAGTTGGCTGCTGTGAAAATAGCAGCTGAATGACAGAGCCAAACTTGGATTTCTGAAGCTGTTTAACACACATGGATCCATGGCAGTCTGACATCTATGCAGTGGTGTGCCAAGCAAATAAATAGAGTACGGGGAAGTGCTAGTGGGAAGAAAAACTTTTGAGACTATTGCATGTGATAACTTCTGTGTAATATACTGTGCTCTGGAAATCTGTGCAATAGTTAGCCTTGCTTGAAGTAAGTCGAGCCCAAGTGCTGTTAACCTGTGGTACAGCCTCATGCTCTGTGTGAGCACAAAATATAAAGGAAGAAATATTTTCTTCTCCTTTCTGCCCTCTTAGGTAAATGGTAACTTTCAATTCTTGATAGTGTCTACGCCTGTTTCTGAATATGCAACTTCTGCTGGTATAGAATAAAATTATTTCACTAGCAGTTTATCATGTTGGCAAATACTAAATATGTTGGGTTGAATGTGGAAAATGATCACCTGCTCTCTAGGAGAATGAATATCCAACAAATCACTTCAAGGTGTGCCATGAATGCAATTCTAGGTGCACTACAGCACTTAGTCTTGTGCCTAACAACCCACCTATCACCAGACATTCATCATCTTCCTGAATGTGTACCATGGGATGGTTTGTTCATGTAGGCAGTTCTAAATGTACATAAAGTATACATAAATCCTATTTATGAAAATCTTTTTTTTCTCTCTAAGAAAAGGTAATAAGATGTCTACTTAACAGCAGCCTGAAATGTTTCTTTTTAAAAATACATTTCTTAAATAAACACAAAATAATATTTTTGCAAGTATTCATTTTATTTTGCATGTATGATTTGTTATAACCATTTTGTAGATAGACCACTTGCGGGGATAAGGCTCACACCAGGTGTCAGAGGAGTGTGAAATAATTTTTATGCCACCTTTCCAAGGCAATAATTGTCATATAAGCATACAGAAGTGCAGATATAGTACTTTCAGATGAACACTCTTGAACTGTATATAAAAAATCTGTTTGACAGACTTACCCAAAGGATGGCACTTTTTTCTGATCTTGCCAAAGCAGCAACTGTGTAAAAAGAAAATTTGCTCTGGTGGTTGGTTTTTTTCCCCAAGGAGCTATGATGTAAAGGGAGGGAGGAGAAGCTGTAATTAGGAGAAAAGAAATGGTTTCTTTCTATTGAGCAAAAAAGAAATTTCTGACCTAAATGGCACAGCAAGTTTTCAGTCATCTTTCTTACAGTAAAAAGCCAAAATGGAAGATGGATGGCAGCAGCTGAACGCACAGTCCAAGCCACATAGATTGTGTCATGCTCAGTATAATACTTATTCCAAGAAATATGTGAAATATTTTTTGTTGGAATCACATGGATATTGATTTTTGTACTTGTGTGTGTGCCGCTGATTTTAAAATACTTTTTTAAAGATGTAATTTCAGAGAAGTACCTTGAACCTTTTTTTCTTTTTTTTCTCCCCCTTTTTTTTTTTAAGATAATCAGAATACAAGTTAAACTTTTCTAGAGGCATGAAATTCTAGCTTCATCATTAAAAATAGAATGTTTTTTTAGAGCTTATTCTTTTATACCGGTAGGGTTTTCCTGCTGGTGGTCTTTACCAATTTTAAGAGATCCACAATGGGCTGATTTGTTCACAAAAGCCAGTTCTTTTTGTCAGACCTCTATAGAAAACTATTTTATTCTAAATGTATTGTTTCAAACAGCCTACACATACCTTGTTTGTTAAGAGATGTCCTGTATCTCATGAGTTTACATACCAAATTGGCCTCTTTTTCCTTCCAGTTACTTTTTTAATGTAATTTTCATTTGCAGTAAATATCTTTCTCTTTTGCTTCCTGACAAAAGTGTAAATCTTTAATTAAAAAAATAATCCAGTAATCCAGAGGGATTTAGAGCTGTGGACCCAAGTATTAAATGTAAATCAAAACTTAGTCAGTTGGAAGCTGCTTATTATGAAGATTAGACACTCAGTCTCCAGTTCGGAGCATTAGCTGTGCAAGCAACTGCTTCTTTGCCTTCTTTTACTGACAAAAGGCAGTGAGTAGCAGCTGCTGATAGAGGCTACTGAAAAACAACAGGAAAACGATATAAAAATGAAGGGAGGAAGGTGCCACAATTATGCATGTTTTAGGATCTTTAATAGCTTTCCTTTTAGGGTCCTGATGATGCATTGAAGTGAGTGCCACAAATACAAACAAGTTTTGAATTCATAGAGAGTTCAGTTTAAAGAAAGATGTAAGGTTCAAATTATAGTTGGACTTTTCTTTCTTTAGTGAAAGGTATAAAGTTTATCCTAAAATACTATTGCTTTTCCTCAAAAGTTAGGTAGAATTACCTGAAAACATCAGAGCATTGTTTTTTTTCTTTCATCCCACTACTGTTATTCATATAGCAGTTCTTCTTAAACAAATAGCATTAACTCTTTTTTTATTATTATTATTTTGGAGAGGGGATATTTCTTTCAAAGGGCTTATTGATACATCATCTAATCCCCCAGAACCTTCATGGAAATGTCCTCTTCCTCCTCACTTACCTGTACTATAAGATAAGAAAAGCATGTATTCTTTGTGTTTCCAAGAACCGTGTTAATCATTCAAAGCATATGTGCCCTTTTTCTCTGCTGGCTGACTTGTTAGGTATTTAAACACAGGAATGTATCAGTGAAAAATTAACTAAGAACTATATAAATACTGTGAAAAGCATCATGATTAATATTTATGTCTTCAATAATTCAGATTTTGGAGCTCAAGATACTCAATTTGTATATTAACTGTGAGTTTGTATTTTCCCATACCCTTATATATGAACAATTCATATAGAGTAGGATGATTCTAATCAGGGCATTCTACTGTTAAACAGCAAAAATCTAGATATTGATTTACAAAAATATTTTGCATTTTTTACTTTGCCTCATGCTGGGAAATTGTTCCTTATATGAATCTATAGCACTCAAAAACACAGAGCAAATGGACACTGGATAGTTTAGTATTGCTTCTTAGGAAAAAAAAAATCCCCCATATTACCCACTTACATTCCAGGAACGTCATAATTTGATCCTTTATTGAAAGGACTATATTTTTGCTATAACTCTTTCCCTATCCCAGTTACATTTCTTGCTTACAATTTCCACGTGTATTTTTAGATGATCTGAAACTGCAAAATTCTTGATACGGTCTTGGAAGGGGTTATAAAAATAGAGTTAGGCTTTAATGATGTAAATGAAAAGAAAAGAAGTTTATTGTTTTCAGATTTGAACACTGAATCTGTGAGCTCATCATGGTACTAGTCTGTTCTTGTTTAAATCAGCATCATTACGGCATGAAAAATGGTTCATCTTAATCTTTACTTGTGAGAAAAAAATAGTCAACGTAGCATAGTATTTAAATGCTTAAGAACTGCAAGATGTTCTGTATTAAATATATTTGGGCACATGTGCTTTCTCATGGGAACACATTATCCTGCTAATCCTGTTGATATCAGATAGTATTCTTAAGACCTTCATTTCTAGACATGAATTTGCCTTTTTTTTTTAAACACATTTCCAGCAGGAACTGGAAAGCTATATTATAACTATTTTGTTTGATCAAGTCTTTTTTGTAAAAGAGACATAAGAATATATGTTGCTGTTATAATTGATACCTTATCTAATAAAAATATTTGCATTTCATAAATCCTGATTTTTGTAGGATTGTAAGAAAAACATGTTCCAAAGCGATATACTGATGCTGTGCAATTTCAGCTTCTAGGTAGATACTCCATTTTTATTTCTTTGTAATGCAGACAGCAGTATCTCTTTAAAGTACACCTAGCATCTTAGTAGAAGTAGCTGTAACACTAATTAACTATTTATGATAGGATGTCTTAACAGGGCACTTAGGCTACTACTATTCAAATAGGTAAATTAGTAATTGGCTAAAAAGGTGTTTGTTCCCTTTTAATAAAAGTCACTGGTCATCATGAATATTGATAAATAGCTGAAATTATTATCTTGATGAGGAGAAGAAAGGCTCAGCGGTTAGGATAGGCCTTGGAAGATTATCCGGGGCATCATGTTTTCCCTTTCCCATGGTACTACTTTTGTGGTACTGACAAGTCAGCTTTGTGCCTCCATTTGGCATGTGAAAAAATGGGCACAATAAAGTTTTCTATTTTATGATGACACTCATAGAAGGTAACAGTGAAGACTGAATTGTTATGTGCTGCAAGGAGCACAGCTTCAGTGCCCGGGCCACTCTAGTCTGATGACTACCCAGAGTCACGTCCAGCGTAACCTCTTAAGACCTTTCCAGGTGTCAGCTTTAAGTGATGGAATTACTAATGTGTCAGTTCTCTGTGATAATACCTATCTTTATCAGAGAGTGATATGGCTGTTTGTTACCGCCTTTAAAATCCTGGATACTTGACACAAATTCAAATGCAAATATAAAAATTAATCATCGTGGCTAAGCTGCAACAGGCCTCCATCCTCAGCCAAATGCAAAACAGCCAGTTAGAAAGCTGAAACAAAGCCCTCCCTCCAGAAACTAACCACATTCACAATTCTCCCTGTTTTCATACTCTGGAAAAATATGAACTATGCAACATGCTATGAAGGCCATAAAATTTGAGCTCTTCTGGATCAGGGAAGAGGAATCATTTCCAAAAGCTTTGAGTTCCCACAAAGAACATCCTGTTAGCAGTTCCTCACCCTGGTATACAAGCAAGGCTCCTAGCTCACTTGTTTTCGCTTATCTACATTGTGGCAATACGACAGAGACAATGAGAGAGAGAAAGAGAAATTCTTTCACATATGTCAAGGACAGCTGTGTGGTGCCTTTCAGTCACTAAAAAAAGGAAGGTAAATTTTCAGGTGACCCTTCTGGTGACCTGGAAAGGCCACCATGACTTGAGTTCAGCAAGGAATGAGTGTCTGTTGCCCATGAAATGCAGTTTCCACTAAAGATAGTAAAAGTGGCTACAGTAGTGATAAATGTACCTGCAGATAGCTGCATGGATTAACATAGCTCTAATTTATTCCACATTAAGAAAAAGGACTATAATGAGTTATTAATAAAGACTAAAAATGGGTTCAAATTCAATGGTTAATACTCTACATACTTTACTGTAATAATCCTTCTGACCAAATAATTTTTTTAAAAGTGTTTGTCTCTTTTCCTATGAATGAAACGTATGCTATTCTTTCCCCTTCTATCACCACCTATCCCCAAGGGTTTTTTTGATCTTTCTTACTGTTTGGGTGTGAGCTATATTGGCATAAAGTGTTGGCATATCCATGCTAGAGTTTGCTTCACCCCCATTTGTCTACTCCATGAAAATATTTTCCTAAGCAAACATTTATGTTCCAGATTTCTTTAGTGTTGTACCTAATAGATTTCATAAATCATTTGTGCTGGCATTAATGGGACAGTGGAATCTCAGCACAGGAAATCTCATAGCAAAGGAAAATTCCATTGCAACTGGCTGAAAATGGAGAGAAGTGGATTCACTGCAATGACATCCAGGTATTTTTTTTTAATAGGCTGCAGTCCTCAGTGTCTTTCCTTCCATAGCATCTGGCTCTTGGAGGACCCAATATCCTGCTCTCTGCACAGGTTCACAGCAGTCTTCCGTAGAGTGGGTGCAATTACAGGTGCTCTCAGAGGGCAGTAATTCAAATGAGCTCTGGCGCTCTGCATGAGCTGACTCCAAGCATCCAGTTCCCATTCCTCCTTCTTTCAAGATCTGTAAGGATATATGACTGAATTACTTACTTACTTAGTAGATTTTTCAATGGCAGAAAGCGCTTATCCATAGGTCCTCCAGCAGTTTGGAAAATAGTATTTGTGTGATCTAATACGCCATTTATTACAACTAGACCTCCTGGAAGAGATGCTGAGAATAGGAATGTTGCTGTGGAATTGCCAGAAACTTCCTTCAAATGACTGCATTAGTTCGTGATTTCATCTCATAGCTCTTTCTTGGCTGGTCTTGCAGTTATCACAGATAGGACTCTTTCCAGAATTTGAACGGCAAAAACCTTCCCCTTTTTATCAAACTGCCCCAAAAGCCTGAGCAAAGTTTAAGTCAAAGATGACTGTATTACAGTTTCTCCCTTGTGCTAAGGGACATGTAGTATGTTGTATATCTGATTTGAAGAGCTTCAGGTCAAGCTGTACTACTAATGCTATTACTTTGGGATTTTTTCAGTGTTTTTCCCCGGTGCCAGTCAGGACTGCCCTCATCAAGACATGGCTACTTAGACCATTATTCTCCCCCATTTCACAGAATTCTACTGTTTCAATGTGTATAGTGTTTGTTTCTCTAGGAAATTGCAAATGAGCACTAATTGTGTGAGCTTTTTGAATATTATTAAATTTCTTATGAATAATACATCTGAAATATGTGCTTTTCATGCAGCTTTCTACATAACAGTGTTGAAAACATATTCTGGGAAGATACCATCTTCCCTGGAAGTATTGTATAGTCATTAACAATATCTTAATCTGATTTTTGGCAAAATGTGACTTCTGGACAGCTGCTGTGATAACTTGGCCTGTGTCACCAACACATCTTGTAATTGGGAGAGGAGAGTTAAGTTAGTTGTTTTTAGCAAAGGTCCAAGGTAAAAAGAAAACCATAATAGAAGTTTTGTAGGAATTCCTACATATCACTATACTTTCTAAACCAGCTCAGAAGGTTCTTTGTGTAGTAGTGTTAAGAATGAAGTTGGGAGGTAATCATTCACACAGACATCTTAAAGGAGTACCATGTTTCACGAGAGGGTAATTAAAAAAAAAAAAAAAGGATTAAAAATCTGTTTTTTAAAATCAAGACAAAGGCACTAACTTCAGTTTTATTACCAGCTGAAAACAAAATTTTCAGTTTTGAATATTTGTATCTGCATATTTTGTAGACATCTAGTTGTTCCTGCTCTCTCTACAGTGTTTCAGAAATTAATGGTAATGTGAATGCTGCATTTTGTACCTATTATTTGATAGCTTTATCTGACAGCCATGATGCATAATGTGTCCAGTCAGATCAAGCTGCAACTCCAAAGGGTTCATTAGCAGCAGACTTGATTATAAACCGTCAAGTAGAGTGTTGTGAAGTAAGCAGGGTCTGTTATGTTCATGCCTCTATAGACATGAAGAAAAACTGTCTCCCAAGGTGGTAAATGGAGGGGGAGGTGTTTGTGTTTCAATTAAAGCACAGGTGGTGCGTGATGAGGCGCCGGTGTCACATCTGCGCGCTCACAGCTGCGCTCTGGTCCCGGCCCGGTCCCCGCGCTCCTCCTGGGGCTCCGGCCGTGCCCGACCGAGCCCGTCTGCCAGCACCGCCCTGAGCTCCTGCCCGTGAGCGCCTTGCGGGCTGCGGGGACGCCTTGGAGCAGGCAGGTGGTTTTACAATAATATAACTACTACCTCGCGCGGCAGCGCGTTTGTTTTGTGCCACGGGAAATCCCCGCGTTTCGCGGTGAAACCCCGGCCGCGGCCCCGCGCTGCCGACAGCGCTGCAGCGGCGGCTCCGCGCTCTCGGCGGAGGATCCCTTCCTGCCTCTCGCCGGAGCTCCCGGCCCCCGGCTGCACCGCCCGCCGCGGCCCCCAAAGGGTTACGCGGTGCCCGGCCGGCCCCGCTGCCCGCCGCGGGGCTCGGGGCGGCAGCCGATGGCGGGGCCGGGCCGGCGGCGAGCGGCGCTCGGCCGCAG
>JAYRBT010000139.1:40142737-40209749 GCA_036023395.1 Myiotriccus ornatus
TGTTCTCAAAAGAAGCAGCAGCGTTATAGATGGTGTGTCTCCAGGCCTCCCGATTGGAGGCCAGGGTAGACCAGTGGTGGTGATCAGTATGGCCAAGGCTGAGGGATTGTTTCAGGGAGACTTCAAATAGTCTTATTCTGCAAACCCTGCTACTCCTCATTTGTGCAAGATCCCTGTGTTTACCACCGTCTTTTTCCCCCGAGATCAAGGAATCTCAAACAGGTTTTTCAGTTGGTGGGTTCCTCTCCGGATGTAAACCCTTCTCCCCTGATGATTTTTTCTCTCAGTGGCATTTGGATAGTATTTTGAGTTATTCCTCAGCAGCTCTGCCAGCTTTTCACAGAAGAGACCTGTGTATTATTTATCAGTTCTCTTTTCTCATTCCTGCCCTCCAGCTTTTACATTACCCCCTCATCCTAGTCCTTTCTACCTAATCCTAATTTACTGCTGATCAGAGCCATGGCAGCAGAAACAGTTACATGAGGGGGGAAAAAAAGGAATAAAAATAAAAGCCTACATCAGACAAAGTTATGTTTTTGCCTTTGAGGCAATTGGTTTTGCTTGCAGTGATCTCGGTGAAACCAGGCAGAGCTGAGCATTCTTCATTCCTCTTGTATAGTCTGCTTTTGTTTCCCGTAGTGTAACTGTACCCCATAAAATAACAGGTAACAAATAGTTCTTTCTGAGTGTTTGGTTTCTGTCTGCAGCATACAGCAGAGCTTGTGCTAGAATCTCTTCTGTGATTTTTTTTCCCCTGTCTCTTTGGGTGCATTTTCATATGTGTGTGGAGTTCCCGTGTGTGTTCTTGTGCCAGATGTGGTCAGTATTAAACTCGTATGCAGTAGACTACAGGGTGGTCTTTACCAAGAAATACCAATATGTACTGTGTCCTATTTTAGCAGACTGTGAATTACCATGGTTCCATGGCAGTAGGCTTATTTGGTATAGTCCGTATAGAAACTACAGCCTTTATTAACATAATTTGTAGACTGATACGTTGGTCTGAAACAGCATATGCGTGTGTGTGTGTGTGTAGTTTGCATTTCAGCCAAGGAAAGGAGTCCTCTACACTCAGCTGGCTTATGTTCCACTTGTGTTCATGGCTATAATACAGCGACTCTTTAACATTATACCTGAGCATTGAAAGTGTCCTAGAATTCATTAGATAAGAGGCCATGGATGTTGATAAATCCATAAGCTTAGAAAAGCAGTGATACTTGAGAAGTATTGCAAAGCATCAGTTCTGCTTGCCTGATGAGAACAGCTTGCAGCTGTAGGTGGTGTGCTGCAGGGTAGCCGCTATAGCCATGAGGCGTTCCATCCTTGCTTGGGTTTTCCAAATCCTGCAATGTGGTGGAAGAGGTCAACAAAAGGGAAAAAGAGACCAGCCAGATGAATTTTATTTTCACTGTAGAGAGTAAAACAGCATTGTAGAGGAGAAGAGAGATGCATAGTCTCTTTGTGTGCACTATAAAGGAAACAAGCCAAGGTCCATTTTCTGTTACAGAATAAGCACTTCTGATGGCACATGTGCTTCACCAACAGCTTGGGGACCTCATTCATTCAACCAACTGGGAGCAGTCCATGGCCCATACCATTCCTTCAGCTTGTTTGGTCTTATCTGGGAGAGCACTGGTTGTTAGAGCCAGAAATTAAAGCAGGAAGAATGTTATCAATTACAAGTTATTGGTGATTTTGTGCCAGTTTTTGCCCTCAAGCTTGCACTAAACTGCTGCTTTTGAGTTAGTGTGGATATAAGCATTAAGCCTGAGGCTCATGGTAGGGATAAGAGGGAAAGGGTAAAACAAAGACCTTTACAGGGACACACCTGTAGCTCTAAACAAATTTGTATTTGACAGAAGGCATTAATGCTTTCCAGCATAAACAGTGCAAACTTAACGGCAAATTCACCCAGTATATCTGTCTCAAAATATTTTTCACACTGTCATTTCAGTTACATCTGGATTTCTTTGTTCTTTTTCTCTCCCTGGTCATTTCTGTATGGGGCTATCAGGCCAGGGGGGTGGGAAACCTTTTTAATGTGTTCGAGACCCTCTTAAAAGATAGTAGTTATCTCCACTTTACTAATTATTGATTCCACAGATTCACTTCCTGTTCTAGGAACATTCAAATTATGCTTTTGCTTCCAGGTTTTTTTGCCGTATAGGTCTTAATTTAGGATAAGGAGGGTATTTTTTTATTGCTTTAAAAAAAAAAAAAAGAAAAAAAAAAGGAGAAAACCACACAAGAATATGAAATGTCAGTTCCCATTCAGCACTCAGCCTAGTTGAGAGGCTGCATGCATAACTACCTTGCATGTACCTGTTCTTGCCAGATTTGTGCTCCTTTATCAATGAAATCAGCTTGAAAAAAGTTCTGCTTTGCTTTATTTTCATATGCATTTCCACATTTTTTGGGACAAGTAAAAATACTGTAACTCATACTGGCAGTCACACTGCATTTCTTAAGTGAGATGACTAAGCAGCAAGACATATTTTAATGGATTTTCTGCTGTATGTAGATGTATGGAATACATTTTTTAGTTCACAGAAGCAAGTTCTTCCCTTACACACACAACATCCTAAAAGTCATAAACCTTTGTACCATGATATTCCTATTGCTGCTGGCTCTAAAGTGGTTGAAAAGTCTATCAATAGTCCCTTTTGGCTACCCATACGAAGAGCCTAAAGAAATGCACTCAGCTCTGTTGTAAGTGAATTATAACTCACACTAAATATCTCTCTGTGGCAGAGGAATGACTTAGCTAACATGTTTGGGATGGAAGTACATCTCCTTTTATAAAGCCACTGTTGTCCTGTTTAAAGAAAATGATTAGCCCTGAAGCATGGAAGCCAAATTTTTGTAAAATAGCGGACTGATATTTTGAAAAATAGCCAGCTGATCTATTGTTCAGTTATCTACAGCTCTCCCTTTCACTCAAATGCTGTTTGTACTTCTGCAGACAGATCTTCTACCTATGCCTCTTGTAATTCTGGATAGCTCCTGCACCTCAGTAGGATTAAAATGAAGCAGAAAGAAAATTCTTGTTTACTTTTCATAGCCAAACAGGTAATAGGCAATTCACTGTCACTGTGACAGTAGAATGATTTGAGGTGACACAGGGTCTTTTCAGTGAGGGAAATGTGTGCATATTTGCGCTGTTAACATTCCTTCTGTCCAGACAGGCCAGTGTTTTCAAAAGAAACTCCCATAGTCAAAGTCTCATAGACTTTGTGGAAGGAGGGTTATCTTATTGGTCTGATCATTTGGCAAAATGTAACAGTAGCATTATATATATATATAAAAATGTATTATATAAAATAACAATAAGAGTGCACACTTTTCTCTGAAATACCTGAGTTTTGCAAGTATCTGTGATGTAGTTAGTAAAGCAGATTTTATTAAGTTTCTTTGCTCTTTCACATAATGAAATTGCTTCTTTCCTTTATATGTAGTGCAAGTTGACGTGCCAATGCAGGGAAATTAGACAACCCTGTCAAAGAAGACCAAAAACTTAGTCTGTAATAAAATGTATAGAAAATTTTAGAATTATACAGTGTTCATGGAATGAGTGTAGTTACGCATCTATGATATAAGCAAACCAGGATCAAATCAATGCACCTATATGTTTTATAAGACTTCACTGCATGTAATTGTTTTTCTCATATTTTGTTATTCTTTTTCCTGAGTTATGCCAAAAAGAAGACAATGAAAGATGCTGCTGTTAGTTACTGTAAATTCATATACCCATACTTAAAATATCTGTTATTGCATGTCTGCTAACAGAAAACCTGAAAGTAATCTAGATACAGCCTCACAAAATAGAAGTTCTTAGGTTGTTCAGGCCACACCTAGAGTTCTGATGAGCTTAATGAACTCACCTCTGAATACAAGAAGTGATAGATATTATTAGAACATATGATATGCCTTCAAACTTTAGGGGTATGTTGTGAGTTATTTGAGGAATATGTAATAAGACTTGTCATAATCTTGGAGTATTAAGTGGCAGCTCAAATTCACTGTCCAACCTGAATTAAACTAAGAAACCTGTTGGAGGTCACATGCAGGATCCAAAGTCTGAATCTTTGGAATTTTCTAGATCCTATTGCAAAATAGGAATCATTGCCTCCCAGAATTATTTCAAGATAGTGCCAGCTAGCTCCTTGAGAGCACCCATCCCAATGGCATTCAGATATCTCTGCAAAGATACCTCTCCACTGTCCGTAGTTTAAGACTACAGCACAGAGCTACCTAAGAAGGCCCAAGGCCAGCACAGTTCTGGTACAGTTTGGGTTGGAAACCACTAATCCAGACTATTAGACCAAGGCATTCATTATTAAAATAAAATATGATTATAAATTTAAATACCTACATTTATAAAAAATATCTTGGACTCCCAAGGAAGCAATCTAAAGCTTTTTTTTCCCCTCACTTTTTCAGAGGAAAATTTGTATGCAAGCTGAATAATGTACCAAATTTCAGCCAGATATGAATTAAAACTGCTAAGTTATGAATGCTTGAGAATCGGAGTGCATAGTAGAAGTGACAGTTCCAGGACAGGAATGCCAGGACCTGCTATAATAACTTAATATTTTAAGTGCAATAAAATCAGAAATAAGCACTCTCATGTTTTAGGAGATTATGACTAGACACATTGCTTTTGTAGACAAATTCCCTGCTATGTTGCAGCTGCAGCACTAGCAGGTCTTTACACGCCTACATGAGTAAATCAGTTTTTAAAGAGGCAGTGTTCTCCAAACTAGCAATCACCTTTTTTCTTTTTTAAATGTCTTTATTACAAGCATCTGTAAAGTTTGAAGTGTTGCCTACTGGCGTAAAGTTCCCTGAAACAGATGTCTTGTATGTGTTGACTGTGTCTTGCTTGGCCCTTCTCAGGTCAGGAACTCTTAAAATCATAAGGTAACAGAATGTTTATTTATTTATTTTACAGATTTTGGTGATGTTAATTGCAAGCACCATCCAGATGGTCAGCATTTGAGAACGGTTATCCTTTTCATTCTATGAAACCTTGAGAAAGAGGAAAAAGCCATTTACTGAGAGAGTTATTACTGTTGTTCAGAAGCATCCTCATCTGTTTTCCATACTCTGTAATTGGTCACAAACAGTCAAATGTAGGGTGGGATTTTTTTTTTGCTGTCACAAAACACTCTTGAATGAAGGATTTGGAGAGCAGGTTTGCAGGAAGCAAGGTAATGGGAGGATTTTAAACTCCTTCGTTGACATAAAGGAAAAGGATGTTTCAACTTGCTACTTGCATTGTAACGTGTGAATAATAAAATACTGTCAACACTATTAGGCAACTGACTACAAGGTAGTTTTATTGGATAGCAACAGATTACAAGTGTGACTGCATTTGAAATCAAATACATACAATATTTATGACGATAAATACAGTAAAAGCAGTAATTCTTGCTATCCCTTAGAGTATATTGAACAGTTTAATCCCAAGAGACTTAGAAATACAAATATAATGGGATATGCCTGGTAAAATACATTCCTCTTGTACTTTCTACTGAAATTTAAACGTAATCTGAGTAGTAGCTTTCCTACTTGTCTGTGACTGATGTTAAAACTTACATCTTACATGTTAAGATATTAAAACTCACATCTGTAGCCAATAAAATAAATAATCTGTGATAATATGAATGGAAAATGGGTAATAAATTTATGTTAGTTATGAACAGAATTTAAATGTGTAGGTCTCTGTGGACCAGAAAAATGTTTTTCTTTCATCATTTCTAAAAGGCTTTGTGCAATGCCAAAATTCCTGCATGAATAGGTATAAAAAATGGACTTATCAGAAAGTCGGACTAGCCAGCTGAAATAGTTTGAGTAGACAATATTTTTCTTCATGCAGTAGAGCTGTGAGAGGAATTATAGACACTGGATTCTTGAATATATCATAAAACAATCTTAACAATTGTTGAAGAATCTGTGGTTTAGTAGCCTGTGTAAATTTACATCAATATTGTAAAATGATGCATCTGTTAGTATGTGGAATAACAGCATTTTGATTAGAAATTTAGAGGTGGTAAATACCAAGAATATGTTAAAACTGTGGCACCTTTTTTACCTGTAAAACCTCCTAACTGGTTACCGCAGATAGATTTTCATAATGAAACAGTGGATCATTTCTTGTAAGAAGCTATAAGGTTAGAACTACTGCATAAAACATGGTATGAATATAATGAAAAAGACCATAGGCTGTTTGCTCTCACTTACGGTAGATCAAGGCTATTACAGGAACACAAGTAACGGGTTACTTTTTGCAAAATGTTTGCAGGAGAGGTATGTTGGTAAGGCCTGCACTCTGTTCACAGCATCTGTTATTTCAGTGAAAGAATTTTGGCTTCCACTGTTTTAACTGAATTCTGCTGCTGATACAATTACATCTGAAGTACAACATTTACTGGCATATTTGTGTTTGTTTAGAGGTGTCATTATTTTTCCCCCCATTTCTATTAGGAAACTTGGTCTATCATCATACACATATTCATCTATTTCTTGCAATTTTTATAATAAATAGTAATCCCTTAGTTATAAATATGTTGTCAACTATTTCACATTAATATTGTTTTCCCTGGGAATTTCAGGGTGGTATTTTTCACCAAGAATAAACCTAATTGGCTGCATTGAGAAAATACTGACAGTGCTCACACACACATTTTGTGAAGTAAAATAAAGTAATACTCTGCCCTCCTTAAACACAGTGAGTTTACTGTAAGGGCACTCCAGTGACTTTAAACAGGTGCTTGCAGAGAGTAACTGAGCTTTTGCATGTTACGTTTTCTCCTACATGCGCTATCACAGTTATATCCAGCCCTGAAAGTCTTTCATCTCCACTGTATTGGCGGTTGGAACTAAGTTTTGTCCCTAAAGCTTTTCAGTCCAAAAAAAACATCTCCTCTGAGCTAAATCCTGGTTTAACTGTGATTTAGCTGGCTGCTTAGGGTAAGGTGGAGGGTTGTAGCGTGTGGAGGATGAGGAGGAAGAAAGTTGAAGTTTATGTTGCTGTGCTGAAATAATGGTGCAGTGTCAGGATTTACAAGTTTATCGAATGGTGATCCACGGACACTGTATAGTACATGCTGTTGCTCAGGATGGCTAACGTATCTGAGAGAGGCATTGATGACAGACTCCTGTTTCAGTTGGATTTGGCTTAGGCATTACTTGTCTCTATTATGAAAACATTTTCTGGCAGGATTTGTCTGTGTTTGATTTCTTTAAATCGTTGTTTAAAAAAAAAAAAAAATCCAAACCAAAGCCAGGACAAATCCAAATAGCTGGAACAAGGTGCTGGTTTAGAGATTATATAATTATGTGTAGCACAGTGAGAGGACCTGTATTTGTTTGAAATACACTTAAAATATGTGTCAAATGAGAAGAAAATAGCAATATATTTGAAGTTAAAACCTCATCAATGCTTGCAGTTTACATTGAATATCTTAACATGCTATGCATTCATTAATTTAATACAAAAACACCATCTGTATAACAAAGATCAAAATAACTTCTGTTTTTTCTTCATACTGAACAAAGTAGTTGCCAGATACCATGCAGCAAGAAGAGCAAACACCTTCCTCCTCTTTCCCTACCTTTGGTGCCTGGAGTTTGGTTTTCTTTCATATTCTTCTCTCCTTACTGGTGTGTTACTGGACACTGTCTATGATTGGCATATACCTGAGCAGCTACAGTTTTGGTATCCCAGTTCTAGAACTACTCTGTTACTACTGGCTTTTTTGCTTCAAAACCTGACCTAGAGCATAGACTGACTGACATAAAATAAAATACTGGTGTTTGTTTCCATATAAAGTTGGGTGATGTGCTGTAAAAGGAAGAGAACCTACTGAACTTTGCAACTTCCCAAATAACTGCAGTGCTGCACAGATCTGAACAAAAACCTCATACTTCCAGTATCTTTGAGTATACTGTTTTAAGGTGGCTTTTAGTTTCTAGCTTGCTGTTTTACTCGTCTGTAACTGCTTCTCAAGCTCATCACCCTGCTGCTTCTAGCTACTCTGCAGACATACAGGCTACCCAAGGCTTTATGTTTATAAAGCATTGCCCTACTACTCTGTCCTGCTGGTTGATCACACTGGATAGGAATTAAAGTTCCTGCTTATCTCAAATTTTAGCAAAGGCCCCTGTCACACTTACTGTCAGTGTAAGGAAAGCAAACCACAGGATCTGGTACTAGAACAGACAAGTTCTTCCCAAACCCAAATTTGCAGGGACCCACTTTTTGCAAGTAGAACAAGATTTTGTCAAGGATTCAAAACATTTTTCTTATATACAATCTTCCCATATGACTGTAATAGACAGGATTTTCTATGACTGTTCTCAGGGACAGGAGAAGATAAAAAGAGAAGTTGTTTCCACCATTATGACCCTAAATCTTAGGATAGAGTCATTCTCTAAGGATTGAGCCAATCTTGAGCCAGCAGTTCACTGCTGTTGAAAAAAGTAATACAGAAGAAAACAGGTAGGGAGGGAAAAGGGCATAGTTTTCTGTTGGGTTAGCAAGTCAAATCAGTTCCCATGCAGATAGATGGCTAGTAAAGGGCAGAGAGGGAGAGGCAGGAATGACTTGCTAGTTCAGGTGGAAGGCAGAGTGGGGTCACCCCTTTTTGGTGGTGGACGATGAGAATAGCTCAGCCTTAAACTATAACTTCAGCCTTTGTTTGTAGCACTGATGTTAAATACTTGTGATCTTTTAAAGACCTGTATCCTGTTTTGCATCTTCTTTAGCATTCAGCTGAAGGCGCTGGTGGTGGCAGAATGGTTTGAGCTTCTGCAGAGAGATATCTGATTTTGTGCTCCACATCAATCTCTTGTTCTTTAAGGTTATTTCCTTGCACTTGTTATGTATGTAGGGCACAGACATATTAGTTAAACATGTACATTGATGGTTGCAGTATTGGTGACATTGAAGGTTTCAGTGCTGACTTGCAGTGTATTTGTGATTTATTTACTTTTTGGGATACCCAGTGGGATATGAGAGTGAACTTGTCCTGCTCTTATTTGAGCCTCTCTATGCTTACTGTGCACATTTGTGCAATTGCTGTGAAGAAAAAATCACTACAATAGACTTGTAAAGCTGAGCAGCTGTAGTGGCTTTCTCCACTGAAAAATGGAAGGAGTCTATCCCAGACACCCTGTGGTTTGCTGTCTGTGTCTTATTGCTACTATGCCCTGGCAGCACAGGAGCATGGTCCTGCCTGAAAAACATGCTGCTGCACAATCTCGACTGCAGCTGGTCCTCTCCCCAAAATCCTGCCACTCAATCTCCTTGCCCTCCCACTTTATGAGACTATATACTCCTTAAAAACACCTCTCAAACAGCTGCACAAGGTGCATGCAGGCAAGCACTTTTAAATAATATGGCTCCTTTAATAACTAATCTTCAGAGCAGAGTGAGATGAGCTGAGCTTCTTGATTCACAGAGCTGAATGTTTGCCCAGTTCCTCTGTAGCATACACCCCTAAGGAAAAATGACAGTCTGCAATAACTTTGGCATTGCTAGATTCCATGTAAGTGTCATACAGTATCCACAGCTGGTTACTCACAAGTTAGAGATTGATGATGAAGTATTTTGAAAGAATAAGAATTAAAGGTCTACACCTTTATTCTGGAAAAAAACCAAAATATTTTGCTCTCAACGTACAGATCTCTTTGCTGGTGGCCCCTCAACCTTAGTACTTGGTGATTTTATAATCTCTTGGACAAAATCACAGACTGGTGGGCAGAACAAGACAGTGAAGCAACAAAGAACTTATTGCTCAGTTGTTTTTTTTAATAAGCAAAAAAGTTTATATGGAGTCATCCCACCTCTCTTCTAGTGCTTCATTTTGTGTGAGTTTGCAAAGAAGATGGAGAGGCCAACATTCAGGGAGATCTCATGTAATCCTATAGCCTGCAAGAGAGGAAAGGCTGGACAGAAGGACTGTATGTGCTCCTGTTGCATTCATTCGTGGTAGTGCAGCTTTGCCATTTGCCAGCCAAGTAGATATTTAAAAGTGGAGAATGTCAGCTGGAACCTACCATGGCTGTTTGTAATAAGGCTTATCTGATAAGCAGTATTTCTGTAAGGTCAATTCTGCATGTTAGTTGTTTTACTGCAGGCTCTTGCTAATAGACTGGGAACTTGTCTTGCGAAGTCAGGTTTATTCTGTAGTTTTGTTAAGGATAAGAGCTGTTAGATGTGACATGAGGCTGTACAGCCTTTTTGGGCAGCAAATCCCTGCAAAAAGCCTCTAGCCCTGTTGGCAGGGACAGCACATGGTCTGTAGGCACTGAGCCCGTACTGGTGCTAGGTCTGAAGCTTGCTTCAGTTTTGAATGACTGCATAGATGTTTCAATCTTCAAGTCCAGTTTGTTTCAAAACAGACAATGCCCAAAGAAGCTTATTTCTTCAGATATCATTCGACTTCAACTGTTTTCATTATTTTTACTGACAATAAAGGAGAGTGAGTGGGATAGGTCAGCAATCAAACTAATTTTTGTTTAGGGCATGTAGTATTAATAATACTGAGCAGAGCAGTTTGGATCCTGTTGTGGATCCCTGTTCTGCAAACAGAAAGATGCAGAGTATTTCTGGTTCAAAATTTGCATTTCATCGATTTTGCTGAGGTTTGAATCAAGCGTAAAGAATATGCTGAATTGTTTTGCAGAATTTGATGGGAGATAAACACTTGTTTTAGTGCACAGAGAGGTGCTTGTTTGATGATAAAGCTAAGATTACTATCAACAGATAAAATTTTATATTTTCCACAATACTCTTTTTTTACCAATTTAAATATAAAATGCTTTCAAAAAGTGAACTTTTAATGTAACTTGATTTAACTGAGGGGAGAAAACATTAAGAAACAAGAGAAAAGGGATTTTTTTAAACATTTTATTTTTTGTTCAGATTGTTTGTACTTGACTGCTGGTTTGTAGTGAATCGTCCACTCTGTTCTTACTAGAACACAGACAGCTATTAACTCTTGCTTTTAATTCAGTGTGGAATGAACAAGGCAACTTCATGGGTAAAAGTTAATTGTTGGTAAAGCAGATATTTGTAAAGAGAGTAGATAATCCAGATAAATTGCAGGTTCACAGTAGCCTTGTACTTAATCTTTGCTGAGAGTAGATTAGGAAACCAGGTTAAATCAAACCAGCGTGCTTTCATTTATGAGGCTTCATTCCAGGCTAACACTAAAGAAAATGCTGGTTGCCATTTCATAGGGTGTGAGTTGCCAGAACCACAAATTCTTACGAGACCCTGGCATACAGGGAGTTTTTATCAAGTCAATATTTCAGAAATACTCCCAAATCCACCACTGGAAGCATTTAGTAAGTGCCAACACCCCTCCAAATTTCTACGTGATAATTTCTTTGTGCTTTTTTTTGTAACCAAACCTAAAGTTATCTGAAGAAGAAGCTTACTGTCATAGTGTTTTGTTGTACTGTAGGTTCTTTGTTGTACTGCTGGTTCTTAGTAGCTTCACAGAAGCAGACATTGCCCTCCATTTAGAGAGGGATACACTGTCTGCTTAAAATGGCAGCTCTGGAATGGATCACTGGATGTGTTGTCAGACCACATTTAAAAACAAACAAAAACAACCCCCACGGGATCAGAAGCTTTCATAGGCTCAGAGTGGCATAGGCCATATTGTACAGAAGGTCGGATACCTCGCCAGATAAACATTTCAAGTCACTTCCCTGTCAGAAGAATCTCTTTATATTTTCCTGCTAGTGCGTGGGACCCCACAGGTAGTGTCTGTAGCCACCTGCAGTGTGAGTGGCCTCAAAAGACTTTGAATATTCCCTATTGTCATTTGGAAATTTTTGTGAGTACAGTGTACGGCGCTAGTACCTTGATCAGCCCCTTTGTTTTTGTCGTATGCCAGGTGCTGCTATTGCATCCCCAAATGGTGGTGAAGGGTTTTGACAAGTAACTTCCATTATTTCACATATTTTAAAATTATTTTGTGTCTTAATCATGGTAACATTCTGGTTGAGTTCAGTACTTTATTAACCTAATTCTCTTAAAATGCCCTGTCATGACATAAATCCACAGAGGGAAAAGTGTGTGTCAGCTGGTGTCATTCTGCAGTGTTCAGTGAAGGCCTTTTTGCAGGACTAAAGTATTTTAGTACCTATGCAAAGTAAACTGAGTAGTTTGGGAAGTCTGGCCTTGTTGCTTTTAACTGCCGGAATCGTAGCATGTTCAATAAAAAATTTACACTCTTTTATGAAGGGCTTATAGGTGCTGTGGCAGAAGGGTATGACTGAAACAGGACTTATTTTGGGAAACTTGATTATAATGGCATCATTTTACTTTTCTGTTATTGTTGCCCAAGGTTTGTCATGTTTCTAATGTTGCTATTAATGTCTTCTTAAATGTCAACTTCAAACTGCTGATGGTGATCATCTCAAGTCATATTGCTAAATGTATACAGGCTGTTGAGAATGTCTGATGTAAATGTTATGCCAGATACTTACAAATGCAGATTAGAAGTCTTCTTATGCTAAATAGCTGCTATGAATAACATACTTAACTATTTTCCTAAGTGGTATGCGAAACAAACTGAGACCTCTTTTTTTCAGGAGTCCTCATGCTGTTGTATTATTTTAAATTAATTGTGATAGGGAAGATCTTCTGAATAATTAGGATACTAAATGCTGCTAAGTAAGAAATTCCAGATAAATCTTCACTGTTGAACTGAAAGCTAATGTAGTTTTCTGGTGAAGTTTTCTCTGAAAGATCTGGTTGCATGTGACACTACCACCTGGCAATCAAATGAAGAAAACCAAAAAATGTCTCAGGGACATTCTTAGTTAAACTTTATAATACATTAAAAACAATGTTGGCCCTTGTAGCCTGGTAAATTCAATACCATTTCAATTATTGTTAAATAACTCTTAATTTTTTTTCTCTGAGTAATTTTGGAAATGAAAAGTCATTTTAAGACATAGGTTCTTAGGGCCTTTGAATTAGTTGGCTGTATGTGTGCAGTGTAAATTGTGGTGTTCAGGTTACTACTTCTTGGAAACATATGTGAAGTTTTCCTCTCATACATACTAAATTTCATGTGTTTATTTGAAGTGTGTTATATTTGTAATTTGGATTGAGACATCAATTATATGCTGTTGGAGCTATTCTTTAGATTCTTTTCTTTGTAAGAAATCACCTGTAGCTTCACTGTGTAAATAAGATTGCAAACATAAGAGAAAAATGAGTTAGTATCTTGTTGCTACTGAAAGTGGTTGCAAATGACTGTGGAGATTACATACCAAGGGAATAAGATTTCGCCTTTACGATGGTTTTGTGATGTTTCCATTGGCTTTTAATATCTGCCATTATGCCATTTTCACAGTTCAAAAGCAAGGTCTTGACATTTTAGAATTATAAATATATTTATTATATTCACCACATCCGCTAAAAAAAAAAGATGTCTGACTTCTAGCATATGAATACATAATTGAGGAATTTCATAGTGCTTGTATATTGTTAGAATAGCAAACTTTGGATATCAAATAGGCAATTTTGAAGAAATGAGGGATGCCATTTGTTCTTATTAAGCTGGGATTTGAATGTTTGCAGAAAGCATTGGGGGAGGCATTTCTTTTGATATGGTAGTAATATTCCTGATTTGTAATGTTAAAAATGTTATTTTTGGCGTAGTTACATTCTTTATAAATAAATCTAGGAGGTTGTTGCCATGTTTACTTATAATTTTGGTTTTTTATTATTATTTTTGTTTTCAGAGCGTTTTCTGTGTAACACCAAAACCATAATTGAATATGCTGCTTTCTAAATGTGCCGTTGTTGCTTTGTGATGGAATGGCCAGTGTATTGATTAAAGAATATTGATGCATTGAAAACTCTTTGTTCTATTGCCAAGTCATAAAGGAAATTAGTGAGTGATGTTTTTCAGTCTAGAACTGCAGAATAAAGTTAAAATTAACTATGTTAGCTGACCACAAACAAAAAGACAAGGATAAAAAAAAGGAGCTTGGAAGTCAGCCATTTCCTTTCTTTTTGTTTATTCAATTAACATCTTTCCATCTTTTGTGCAGCTTTTCACTCTTGTCCTTTTGGTTATTCACATATTCCAAATCTTGTGTAAGTGTGCCTTTATATCCTGAGAAGCTTGCACTTTCTATGGAAGATTAAGGTTTCAGTTGGTCAGTCTAAATTTACAGAAGCCAACATACTTGTAGGATTTTAGATGTAATGTACCATAAGTGAGACGATGCAACAGAAATTTCTTGGTTTAGACCTGTCTTATACCCTGATTAACCCTCTTCACCACAAGAGATTTTAATTCTTTTTATATTTTTCAGTGTCCAACCTTAAGACATTTTGTACTGTTATATAATTACTCTTATGAAGTGACATTTGGGGAATCCTAATGGATTATTGGGAATTCATTTTTGTAAAGGTTGTCTTCAGTATGGGATGTGGGAAAAAATAGTTCGTTTTTGATGGGTTATGTTTGTTTACAAGGAAATTGCACTGGCTTTACCTTACTAAATGTAGGATACACTCTTCTTCATGCAGTAATTTTTGTCTTCTGCTGTAAATCAAGAATTCAGTACAGTCTATTCTAGCTCAGACTTACAATTTTAGTGCATTTTATGGTGAATATGATTATTCTTAAGTGTGTTTGAGAGTAAGGACAGCTTTATGAACTTAACACTGTAAGTGTTTATCCTCATTGGGATGCCTTGTGTTTCAGCATAAGCATGAGGTTGTTTTGTTATCAGAAATTCTTACAAGAAGTCCACGTGCTGGAAAAGGACAAGCTAGAGTGGAGAAACTGGCAAATACAGAGAGATGCAATTAGCAGAAAAGGGAAGAAAATTTTCTAAAGTGATATATATCCAGTAATAATAGAAATAAGGGAGGAAATTAAAGTGTATGTTAGAAATATGCATAGATAGGAGAATAAAATTTCTCAAGAGAAAGTTATCTAAGTCCTGGATTTTTTTTAAGAGTAGACTGCACATAGCACAGAGAAATAACACATATAAAAGTGAGGAGAAGAAAGGGATAATTCAGTAAGTCTTTTCTATCTCAAACGTACAGCTATAGCCTGTATGTGAGATTCAATTTGATATGAAACCTGTGCCATAGATTTAAGTGCTGTATGTGCTTCACCATGTCCTGAACTGTGAATCAGGAGCAGCTGAGTATATGATGACCCTCTCTTGCTTTGGGTAGATCAAATTAGGACATTCCTTACAGTAATTCAATAAAAAAATTTTAGTTAATAGTGGGGAGGATTCAACCTAATGGTAAAGAAGACTGTGCGCACATGAAACTTAGGATAGCCCTTGCACTGGAACATTAGGTGCAGTTGAGTTATTTTCCTTTTTAATTTTTCTTCTGGAGTTGTATAGTGCCAATGCAGACCTTGTCAAGCCTGCATTTTGTATTGTGAAATACAGTCAGTGGCAGCCATCACATACAGCAGGTATGATACCAAGAGGACCATCTCCACGCAGCTTGGGTGGATCCACAGCCCTGATTGTCTTATAATCCAGTCTTTCTGAGCATTCCCTCCCTTTCCAAGATTACACCTATGACAGCCCCACAGTGGTATTTGTTGCCAGTCTTGATATTTTTAATATTAAATCTTAAAATGAAGTATTAAATATTAATATTTTAGTAGTTACGCAAGTCTCCGCACATCTTTAGAGCCTCTTTGTACCAACCACTTTTCAACCGTGTAGAGGCATGGCCCTGTCCTCAAGAGCTTATATTATATAACAAAGGATATATGAAAAAATGGGGAAAGATAATTCAATAATACATCTCTATTGTATATTTTGGTTTTAATTTATGATTACAAACCCAAATATTCCTGTTTTCTCTTCAGCCAAGTTGTTGGTTGGCTGATTTGGAAAGAGAAACTGCAAATTGATATGCATTTGGATTTGCTTCCCCTTCCTTTATTCTTAGGCATATTTCTGTAATTTATAAAAGCTTCTCACTTCTCTTCCAAGTTTTTAAAAAAAATAATAAATTCAGGTGCAATATTCAAAAAATATTAAAGAGAATGAAATTTATAAGTCATGTTGCTAGGCTTCCCCTTTCTTATAGTTTACCATCTAAAGAATTACGCAATGCTAGAAAAATGCCTTTTATAGCTAAATTTTACTGACTTTAGTCAAATTGACAACAATACAAATTGATTCCAGATCCAGGATCCAGATTTATTGTAATTGTTTGAAAACAGATGCTGATTCAAATCACTGCATTTAACAGCTGGAAATAAAATGCCATTGTTTGGTGTTAAAGTGTTAATTTGGATGACTTGGGGTGTGGAGCAAACTGCTCTAAGGGGAGCCTCTGCTGTGCCATTTGTGGCTGTGCTGCACAGGAGAGGCAGTGGGGCAAAGGCACAAGGAGGAGGCTGTTGCAACAGCATGATCCTGCAAAATGGCTTGTTTTGGTCAGCTGGGGCGTTGGGAGAGTCCCATCCAAGAGGATGCGCCAGGGCAGATGGACAGAAGTGGGGCTGTGTTTGCTTGCAGTTGCAGTGATCAGGAATAAAATTTTTTAGATAAGATTACCTGAGGCCAGACAGTTTTTTATAGTATAGTCTGAGCGGAAGCAGCTCTGGGAAGACAGATCCTTTATTTCTAATTACTTGGAAGGATTATTACAGTCCCTACTACACAAAGCCCCTCAGTGCACTGTGATGATCAAGGATGTCCCCGTCACGCAAGAACTGCTGAGTTCAGTCATACAATCTGCTCCATAAAATTAAAAAGAATACAGTTTGTTTCCTTTTGTAGTTCTGTGACAGTATCAAAAGTTCCTGATCAGTTTGCCTGGCCTGTCAGCAAGCATGTCTGATTTGTATGGCACTTGTGCTTTTGGTCAGAAAGGGACCCAGTCTATGCGTGCTTCTGGCTTTTCTGCATGCTCTGTTTAGTGTCATGTTCATTTTCTCCCACTGACCTTAACCTCTCATATCAGTGCTGTAAAAGTTCATAATCTCTTGAAGTGTTTCTGCTTTCTGTGAAACCCAACTATGAAAAAGTGATGTTTTAAATACTGTGTCTTGTTCTAGATACTATGTATTTTCCACATATTAGCATTTCTAATGTTGTCTCTGGTTTTGAATGGTTTCAGGTTTTTCTAATTATTTCTTGATATTAAAACAGTCATTTTGCCATATATATAACAGCTATGTAGTGACATGAAACATATGTCAATATTTCATATTCTGTGTTCAGGAATAAAGTCTCTTCATGAAAACCCTGGTTAATGTTTAAGTGCTTTTTTAATTTGGGGCTTCTAAGCATTACATGTTTTATAATCTGGTGGTGTATGATAGCGAGACCATCATGGTGTTTTTATGATGTCTTACATTGACTTACATACATATATACATTATTGCAAACTTACAGTTCTGTGGTCTGTTTTTACTGCCGCAGTCCTTCAAATAAATCACTGGGAATAGGGTTTAAATCTCTGTGATAGCAATCAGGACTGCAATGTTTTCAAATTGATGTCTTCTCAAAGCAAAAGAGGGCCATGGCCGCTCTGTCCAGCAAAGCAGTGTGCTAGCCACACTAGCTCATTATGGTGTCATTCTTCTTCCACATTCCTTTGCTTCAGTTTCCATGACTGGTCATCATCATTTTATAATCATTTTGAAGAATGTGCATGGTTCAACCTCTGACTCTTTATTACTCCTGTTAGTACAGGGTTATATAGTTCCATGGTGTCCTTCGTGTGTTTCCAGGACGTTCTTCTCATCTCTGAATCAGAGTTCCTAAACTCTACAGAGTACAGCAAAACTCACTGGAAGGAAACCAGTGACACTGTTGTAGCTGTTGAGACACCATGTGCTGATTCCACCAAAAATGATTTTCATCTTGTGTTGCTGCCCCTTTCACTTCTTCTGTAGAGGACTCTTTCCTCCAGCCCCTTCCACACTCCTGGCAGTAGGTGAACTCCATGTTCCTGTATTTCTTATTTGCTTGAATGGGGAGTTATAAAACAATTCAAGTGGACTTTTTGCTCTTGACAGTCGCTCAGTCACTAGTGCCCTCAGGGTTATCATACTGGAGCTTTTGTTTGCCTTTTCAGAGTTAATCAGAGACATAAAGACTATTTTGTCTTGAGACCTACAACCACTGAAAAGCGACAAAGGATCAGCACAAATCACTAAACTTCTTATGGCATATAAGACTTGGTCATCTCATTAAGTATTTATCTATGCTCTCTTTTTTTTTTTCCTGCAGCTGTCATGTTTTTCAGAGCGGACATGGTACCTTATCACCACATCCGTATGTCTTTATGCCTCTTTGTGAAGTAGCAATGGGAAGCTCAGTCTTTTTGTTTAGAAAGTCAGACATAGAAAAACTGCTTTTAGTTTAAGCATTTTTGAGTCTTGCAGGAAAATATTCTGCATGTGAGCTGTTTTAAGTTCTGTTTGCCTAAGTGTGACCTGGCTTTCATAGTTCATTATTCTTTGCAGTATCTGAATCCTGTGGGGTTTGTTTCTGGTGGTTTGAGATCTTTTTACTTAACTGTTTGTTTGTTTGGATTTGGGGATTTTTAGTTTTTGTTATTGTTGTTTGAGGGGGTTGTTTGTTTTTTGTAACTAGCCTTTTAGTCTGCATCATTAATATGGTTTAAACCATAATGAGGCATTTCCCTTTTTGCAGTCTTATTTCTTTTCTTAATAAAGGATTTCAGTTATGGGAAATGAATACCTGTTTTTGTACAGGTTTGTTCATCTACTGCATGAAGGTTCCCGTACTTTTCACATTGTTTTTGGTGTTGAGCATCATTGCAGCTTAGCTGTGTTGCCAGTGAGTGGATTGCTCTTCTGTCATCTGGGTCACTATGTATTTTAAAAGTACTGAGCTTCAGTATATCCCAAAGAGTACTTTCTGACCCAAAATGGCGAAGTGAAAGTACAGTTCTTGGAACTTGGCTGTAAAAAGGAGCTCAATTTGTCTATCACTAACATCTGTACGTACTGAAGATTTTTTTTCACGTGTCCCCACAGGGTGAAATACTCATATTATGTTTTCTGTATTATTTAGCTTTGGAAGGACAGTGGAAAGCTCTGCTCTGTTTTTATGTGTTACTGTGCATTGGAATTTTGGCTTTTCCTGAGTTATTCTTATATGTATTTGTGGATTTTCCTAGTCTGGTTTTAGAGGACATGTTTGCAGGGCTTAGTGTACAAACACAGCTTCTTATGATGCAGACTCAGAATTAATGAAACTTTCTCATGCTTCTGTGTTTTTGATTTTGTCAAGAGGATTACTGACTGCTCACTTCTGTATGCTAATGTGAACATTTGTATTTCTATAACAATTCTGGTCTGGAATTCATTCCCTGCTATAAGTTTTTCCCAGCATTCTTTTTATCCTGTATGTTTGAAATACTGTATTTCACTTTCTGATGTCCTACTCAGTATGGCTGTTGAACCTCTCTACTAAGCTACAAGCACAAAATTTTGACCCTATTTTTATCTAATATCTCTGTATTTCAAAGTACTATCATGATGCATAGCAACTATTAAGTAATTTGCTGCATTTACAATCTCCATAACATTGCTACTAGAATTTACACTTCATTCTCTTTTTTTCAAGTTTAGCCAAATTTTGACTATTTCTGTATTTAAAAGAAGACATTTTCTTGTGTATGGCTGATCCTTTGACATATTTTTTAAATTATTTTCTCTTTGGATTAATTTAATTTATTCTAATGACTGATACTCTGCTTTGTGTAAATTCAGTGAGTAGCCTGTCTGAGAAATTCACACTAAAATGCAAGTAGGTGGGATGATTTCTCTGAGTAAGCCAAAATAAGTTGAATAAAGGAATATTCTTGTCAAAGAAACCTTAAAGAAAATTTTATATCTGAAATTCTGAAAGATAGTTTCATTTGTTAGCTATTTTGAAGAAAATAAAATTTGAGGTCAGAAAATAAAGAAAACAAGCATCAGTTGTTGTTACCATAAATTCTTGTGTGTGATTCTGCTTTTTTTTTTTTCCCCTCTCATGGGTTGTGGATGTTGACAATGGCCATAATACAGAAATTTTACAGGAGTTTTACCAGAACCTTTACCAATGCTGAAAATTTATTTCCAGAGTTGTTGTCTAGATCCACAGTAGTGCTGGAGTCATTAAATTCTCTAATCTTATGGCAGGTGAGTGAAATTAAATTAACAGGACTTGAAAATGTGCTTAAACTTGGGGCTAGGAGTGAATTAGTTTCTGTGTTCAGGGCACAACAGACTTGAATGGCTCCTTTGAAGGAATCCTACCCTAGAGGGCTGAGCAACTTCATGCTCATTAAAAGTAGGAATCATAACTTGACCTTTGGCAATAGATTCTCTATGCTTTTGACTGTGCTTTAGATGAGGCAAATAAATGCAGTGCTTTAGATGCAGTTGCAATTTATATGGAGTAATGAAAGAAAAACTTGTCTCCTTCTATGTAAAGTCATTTTTGCTCCCACTGCTGCTACTACACATTCAATGGCACTGACATAGAAAATAGTGGCATTACCAGAGTCAGCAAGACCTTAGGGACCATTGTTGCTTTAAGTACTGCAACTGAAACATGCTCTGAACAAGGTAAGAGGACAGTAGTCTGGAAACCTCTCATAGCTGCCCCTTTCTCAGCCATACAGCCGCTAGTGGGAAGTGTCACAGACATGACTTGGTGTGTCGGAGCCTTTACAGCCCTGGATGGCTGCAGGCAGCTCTAATTATTTGTTGAAGTCTGCTGATAGCACAGCAGGTAGTGTCCCAGAACAGTGCCGCTCAACTTCACAATTTGCTTCCTGCTCAGAGGTGAGAAGGGCTATTGAACAAGAGCTGTAGGATTATCCGAGGTGTTGAGACGAGCTGCTGCCTAGAGGGGGTGACAATTTGTTTTGTAAAGTTGTTTGTGTTTGAAAGTGTGTTTTAGCAACTGTTTCCACATTAGCTTCAGAAAATATTTGAAGCTGTATCTGCTTTTCAGGTGGAAAATCTCTATCAAGTAATCTCAAGATATTTACCAAACCTTTGTGGCTTTTTCTTATCCTTTCTTTGTCCTCTTTTCATCTTCCAAATTGCATTTTCTGGAAATTAAATAATGATGGACTTGTTTTGTCAAAACTCCTTAGCCACTGCAGTATTACAGCCCAAAGAGAGTGTGGGAGTTTTCTAGCAATACATTGAATTTCTGGTCTGATAATTCTTGGGAACAAAAGTGTGATTTCAGTTGCTGAAATCCCAGCTGCTGTATTTTCAGGGGAAAAAAAAATCTTACTGTGTCAGAAATGGCAACTGAATGTATCCTAATTTTCAAGTACTAGTAAGTTTAGAGAATGCATTGTATAATATGAGTATCTGTTGCTCTTATACATTCATTAGATAAGTTATATACCAGTCTCTGAGATGTTTGTTCATCTCCCTTATCAATTTGTGATAAAGTTTGGGAGCTGTTATTTTACTGGAGTGCATAGTTGAGTTTTCACAGCTATATCTTAATTTTATTTCCTCCCCCCTTTCTTTCTGCTTTTTTTTTCCCCATTCACTTTATACAACTTTCTGTTGTATGTATACAGGTATTATAGAAACAGAATTTATGGTATTTTGTAGCGTCTCTACACCATGTTGTACATAATACCATAAACAGAGCAACAAAAAGTCAGATGGTGTTTTTAGGGAAGTGCTGCACTAAAAATTACTGCAGACATTAAATAGTAACATTGTTACGTGCTTCTGATCTTGGCAGATACTTGGTCATAATTGTAGCCTGTCTGCAAAGATTTTGTATCTCATATTTAAGAAATAAAACATGGAGTAATAGTGTATGTGAAATGGTTTTGTACATTTTAACTTGTTAACATCAACTTTGGTGCTTACCAATTTCTAAATATTTTCTAATTTTGATGAAGACTAGCATGATATTAATTTTTACATTCTTGGAAAAATGAAAAAATAAAAAAAATATATTAATTCTCATTTTGGCATGGGGCAGAATTCGGATCTGTGGTACTTTGCCGGTTAATTTGCAGGTGGCTCCTGACTTCAGGTATCCTGTTTAGCTTTCCACCCTCACAAAGGCTTAGGCAAGCAGCCCCAAGCCTCAGTTTCTCTCCTGTCACTGGTAGTGCTCTCCGTAGTTGGTGGCAGGGACGTGCTCTGCCTTATTGTCATTTGAAGGTACTGCACATTTTGCATTTAGTATTGTCTAAGTGCCACAGCTTCTATTAGGAGGAAAAGGATTTCTTTAAATAATTAAAACGGGTTGTGTTCCCTCTCCTGGTGCTGATTTGAAGGAACAGGGAATTGTGCTGAGCTCCGTGTCATTGGCAAGTGAGGGTTGCAGTCAGACAAGCCCCGCTGGCAGCAGCAGAGCCATGTAAGAGGTTTCTGCCGCCAGCTGCTTGTCCTAGCCTTCCCCTGTGCGTGCCAGCTAATCCAGGTAGCTGCTCCCTAAACTGAACTGTCCAAACAGTCCTTCATGCATTTCTAATAACAAAGCCTTTTTAACCTGGTTTTTTTTTGGCAGGGGGGTTGTTAGGAAACGAGCGTGTAGTTGTGATGCTGAGGGGTGTTGTTCCCCCGCTCTGCCGACTCCCCGGGTATCAAGCAGCTGGAAGCAATAACCTCTTCACCCCACTCAGATGCATCCAGGGCAATGCATCTGACGATGGCCTTAGGCAGTCAGAGCTTTCTTACGACTTGAGAGCCTCAAGGGATTTTGGCCAGTCTTATTTTCGGGTAGTGAATGGCCTGGAGATGCAATATATTCAGTAAGGGTAAGATAAAGATAATGCTAAGATATTCAGTAGCAGAATTCAAGAAGCTCTTGCAGTTTTGCTGGTGAAAATTTGGACCTCAGTGAGTTCTCACACACATAAGGTAGGGGGGATTTTTCGTACTGAGGTGCAGAAATTCTCATTGTAAGGACAAGCAAGTTTTTATAGCTCTTGCCTGAGTCCCAGTACAACCAGGTACATAGGTGGGTGACTTAACTGTGATGTAACTGAGGTACATATTTCTCAGCAGACTACACCACAACCCATTTTTCCCTTCTTCATTACAATTTGAAGTATTTTTCATGCTTATAAGACAACAGAAATAATCTGCATAACTATTCTGAATAGAATGAAAGAAAAAACAGCTTTAATGTTTCAGGAGGAATACTGGAATACTTCCATTCCAAATCAGGACAAAATAGAAGTCCTCAAGATTTTCATGAATTTTCAGTAATGCAAAAAAAAAAAAAAAAAAAAATTTCACTGTAGTTCATTGGAAACATTTCCCAAAGATAATTTTAAAATGCTTTGTTTATATTTAACCTGTATAAAATAGTTTTTAAAACTGATTAGTTTACATTTGGAATGAATATATTTTAAATAGGCAAATAGGAGTATTTCTGAGATATTTCAAACTGATCACTGAGGAGTGCTTTGGAGTGCTCAGTTTTGTAGCACCTCCAGAAAGCTTAATAAGTGTCTCCTTCAAAAATATGGAGCCTTTAAGTATAGTATTCAGGACTTCTAAATCCCTTTTGGAAAGAGGGGTTTGATGCAAAAACCAAGACAACAGTATAAAACCACTATTACAATGCTGGTTTTTATTATAATGGCATTTCAAAATACATGCTATCTAGAGATCCAAATTTACAAAATATTGTTTCAGAATATGTGACGTTGGGTTGACTGGCACAGTAAAGGATCTGTACTCATGTGTTTGTTTTTTTTACATCATGTTTAATGTTGTTGCATAACTGAAACTTGATAATTAGGTTTTCTCCCTTTACTTTGCTCCCCCTTTTTTTTTTTGCTCTGATATGTAAGTGCTCTAAATGCAGTGGCATACAATTACAGTAAATGGAGCTAAAGTAAGATGTCTGTTCCTAAAGCATGCAACATAGTTTTAGCATCGCATCTCTCATTTTTGCTTTGGACTGTATCAAAGCAAAAAGCAATCTCTTCTTACCTGGCTGTTGCAGATTACTTTTAGCAAGGTGCTGTTATGTGAGAGGTGCACCCTTGCATGTTTCCCTCAGAAACCATGACCAAATGCTGAGATGGAAAGAAGGATTCTTATCCAATAATTTCATATATTTGTCAGCGAGAGTGTCTTTCTCTGTAATACTTAAATCTGTGCTTAGAGAGGTCACACTACACTGAGTACTAAAGGCTGAAACAAAATTTGTATTGGCATGTGTTTGCATCCATGTAGGGAATCATTCTGATATTTTAGGGGAGAATTACAAATAGGAGGATAACACTGTATGATTTCTTTTTGTATACCAAAAAGCATGTGTTTAAAAACAAAAGTTTTTTCCAGACTTTGGGATATAACACACCAGACTATTTATTTAAATGCCATTTTACTGAAGGAAGAAGAGAAAGGGGGAAAGGAGGAAAACATACTTCTTTCTGCCAAAGCTACTCTCTCTGAAGAAAGGGTACTGCTGCAATTTCATATTAAAGCTTTTAGCAGTGCCCATCAGTGCTTGTTGAGCTCTACTGAGCCTACGGTAACAGCCACCTTATTTTATCCAGTACTGGCGTTGTCTGACGGGCTCACGGTACGGCTGTGGGCCACTGGCTTCTTGTGGCTTTGGGGAACAGTCTTAGTGTAGCAGCATCAGCCTGGATTGCCGTGCACCTGAGCTGGAGGAGCCGGGGTCAGACTGAGCCGGGGCTGAAACTTTTTTTTCCTCACTTGCAAAAAGTCTGAATTTTTTTTTCCCCGCTTGCAGAATATTGTTCAGTATTAAAAGTAATGATTTACAAGTAAAAAAATTTCAAGTATTTATTTCTTCTGAAGTTATAGGCTGCATGCTTTGTTTTAATACCCAGCTTTTTTGTCAACTGTGTAAAAGAGGAACGTGTTCTTCAGTTTAACAAGACACTTCTCTGTCTTTTCCATTTGAGGCTGTAGGCAGGGCTGATCGAGCTGACCTGAACCTTTGTTTTCAGTTTTAATAACTTTGTCATACAGATTTTCACATTTGTGTGGGTAGGAGAGAGTGTGGTAACTACAATGTATTAAAAAGGCAAAAAGGAGGCAGGTCTATCTGGACCTGTATCTCCGCTTCTCTAGTTGAAGGGAGACCCTGTCTATGTGGCTTTTGCTTCCGGGGTTTTAATGACAATTAAATAGTTCTGTTTAACAGTGTTTTTTTCCATGCATATAATTTCTCTGAATTAAAATTATTCTTCAGTCTTTAGGCTGTACTTATTTGTCAGAGAAAGTAAAGCAAGCAGTGAGCTTCACTGCAAAGCCACTCCTGTCAGAATGAAGGTGTTACAGACCAAGGGAACTTATTTAAATCCTGAATAATTACCACTGCTTTCAAAATCAAAAATCCTTAAAATTCACTATACCTACTCACAAAAGCAGTGATTGGGAATTTTCCCTAGTGCTGCAAATGGTTTGCTAGTCCTTGCAAATCCAGATCTTTGGCAAATGGCTTGAGGAAGTAAGTGGAAAATTCATAGTGCCGAGCTTTAAAACAGGCAGGGGTGGTGGCCTTGGGGGAGAGGGACAGGAGGATTTTTCTTTTATGTGTTGCAGATTTTTTTATATTTTTTTTTCAAAACGCATTGACAAAGAGAAAAGAAAAAAATACAGACAGCATATCTGCAAATGGCTACCGCCTTGTGTAACCCACTGAATTAAATGGAGTTCCCTACAGGCATGGAGATCTGGCCACATGGAGGAAGATGTGGAATTGAGCCACAGTTAGAAGATTTAGAATATTAATGACTTTTTTTTTTTTTTTACATTTTTGTTCATTGTATATTTTTCATTTTCTCTGTAGTTCACACATACAGGAGTCTCCCAGGACTCCTTTTTGCTTGTTCTACATTAGGATGCCCTGTTACTCCGTCTTGTGAACAAAGCTACAATTACGTTGTTAGAAGAAGATAATCTGTGTGAGAACAAACAAGGTCTCTGAGCATGTAAGCAAAGGTGAGGCAGGTGGGCTTACATATGAAAACAGAAATTGAACTCATGATTTCCAAAAGCAGTATAGTTTTCTCTGATTATCCAGTATTTTTCATCCCGATTGTTGTGTTAAGAAATTTTATTAGAAGTTCAACAGCTGACTGGAATATGGGTGTGTTTATATATAAAATGGGATCTCAAATCTGTCTGCAGAACAGAGGAAGCATTGTTTGCTTATGACTGAGGCAGTACTGAGGCTATTTCTTTCCATTCTTTTTCTTAGATTTATACCTGACTTCTATAGTTTGGAAAGATTTTATTTTTTTCAGGTGCACTTTTTTAAAGAATAATTTGTTAAAGCCTTGAAGAACTAGTGTTGGCATTCATTGAATAGACTGTAGATGTCTAAAACACGAAGTATTTTCTGACTACAGCCTACCTAAGATGGTAAATCCAAACTAACAAGGCCTTGAAAGTAAACTGTCGTGTTCTAGCTTGCTGGACTAAGGGAGACAAAGGAGCAGAACGAGGCAGGCTACATAGCCCAGTGAAGAAAAAGAAAGTTAATCCATTTTTTTCAAGCTTTGTCTTCTTTTCTGGTCTTTTGGTAAACCAGGCTTGCTGAAAGACTTGTGCTTCCTTTGCTTTCTTGAGTGAAAAAGTATTAGAAAAATAAATGTGTGGTTTAAAATCCCAGTGCTCCATTGATGATATTAATGAAGCCCAAAAAAATCAATAGCTAATCTTATCAAATATACCAACTTCTAGAAGCATAATTAAAATTCAGAAATAGCAGCAAGCGTAGTGCTTAAGTACTATACTGTTTCAGTTTGATTTCTTTTAGTATTTTTAATGGATATCTGTATCTCCTTCAGCGTTTTCCCAATATGACAGTATGGTCAATTAGCATAGGAATGTGCAGAGCCAGTCTCAGATTTTTTTCTGAGCGCACTCACAATATAATAGCTTGTAGCCTATAAATGTCTTTTCTCCCCAACACATCAGACATGTATTTTTCAAACAAAAGGTCTGTGTTTCAAATTTATATTTTCATTTAAATGCAGTGAGATGAAATGTCATGGAGAGAGCAGGAATGTCTTATTTTATCCTTATCTGATTGTGAAGGGGAGAAAGAAAAGCTTATTATCTAATCAGACATATTTTTAACAGACTTCCGTAATTGGCATGAGACCCTCAATCTAAGTACTTGTTTTATAATGGAGATGAGTTGATCCTTTCATGTTCACTGGTTAGCTGGAACACAACATCAGTTCATACAGCGCTTTGATACCCTCTCCTTTAGGGGCTAGTGCCTAAACAAAGTCCAAGTCTCTAATATTATTAGTTCTTATAAGAAATTACATGCTTATTTATTGTAATAATTACACTACACTACATAATTCCACTATTCTGGTTTACATTTTTAAATTAATTTTGTCTGTTTTATTGTAGGATTGCCACTTTAATGTAGCTAATTTCACTTGTAAATCTTGGTACATGTATACACCTTGGTGCTGCTTCTCCAGATACTGCTACTCTTGAGTAGATCCATTTAATCCACAAAGAATTTGTGTAGAGGTACCCAAGCTACTGCCCAAACACGAAGTAATGCATCCATGTGAGCCTAAGGTAATCAGAAGCAAGGCTTAATAGCCTGTACTCAGTACTACAGCGGCATAGTTAAACTGATCCCAAGATGCAGACTACTATTTGCACATTTGGCATTGTGTAGAAATATAGAAATACACTGGCTCCCTCAAACAGTCTTCTTTTTCTGTTTGTGCTGCAGCCTTCTGTAATGCAGAAATTATCAAAGATAGTTCAGACAACTGTTGCCTACTGAGAACATTCACCTCCATTTTAATATTTAATCAAGTACATGTAAATATCTTTGAAAAGCTTTCTTCACAGTTGTGGTCCAGAATAACTGTTTTTTCATTGAGAATTTCAGGTGTGCTCTGTGCCAAAATAAACTCAATGTGTATTTATATTCTAAAAGGCTAATCTTGTAAACCAGAAGTTGTACAGGAAAGAGTTATCTGTGATGCCTGGGTGAACTAAGTGAAGCCCATAGCTTGGTGTGTTCATCGTGTGTTTCCAATAAGAAGCTCCATATTCATTGTCAAACTTAATTGACATGGTTTGAGAGGTGTCTTACAGGTTAGTTTTGAATGAGTGTTCATCTGTCAGCTACTGCAGTTGTCTCCTGCTTGCTTGAGCTATGATATCTCTCAACCTTTTAATCAAAAGCAGCTCAGGCTGAGTAAATCAATGGGTGATAGTGACTCAAGAAACCCTTTCAAACTTAAAAGGTTTCTCTGCTGCTTCAGTAAAGACAAAGTGAAACATCTGCACTTCTCTTGGGTCTCTGAGACTTTGGAGAAGAGGCTTATGGACTTTAATACAGCAATGAACAAACATAAGCACTAGGAGTTAATAGTGCATAGGACTTCCTATTTTTTATTCAGGTTTTTTTGTTTGTTCGGGGTGGGGGTTTTTGGAATAAAATGTCAACAAATTTTACTGCAGTTCTCTGTGTGGAGTGGCACCTTGTTTCTCACTGAACAGCCCTTTTACTTTGAGCTACTGCATCTACCTAGATGTTTAGTTGAGAACTGGACAGTTGTGTGTCCACCTTTAGCAAGGATTGTCAGTAGCATTTCTCCAGACTTAATATTTCTGAGTGTCCTCCACAAAGCATTTTTTCTCGGCTTCCCACCTCTGCCCAGTGGGGGGCTGGCCAAAATAACTATTTTAAACTAGTTGATGTTTGCTGCCTTTTCTGATAGCTAAGAATTCCTAAGTGGCAAATCATCCTCTTTGCTTTGAAATTTGATATGTAGGCATCTCACTTTGGTTTTTTTTATTTAGATTTTCAATTAGGGAAAAAGACTTGTGGTACAGATCATAGGGCAAAAATACTTTCAGACAGATTTGTGTGCTTTGATCTAAAGTAATGCACCAGATGTAATAAAAGATTAAATGGCCACAAACTTTAATGTTAGATTTAGTAGTCATTAAGATCTTTCAGGTGTTCTGTAGTTGTTAATTCAGTTCTTGGTTCATTCAAAAGTATATTTTTTTAATTTGCAATTGCATTGGAACTTCAGAATTATTTTGTTAGTTGCAAAAGTTTTATGTCCTGAGTGTCATAGTTGTCATTAAGCATTTTCAAATACAACATTTTCTACAAAGCAGGGTCACTCTTGTATATTCAAGTCCTTTTCACAAATAAAAAGTGCCACTAAAATACCTGCATAAAAAGCACTATACATTCTACAGGTTTCTGTGCCTAAGAGCAGACTCCAATTTTCCCTCACTCCCACAAACCCTGTCGTGACACAGTCATATGTCAATTTTCCTTTTATTTTTTTTTTTTATGAAGATTTTGCAAATGCCCTTTTTGTGAAAATACCAAGGTGAACTTACTGAGGAGTGATGTAACTTTCATATTACTCTAGCTTTGATAAATGTCTTGACAAAACATCCTTACCAGGAGTTCCTGTGGGTTTCTCTTTTGTTGTATTCTCTAGCTGTTGAAGGGTAAATAAGTTAACTGAATATTCAATGTAATCAGTTGGGTGTTCTATTCAGGTAATCATTCGATCAGTACAGTCACATAGGTATTTTCGAAGATGTGTTTATTGTGAGACTCTACAGTAAAGAGATGATCAAACAATAATTTTTTTTGGAGCTAATACACAAAGGGATTTTTTATCAGGTACAAACATCTCTCAGGACCTTGTTGTTTAGAAAACCAAAGTACCTCCTGAGTGTTCTGAGCTGAAATATGAGACCTGAATTGGGGGCTAAAATTCGTGGTCTTTCAGGGCTTAAATAACGAATTCAGTTTTAGTTCTGTGATTTAATAGATATTTATAATGTATTAATATCTGAACATTGAGTTGGACCCACACCAAGAAGTCCCTTTCTTCCATATTTAAAATAAATTTTAATGAGGAAGAGCTGGTGAAGGTACAACAGAGTCGCCTAAATTCTGACATCTGTGTTTTAAAGCAATTTCTCAAACAGGTAATCCACAGTAGGTAGAACATGCCCATACATTTGGTATTCAAAAAAAAAAAAAAAAAGTGTGTTTTCATGGTATGATGCATCCACAGAGATAGAAATAGTCACACAACTGAAAAAAAAACAACAACAAAAAAACCAAACATAAAAACCTACAAAAACAAAAAAAAAAACCAAAAACAAAAAACCACAAACAACCATTTGAGTGGAAGAACAGATGTTTGATTTGAGTATGTCTCTTGGAATTTCTTTAGGAACCTCATTTTTAGAGTGCCATTATTTCAAATTTTTGAATTGTTTGCACTTCATCAAAGAAGTGTGGACATGGTACGGTTCATGTATATACATATATGAGTATTCTTATTGATTTATGTGGTTACAAATATAAAATATTCATACCCTAATAAAAACTAAAAACAGTCTTTATTGAGTTAAGCTGTGAATGTGGACACCAGGCTGCAGAAATGATTGATGGTTTTCTTACCACATGTAATAGCCTAACAGGATTTCACAAAACCTTTGTTCACACACTTAAAAATTACCAGAGCATTACCAGAACATTTCCTGAAAGTGAAGAGCAGATAGTGTAGTCTCAAACTGCTGCTTGAGAGAGATTTTCCTAAATGTTGCTTAAAAAAATAGGTATGGAATTAAAAGGAATTTTTTTTTAATAAATGAGCACTGTAGATTGCAGTTGCATATAGACTGATATATTTTTGTAATCATTTTTGTTGTGGCTTTTTTTAACAAACACTTTCCAACATAGAAATTAGAAGTATGGTTAATTATAAAATGTGATTCTATTATATTTTTTTTGCTTCTGTCTGGAAATTATCTGCAAGTATATTGAGAAACAGTACCAGTTGGCTTTCACCATTTATCTTATATCCTCCTAAGCCTGCGCTCAAGGTCCCCACCCTTTACCACCCCTATTACAAAGTTGCCGCTATTGCTTCCTTGCTCTCTAGTTTACTGAACGACACACCTCACCAATGGTGTTATGCATCCCCTGTGATGTGCCTACTGTAGTTGTATTTTAGTGTGGGTCAGGACTGTGGCCTTTCAGCAGATCTCCTGGCTTACCACACTTCAGTGTGTCTCAGAGAGCACTGTCAGACCACACGCTGGTACATGGTGGGTGGCATGAAATTGGACAACAGTAGGCAGAAGCGCTCTTCCCATCCTCAGCTGCATACACGGTTTTGTGTAAAGGGCCATGCTGGAATTAGCATGAAGTGAAATCCTTAAAGTACAAATCACTTGACTGTTGGGTTCTTGGCAGCAGTTGCTCCACCCAGCAGATCTGCTTCTTTTGGCATGCTTTGTTTTACAGTGTCTCACGTAGCCATGGCCTATGAGCCTTGTGTCCCTGGTGGGGATCTGCTTTCCTAGGGTTGCAACGTTTTTCTCTGATCCTCAACACAATTGTGATCCTGGGAGAAGAATTTGAAAGGGGGTAGTTTAAACTGGGCACCAGGAATTCACGTCATTTGTCGGAGAAGAGTATTCATGTTGTATGCTGCAATCACTGTGCTTGAGGACTATAGTACTATTTTGTTGTGGGTAGCACCCTCCTGGTATTTTTTTCCTACCCCTCCTTTTTCGCAGGCTTGCTTATCCTCAGGAGTCAAATTATTCATGGACTATGTACTTACTCCTGTATCACCCCAGTAATTTACTACAACTTCTCTGTTCTTGTTCCCCTTTGATTGGCCTCTCCATGTAGTCATGTAGCGCATAACACAAAGATGGATTGTATGGCATTCTCTGCTGGGGAAAATCAACACATAGAGCAGGCTCGCTGCCAAGATGCTCATAATTAAACTGTTGCTATGGACAGGATTACATCAATGTTTCTATCAATCATTTGCTGCAGTTTTGTGGCTATTCATACTTGGATTTTTTCTAGGTTTTAGTTTTTCTCTTCCTTCTACTTGCCTTAGTTTTCAGTTGAAGCATTGTAGCACATAAAGAGAGATGTATAAATAAAAATAATTATTGGACATAGGAGAAAAAGAGAAGCCAATTCCGTCATTTTGAGTTTGTATTTGAAGGCAGTATCTTGGTGAGGTGTTTGCGTTATTTCAGCCAATAGAAATGGCCAGACGCAGTCATCTCCACTGAGCGATCCTCATACCCTTGTGACCTAAGAGTTGATGCAGAGCTGCCACAGCGCAGTACCAGTCTGTACAAAGACTGGTGCAGAGTGTTAGCAGTCTGTGTTAAAATGTTGCAAATGTGGTAGAATGCCAGGTGTAATAGAAAAACATCAGCAAGAGGTTAGACCTTTCATTTTTATTCTTCCCCCATCCCTTCTGATTCACATGCAGTAAGTTGTGAGGTGGACTAATAGCAGTATAGTGTGGAGTAGTACACTGATGGATTGGAACAGACCTTGCCTGAATACAATGGCTGTGCTTCACCTACTACTGTACCATTGCTACTGTTATCCCTTATGACAATGATCTTCAGCAAGTAACTCTCTTCTGTAGCACTCAAAATGTTTGGTGTTATAGCTAACTAGTGTGCAGCGCATTAAATGTAGAGAGGTGCAGGATTGCGGCCAAAATAAGGTAGTCTGAGAAGTAACAAATGATATCGAGTGCAGCTGAGATCACTGTAACGAGATAAACAGTGTGGTGTCACAAAATTGTCTCCCTGTTGACAAAACAATCCATATTTTATAGATTGCCTTAAAAATTGAAGGATGGAGTCAATTATAGCCAATTATGATGCTACATTTACTGGAGTATTTTTTATATCCTTTGGGGAGAAATAAGGAAATGTTCAAGTCAGTCAGAAAAAGCTTTTGCATTGGCTTCCCTGTTTTATCTGAACGTAGTTTTTCCCCATTTCTTTAGGTGAAAACTGCATATGATAGCTGGGACTAAATATCTTTAGGAAAAAGATTTATTTTTTTATTATTATTATTTTCATTTCTTCTTGTTGCACAAAAAATTATGATAGGTAATATCGCAAATAGAACAAGAAAATCAACCATCAGCTCCCCTCAGTTACATTTTGGTTTACTCAAAAGGAATTGTAAATGCAGCCTGGTAATGGCAAAGCCTGATTAGACTGTGCATGTTGACATCTTGAATTTGACTTGCTCCTTTCTCAAAAAGGAGCCTTTGTGTCCCTTAAGACATACCTAGTAAATACTACATATTTTTGACTGCAGTCTATTAAAGTGAAAATAAAGGAGTGAGATGATAGAATGGTTTGCCGTGCCTGCCCCACAGTTACTTTTCAGTGAACAGATGTAAAATGGGATATAAAAGCAGTATATTGAAGATGAACAGACAGACATGCGTGTTCTTAAGAGATCTGGCCATCTTCTGAGTGGCTGAGAGGCAAACATTTATTTATTGGCATTTACTCTGTCGTTTAGATATCTCCCTCCTCTGTTTTGATTCCCAGATAGCTTATGAAGGAGCTTTGCCTCCCATCTATCTTGTGCTGTAGTACTGTGAGGAGTAGTTTCCTTTCCCTAGCAAAGCATGTTGTTGATAATTAATGAAAGATTCAGGTGTATTGAGAAATAAAAGCTGTCAATAAACAAGTTGTTTGAGTGATGTTTCAGAGTGTTATCCTCCTCCTGTGTTCAGGATTTCATTCACCAGCTAACTTCAGAGGGTGACCTAGTACATGTGCCAATGACAAAAGCTACTTGTAACAATTCAGATCATGTTTTCTGCTTTATGAAATGGGATTGTAAAAATCCTCTCAAAAATGACATCTGAAATAGCATTAAAACACAATTTCCCTTTGATAAGGTTTTAAGGCACTCATATGAAAAGTGACACTGCTTTGAGCAGCTCTGTGTCAGCATTAGGCAATGTGTTGCACGTAAGTGACATTAATCCATTAAGGGTGTGAGGGTCACTTATTTTTCTCATGAAATCATTAAATACCTTTATTGATTTCTGTTCAATCAGTTGCATTCTGCTCAAATACTGCAATCTCTAGACATGCTAATAGTGCTGTTTCTAATAAAGTTTATAGACCATAGTTTTAAAGACAGATATTGCACTCAAAATAAATTATCATGCCTAAGTGAAACACAAAGGAGCTTAGGGAAGCAATAATATTGTGCTGTTTGCAAATTACCTGAACCTACTTTAATGCAAAAGATGATTTTGTGACACAGATATTCTAAAATCAATAATTAACCATCTTCAGTATGTTCTTTGTTTTTTCTAATTGTTCAGTTTGGACTGCTGCTGTTTTATGATGTTAAAGCATCTTTCATAAATCAAAAGCAAATCTGTAAACCCTGTCATAGTAAATACAACATTTGTAGTACTAGTTTTTATTCTGAAGACTGTTTAAAACTTGGATCATAACAAATGCTGTACGTTGGAATGGCGTGTACTTACTGTATTACTAGATTGTTTTGTCATGTGAAGCAGTGTGCATGTATGAAGTGCTAGTAGATCAAATACCAGTAAGAATACCTTTCTTCTTAATTTTTTTCACGATAGAACAAATCTCTTAGGAGGAAGTACATAAGACTCAATTAAATATAACAGGTGCATTTTAGCACTGTATGAATGGATGCGTACTAGACAAAAGAAAAAATAATTTTCTGTCCTCCTTACTTGGATGCCACCCTAATGACTTTATCTTGACAGTTAGCCTGAGCTTGTTTCCTTTCCTTACAGATAACTTCAGTTGTATTTTCTATTTTTCCTACTTACAAGGAAATGAAGCTTCAGATGAATTAAGAATCTGATGGAGGACTTGAGATAGTCCTGTTAATTTTTGCAGTTATCTGATATTGTAGTTGTTGCTTTTTACCTCACTTCTTCTAGCTTTTTTCCCTTTGGATGCGAACAGTTTCTCAGAGTAAATTGCGGGCTTTGCCCTGAGCATAGCAAAAGCAGACGGGTACATTTATCTCTGCAGCTAAAATGTGAAATTTTTGCTTCCAAGCAGTGAATCGCATCCTGCAGAGGAATTACTGTTTGTTTTTTTAGTTTCTTCACTTAGGACCCTTAAGGGACTCTGACAGGTCTTGTCAAATAGCGTCGGTCATCCTTTTCTCAGACACCAAATGATGCCAAGTAGTGGCAAGTTTATTGCATTGTGTCTGAAGAAGCTGTTGTTCACTCAGCGTTTTCTTCGTAGGCTGCCTGCCTGATTTCATTGAAGGAAACCTGAGCAAGGCTGTGTTATTAATGAATTATGACAAGCCTTTTGCCTGTCAGGCAGAGAGGTTCCTGCTATCTCCTTTTAAGACAAAAACTTAATGGAAGATGCTCAGCTGGGCAAGCTCTCTGATGATACTTAAGTGCTCATCCCAGGCTGATGCGAATACGCAGAGAGCCGTGAAGCTGCAAGTGGCAGCGTTTAATACCATCTCCCCCATAACGCCTGACTAATTTTCCGGAGAGCGATCGCCGCAGCTGCTGCGAACGCGGCTATTTGTTTGTTTTTCACCTTGGTCCTGGCGGATTGCTGACCTGGCTAATCTGCCGCACGCGTGGGGCTGGCGGCGGGGGGGACACGGCGGCATTTCCCCGCTCGCAGCGGCGGCGCTCCCGAACGCGGCGGGATCGGCTGCCGGGGACAGGGAGAGTTACACGGGCTGGCTCCCAAGTCCGCCCTGCCAGGGTAGCTGAGCAACGCTGGCGAAGGATGGAAGGAGGCGATGAGGGAGCCGGCTTATGTTTTTCTTAATGGATGTTTGCGAGCAGGAAGGAGATGGCGTGGGCTGTCGCGGTGAGTTATGGAGCGTGTTTCGCGATCTCCCTCCGGTCGGGCGGCTCATTATGTTAAACAGTGCAGTTTTTAAAGCGCCGTAGCTCTCCTTTATGTGCCTTGGCCTTCATTTGCTGAAATGCTTCAAGTTCGCGGTGCTCAAGTAATTTTGGAAACGGGATATAATTACAAAGGTTTCTTATGCTTACCAACAGCTTTTTTGAAGCAGTGTAATTATCATTACTTGTGGATACTGTAAATTGAATATCCCCTCCCTAATTACATTAAACTCAAGGGTTGGCTGCTTAAGCAGCCAAATAAGAAAAGTTCATCCGTTACTATAAATAGCAAAATTGTTTTTTAGTTCTGCTGACCTTTAAAACGAAGTGCTTTACACGATGTTGCCAGGTGTACATTATAAAGATAGCTTGTAATTAGACCTGTAATGAGGAATTCTGTTGGAATGGCTTTCTGAAAAACTTAATTTGTTCAGTGTTTTCTAACTGCGTGACAGAATTAAGGTTTCAGAGTGCATCAGGACTTTTAAAAGGGCTGGCCACCGTTTTGCACCTCACCTGTTCTGCTGGTGATTTGTAGCTGCCCTGTGCTAATGCCAGAGCTCAAAGGCAGCAGCTGCAGCAACTTAGCCCTGCCTTTTGAAAACAACATGGGGGTCAACAGAATGATTTATCTAGTGATCCAAGGGTTCCTGTGATTAATTAATAAATCTTCTCTCACTTCAGGAGACAGATAATGACTTAATTTGTAGTGGGCAGCAGAATAGGGAGAGGTTGGTTTGCCTGATTTGGGTTTTCTTTGGTTAACAAAGGTAATGTAGTCTTGCTGAAATGTCATCTCATCTGATAGAAGGACACAGAGCTTGAGTTAGTGAGTTGATGTGCCTGCCTTGGGTTCAGTCTGCGTCCTGTCACAGCTTCACCAATTCTGTGCATTGTTTTATGAACACTGAAGGCATTTCTCTGAGAAGTTTGATTTGCTTCCACTTACTTTTTAGTGTATTACTACCAGCTAATATTTACTTTGCTTTTTTTATTCCACTTTAATTAAAATTATACCGTTAATTCCCTGTAGAATCTTTTTTTGTTAGTTGGGACAACTTATTTTCCCAGAGCTCTTCCTCCTGAGTGTCCTTCATGACCTGTCTTATAAATGTGCTTGGAAGGGACAAATTGATAAGTGTCTTTAAAAAAGAAAGAAACTTCAATTGCAGTTGATTGGTAGAAAATTACAGCTATAAGAAAAGAATAATAAAAAAACCTGCCTGAATTTCATAGTATAATACTATAACATTTGAATTGAAATAATTCCTAAGTGATTTTTAATTAGATGTAGGGCTAGAACAAAGGCAAAAAATTATTTGCAACTCGGTCTGTGTTAAATGTGTTATTAGTCCATCTACAGCAACTCTTAGCTAACAGTTTAAACTAATGAAATACCCTGCCTAGTTTTATCTCATGTTGAAAAATACGTTCATATTTGATACATTTTTGAGGTTAAAATTAAGGAATAATTATTTATCACAATTCTGGTTTCCAATGTATTCTCTTTTTCTGTATTTATTCTATTACATGATGGGCAAAGCCTCTGTATAGATTGTGATGGTAGTGTATTTCTCTTATACACGATCATGTGAATATGTGAATAGACAGTATTTTCCGCAGTAAGTAAGTATTTGGAGGATAAGTAAGTAAGTAGAGTGTCCATTATATGTAGCCACTGCTGGTAGACACATTCTGTCTGATATTTAACAATCCAGATGAAAACCAGAACAGTCTCTAAGCTCGTGCAATTAGACAAAGATACGAGTAATATCAGTCCATTAGCACAGGACAAATCCTTTCTCATAAAAGCAAGAAGTAGATGTTGTAGTAGAGATGTGTAGAGATTAGCTTGAAATCTGAAGGCAGGCCTAGACTTAATTTAGTTGTTCCCTATTACAGAACCTCAGTGGGTAAAAGCATTTGTCTGTTGTTCAAGCACCAAAGAGTCTGATTCCAGCAGCACCTTGATCAGGCTATCTGATAGGAAAGAAAATGAGGAAAAGAGAGCAGGGAGAAAGGCAAGACTTTCAAGATTTTTAGATTAAGTTGTTTTTACTTACCCTTTTGTGGGGGCACTTGTACTTACCCTTAAGACTTACAATCTTGTCACTTCAGGATGTCACTGCAAAGTGATTTTTAGCTGGTGGAGTGAAGGCAAATCTTCAAACTTGTCCTTTCCCAGGGATTTCAAATACTGATAAAGCTTGTGCATTTAGCAATAGCTAAGCTTTAGATGTATGGTAATACCTTTTAATAGAGCTCATTGATTATATGCGTGTAATTCATCAACTTCTTTTTTGAATGGTTTATCAGCAGGTATCTAGAAGACGCTGTCTCCTTGAATTTTGGATACAATCTCAGAAAAAACTCTTTTGAAACTGGGATGCAGTGTTAAAACTGCTGTCCTTGTCCCCCTAATTATAGGTCACTCTTCTGCTTCGAGCTTCTTTCTCTTCTGCTCCAACCTTTGTAAAAGTAAACACAAAATACTCAGTGATAAAGCATGTCCCTGGAAACTGAGACAATATATGAACTGGGTGACATTACAAAGTGGCATAATTGTGTTCTCTGTGTTGCTTCCTGTTCAGTTCCTAACAATACCCAATATTTGGGCTGCTTTCTTTTGGCAGCTGAGCACTGAGCTGACATTTTGATGGCACTATTTATTGTAACCTCAAGGTCTCACTCCTACGTGGTAATGTTCATCTCAGAGCCCATCACTGTACATGTGAAGTTAAGGTTATATTTTCCCATTCATTCTACACTTACCCACACTGAATTTAATTTACCATTTCATTGTCTAGTCACTCAATTTCATAAGGTCTTGTGATTCTTCACCACTTGCCCTCATCCTTACTGCCATGAATAAATTTGTATCATCTGCAAATTTGTTTGGTTCAGTACTCAGCTACCTTTCCAGGTCAATTACAGGTATGGGAAGAGTAGCAGATTACAGTGCGGATCGCTGTGGTACTCCACTTGTAGGCTTCCTCCGCTGTGCAGCCTTGACCATTTACCACTAATTTCCGATTATGTCTCTAAACCAATTCTGTTGCTGTGCAGAGACCTCTATTTTGCCATGGGTGCTTAGTTTCTTTAAAAGCCTTTGGCGAAATACTTGTCAAAAGCTTTTTTGAAATCCATGTAGGCTGTGTTGACTGGATTGCTGGTTTCACGTGTTTGTTTGAGCTATTCAGAGAATTGGGTTCATTTTGTAGGACTTCACTTAATGAAAACTGAAATTTGATTTTTCTTAGACATGTGCCCAGTTAGTCTTTTTTTTATTATAGTTTCTATTACCTAGCATATAGATGTCAGGTTTGCAGGTGTCCATTCCCCATGAGCTTCTTGGGGACTTGTGTTAGAATTTGGCAGCACATTAGCCACAGCAAGGCACTGTGGAGAGGGATGATACGTTCTCATTAGTAATTCAGCTATTCCAGCTTTTCACTTTTCACTCTCAGTGAATGGTGTCTGATGCCAGCCATTTGTTACTTCATGCAGAGAAAGGACTCGGGGTTTTTCCATATACTTCTGTAACACCCAGCACAACAGGGTTCCTTGTACCCAGTAACACAATAGTAGTAATAAATTTAAATGAGATCAGTTGTTAAAAGTTGGGTTTAGAAAATGCAAGTCTTGCTTCTGCTGTTATTTGCAAGTTTTGGTAACATACTATTCTGATTTGCTTTGTTTGATTTTGTACATTTTTATTTTCCTTACTGGTGTTTGACAGAATTATGCAAACTGCTGAAGAACAGGCAAGATTTCACTTACAGAGAATGAGACTTTTAAAATCCTGAAAATTCATAGAGTTGTCATTTCAGTTAAATAAATCCGAGATGTCATTTGAAACCGTGGTACTCTAGAAAGGAAGTAGTATTTTTAATTTGGCAATTTCCTTTTATTAAAAACACATATGGCCTCCATCAGTAATTATCAGTCGTAAATTACATTAGACAAATTTTGGCTTGTGGGTAATAAATATGTGACAGCACCATGTGTGCTTTCTGAGTGAAGCTTTTGTGATGCTTCAGTTTTGGGGAATATTTCTTTGACATTCCTCATTACGCAGTTCCCATTCAAAGCTGAACAAAGTTACAAATTGTATAAAAAAAAAAAAAAGGAGATGTTTATGGTCACAATCTACCATTTCTTTAGACAGAGCTGTGTCAGTGTTTGTATTATAAATTCAGATTTTAGGGATTTGAAAATGGTTTCTACTCACACTAGGCTGAAATTTTGAATCTGTCAGGTTTCTAAATTCTTTTAACTCCCTGAAGTGGGGTTCTCACCCCACAAGGCAGAAGAATATTGCAGGTAAAATGCTTGACAGCAGGTCCTTTTGCTTCTTGAAAGCAAAGAGCAGTAAAGCTCCTCAGGTGTTTGCAGAAGTTTAGGCATGATTTTACTGCAGAGGTCTGCTGAGGAAAGCTCTGTCCCACTCTGTCTGTGGAAGCAGAGCAAAAGATTGTCTGTTCTTGTGTTTTTATCTTACAAAAATGGGCTTTGTGGTGCTTTATACAGTCCCACATGATGTGAAAATTGGCAGCTCTGATCCTCCAACTTCACTTTGCTCTGTGTTTCACATCCTGTCAGTCCTCAGTGGGAGAAATGACTGATTCTCTTTTTCTTCTGCCGTGGGCGTTCAGGGGCCTGAGTTATGATTCATCGCAGACAAGCCACTCAGTCTGATACTCCATCATGCTCGTACCGGAGGAATGAGGAAAGAGTACCGGTGTAACTGGGATTACAGATTTTTTCCAGTTATGCTTAAGGACTTTGCCAATTATGGGAAGAAACAGTTTCTGTATTGATATGTTTTCAGTTTTTCAAGATGCAAGCAGGAAAGGTGAAGATAGAGAAAAACAGGGCAAAAATCACTTGGTAATGAGGTAAAATGAATTATAAATAATACATGGAACTAACATAACGGACTTAAAGGGTTAGTCAGGTTAAGATTAAATGAAAATGTACCTGTAGAATTATATAGAACTGCTTGGTAGTGATTTTGTTCCTGTTCTTTTGTCACTTACTGTGCGCAGACCAGGAAACTGAAGTACTCTTATAATTCTTCACCACATAAGGAAATACAGTGTAAAAGAATTGCCAAGTTTTACTCCAACCCCACTTTTTTAATGATAAGTACACTCACTTGAATAATTTCGGGGTTCAGGAAGACTTCCCCACATCCCTCCCCACTGTATTCAAAATGTATAGAGAAATCTTCTGGGGTTTGCCTTCAGAAAAATCCTGTTGGCAAAATATCTTCGTAGTGTCAGAAACAGGGCAGGGAACAAGTTAAATAACAGCACTCCAATTTGCTTGGACACTGGCAAGATCCAGCTGTCAGAATTGGTATTAAGGAAAAAAATTCTTCACGAGTCTGAATGACAGAAATATTTGAGGACTTTCTTCCTAGGTTTTACTTTCAGTAAGAATCACCTGCTAGGATTACAGAGGCATATTACACCCATGTTAAATCTAGTTCATTAGAGGGATCTTGAGCATTGATCTTCTGGGATCTATATGATAATAATTTGGAAAAGTGTAGGAGAGAAACTCTTTAACGAGTATTTTTGAAGTTTGTTTAAAACATAAAATAGAGGTAGATATGGAAGAAGACACTAATTACTTTTTAAGAAAAGAACAGCAAAGTGGGAATTTAAGTTAGGATCATAAGAGGCATTGTGTAGAAGATGGTCTGGTCTTTGGGAGCTTTCTGAGGATATGCCAGTGACAGGCACGAGCCGTACACTTATGCATACCAGCAGCTCATGACACCTAATTTAGTAGAAGCATTGCCTTCTTTGTGTGTAGCAGGTCTAACATAAGACTGTGTATGTCCACACATATACTTTTTCACACCTTATTCTAAGATAACAGATGTTGATTTTCAGATTTGGTATCAGGCATGGTATTTTCTGGCCACAAAGTGGCCACTTTGTACTTCCTTTCTAAGTATATAATAATAATGACTATAGAAATAATAATGAAGCACTGTGGGTGGAAGTGCTGTTGGAGTTGCTGTAGGGAATAAGAGACCTCAAGCACAGATAAACTGTGTGTGACTGTAAAATAATTTTAGCTCATAGTCTATGTGCTAGCTAGATTTGCAGCCCAGTGGTTAATTCAGTCAGACGTCTGCTGCCCTTCAAGGCCTGGCTGAAGTCTTTTGGTGATTTGCCTCCTTTTCTCAAGCTCCCACTTCGATGCACAGCAGCAGGCCAGCCTAGCTCGCAGCCAGCACGCTTTCTGCTCCAGAAAGGCATTTGGTGAGGAGGGTAACCAAGGCCAAGCTGTGTGAATTATTCTTCAGTCACAGTCTGCTCCCAGCCGCCCTCTTTCCTGGCAGCAAGGGAGCAGGCAGATACTGCGTTGGGCACAAACTCTGCTCATGCACAGTAGTCACTGTGTACAGGTTTAGTAAATCCAGGTTTTCTGGGAAGTACTATGCTTTCTGCCCTGGCTGTGCACTTGCGGTCTGGTTGATCGTCTCAGGATCGACCTTATTTGGCGGTGTGTTTACAGCCTGCAGACGGTGCTACTCCTGCTGTGGTGTGGAGTTGAAGCTCACTGTGGTGGCTGATGTGGCTTGATGGGTTCGTTGCCAAATAGTTTCAGTGGTGACGCTGAGAATGGTTTCTACACTTCACTGATGTAGGCACTACTTCCTTAAAATGTAGACTGGGAGAACAACTAGGAGATTCCTCCTTTTTGCCTGTTTATTTTAGGTCTTAATAGACTTAAGTATTTCAGGACTCTGTAGTAAAATAAATGCCTGAGGGAGCCTGAAATGTTCACACATAACTAGGGCTGGCAGGAGAACAAGAATTCAGTGTCATGAAAAATTTAGCAGGCTTGGCGTTCGCCTTGATGAGGAACTAAACACAGTTCTTCAGAGACTGTAATAAAAAAAAAGGGAGAATAAGTTGCTCTGCTATTAGCTGTGGGCTCATTAACTGGGGCACTCATCTGGAAGGTAGGAGACCCAGACTTAATCCTCTGACCTGAATCAAGCAAAACATTCAAGTGTCTTTTCTCTGGTTAGCTGCCGTCTTTGCCCATTTGTCTCTCTCACATGGACCAAAAGCTGAGGTAACTATCTGAGATGCCTCTCCAGTAGCGGGTAGGAATAAAGGTAGTTCTGGGTGTCTTCATATTGAAGAGCCTGGAGTTGCTGTTGGTGAATGGTTGTGGGATAGTCCATAAAGAACTGCCCAACTGTATCTACTTAGGCCATTGTTTTGTAAATGTCTTGAGTTTGCTTTCATCAAAAATAAGCAATAACATTACCAGTAGTACCTGTGTCTTTATGTTATTTCATGTACACGTCCCAAAATGCTGTAGTTTCTAAGTATATTTTAGTATGCCAGTGGGTTTACATTAAGTGGCATAATTACTTAACTAGTGCTACATTCAACACTTCCACACATTCTTGTCTTGCTAATTTTTAGTAGAATTTTAATAGAACAAATTAATGAATTTTTAACAGAAAAGTGTCTGAAACCTTTTACTTGTGATGTGAGGCAAAAAAGAAGGAGTGTCCATTAATGAAAAGGGTGTATGGAAATAAAAGAGCAAGCAGATGTAAGACGGAAGCAGAGGTAGAGGTTTCCTTGGCTGTAAAAAGGAAGGCTGAGACATTGGGAAGCCTTGTCTCTAAAAGGTCATGGATGTAGGTGGCTCTGCCTTAACTTTACATATGTTGTGCAGTTCTCAGAGAGATGTTGCCTGCCAGCTTCTCAGCATTCCGTTCTTAGCTTTTGCAGGGAATAGGAGGCATTCAACAAAAAAATACAGTATTTTGAAAGAAAAAGAGGAGAGAACATGCATTTCTGCCCTCAAACTGGGATCCTGGTAGGAGATGCCTGAAGCAATAAGATAATTTGGTTCACTCTGTCCAGCAATTTTGCATTCAACCAGCATGAAAGCCCCTCCTTCAAAGCCTGTTTTTTTGTTTTGTTTTGTTTTTATGGATAACATCAATGAAGGCTAATTTGAGCTGGGGTTGGGAGGGAAAGAGCTGGATGCAGTTTAATCCAATAGATTCCATGAAAACAGACTGTAACCATAAAAACGTCAAATAAAGCAGTTGTGTTGTATATTATTGTTTATAATGAATTGTTTTCTGCTTTTTCTGCTAATCAGGCATTTTCATAAATGTATTTTCCTTCCAAATGGATATGTTATTATTCCCATGGAGCAGCTGTGGTAACATATTGTACTTGCATGTTAGGATTTTTTTCTTTCAAATGGAATGACGTATGAGTCATTTATGCCTAAAACATAGTAAAACTTATTATACCATCGTTCATATCCCATCTTCTGAGATAAAGAGATCCAAAAAGGCACTTTCAGTGAAAGCTGGATTCCTGAGAGTTTGCATGGGGTGATGAATGTTACGGGCTGATGCATCACATTTATTCAGAAGAAATTTGTATATAGTTCTTAATATTGCTGCCTGCTCACCTCAGCACACATCATCTTAACATCAGTGTGGCAGAGGGGTTTGTATTAAACTGCACTGATTAACAGCCTCCTCTATTTCACGGGATCTGACTTTGAAGTATTTGTGATTTGTTTTCTACTTGTGGATGTAAAAATCCTGACCCAGAATGGATTTAGCAGGCTGTAACTGCTTCAGAGACAAATAATGAATGGTATCTGCATCAAAAAACATGTAATGAATGACTGTTTGGACCACTACCATACCTCAAAGATGAATAACATCCAAAAAAAAGAAAGCATCTCAGATAACTGAGGAAGAAAGCTAAGACTATTCCTTTGTCTTTATCTCTTCATGTAGAAACCATGACATTTCAAGTGTAGGAGGCTAAATTAAGTACCATGCAGTAACAGCAGCTGCATCAGAAAACTGCATGCGTGCTAGGCATTAACATGCCAAAGGACAAAATGAATGAAATATGGGTAAACCTGACTTCAGTTCTGTGTTTCAGTTCTTCTCAGTGCTTATAAATTACATTTTAAAAGGTCTACTCCTTTCAGAACACGTATGTTTATCTTATAAGTGTTCCTGCATAATCTCTTCCTTACATAGTGCTACATAACCAAGCATCATATAAAATTAGTTACTTTGTGTTGATATGAATGCAGATGAAGTCAAGCCGTTAGTTGACTTTTTCAGGGGCCACTCTTATAATTGGTTGCATTACATCTTTTTATAAAAGAGGCACTGTTTGAATACAAATGTAATCTTGGCCAAGAACCTGTTAAAAAGTGTCTTTTTCAGAGGGGGGAAAAATGAGTAAAGTAAGAAATTTGTTCATGTATTTCCTTATCAGTAAGTACTTTGATAGATGTTTTGGCAGTAGAGATTTATGAAGGTTGATGTGAGGGAGTGGATAATCTTGGAAAGCACGTGCTATAAAGTATATGGGGAATTTTAGTTTTACAGGGCAGGGCTTCCAGCCTAATTTCTTTAAGGGCTTTCTGTGTAGTAATTGGTTTTTATCTGGCAGGTTTTACAGGTATGGAGGGGGCATCTTGAAAGTAGAATGCTTCAACATTAATAATTTTTCAGGAACTCAGAGGCTTACACAGCTTCTGCTGGCGACCCTACTGTTCAGCTGAAGAGCAGTTGTTTTCAGAGTTTGCAAAGCACTCAGATGAGAATTTCCTTTCATCTCTTTTCAAAGAGATGGATAATAACCTCTGCCTGTCAGCAGATATGGATGGCCCAGCTGGCATTTCCCTTGTCCTTGGACAAAGGCCCAAGGATTCTGGAAGCAGCTTGGTAAAGAGGGTTTGTTACCCTTGGCTCCAGTCAGGCGTAAACAAGTATTTTCTCTATTTTGGAATTTTCTTTATATGTATTTTGGCCCAATCTTTTGGGCCTTTTCTATTTTCATTGAGATGAAAGCTCTTCGCAGTAATAGGTATGGTTTACTTTACTTTGGTTTTTTCTACTCTGAAGTGGTCAAATTGGCAAAGAAATAAAGATTAAGTTGCTAGTGCTGGATTTTAAAGCTAACATTTAATGAAACTTTACTAGAACCCCCTTTTGTTCATTATCTCATAACTTTATGAAAAGCACTTCTGGAGTGAAATTTTCCATGTTTAGTGTGAGGCCAAAGGGATTTTTTTTTGCTTCCGTTCAGCATTTTCTGAACTACCTAAGCTAATGTAAGGGGTTTGTATATTTTTTAAAGAAATATTAAGTCTGTATTCTTCTGAACTCAAATGGATAACTAACCTTATTTGAATTTTTTTGTTTTAAATTGTATATATAGCTATAGCACTACCGAGTCCTGCCAAATGTAAACACAGATAAAATGTTAAAAAATTAGAAGCTACCAAATAGAGGGTTTATATAACTAGTCAAAAAATATTCTTCTTAGATAGCAATAATTTCTTACGGTGGAAGAGTGAGTAAAAATACACAACTTAGTAGTACTTCACAAAATTTTCTCACCAGTTAAAACATTATTGTTTATGTATTCAGGTTTTCTGTTTAATGCTGAATTTTCAGAGACATCTAAATAAAGAGTCCAACTTTCTCTCTGTTCTCAGAAGTCTACAGTTTTTATTGTTCTTGGTTTTCTAAATCATCCCTCAGTGAGACTTCGCTTTGTCAAAAATCTGGCCCTAAAATGCCACCTCTGGCCCATTTCAACACTGCTGCCTTAGCAGCTTTGGTAGCGAGCTGACTTCGGTGATCATGCAGTGGGTTTTCATTTAAGCTTTTCAGCTTCCTGCCTGTGGTGGCCTATTTGTTTCTAAGGTAGAAACATTTTCTCCACATGGGCAAAGCTGATAAGTTCTCTTCCAGCAGAGAAATAAATTACATACTAGATGTAATGAGACATCAATGTCCAGTAAATGTCCTGTTGCTTGCAAGAGTGTTACTGTGTGAGACAACAGTCAATAATTTTCTGGTAATTCTCTAATTCCTCCTCTCCCCAAAATTCCTTTGTTAAAGAGTTACATTTAATGTAGCAGAAAAAAAGCCCTAGCAAGGAACAAAACTTGAAAGTGCAGCAGGAAGAGAAGGGCTTTTGAAAATGAAGCAATGAAGAGCTAACAAAAATACCTACTCAGTTGTTTTACCTTCAGGCATATGAAGCCTATGAAGTTCAAGGCTTCTTCACTGGTTAGGTGAGTTTGATGTTTTGTTGTCAGGACTTTTTTCTCCTTTCTCTTTGCTAAATGCACGTTTTTTAAGCATTTCGTAGTTCTTTAGTTTTATGGGAAGTTTTATTGGGAAAACTCAGGGTGCCAGCAGCGTGATGTTTTAGTTCATATGGAAGGCTCTGGCAGCAGTGCTGTTCATTCTGATGGCTGCCCAACAGCGTGCTGTGCTTTGTAGAGCTGTGCTGGGAGGCACACGGAGCTCACGGGGGCACATGCCAGTGTCGGGCAGCTTTTAATCAGAAGCTGGTGAAGATGGCAACAGTCATTGCATCCGTCTTCCTCCTCCTTTTTTTTTTTTTTTTTGCTATGCCACAGCCCTGATCTTTTGAAATAGGCAGTGTTCCTAAAAGGCACATGCAAATGTGGATATAAATGACCACACTAAACAAACTAATTGGTTAGAGCGTGGTGATAATAACACCAAGATCGCAGGTTTGATCCCCATACAGGCCAATAACTGAAGAGCTGGGCTCGATGATTCTTGTGGGTTCCTTCCACCTCAGGATATTCTATGTGATTATGTATTGAATCGTGTATTGAGAAATCAAATTAGTTTTGTTGTTAAGTTTGATAGAACACTTTTTCTCTAGTTTGTTATATTTGTTCTCATCTCTCAAAATCTCTAAATTGCTGTGTTTCATTCTAAGAGAACAAGTCATATTCAGTGATCTGCAAGCATAGGCAATTCAATGTCATTAAGAGCATCTCTGGATGCTTTGTTTCAAAGATGTGGTTCCCTTTATGGTGGACTGCACGGCAGTGGCCACACTGGTAGCAAACGTAGGCAAAACTGGTATCCTTGTCATTGCTTTCACTGCTTTTCTCATAGAGGACCCCATAGAATTAAGAAAAACAAATTTAGTTAATTAGTATTTGATTTCATTCATCTTTAGACTGCTTCTTACAGGGGTGGGAGGAATAAGGGTTAGAAATTACCTGATTCTAAAAACTGAATGATTTGTGAATCATTCTCAGAAGATTTATTTCCTTTTTTAAGAAGCCTCTCTCCCACTCCCTTCCAAAAAAACCTTCAAGTTGTTCTGTGTTCTTCAAGATGCATTTCCTGTCCTATTCCAAAAAGACTTTTTCTGCTGTCCTGATTTAGCCCAAAGCAACTTTGATAATACAAAGTACATCGACTACCACAGAGTCAGGCTGGAAGAATGATAAACCAGATATGACATGGCTCAATCCATTTCACCTCTAATAATAAAAAGTCATGGATAAGAAGAACAAAGACGCGTTTCTTCAAAGGTTACTTTTTTAGGTGATTACTCTTTATGAATTGCCATCTGAAAGAATATCAGTATCCAGAAAAATTACAGTCTTTTACAAAGGTCAAAATTGAGAGTGGAAACTTGGTCATCTCTTCAGCCTCATCACTGAGTGAATATAAGAATGCAGAGGCTGAGAGTGGTTCTTCATACATCCATTATAGTACCTGCCAGCAGCTCCGGTTTTGGTGCTTGGTCCCATTTCTGGAAACACAGGGGAAAAAATAATTGGAGAATTTTTTTTCCTGGCTTTAGCTTGTGTATGTGATGTGTTCGTAGTATGGGTTTTTTGAACATGAAAATCCTGACAGATTTTTGAGAAGGACTGCACACCCCCCCTACTCAAGAGATCTCTGCTGCCCTTTCCCACCCCTGTGTACTGATCAGTGAGGCAGCAAGCCCAGGCAGATGTGCTCAGCCATTCAGGGGGCTGTGACTGAGGCAAAAGCCACTGGCCATAAATGGGTGCATTTTGCATTGCATTGCATTGATACCTAGCTGTGCAGATGTGCCTGCATGTAGAGAGACAGTGCACCTCTGCAGTTTGGCCGCGTTTAAGCAGACACCGACTCAGTGCCTGGGGTAGGAAAGGGCCAGGTCTGTGTGTGAGTCACACGGGTCCAGATGGGGACCCCAGGAGCTTCCCTGCCTGCACAGTTCGAGTGCTGTGTGGCCTTGGAGACTTTCTGGCCATGATGCTTCAGCTGCTGTGTGCTTGCTGCCAGGCCTTGCAAGTTGGTCTCAAGTGGTACCCGACTTGGCCAAAACTGTGTGTGTGACTTGTACAGCTGAGTTGGTGGCTGAGCTGGTGTTGTTGTCTTCTGACTGTACTGATGAGACTCCTATCACAAGGCTAAGGACCCTGAATCCCAGCAGATTCTAATGGAGAGGTGACATTTTCATGTGAGAACTTTTGCATCTCAAATGAAGATAGGAGTTAATCAAAATATTTTGCAATCTGGCATTGATTTCAGCTTGCTTCTGTCAAAAACTGGACCTCCAACTCACCAAAAAAGAAGAATCTTTTACTAAAAATACAGAGATCTATCACTTACTAAAGATACAGAGACCTATCACTTAAAATGATTTTCTGAGGATTTTCACTCTTCTGGAAATAGCTTTCTGTTCCCTTTCCAAGGTTTTGCATGCCCACTTTTCATTAATATTGAGAGAAATAAAGTGCAAGATTCAGGTGAGTTGAACAGAATAGCTCCTGAAAAGTAAAACCTAGATATTAGAGGTGCTTGAGGTTTTAGTTCAGCTTATGGACTTTCTGCCTAGGTGAGTGGATCTTTGCTCTGCACCTGTCTCTGAAGCTATGAGGTAATTCTTTTTGAAAATAATAATAGTAAAAAATAATTTAAAAAAGTAAGAAGAGCAATTCACTTTTGTGAGGATACTTTGTCTGTTAAGGCTCAGATTTTGCAATTTCTTTACAGACAGAAACTCCCATTTAAAGCAAAGATGAGCAGTGCCTGAACTCAGGATTGAAGAAGGAGCTGTTGTGGTCATACAGTCTGACCCCTGAAAGAACAGGGCACTCCTTTTCATTTAGCAATCTGCTGAGCAGCAGCTGTTAACTTTCTGAAAAAAAACCAAAATACTTCAAAACACAAAGTGTTTGCTTCAGAAATGAGTGTCAGTTCTAATGCATAACCATTTTTCTCAAGAAATCTTTCTCTTTTTCAGAAGATAATTACCAGCTTTATATTACAGACTGTGGTTATTATACTACTCTTCCAAGAGGGAAAAAAAATTACAATATTTTAGGCCAGTATTTCTCTTGCTTTCTAATGGATTACTTTTGTTTTTCAAATCAATGTCCTTTGATTATGGTCTTATAAAGTTTCAGCTTTCACAGTCTACAGAAGTAGTTGCAACTTTGTGAGTAATAATACATGTCAAGATAATGCATCTGTTTTGTTTAGAAATACTAAATTTCCAAGGAAATCTAGGGAAACCAGATGTCATTTATGTTTAAGGTTTGCATTTGACATACAGTCACAATTTATCAGCACTCAGAAGAATTTGAAATTTCAAAAGTACACCTACCAATTCATGGGTAAAAGGGTCATTATCCATTATGTGTACAAATACAGCAAAACAAAAACAGTTAAGTAGAGAATCCACAGTAGACTGTTGTTTTTATGCATTTGAAAGAGTTATTTTTGAAAGAATTCTTGGCACGTAGTTCTTCTCACTGCAGTGTTTTTCACTATAGATGGATTTATACACTCTTATTTATATATGTGTATATATTTGAAAGACTGCTTATGCATGTATTTCCTTGGGGAGATCTTTCTTCACAGTAACTGCAGTGGTAGACAGTGGTGTAAGTAGATGAAAAGACCTGTGTTGGTTACGAATAATTGTTCTTTGTGTGCTATGCCACAGCACTTTTTGGTAGTTCCATTTGCATGTAGAGTATTAATTAAGAGATAACTGTCACTGCAGGTTGGCTGCAGAAGGCTGCAGGATCCAGCAGAGAGATAAATGCCAATGCCAAGTCATACAGGTTGGAGAGCATACAGGGAGTCCGTAATAAAAAATGAGTTTACAATTAAAACTCACTAATGACTAAATTAATGTGTTCTATGCAGAGACAAGGAGGTCCAAAATCTGGTCATTAAGCATTGTATATACCAAGTGTGGGGTTTGGGGTGTTTTTAGGGGGCTTTTTTTGGTCAATCTGCACGTGATGCATTGGAAACTGAAATTTTGGATGTGATCAGTAAATTTGTTAGGAGGGTATAGGTGCCCTTCTTAACAAAAGTGTGTTACAGCTTTCAGCTCACTGGGAAGTCCTAGAACAGATTGCAAAGAGTCATCTCAGCTTGATTCAGAAGGCCTGTAAGTGTCCTTCATGTTAGAAAGTGTTTTGGTTTCTAATTAACTGAGCCAGAAGACATGTTATTTTTGACCTTCAAAAAGCACTGATCTTATCCCAGTTTTAAAAGATTCGTTAAATTGTTTTATTAAAAAGAAAAAAAAAAAGGCAACCTGTCTTTTTCCTGTTGTGAGGAGCAAAGTACGAAATGGATATATATAGCTACTGTTAGTGAGCCATTATATGTATAACATATTTTTCCACAGTATGGGGTATGTTTTTGGGTTTATATGACATAGTAGTGCCATTTAATATAACATGAAATCTTCATTTCCATTAACTCATCAACAAAAATCCCATTAATTTCAGTAAAGAAAAGAGGTATCTACCTTGCAATTTGTAATTTAGTAGCATTTTCTTACTGACAGTCAGTAAGTACTCCTTACCACTAAGTCAAAATAAGATTCTGCTTCTGTGTCTTTGAGATGCAGATACAGGAATTTTTTTTTCTTCAGTCTCAGTGACACGGGGTGCCAAGACTATGAAATTAAAAATGCACTGTTCTGCCATAGTTACACAGCCTAAACAGAACTGTCTGCTCTTGCATTGCCTTAGCAGCCAGCAGAAGTTGTATGTAAGTTATGTATAGGATTTATCCGGCCTGATTGAGATTAAAATAATGGCCCTTCAGATTTTTTATAGAGAAATTACTTTTTATAAATATGTAACTCACAATGCATCTTATGGAAATAAATTGATAATGGCAGGTTTTGAGAGGCAATATAGATATATGAACAAAAGTTCTTCATTAAAGAAATCCATGAGGCAACAAAAGCTTTACACATTTTCAAGATTGTGCTTTAGTTCAGGAAAGTTTTTGCTGCTTCATGAATTATAATCAGAAAAGAAAATAAACAAGGTTTTTCCTTCTTCTTAGTGTCATATTGCCAGCAAAAACTTTAGGAGTTCAGTGGAAAGTTTTCATAAGTACATGTGTTTTAGGGCTCCTCAGAGACTTTCTGGGTCATCTATTTCAGCCCGCCCACCCTGCAACAGCAGGAGATCATTACTACTGCTTCTCTTCCATCCTACTGTTCTCTTAAATGACATATTCCAAAAGCGTCCAATACTATTTTCTTTAAAATATATCTAGTGCAGTTCATCTCTGCACCCTTTTTTGTTTTTGAAGCAAAGTGCTTCTTTAGCATGTGATGACCAATAAAATATGAAAGCTGAGCAGTTTTTTCATTCATTCTTCATTATACCATGCAGCTAATAGCTTTTTCTTCTTCCTTTAAAGGAAACTCGTACATGACTGTAAGCTGTGGGCTCTGTCCAGGTGGGAGTGCCCCTGAGGCTCTGGGGTTAAAGGCACAGCTCTGCCCTGCTCTGTCCTCAGTCTTTCCCACACTCTGCAGCAGCCCCACTCCGCTTCCCTTCTCTCATACCCATGTTGTTAGGCAGCAGTAATTGCCAGAGGCTCAGCCTTAGACTTAGTTAAGCCTTAATATGCTTAATATAGAAATTCTCATGCAATGCTACCAGTCCATTGATGGCAGTCTTCACCATTGTTTATTTGCTATCTTTTCGTGGGTTGCACTTACCTGTGCCTTTGAGCTTTCCCTTATGTGACATCAGCTCTGCTTCCAACTGTTAATTTGTGCTGTCTTTAAGATCAGTGCTGATCGTGGCACAGAACAGTACAAATTTTTTTAACACAGTTACCTTGCACATATGTATTTAATGTATCCATTATTAGCTCAGGTGTATTTTTAATATGTTCTACAGCCAGTTTTCTTTGGGTTTTACTTTCTTCGGGGACTCATATAATTTCCTTAGCAAATTTATTCACCTCTTTACATATTGCTATGTTGAATCTGTTCTTGCTGGAGTTTGTCTATATTTTCTGAAAAATCTTTTTGCATTTTCATGAGAGAGAATTTTTTTAAGTACGTAAGTACATTTGGAGTCATGTTTTGTCAGTTATGAAAATTACAACAAACTAAAATGTGTTGATCCTCATAACTGACCAAAAACGTGAGATTTAAGCACTCTTAAGTCAAAAATACTTGCCTGTTAAAAATAGCTTACTCTTGTATCAAAGTCACATAGTAAACATGGGACCTTTTCCTGTTTTTTAAAGACAGGGAAGAAGGTCAAAGCAGAACAACAGAAATTTTTTCTAGACGTATACCAAAGAAGAAGAACGGGGAAAGAAAATCAGCAGTTGTATCTTTGTGATTTTTCTTAGAATGAAGTATTCTTTGCATTGTGTGCCTCTATGCTGTATGGAAAATATAATTGGATTTTGTCATGCTTAATGATTTTTATGATTTATAAATGTGTTTAAGACTTCAGTAACAGATATTACCAAATATTTTTAAATGTCTTTCATTGCATATTAAAAAAAAAATTGGAAAGAAATATGCACATCATTTATGATTCCTCTGGAAAGTGTGTTAAGTTTTTGGGTGGCTTTTTTCCTAAGGTGCAGCTTATTCTATAAATGGCAGTATAGACAGCTATCTATCTTTGCACTTGGAATCAAAGAGGAGTTTGCTGCAGAAATCTGCCAGTGCTGGATGAAGCTGTACAGAAATACGTGTCCCAGCTGGTTGGCCTAGGGTTCTTGTGAAAAATTGGATCATACTACAGCTAGCTCCCTTTTCTCTGCAGCCCATGTAACTTTGTGACAAGAAAGCAACAAAAGGAGGGCTAAGGAGAATAGCCATCCTTTACTGGACAAAGGATGAGGAAGAAGCTGAGGTAACTTAATGCCTTCTTTTCCTCAGTTTTCAATAGTAAGACCAATTGTCCTCAAGGTACCCAGGCCCCTGAGCTGGAAGACAGGTACATGGAGCAGAATAAAGCCCTTGTAATCCAAGGAGAAATTGTCAGTGACCTGCTACACCACTTAGGCACACTCAGGTCTACAGGCATCAACCCAAGGGTACCAAGGGAGCTCACAGAGGAGCTCACCAAGCCACTTTCAATCATTTACCAGCAGTCCTGGTCAATCAGGGAGGTTCCAGGTGACTGGAAGTTGGCAAATGTGACACCCATCTACAAGAAGGGCCAGAAATGGGACCCAGGAAACTACAGGCCCGTCAGCCTCACCTCAGTGCTGAGGAGGTTGTGGAGCAGATCATCTTGAGTGCCATCTTGCAACATGTACAGAACAATCAGAGGATCAGGCCCAGACAGCATGGGTTTACGAAAGGCAGGTCCTGGTTGATCAATCTGATCTCCTTCTATGACAAAGTGACCCACTCAGTGGATGATGGAAAAGCTGTGAATGTCATCCATCTGGTTTAGTAAAGCCTTTGACACCATTTTCCACAGCATTCTCCTGGAGAAACTGGCTTCCCATGGTATGGGTGGGTGTACTCCTTGCTGGGTTAAGAACTGATTGGATGGCCAGGCCTAGAGAGTGATGGTTAATGGAGTTAGATCCAGCTGGTGGCTGGTCACTTGTGGAGTTCTCCAGGGCTCAGCACTGGGGCGAGTCCTGTTTAAATTTTTTATCGATGATCTGGAGGAGGGGATCGAGTGCACCATTAGTAAGTTCCCAGATGGCACCAAGTTAAGCAGGAGGGCTGGTCTGCTGGAGGATAGGAAGTTCCACAGAGGGATCTGAACAGGCTGGATCAATGGGCTAAGGCAATTTGCTTTGTTCAACAAGGCAAAGTGCTGAGTCCTGCACTTGGGTCACAACAACTCCATGCAATGCTACAGGACTGGGGAAGAGTGACTGGAAAGCTGCCTGGCAGAAAACGACCTGGGTGTGCTGGTCGACAGCTGACTGAACGTGAGCTAGCAGCATGCCAGGGAGGTTTAGCTTGAATATTAGGAAAACTTTCTTCACTGAAAGAGTTATCAAGCATTGGAAAAGGCTGCCCAGGGAAGTGGTTGAGTCACCATCCCTGGAGATATTTAACGGACACCTAGATGTGGCACTTAAGGACATGGTTTAGTGGTGGACTTGGCAGCGCTGGGTTAAAGGTTGGATTAAATGATATAAAAGTTCTTTTCCAAATTAAATGATTCTATGATTCTAAGGCCTGCCTGCCAGAATTAAGTTTATTTATAAAAAGTTGCGTAATTTCCTAGTGGTAATCACTTGATTTTGACAGTAGCAGAGATTTATCCCCACTGAGTGTAATAGTGGGAGCTCTGCTCATAGCCTCACGCTTCCACTCCACACCTGACCGACAATGTTTTCTGAACTGAGAAGCTCAGTAAGCCAGAGCAACCAAGTGATGCTCATTCTGAGTTGCTACTCGTCAGTGTAGCGCACTGTCAACTAGCCACATAGCACTGAGACAATTAATTTGAATAAATGAGGGATTTTAGAAAGCCATTAAGGTACCTTGGACATGACACCTTTTCAGGCAGTAGGATATTTTTATGATTATGGTTTGTGCAATCAAGGCTCTGTTGTGTCTGAAAATTAATGAGTGTAAATTGAGAAGGAGAGAGGAAGCAGATTGAGAACAGTGTTTTGCATAAGATCCAAAGACATTACTGAGATGTTGACTTCCTTCAGACAATATATATATACACACCTGGAATATATTATTGTAGCTCTCTTCTCTAGTCAGAGAAGTCCAAAGCAAGTAAAAGGAGATTTGTTCCAAGGTAGAAAAAAGAAAAATTTAAAAAAAAAACCAGAAACAAATGTAAAACTAAATTGTATTTGAACCCCACCCTCCCACACTGTTAACTAATATTAGAACTATTCAAAAAATGAAATGTAATGGCTACCTAAATCAGTTTGTGTATATCATAAATAATGTATTAAATACTCTATCAAGAAATAACCACAAATGCGGGTTACTGATGCAAGCAATGTAAAAAATCAAAGTGTAGCAATAAAATCTGTTGGCACTTTGTCTCGAACTAGAAAATGTGCCCGCTTTCTACTTCCAAATTCACAAGTTGAGCCCTATAAAATGTCATTTCCCCATCCTTGTTATTTCCCTGACTTGGGTTTTACACAGGAGTTACTTGAGTAATAGTAAGTGCTCACTTTCCATCCGTAACCAAACCTGTGTCTTAAATTGGTAATAATAGTACATCTTGTGCTTCACTACAATAAGAGTTAAATGGCATGTTGGAAGTATTAAGCAAATGGTTTTTGGTGAGGCTGTCATGGTCTTTTTGCTAGGGAAGCCAATTGGTTTGGACTTGTCAATGCATTTTAGAGATATCTGAGATACTATGTGATGGGATAAACTGAATATGAAGGAAAAAATAATAATTAGCATGATTCTAGCAATGTACAAGGGAGATGGAGGGAAGGTAATTAAAGCTATTGGTGCCAATATGATTTATTGTATTAAACTTAACATTGAGAGGTGCAGCACCTCTCCAGCATAACCGTACTACTGAGTACCATAAAAATAAATCCTTACATGATGAAAAGAAGCTCCCTTCCTTCTATTTTAAGTTTAGATTCATAGTTATGAATGATAACCATGATGGTTAATCTAATTTTGGTTTTAACATAAATTATGTAATAAAGCTACTTCATATTCTGGTACAATTTCCCACCTACAGGCAACATAAAACTTTATTCAAAAGTAGTCCAGCAGTCTTATTCTCTCAGAGTAAGGTCTGTGCATACTAAAGACTTAAAAGAATCCATTTAGTCATAGGGTAAATAAAGTAACTCTTTCTCTGCTACATTCTGGATTATTGTTTCATTGAAGGACTAAATGCATTGTTATGGTATCCTAAAGCTTTATTTAAATCTGTCTTATTTCATGCTGCCATTAAGGTACTTTCAAGGTGCAGAAATGGATGTAGTCATTGTATATGCATGTTTTAAAACAGCTTGTACAGATGGACACAAGTTTGACAGGTGAAACATTTTAATAGGTTTTAAATAGAATATATATCTGAGAAACACTTCTGAAAATGAAAAATCCTGTCAGAGTAACTCGTATGGTAGAAATTTAGGGCGGTGAGTTTTGCGATATGTGAGCTTGGAAAACAGGTCCTGTTTCTTTCCTTTTCTGTATTATTTTCTTTCATAAATAGATTTTATGATGGGAGTGTCCCACTCAAAGAAGAAGCCCTGTGTGACAGACACTGTCCATTGAAATATCAAGTCATGGCATTGTGTTATGTTTTCTAAAACACTTAAACCAATTTATTACAGGCAATCGTCATTTTCTTTGTCCATCTCTTTTTATTATTTGAAGTAGACTATTCACCTTCTGGTAATGCAAAAAATAAACTATTTGTTTTTCATGTGATATCTTGATCCATATTTTAAATTTTTTTTTTATTTTTTTGTAGGTCCTCCCATGCCATCCTCCTCATCTAGTCCATCAGTTACTGAACATTTACACTCCCCTCCTCCATCACCCAATCTCCATGACAACCAGAGGTGGTTATTAAGTAATAATGCCAGCCAGCCAGTTCAGGACTCTGATACAGATGAGGACTATACTGCCAGCTCATATCTAGTACAGACCGGTACTAATCCAGTGTCTGTCCCAGGTCATGGTAAGAAGAGGACACTTTGTCCATAGTTTAAATACCCTTTTATTTTCCATCCTCCTAAGAAATTGTCTCATAAAAATGAAATATATCAAAATGACTTCATATTTTAAACTGCTTTTCCTTTAAATGTCACAAATTATGTCTCTGTTTTACTTTAGGATAAGCAAGAGTAGAAAATAACTTCTAATATGTAAAAGCTCATTTAACTAATTTTAACATGCAATACTTACATTAAACCATAGCCATTATTGATTTATTATGTAATGTAGTTTTTAGCAAGTGATTAACCTTTAGTTGTACTTTTTGAAGGGTAGGCTGAAGTTGGTTAAACTGTCATGATATTTAGCTTCAGAATAATGTAAAAGATATCATCAAGTTCAGCAGGCTCCAGCCGTTCCTTTGATTTCCTTCGGGAAGGAGAGCAGGATTTGTGTGTTACTGCATAAGGCACTCAATACTGAGAAAAAAGTTCTAGAGGAAGAAAGCTGTGTGATGACAGAAGGCAGTGGTGGCTTCTGAGATGTATGTTTCCATGTTTCTCATCCTCCCAACGAGTATGAGTAAGCAATGGGAGTGACATACTTAAAACACCAGTCCCTACTGATACATCATGCTCTAAGAAACCACATTTTTAACATTTTTTTTTTAATACAAAAATCCAGTAGCCAGAGGGTTTCATTTTTGTTGTATGGTGGAAGAGGTTTTCTTGGTGTAGGCACACAGGCACACTGGAAGAATAATTTGTTAATTCACACCCTTCTCCAGTAGATCAGCAAAGCTTGGAACAAGCTGCTCCACTAAGAACCATTTCTGTCCTTTGATTGTAAAGAACTCACCTGTGGAGAGTTTGGAGAACCACTAGGGGGAGTTTGGAGAAATATTTCTCTACAAATTGCACACCAGCTGGTTGTACAGAATTATTTTGCCGAGCAAAACACACTTTGAGCTTCTCTTCCTGGGTTGCAGTGGAACTTTGGTTTTGTGTCTGAAAGGCCAGTCTGCTAAGAGCAGTTGTGTATATGAATTTGATGCATTTGGATTAAGATCTTTAAAATTATTAGTGATAACTTTATTTTTGCATGTTCAATTTGCTCAATATTTAATCTGTGAAGAACTCCAAAAACTGGTAAAGGACTGTCATAATTAGGGTATATTATGAAGATGTCTCCTTTCTTTAAGAATATGAAATTTCTTAGAAAATGTATGCATTATCCAAAAGGTATCCTGCTTTAGTTCAAGAAGTCAATACATTTAGATTACTGTATCTACCAACCCTTATTTCACAAATGAAAAATGCAAAAGCAAGACAAAACTGCTAAAAATTTTGAATAGTTGGAATGATCTCCTTGCATCTCTTAGACTCTTAGGAAGCTAATTAGTGCTTATCATTCCTCTAGATTTGAGCATTTTTCTGCTTCTGAAATTCTGAACAGTTGCTTGCCAGTCGTAGTTTGCCGACCTTGAGGAATGTTCCTTAATCCATTTCATTCCAGACTAGCTAAATTAATTTCATCTGGTCCCATGCCAAGTGAAGTGTTGGCCTTTTAGCAGGACAAAATAAGGAGGGGTTTGATTACAAGTAGGACAGAAATTCAGACCATGGTGTGTGTTGAGAGAGTTGTTCTTTGTAAGACTTCGGCTAAGCAGAAGGGAAATGTGGTATACTCTGCAAGTATATTTTCATTTTCCCTTCCCCTCTCTCTTCCCACTGTGCTCCTCTATCTGCAGATGTCTGATACTCACCCCTTCAGTGTATATTTGTAGCAGAAGTGCTTGCAATTCCTGCTGTCAGAAATTAAATCAGTGATATTTAATACACTCATAGTCCAGTAGTGCTGGTAGTCATACAACACAGCTAATAATCTTTCTCTCCACAAGATTAGACTTGTTTTTAGAAGTGCTTCATCTTGCTAACCACAGATACTATATATATAGTGATTGCCATAATGTAAGTTGGGCTTGTTTGCTTTTCTACTGGATGAGGAGAAGACCATAGGTGTTCTGGTAGAGGGCTTCCATTCCTGAAGTCAATTGCAGGGTCAGGGTTTGTGTTATTGGAAGAAAGAGTGTTTTCACCCATCATGTATATGAATGTTGCTTGGATTATCTACTTGGTTTCTTTATGATTGGTTTCCCATGTTGTATGCTGATGGCTTATTGATGGGGAGAAAGTATGTTTGTAAAACAGGGAAAAGCAGAATTTGAAAAGTATTTTCTACGTTAGCTACAGCTTTCTTCTACTCAGTGATTTGCATTGTTGTGTAGCACTGCACTGCAGTATGTGGATCTCTCCAAATGTACCCTAGAAAGTAAATATAATTTAACTGTGTCCTTTGGTACAGTATTATTTGAATATTGTATTTTCTTTAGCTAAAATGGTAAGTAATGCAGTATGCGTAACACTTTCACAGAAAGAAGTGGGTTTTTTCACTAGTTGTTTTTTGTTTTGGATCTGGATATAAGCTTTCCATGCTATCTAATCTTAACGGGTACAAAATAACTCCAGTGCCATATTTCAGATGACTTTGTCTAATGTTTATATTGGCAGAAGGTTGGGGATCACTGCTGAAGCCTTTAAGGATAAAAAAGGTACTGATGTAAAACAATTATATTATTGAATTGCTTTCATTTATATTGACTTTATTTGAATAGCAAGTTGAATTAACATCTCTTTAGTCTATACAAACATCTGTTTGTTTTCCTTTAGGAGGAGTTCATTTGATCAATGTAGTTTATTTGATCAATTCACTCAAAATTTAAAGGATCGGATTCTGTATTTAGAATTATATTAATCTAAGCCTTTGGGTCTGATTAGTTTGTTTTGTCAACCAATGGGAATTAGCTTCCTTTTCAGAAATGAGCTAAAAGAGAAATGAGAATTGCTGAAATAAGTTACCAAATGCTTGCCCCATGTAAGGTCAAGTCTTCATGGAGGTATTGCTAGCAGCTTTAAAAATTCAGATCGAGTGAGGACTGTTGTGGACAGTTAATAAGAATCATTTAATTTCTCTAAAAGCACTGTGTTAATATCAATTTTAGGACCATCAGTCATAAGTCTTCTTTTACATCGCACCTCTGATTAATTCTACTTGTTCCTCTTCTCCATGGTGCAGCTTAGTGTATGGGTTGTTAACAGCAGTCAGCGTGTTTAGCTTCTGATTTCAGAACAATTTACTAGTTTTGTTTCTAGAAGATGAGTGAAATGGTTTATTAAAAACAGGACCATCTCAATTTGTCTGCGGGGAAAGTAAACGGTTGTTTAAGTTAGAGTGAACTAGGTGCTGGGAGGAATTCTTGAATGTGACTGAGGTAGAGGGTTTCCTTATGTCATAAAGTCTTCTTATAAACAGTAGAAGTCGCATAAAGTGTGTATTTAAGCATCTTGATAAGCTTCCTAATCTTTTTCCATGAAAAATTATAGGTTAGTCAGAATTTGTAGGGGAACTTATTGAATTAGTAGGAGCTTGTCTTTTGACACAGAATTTAATATAATGAGAAGTACAGTGCTAAATTCTTAGTTCAAGCAGTGACTATGGAAACAGGATATAGTTAATGCTTGCTACTGATAATGTAGTTGAAGAGTCTGAGTTAGAAATTCAGATTTGAGGATTTTTACCCCCTGAATTGGAAATATAATGGGAGAACCATAAAATGCAAAATAGATGTATTTCACAGTGGCATTTGTATAGTACATTTGAACATTTAAGTTGTATGAGGTTCTCATGTTTCTTTGTAACAGTTTGCAATGATAGTTTATCTAATGGGAAGATATGAAAGAAATTCAGTATGATATAAACTGGCTTTCACTCTTCCTTGATCAAGGACCTGCCCAGTAATGCACAATAAACAAGATTTTGCTCCAGCCACATGGGAATTGCAGATTGATGGGATTTTCAAAATGGCTGAGGTTTCCTTCAAGGAGAAAAAAAATTTGGAAATCTAGAGCATAATTTTGAATGTAAATTTGTTAACAAGAAAAAATAATGTGATAAAGCTGGTTGAATGAAAACATACAAGAAGTCTCCGTATTCAGAAGTCTCATTATAGTCTCACTCTACAGACACCATAATTGTTGTATAAACATAATTTGAGGACTTCAGTTCATCATGAGTTATTAGAATTTGATGGGAGAAGTTACAACAGTAGCTTCCATACCAAAATTACTATTATTTTATCATACTGCAATGTCAGGAAGCCAAAGTCAGAATCTTCCACTTTTGTACAAGTACCTGAGAAAATAGGGGCCAAATGCTCAAGCCTGGTACTGGTAATGACCAGATATAACACATGGACAGAGCTTAGGTGTGAATTTTGTTGGGGGTTTGTTAGAGGTTTTTTACACTTCAGATTTTCCTTCTAACTGTCATGTTTCATTTGTTGCATAAATACCTTGATTCATGTGTAACCACCGTAACTAAGAAAGCTGCCCCACTTCTGTCTTTTCCTCCCCACCAAAAGCAAATGAAATGGAATTATGAATGGAAGTACACACAGGGGATCTGTTTTAAAAGTTAGTGGAAGATGCAACTGATTTTAAGGAATCTTTTCTTCCTTTGCAGCTCCTTTGAGGGTGGAAAGAGGAAAATGTGATTTCCCCTTTCATACTCCAGTGCCTTGTGAGAAGGTTGGAAATAAGCTGTGAATAGTGAAAAGGCCCATGGCAAATTAAGCCAGTCTTATCCAACATATTGGAAGTACCTTATATGACTTTCTGGCAGGCCTGCTTTAGTACCAAAAAACACTGCCCAGCCCTTATTCCATCTCTACTTTGCCACAGTTATTCCACAAGGGAAGCTACATGTGCTGGTGAACTAGAAGTTAGTAGCCAAGCTGACACCTACCCTGTAATGAATAGCAGCTTAGTAATTCTCATTATTGGGGAACAAAAGAAGGGGAAGGGGTGGGCATGTTCTAGGACAGAAGAAACAAACTTGAGATTGAATGCTTAAAAGCTGTTTAGGTTTTTTATTTTTCTTGTGAAGTATAAATTTGCTTCTTTTTCTTTTCATCATTCTAATAACTGGAATTCCCTGGAACCTCTGAGGGTATGCACATTGTTTAATGAGAGATTTTATCTCTTATCTCAAAATTCATGATAAATTAAGATTTGACATTGTTGTATCAGTACATACAATCTGTCTTCAAATTGTCTGTCTTCAGGTCTGACACTAGTTCTAAGACATAGCTTGAAAGATTAACTCAGACCTATTTGGTTTGAAATAGTCTCTGATAATAAATTAAGAATAGCAGTTCAAATAGGAGGAGTTGTATTGAAGAACATCATGGGGATATGCTATAATCTTGGTTTTATTTAACATCCTCATTAGTTATATGGATGTAGGAGTAAAAGTGGCACTAAAAAAATTTCCTAATGATACTAAATAGCAAGTGTTCTGAGTGCCAACTGGGGACAAAGTGTTAATAGAAGAGGGCAAGGAAAGATCATTAATTGTATGGCAAGAAACTAATAAAGTGAAATTAGAAGTGAAAAATGTAAGCTAACCTGAGATGCAGGGTATTCAGGAAAAATCTAAGGAGAAATGGTGATTAAGAATTTTAATTAGACAAATCTGCAACATGGTCTGACTCACAAGTACAGTTTGAGCTGGGTACAAATATATCAGCAAAAAGGGATTCATAGACACAGCGTTAGTGGAATATAAGTTTGGAATTTGGGCATCTTGCTTTTTCAAAGTTCCTGCCACATTCTCTTATTGCTATTTATTCTGCTGTTCAGATATATTTGTATGAAAACAATGATGAGGTTAGAGGTATTAATATATGGGAATAGGTAAGAGATTAAAATTTTGACTCAGTACATAGCCTAAGCACTAATTAAGTGCTGGCAAAGGGAAACTAATAGCCCAAGATGGAATGGAACATGTTGTATATGGTGTAGAGATACAATTAAAAATAATAGGATGAAAATAAGGAAAGATTAGGCATATCAGAAAAAACTCTTTAACAGTGAACTCTATTAAGATATGTAAGTCTGTCCCAAGGGAAGTGACAGAAGTTCTCTCACTTTGTAACATGAAATTAAAATAAATAAAAATGTAATTTAGACTGCTGAGAACAAATCTACATTCACTTAGGAGACTGTGGACTGAGGTACCCTTCTGGAGCTTTTCTAGCAATACCTGTGTGAATTTTAAATCAGATATACAAGAGTTGGTAGTTTACGACACAGATTTTCATTAATGTTAAGTGTTGCAACGCGTTGCCCGTGTAAACATAACAGAAAATGATTTGTCCTGTAGCCCAGGCTTCACTCTGAAATTGTCCAGATCTTCCACAATAGATCATTTGCACAACAGCCATTTTCCCTTCCCACTTGCTGAACCATTTTATATCCTGCAAAATTACAAAATAAGGTTTCCCAGATCTCAGTGAAAACTGCCAATGTCTTCTGGGCATGTGCATGCTCATGTAAATATTTTGTAAGCAAAAATGTTTGATACCCATAAATTCAGAATGTCCATGATATTGAATAGATGCACTTGACAAGCTTTCTGTAAATATGGAATAAGTTCATATTATAAAAATACGTGATGACTTCTTTCCTGAGGCCAGAGACAGTTATATTTCAACCACTGTGTAGCAGTGCTTGCAGCCTTCCTTGGTAGCTACAGAAGCTCTTAAGTCCAAAGTCAGACGCTGCAGGAAGGCAAATATATCTTTCAGGTACAGATCAACAAATTTATCTGCTCCAGTTGCTTGGGGCAAATATAGTGGCTTTAAAAACTTAAAAATCATGTCTTGAATGGCAGCCAGATAATTTTTTATCTCTTTTTGATATTTGATTTCAATTTCATGAATCCATCTTTTTATCCTCTTTCATTGGTTTTTAAGCCAAACTTCTGTCAACATTGTTCCCTTAATGTACAAAAATGTACATTTGTTAAGTTTAATTAGGCATTCAATCTGTTTGCCAAGAGCAAATTACGGTTCCCCAATCTCACCCTCACCCCTCCAAAATCAAATTGTGCAAAGTAGTGGGCAATTAGTTCTCATATCTGATTGTTGTAAGTCATGTTTTGCTCTTAGAAGATTTTTGTAGTTTTCGATCTCTTTTGCTTAATAGAAGAGCCAGGACCAATTATTTCTCCTCAGATTGTGGCCTTTGTAGCCTTCAAAGAACAGTCTCCCCCACACCTCCTGTATCATTAGCTGCAAAATATCTTTCCAGAGATGATTTTGGCCTTTTCACAAATCAAAGGATTCAGAGTGACAAATTTTCCATCTTATACTCGAATGCATGCCAGATGGGACAACCTGCCAACTGCGGATATGATCTGATGTAAAGACATTTCCTCTGCTCCTCCCTTCCTCATCAAAAATCATAGAAAAAAAAATTCATGCAAGTTAAGAAAATCTGTGAAGATAAATTCATTCTGAAATACAGTGAAATATAAAAGCAGCATATAGTTTTATCAAAGGAAGAATGCTGCATCCCAGTGTCATATCACTTAAAGTGAACTAACGTGTACCTGGCACGATAGATAAACATGAGAGTCAAAAATTCATTCTTCCATGCTTGCCAGGGCTTGTGCTCACATCATTTCCTTTGACTAGCTTGATTACAGAACAGACATTCCTAATTGCAAGATAAGGAGTTTGAATTTAAATTCTGTTACAGCTTAATGGAAGAATCCTGAAGTCACGATTGGGAACAAGGATGTACTACTCTTGTGCAGAAAAACAGGCTGTAAGAAATTTGTGGTAGAAGTTAATAGAGAAGGTAAAAGGAGAAGGGAATAGTCACATATAGAGTTTATTTTCATTACAAATTACAAAGCTAAGGACTTTACCCAGCTACTGCTTAGTCTGACTTCCAGAGGTACAAATGGTGTGCGAGTGCTTTAAACTAGGTTTGAAGATGGAAGGGTTTGAAACCAGGCTGTCCAGAGAAGAGTCTAAGGGTAGAAAACCAGGGTTAGGAGTGATAGCAGCAGCCCAGCTGAAGTGCATGTACGCTAATGCACGCAGTTTGGGAAGCAAGCAAGAGGAGCTGGAAGCCATCGTGCAGCAGGAAGGCTGTGGCATAGTCACCATCACAGAAGCGTGGTGGGATGACTCACATGACTGGAATGCTGCAATGGATGGCTACATGCTCTCCAGAAGAGATAGGTGAGGTAGGAGAGGTGGAGGGGTAGCTCTCTGTCAGAGAGTCTCTTGACTCAAGAACTTGAGGTCAGTGACAATAAGGTTGAGTGCTTATGGGTCAGAATCAGAGTGAAGGCCAGTATGGCTGACATCCTGGTGGGACTCTTGTTACAGACCACACAACCAGGATGAAGAGGGTGATGAATTATTCTGCAAGAATCTGGCAGAGGTTTCAAAATCACCAGCGTTTGTTCTTGTGGGTGACTTTAACCTGCCGGATGCCTGCTGGGAACTCAACACAGCAGGGAAGAGGCAGCCTAGGAGATTCCTAGAGTGTATGCAGGATAGTTTCCTGTTGCAGCTGATAAATGAACCCAGCAGGGCTGGGGCCCCATTAGACCTACTGTTTACAAACAGAGAGGGGCCGGTGGAAGATGTCATGGTTGGTGGCCATCTGCAGGACAGTGACAATGAAATGATAGAGTTTTCAGTACTTGGTGAAGTAAGGAAGGGCATCAACAAAACCTCTACCCTGGACTTCTGGAGGGCAGACTTTGGCTATTCAGGAGGCTGGGTCGGAGAGTACCTTGGGAAACAGCCCTTAAAAACAAGGGGGCCAGGAAGGATGGACATAATTCAGTAGAGAAATCTTGAAGGCGCAGGACCAGGCTGTCCCTATTTGCTGAAAGGCAAGCTGATGGACAAGATGACTGGCCTGGCTAAACATGGAGATTTTTTCAGGAAATTAGGGGAAAAAAGAGAGTCTATTGCCTTTGGAAAAAAGAGCAGGCAACTCATGAAGTGTTTAGGAATGTAGTTAGGTCATGCAGAAAGAAAATTGGACAGGCAAAACACAATTTGAACTTAATCTGGCTACTTCTGTTAAGGACAACAAAGTTTTTTTATAAACACATCAATAGCAAAAGGAGGGGCAAAGAAAACCTCCATTCTTTGTTGGACACAGAGGTGAACACAGTTACCAAGGATGAGGATAAGGCTGAGGTACTTAACACCTTTGCCTCAGTTTTCAACCAGAAGACAGGTTGTCCTCATGACAGCTGGCTTCCTAGACTGGTAGACAGGGATGGGGAGCCAAATAGCCCTCCTGTAATCCAGGAGGGAGAAGTTAGTGACGTGCTGAGCCACTTGGATCCTTGCAAGTCTGTGGGACCAGATGGGATACACCCTAGGGTGGTGAGGAAACTGGCGGAAGAGCTCACCAAGCTGCTCTCAATCATTTATCACCAGTCCTGGCTCACTGGGGAGGTCCCAGATGATTGGAAGCTGACTAATGTGACACCCGTAGCATACTCCAGGAAAAGCTGGCAGCCCATGGCTTGGACAGGGGCACTCTGTGCTGGGTCAGGAACTGGCTGGAGGGCCGGGCCCAGA
>JAYRBT010000139.1:40209849-40223960 GCA_036023395.1 Myiotriccus ornatus
TGAGGGAGCTGGGGTTGTTTAGCCTGGAGAAGAGGAGGCTCAGAGGTGACCTCATCACTCTCTACAGCTACCTGAGAAGAGGTTGTAGCCAGGTGGGGGTCGGTCTCTTCTCCCAGACAACCAGCAACAGGACAAGAGGGCACGGGCTTAAGCTGTGAGAGGGGAGGTTTAGGTTAGACATTAGAAAGAAATTCTTTACAGAGAGAGTGATCAGATGTTGGAATGGGCTGCCCAGGGAGGTGGTAGAGTAACGTCCCTGGAGGTATTTAAGAAGAAACTGGATGTGGCACTTAGTGCCGTGATCTAGTTGACAGGGTGGTGTTGGGTCATGGGTTGGACTCGATGTTCTCAGAGGTCTTTTCCAACCTGGTTGATTATGTGTGTGTGATTCTGTGTGTGTGAAATATCTTGTATGTGATCAGGAGCAGATGCAAGTGTGTCACATCATCACATTCAACTCTGTTGTTTATGATTTGTCATTATTTTATTTCAGGGAAAGGTCTAATATTTTTAACTCTCTGATTTGTCTCCTCATTGGCTTTTGACTTCCACTTGAACTCTGTTCTGAATAGCTGTAAGTTGGAGGATGATGTTTTAGGGCTTTAAACATGCCGCTCGCTAGAAGTAAACAGGACTCTTGCAAATTCTGCTGGCAGATTCTTGTAGCAGTCTTTCGAAGGAGAAATACTGGGGATTTTGCACTTGAGTCACTAAGCAAAAGAAATAGCTAGGCATTGGATGATTGAGAAAACAAAGCTTATCTCAAAGTTGCTTTGAAAAGTGAACAGCTAAACATTTGGGACCTTTAATTTAACATTCTTTATCTTTTTAAGTATTGTCATTGGTTTTAATAGCGTAAGGACTGTGCTTAAAGCATGATTTCTCTGCCCTTCTACCTCATACACAAAAGGTTTCTCCATTTAGTATCTTTCTATGTCTGATGTAGCATTGACATGAATTTATTTGTCACTAACCCATTAGGAGTACACAGGAGTAGTAACCCTACTTTTTAAGGATTCAGAGATCTGACTAGAAGGCACATCAGCCTTCCTCTCTCATGCAAGGCCAAGGATTCCTATTGTCAGATGCAGTGGGCATGAAAGCAGCAATTTTACAGCACAAAAACTCCAATAACATTTACTGCGGTTGGCTGAGATTGCAATGCACACAGGCACTGCTCAGTCTTGGTTGCTTAAGCACCAGCTTCCCTTGGCTTTTTGCCAGCCTGCATGCTCCAAAGAGACAAGTCCTTTAAGGAGAAAGAGTTTTCCTTGTAACTTGCTGTGGGGTAAACAGACCATTCAGGCATAGTTTATTGCATTACATACTTGACTATGCATACTGGAATGCTGGAAAGTAATTGGTAGAATTATTTTAATCGCTAGAATTCATAGGTACGAGGTATGTTCTCTGAGCCAGGAGGGGAAAAAAAAAAGGATGTTTCTGTCTGCTAAGTTGCTGATTATTTATTACAAAAGACTAAAAATATTCTCTCCATGGGAATTGTGTATGTTTACATTTGTATGCCTGCTGCAGTTACAGAAAATGGAATTAATTTGCGTCTTTATTGCTATTCTTCTCTTAAAGATAAATCCCATAACAGTTAGCAGCAAAATACAGTGTCAAAGAACAGTTCTGTTTATGTAACAGGATACTTTGTTGTCATTAAAAAAAAAAAAACCACAGCCCTGATTTTGGAAATACTGGAAGTGCAGTGTACTTGCAAATTAAAAGGAAGTCAGTTACTATAAATTTTGCCATCAGTCCAACTCATCTTTGCATTGATAGGTACTCTTTTGCAGTAATCAGCAGTAAATTTATCCCATCATTGTCATAATCTGGAGAGTCCATAAGAAATAGTCACTTAAATATTATTTTGTGTGCATTTTTTGAAGCTTCAAGTTAACAGTGCAGTAGCTATTCAAACAACATATAATGGAATTTATTTGTAATAAAGCATGTTACAATAGCTGAATATACAGAAGGCAGACTTGGCTGTCACTGAGTACAAAATATCAGCTCTTGCTGGTTGAGTCTTTAAGTTCCTTCAGAAAGCTTCAAAGAAGAATAAAGCTTTCCCTTGACTTTGTTGCTACTAGTTGGTGGTGTTGGGCTTGTTTTTCTGTTCATTCTTAAATGCAAAGACCACAAGGTGTTTTTGTCAAATGCTCCCTTCTTTCTCCTCAGTAATGTCCTACAGTGTGTTTAGGAAAGCTTTAAAATACTGTCTGTGGTATTTCTTGAGTCTCTCTGGGTTACTCTCTGGTAGCTTGTCCTCTGCTGAGCAGTGAAAAAGCAAGGATAGCGGTGACCTTGCACACCTCTCTCTGTGTACACCAGCATCGAAAATGCTTCAGGAAGCAAGTGAAGCACTTCTAATGAATTGCGCTTTTGATTCTATGAATCCTCACAGCGTCTCCATCAGCTTTTTACAGCTGGACTCTCGCTGTAATTGCTGCTGGGATGAGATGCACGACATGGTGTTTTGGAGCTAAGTACTTACATTGTTTTACTGGCCAAAAGTATACAGCATGGAGGGATCAACAGACTTCATGTAATTCACACTTGTATATCTTCACGTTCTTCACCCCTTTCCAACATGCTGCTGATTTGCCAGCAGGCAGTCTAGATGGGGATGATAAAAATGGAAAAGCTGAAAGGCACAGTTTCTTAAAGCAGCAGTAAAGAAGTTGTGTGTTATTATGAATGTGGGATACATGTCCAAAAATCTGTTTATTGTTATTGATAAATTAGAAAGAAGCACTTCACCATTTTAATCTTCTTGACATCAGAATATAAAATAACACTCAGATATAAAGTATCCACCAGTAGAAATAATAATTGATACCTTATAAATTTCAATGGCAAGTACTTTAGATCTTAATGACTCTTCAGGTATGCAGCATTTTTGGCATATTTGCCTGGCTAATTCAAAGATAATATTTCAAGCCTTTATTTTGCATTTTTCAGGAGATACAATATAAAGTTGTTACTTTTGCCTTGTAATGTGTAGTTGTCAAAATTCACTGCAGTATATTTCTTCAGATGTGCTTCCTGATGTATTTCCTCAAGGCCTTTAATCAGTGGCTTGTAATGTGGAATATTTTTCTGTTTGTTTATAGTTTTCTATGAATAACTCAAAATAATTGGCATCAGAATGCTCCACAGCATAATGTATGGATCTCTTCCTCGCTCAAGTTGGATTATTTCTTAATCTAGGCTCTCATTTAAAACTCTTTGTTGTCTCCCCTAATTGTAGTGAATTCTGGCTACTGTGTACCTAAGCCAGTAAACCTGAAGGCAGAGATGGAGGATGGGTTAGTTATTTTTAAAACTCTTTTCTAGCTTTCAGAAAGCTCTCCAAGAATAAACTGGTTTGCAAACCTTCTGGGACAGGAGGCCCTGAGGGACATTCCTGGACAGGGTGGAGGAATCAGCCAGTGTATTTGGGTTGTTTTGAGCCTGAAAGGGAAATTCTTCCTTTCCTTATTACAGGGATTTATGCTGTTAGCTAGACATTTAAAATGTCTGGTGTTGTAGACAAAGACCAGCAGAATAACAGCCAAGTAAAACAGTACTATCTGCCCTGGTTTATCCAGTTGTTTTATTATTAGTAATACTAAGATTAACATTTCTGATAAATAAATTTATCTGGAAGTTCTTTTGAGTCAGTCTTCAACTTCTTCCTTCATTAGTAAATTGTCATTATCATTATCACTTTCCATAATCATGACCACAACAGACCAGGGGTTTTTTTTCCCTTTGTGTGTATAAAATTCCTTGAGAGAGAGTTAAAATTCAAGCTAGTAAAGAATAAAATGCTTATACTTAAGCATTTAAACCACATATCTCTAGAAGTAAGTAACCTGTAGTACCAGTTCTGTATTAGGGAAGTTGGGGAAGCTTCCAAATCCTTCATGCATGCTTTAGCAATGTTGATGTTCTTGTAAGGTGCACTGCCCCAGATCTAATCTGTTCTGTCATTTCTTAAAGGAACAGACATTGACTGTGAATTTTGCACCTGGAATTTTATACTGACAGGTTTTTATATGTTTTTGAGTGATGGATACTGCTTCCATGAAAAGTTCAAGAAATTTGAAGGCAGAAAAAAAAAAAAACCAAGAGAATGGCTAAAGATTGTTAGAGGGTTTTTCGTGTATGGTTAGTAGTATAGAATTTTTCTGTGACAGTGATCTTGAAATAATCAAATGCGAATACTAAATAGTCTATATACAATGCACTAACTTTTCATATTGGTGATGATGACTAGTGACTCTCAATTTACAGAAGTGCAAATAAGGGCTTCTATCCTGGCAGAATTAAGTTGTAGTTAATATATGTGTATGTTTCTCTTTCTTGTTACTGTACTCCCATGATTACAAAAAAACTGAAACTGTGAAACGTGAAAAGTGTACTCCTGTGGTTACAAAGACTTGGACAATTCAGTGGCATTTACAAGACTGCCTTTCGGAAAAGTTCTTAAGAGGTATGAGGTATGGGAACCTCAAGATTCAGTGCTCTCCCGCTGCTGCATCAGTGCTGCTCAAGTTCTGTTTGGTTCTTCAGGAGATGTTGAGTAGCAAAGGAATAAAACGGTAGCAGACGCAGTAATTCCACCACACAAAACTATGCTCTCTGCTGACATAAGTACCAGACAGCTCCTTTGCCATAGTTTCTGCCTCCAAGTGCAAAGTGGGTTAATGGTCCTAAAATGGGATGCTGTTTCCATTACCTTATCTGAATCTCTGAAGGGAAAGAAGTTGCCCCTTGCCATACCTGTCTGGTAATATGAGATATGAGCAAAGACAAGTGGTGATGCATCAAAGCCTCTAATTTTGAATGTGCAGAACACACTGGAAAACTGGATCCCTTTTTCTTCGTGTATTCGTTGCTTACCACAGTATGAATAATGGTTTCCATTGCTGCTGTGAAGTGTCAGCAGGCATCATAAGTACAATTCCCTCATGTGCAAAAGTAAATGAATGAATGATGGAGACTGCTCATTCACACCCCATAACAATTTCTGATGTTGTTCGGAAGTCTTATTGCGAAGCAGGCACGAATCCCCTATTTTACTAGGAGCATACGAAAGTATTAGGGGACAGTTGTTTCTGATACCACCCAACATTTTGGAAAAGCAGGCAGGGAGATGTTCTTTTTAGGATCTTCCTGAGCCTAACTGCTGGTAGCTACCTTGAGGCAAAGCAGAAAAGAGGTAATTGTTGATGAGAAAGTAAAGATTGTCCTGGACTCCTCTGCCCTTTCCTTCATCCTTGATGACTCATCTGTTTAATGCTCTTTAAGCAGTCAAAAGTGCTGAGGAATGGTACAGTACAACAGATGAAAACAGGCATGAGCCTTTTGCTCCCTGAAGTGATCTGTATGCATGGATGTGATTTTTTTTTTTCCTTTTCCTTCCCATTCTTTGGAGAGATTGAGTGTTGGTTTTCAGCTCTAATTCTATCTTAGTTTTAATCCTTCGTATCCTCTAAGTGTGCTCTTTTAATTTCCTCCTTTCCATTTTTTTGCCCTTCTCCTTTGAAGGCATCTTTTTCTTATTGATTAAGTCATTTAACCTTTATTAGACCATACCATGCTACTCCATCCTACTTACTACTTTCTCTTTTATCCTTTTTTTTCTCCTTTTTTTTTTTAATAGAGTCTTTTCATATCATTCTCTCCTTGTTCAGGCTTTCTACCTCCCCTTCCTCATTCCCTTTGTTGTTCTCTCCATGGGACAGGTATATCTCATGAAAAGGTGCTTTGTTCAGAATGTATCTGCCTTGGGCAGCTATTTAATGAAAAAATCAGCTTTCCATTCCATGGTTCTATCCCTCTGAAGCCTGATGCAATAAATGCCAATTACAGTTCTACATAATTAAAATAACCATGTCGTATTTCTTTTTTAATAGTAGTGGCTTCACATTAAAGGAATAGAATGCTATGCAGCATGTGTATTTTTCAAAACAAAAACCTCAGAATTATGCTTCTAATCCATATTACAGCCCTCATTATCCAGAATTTTCTTTAACCCCTCTTTTCTGTTCAGAGAATATTCTAGCCATCTGTACAAGGGTCAGCAAAAATACAAACATGAATACTTACAAGAAGTCTAGTTCCTTTATAATTGGGGATGAAAACTAACATCCTGCCAGCTTCTCATCCTTCTTACCCTCTTGTGGCAGGAAAGCTGTTAGAAGAGATGAAAATTGATCAAAAAAACCCACAGTCTTTTCTCTTGATGGCTGGTGTGGATATTGGGGGAATTTTCAGTCATAGAGAGGACTGAAGATACAGAAAAGTATCAATCTCATGTCGTTTTAACAGTGCAGGATAATCTTAATGTTTTGGGTGCTGGACTATATTTGTCCTGCCTCAGGGAACTGAGATGTTCTTGGATACCTTAATAGCCTTACAAAAATATTAAAAGCAGAAATAAAGGAGATGTTGGTACTGGTAATGGAACTAATTTCTCCAAATGTGACCACTTTTGCTATAAAGAGTAGCTGTTTTCAGACTTCTCAGTGAGATGCTCCCACTTAACCTGATACACCACTGTTTAATGTGTAGTTTTGATAGCAAGTGGCTCTTTACACTCACTGTGTGAAAGTTAACATCTGGATCTGTGCTTTTCCCCAGCCATTTTCTCCCTCCTTATTTTCATTTTATACAGTTTCATATTCCTGCTCGTATTGCACAAAATTGTGCAGATGGATAAATTTTAATAGCTGAAGCTAACGATTGCTACAGAAATGAATCTGTTTTAGAAGTAAGGATCTTACTCCCCTCTGAATGTTGTTAATATTATTAGATTATATTTTAAAAGTCATATTTTTAGCAGACAAATGTCAGGTTTGGAATTGCAGATTTCTCTGAAGAAATTAATTACATAAATGAATTACTGAAAGCAGTATTAGGAACTGTGTTCTCTGTAGTGTTTCATGCTCAGTTCATCTCATTAGAGAAAGTCTTTTTGTTCAAGAGATGACAGGCAGTCAGCAAGTAGGACTTCAGCAGCAGCACTGTATATAAGAATGCTTTTTGCATAACGGGAAGGATCATAATATTGGAGTGGCATCAGGATATGATTGCAGTGGAGGTGACACGTTTGTGTCTGCATGTGAGATGAATGATTAACTTGTGGACAAAGGATAAAAAAGAGTTTAAAAATGCTGGGGAAAACAGTATTTTATCTACAGCATGGAAGCTTTTACAAAAAAAATTACTCTGCGTGGACACATATCACTGCCTTGGTGACTCTCACATTGCACACAAGATCACACCTGAGAGTGGTCTCCACTCCTGAAGGAATATGTCTCCACAGGGAAAGCTCAGTAGTTAATTTTGACCAGCAATTAATTCACTAGTTACGCTTCCAGCACCCTAGCTAGTCAACCAGCAGCATCTGAGTGGGCCTGACATGCCTTCCCATCTGCTCCAGGGTGCACAGTGCCCTCAGCCATATACCCTCCAAGCATGAGTATGGCAGCCCTGCAAAGCATCCCTCTGGTGGTGCAGGTGGTTTCCAGAGGGCTTGAGTGGTCAGAGGGAATTGACTGACGTTGTAATGCAGCATGGATGACGTCTGTGTCATAGATAAGTGATCCCAGGACCTCTTCCAGTGTTCTAGTTATGTGAACCAAACAACAAAATTGTTCTTAGAAGAAAATTGCACAAACAGGATAGCTGCTGCTTTTATGTCCTAGGACAGAAGTTCCACTTGGGTGCCTTTGTCCTTCCCTTGTCAGTCTTCTTTTCTCATTTTTTTTCATAAAGTCTTTCGCCATTCTTTCTTTAGTATTTTTAAATTCTCTTGTATGCTAGTAGAAACATCTTTGACATGTCTGAGTGGTTGTCTCTACATATTTGCCATTGTGCTTTGTATTTTCCTTTACCAGATGTTTACATTTTTAAGGGATTTCATTGCCTTGAGGCTATTATTTCTTAAAAAAAAAAAAAAAAAAAAGAGGAAAATAACTTATAATTTTTTTTCATCTCCTGTCATATTTTAGAAACTTAGGAGAGTTTAACTTGTGATTATATTATCAGTTTATCAGTCTAGGAATTCCTCCATCATATTTCTCAACCATATATTCATTATGTCATTATTATGTGTATGGTGCAATAAAATACTGTATAACAGAACAATGTGAATTACCCCGGGTATATTAAGATTTACAAGCAATCACATAAAGAACTGGGGGGGAAAAAGGAAAAAAACCACCAACCCAACAGAGTGGGTTTCACATTATTATAATCCTTCAAATATTATACCCCTTTATTACTTTTTTAATTATAGATATTTTCTTTTGAATTTTCTCAGTATGTAGAAAGGAAGCACATTGACTCTAGAGAGGAAACTACCTTGTAAAAGAAATACCTTACAAGGGTGTAATTTCCATTTGTTAATACAACGTTTTGAACTGATTAATGAGACCAATATAATTTTGTATCTCGGAAGAAATAGATTGAGATGTTTTTTCCAAATTGTTCACATTTTATTGGCTGTTTATTTTCTATTACACTGCTTTTCAGATTTATGGAAAGTACTTGTAATTATCATATCCTTCATTTGATGCAATGAATATATTTTAGTGGACAGCTTTATGCATTCAGTGTTACAGTTTTTGTTTTGCAGCTGAAGACCAATTTCCTAATTGCGCTTGTGCACGTAGATGTTTTGAGGTCTTTTTCTAAGCTGCTGTGAATTTTGCATTTACGTGTTAGGCATGTGCAGTTGGGACTAAGTAAAGGATTTTACAAGTTGCAAGTGTCAAACTCTCATTAGCTACTCTTGTAGTTTTCAAGATTGCAACTTATCATTGCACAATATATTTGCAGTTGAATTTTAAATAATAATTTCTAGGTCAGTATCCAGTAGTGGTTGGTACAGAAGTTAAATGTTTGTGGAAACTTTTCCAAACTGTTAATTGAAATTTCCATAGTATGTCTGTCCTGCTAAGAGCGAGAACAAGAAAGGAATACTTTTCTGCCTGGGGCTTTTGTGCTTACATACCATGGAGATAGGAGCTGTATACAAATTTAACTTTGTCTTTTATAGACAGGACTTTGGGTTTTGCCTGAACCCAGTGATTTTAAAACATCATTGCAGGAGTCATTTTTCTCTTGCAAGTAATAAATGTGCCACATCCTTGAAAGACAAAGTGTGAGACATAGCTGTAATTGCTCAGTTTTGGTACCAAGAATAAGTTGTTAGAAGAGATCTTAGCACCTTATCCCTAGGGAGATGTAAATTATCATAGGCAGCATCAGACACAGTAACTTCTCACTTGAGTTCTACTAAACAGCAGGGACACATCACAAATATAGTAGATATTCATGAAATAATATTAAAAGGTATTTCTGACACATATTTGTATTTTTATTAACAGTAATTTTGTGCATATGCACAAATCCCTTTAGTACGAAATATTCATATTCCAGGAGCTGTAACAGTGCTGCATATAACAAAGACAGTATGATTTATTCTTTATTCTGTAAGAGTAGATGTCTTTCCTAGAGCTGTGTGTTCCTCTCAGTGTGTCCTATGTGAGGACAAAAAGAACTGTGGATGAAGAGGGACTTTATTACTGTCGTAGCAGTGAGACTGAACCTATTAACTTTCTTGAATGTACTTTCTTGAGGTTTACTTTTCAAATAAGTTTTTGCTCAGTAATGATTCTTGTGTGTAAGTTTCCTTGTCCCCTCCAAAAAGATAAGTAAATATAGTAGAAGAATTGTGGATATGGTTAAGCTCATTAGCTCCTTAATGAAATGACCTTATTGATAGACACTGAGGATACTTTAAATGGGGACAAACCCATCTGCATAGAAACTAGTCTGCTACTCTCTTTTTCTGTGTGCACAAACTAAAAGTCTCAAAATGCATCTCTCTGTTGAGCGAATGTTGAGCGACTTTTTTCTGATGTAAAAGAGACACATACCAATGAGGGTTGACATTTATGGCATGTGTACTAGTAACCAGAAACATTCTGGTTTTGTCAGGAAGAGGAAACTGTTACAAAGCTGTTTGAGACTACAGGTATTAGCGAAAGCCCTCGCCAGTAAACAAAGAACTGAGCACTAACTCTAGGGGGAGTAAATCTGGCATGTTTGCCTATGTTCAGCAAAGATCTGTACCAAGTACAATGCAACTTGGAGTATCTGGAGAGTTTATCTTGTAGGAGGGGTTCACCCATCGCGCTTTACACAAACCTGATGAATTGACCAGCTGGGACTGTGAAAACTGACGTGAGATTAGCTGGTCATGTAACTATTACAGAAAACCATTCTGGCATAAGCAGCAGCACATTAGCCATCAAATTTCTTTCTTGGGATTTGCTAAAGAAGCAGTAGCATAATTTCTCATTTCAGCATATGATTCATTTATTTTGATGGCCCAAACAATTTTCAGCTGTATTCTCACAGTGTGAGGAATATTCAGTAGTGCCCCCATGGCCTACATTTGGATGAGGATTGAGTATAACAGTCATAAAGCAGGAATCATGCCTCTGGCAGATGTGATGTTTTTCTGCAATTTCATGTTTTGGAGATACGATAAACAATAACCAACTGGCATTTACTTAAAGAAGCTACAAGGCTCCTACTGGAAAGAAACAATGAACAAGATTTATGTCAGGTCTCTGAGCTTGAATGAAGCATGGTCCCAGGAGCATTTGCAATTGCCTTCATTTTATATACTTTCTCACTAGTCTGACAGATCCCCAGGTTATTGTCAGAGCTAGTCAAAGCCAGGACATGCTCATCCACATGGTTGTCTGTTGGCCAAGGGTAGACTTGTTGCATGGCGACAACCACAGCCAGCTGGGCTCTAGAAGTACATCCATTGTGATTCATGGGATGAGGGTATAAGTTTCTTTTTGTGTCTAGACTTCCAGCATATTGAGGTCTAGCTGATAGCAGCATGTCATGGTGTAACCCCAGTCAGCAACTAAGCATCACACAGCCACTTGCTTCCTTCCCTGCCTCAGCAGGATGGAGGAAAGAGGAACAGTAAAAGAGAGAAAACTTGTGGACTGAGCTAAGTACAGTTCAATAGTTGAAATGAAATATTATAAGAAAAATAAATTGTAATGAAATGAAAAATAACAAATATAAAGATAAATAAAGCCCAAGAAAGACAAGTGATGCAAATGAGAATTGCTCATCACCAAGTGACTGCTGCCAGTCCCCAAGCAGCAGCTCCTCAGACAACCTTGCCTCCAGTTTATATGCTGAGCATGCTGCCATGTGGTATGGAATATCCCTTTTGTCAGTTGTGGTCAGCTGTCCTGGCTGTGTCCCCTCCCACCTTCTTGTGCACCCCCAGCCTCCTCACTGGGGGAGTGTAGTGAGGAGCAGAAAAGGCCTTGTCACTGTGTAAGCGCTGCTCAGTAATCGTAAAACATTGCTGATTTATCAACACTGTTTCCAGCACAAATGCAAAGCACAGTCCCATACTAGCTACTGTGAAGAAAACTAACTCTACCCCAGCCAAAACCAATACATTCTCAACTCCTTCTTCCATACCATTTAAGTCATGCTCAGGTCTCACACTATTCAATACATTTTCATTAGCCACAATCCCTATTAATCGTCACAGAATCATAGAACGTTAAGGGGTTGGAATGGACCTTAAAGATCGTCTAGTCCCAGTCCCCCATGCCACTGGCTATCTAACCTAAATTTCCCCTTTTTCAATTTGTACCTCTTACTCCTTGTCCTGTCACTACAGTTCCTGATGAAGAGTCCCTTTCTGGCTTCCCTGTAGGCCCCCCTCAGATACTGGAAGGTTGATAGAGGTCTCCATACAACCTTCTCTTCTCCAGGCTGAGTACCCTCAACTTCCTCAGCCTGTCTTCATATGTTAAGTGCTTCAGTCCTCCTGTCAACCTCGTGGCCGTCCTCTGGACTTGCTCCAACAATTCCATGTCCTTATGTTGGGGCACCAGAACCATATGCAGTATTGCTGGTGAGGTCTCGGCAGGGTAGAGGGCGAGAATCATCTTCGTTGACCTACTGGCCACCTTCTTTTTCATGCACCCCAGGACATGGTTGGCTTTCTGTGCTGCAAACACACATTGCCAGCTCATGTTGAGTTTTTCATCAACCATCAGCCCTAAGCCTTTCTCTTCAGGACTGCTCTCAATCACTTCTCCACCAAACCTGTATGTGTGCCTGGAATTGCCACAACACAGGTGTAGGACCTTTAATACAACAGAGAGATATCATTCCCTTAGTCTATGGACCACCCCCCGTGAAGTGTCCATAAATATCCACAAATACCACAAAATGTTCAATGAGTTCATTTAGTAAATGACATAGGGCTCCATCTGTTCTGGTGGTCACTCAGGACAGGAGAGGTGATGTGCTGTATGGGCATCAAAGCCAGCTCAGATTGGGTCACTGCTGCACTGCAACTGCTTCTTGTAAGGCTTCTCCTCCATTGGTTTAGTTGGTAACTGCTGTAATAATTCCTATAAAAGGCAACAACAGTTTAAAGGTATATCCATTACACTCTCCACCACTGGACCCTTTGGTCTAGGTATGGGGTTTCACATTGCAGTGAACTCCTCCCCTTGCTCCTAGTCTGGCTGGCAATGAGAGGTTCCAGCTATAGTAATTCCCATAACATGCAACTCAAATAGTGGATTGTTTTTACTGGGGGTTGAATCACACTGAGGTACACACTGGACTCCCACATCTTTCTGCATTACCCACCAATTGTATGCAGGTCCTTGAGCAAAAACAGTCCCACAGTACCCTTTCTTGAGGTAGGAATAATCCCAACTCTTAGGCACAGGGGTTCTAATTGGCCAGGGCCAGGTTGACTAGCAGATCCTCTAGGGTTAATGAGGCAACTGGTTTCTGCTAAATATGTATCCTAATGCTTGAATGTCCCAGTATCCATTGCTGAGAATGTAGTTTTTAACTGTCCATTTTATCATGCAGTTTTCCTAGGGGCTGGTGCACAATAGGGAATGTGATAAACCCCCTCAATGCCATGCTCCTTGACCCACGTGTCTCTAAGGTTGATTTGCAAATGAGTCCTGTTGCCTGAGTCAGTTCTTTCAAGGCTGCTGTGGGACCATAAAACCTGCTTTTCAACACCTAGGATAGTATTCCAGCCACTGGCATGAGTCACACAGAATGCTTCCAACCATCCAGTAGTCACTTCCACTGTTGTAAGCACGTGGTGGAGTAGGTTTGTGATAGTGCGATATAATCAATCTGCCGGGCTTCCCAATAGTGATATTTCAGCCTTCAGTCTCTGTACCAGAAAGGCTTTAGCTGCTTAACTAGTTTGCTTATGGTGCATTTGACATTCATGGATAACCTGTGCAATGGCATCCATAGTCAAGTCCACCCCTCAATTACAAGCCCATCTCTCTGTTGCACCCCTTCCTAAATGTCCTGATGTGTTGCTGACCCAAGAGGTTATAAGAATAGCTCACCCTTATGTTCACAGTCTAGATCCACCCGCGCCACTTCAATTCCAGCAGCCTGGTCCACCTGCTCATTGTTTCAATGTTCTTCAGCACGCCAGCTCTTGGGTACATGAGTGTCTTGTGATGTACTTTTACAAACAGATTCTCCACCTGAGCAGCAGTATCTTGCCATAATTCAGCAGCCCAGACTGGTTTGTCTTTGTGCTGTCAGTTGGCCTGCTTCCACTGCTGTAGCCACCCCCACTAAGAATTTGCTACCGTCCATGAGTCAGTACAGAGATAAAGTACTGCTCACATTTCTTGTTCAGCAATGTCTAAAGCGAGCTGGATGGCTTTCACCTCTGCAAACTGACTTGATTCACCTTGGCCTTCAGTAGTTTCTGTGTCTTGTCATGTAGGACTTGGCCAAAACCAGCATACTGTAGGTATTTTGAAGATGAATTATTGTTTGCATTTTTAAGAAGTTCTGTATAGACTCATAGAATCATAGAATTAACTGGGTTGGACGAGACCTCCGAGATCATCAAGTCCAACCCTTGATCCAACCCCACTGTGATCATGGCACTCAGTGCTACATCCAGGCTCCTCTTAAAAACCTCCAGGGACGGTGAATCCACCACCTCTCTGGGCAGGCCATTCCAATGCCTGATCACTCTCTCCGTA
>JAYRBT010000139.1:40227113-40326717 GCA_036023395.1 Myiotriccus ornatus
ATTTTCTATGTTTTATAATTTTTTTGAAAAATTATGGAATTTCCCCCATAACTTTTTATTATTGGACATAACTGTTTATCATTAACTACAGTACAGTCTGTTTAAGCTGTTCAGCATACTGCTGTCCTTTACAGCATTTGCAAAAAAATAGTGACCACATACAAATGTCTAATTAAATCACTCTCTGTGTCAACTGATACCTCTGAATTTGCTTAAAATGCCTTGCTAGATATGGGAGAGTTTTGTTGATACATTACATGAATTGAGACATGAGAGGCTGAGATTGAAAGGTAGTTTTTGTTTCAACTCTTAGCATTCAAAGTTTAGTTTTGATTTGAGGGTTAATGAGTTAGTGACTTGATCTTTATTCTGAAAAGGGAAACGGCTGTACTGGAAACCCAGAATATCTTTAAGAAATCTTTTGCAATGGATTTGCTCTTTTGATTGATACCTAACTAGATTTGATTGTCATTAGAGTACAATAATATCTTACTAAAATCAAGAGTGGTTTTATTGTGGGGTTTTTTTTCATAAGGAGGAAGAGCAAAATTCTAATTCACATGTAAGCCTAAAAAGCATATTTTAAGTCATTAGAGAACAATAGTTTCTCAGTTTGCCTTTGTAGAGGCCTCACTCTATTATGCATTTCTCTTCCCTGAGACAGTTAGGAAAAAAGTATTTAAAAGCTGTTTTGGAAGCTTGGTTCCCTATTCTTTTCCTGTCTTTCATGATCTACATATTTCTTATACTTGATAACAGATCAATTAATTGATATAGAGACAAAAATTCATCTGGTGACCTATTGCTTTATTTCCCTATTGCTCCAAGGCCCAAGCTGCAGTCTAAAGGAATTTTGTGCCTTAACTCTGGAGGCCAGGATTAAACTGCTTTTTTTAAAAGTCAAGGCTGTACAGTAAGCACCTCACTTCCATGTTTTCCATAGAAGTTTGATTATTATGATTTACTAATAAAATTATGTATTCTTTCTCATTTTTCTTAGCATTTTTCTCTCACCTGGTCACTTTTTTTGAGGTCTCTTCCATGTATTATTCATTTTTTCTGTGCAATTCTACCATTTTGCTCTCATGGTTTTCTTTTCATGTCACTACCCCTGTTCCTTTTTCATTTCCTTCAAAGCAAGGCATCTTATCTGAGTTCTTTCAAATGAACTTGATGAGACAAACTCACCTATTTGTGCTTAAAAGTTTTACATTGTGTTTTCCCTTTCCTAGCTTATCTTTCACAGATTTTATTAATGTGGCCTTGTGTTCTGAGACAAGGTTGAGCATGAAGAAGTTGATCAAGAATTGAATTGCTTATAGTGAACTAGTTTTGGGGGCCTTTCAAACTGCTTTTGAATTTGTAAATTTGCAAAGTGTTCAAGGGACCCCATTAACCTTTGCAAGTCCATGGCAGAAAAATTCAGTTGAGTTATTTAGTGCAGAATTTTTCCCCTGGCTCTTGGAATTGAGGAATTCTAGTGGTTTGCTCTTTCTTTATGAATGTCAGTTATATGTCAGTAAAAGTCAGGTTTAGCAGTAAAACAGCCTTTAGATGCTATTTTATTTATTGGGCAGAAAGGCAGTTTTTTGCAGCAGTAGTTATGTCAGCTGTAAGCATTACATAATCATGACTTGAGTGTATTTTTTCAGGTTAAAGGTTTTGAAAGTTTAGATTTTCTTAACCTATGCAGTAGTAACTGTGCTTCTAAAATAACCAGCTTTGGGAAATTGTTTTTCTTGGAAGTGTTAAGAAATAAAGTCAGAAGACAAAGAAAAACATACACATAGCTCACTTTGGATTAATGATTTTGGATAGGAATCAAAATTACCTAACATCTGAAAATGCTAGGAAATCAATTAAGAAGTCATACATCAGACTCTGCAATGCATACTGCACTCCAGTTAAGTATGCGGTATGAGATGAGTACATATGTTAACACACTGTCGTTCTGACTGAATTGGGATTGTAGAACTTAGCTTACAGCTGAAGCATGGCTCTTCTTTTTCACAACATTTATTTATAAATCACGATTTTTTTTCAGTCAAAATTAAGTGGCTGTCTGTATTTGGTATGAACATAAGGTGCTGGATGAGCAAAGCAGGAAATGGCATACTCTTCGTCATTTTACCTGTGTTTTACAGGCAGATTTTGGCTGTGTACTCAAAAGATTTTTCACACTAATTCCAGTTCCCTGTCAGCATTTTGAAAAGCTGAATTTTTTTTTTCTCTCTGTGAAAACTCTTTTGGCTGGACTTTATGTTTGCTTCATGTTTGGTATTCTTTCAATGAAAACCTGAATTCTCTGTATAAGGAGCTAGCCTGCAATTTGCGATCTGGAAACATACTTCTCCACTGATTTTTATGAGGTTGTCTGAAGCTAGGAATAACTGCGCAACTTTATCGCTCTTGGCTCTAAATAAGGATGAAAGATGATTTCATTCATGAAGATGCAGAAAGTCTGTTCTGAATAGAAGTAACTGTGACTTTAAGTGAAGCCTGTGGTCTTGGTGATCGCTAGGCTCAGGGAGTATTGCTCTGGGAGACTGCTATCCCCCAGTGGGAAAAAAAACACCACAGTCCTGCAAAACATCTGAATCCCACTGTGGAGAAGCCAGGCCAGGAGCACACAGATGAAGGCTGCATTATTATATTTCAAATCTCTGCATAATGTAAGCTGAGTGTCATTTTTGTGTCTCAAGTGAGCAAGCTTTTGTCATTTCTCACAGTGTGATAGCAACTTTTCCCAGTTTGATCTCCAGGTAAATTGTTGGAAATAAGTCAGTGATATTTTACCAATGAAGGATTTTGTTTGGTTTCATAGACCTCAGGTCCTAAAAAGAGAATATAAATAATGTCTATTAGCATCCTTGCTAACTAATGTGAGAGTTAGGCTTGGGTGGAAGGATATGGCGTAATACAACAGCAGGATTGTAAGTACACTATTGCTTCTCATTCTTTCTGTTTGCATAGTTACCATAATATGTTTTATGTTATCTTTTTTATTTCTTTCTCTTGTAAAGCAAAATCATAAGTATTTACCCCATCAGGTTAAATTCCAATTTACTTTAGCAGTGTTTCTGTATTTTTCTCTTTTCATCTTTCTTTTTAAATCTCTCTGGGGATAAAGAGACCACTGTTAGGAAGGTTATTTGGTGAACTAGTTCCGCTATACCTTTTTTCACTGAAGCTAAAATACTTATCTCAGGTTCAGCTTTCATAAGGTGATTAAGCTTCCTCAACTCAGTTGAAAACCGGCAAAGTGCAGCTTACTTTGTTACTTAAATGTCTGCCTTATGGATGGCAGCATCATCATTGGTTTTCTTTGATACAGGTGATTTGTTTTCCCAACCTGAGCTCTTTCATCCCATATGCTTTTGTAACTACCATCATTAGCTGAGTCCTTATATAGTACTGGACAAGAAGATATTATCACTGTGTGGTATTTAAATTAGACAGATTTTGCCTGCCATAATATTGACCACATGTTACATTTCTACTGAAGAGGTTAATGGAGTGGTTACAGGCTGGAGGTGTCTGTGTTGGAATACTTTGACAATCAATTCCAGCTAATGGAAAAAATGCTTTAAAAGTGAGCGGGTTCAGTTCCCGCAGTGAACAACAGAGTGTGGAAACAACATTTAATAAACCTTTCAGAAGTAAATCCTGCAATTTTTCCTTTCACCACCATCTGAGGAAGAAATGTCCACTTTCTTCTCAATGGGCAGTATTTATTCCTGCAGTGTATTTGCCTTACTCTCTTAGGTATCAAGAGAAAGCTCTTTATGTCTTTGGACAAAAAAGATTTCAAAAATATATTCTGTTCATGTATCCTCTAAGACTTAAGTTTTTTTGACTTTGCACTTTTTTTTTTTTTAAACAGCAGGTTGACCAAAAATAGCCAACCCTAAGATTCCTTTTCAGCTGCCCCTAACTATCTGTTTCCCAGAAAATTGAAGAAGTTTTAACTATTCTCATCTTGCTTTACAAAGATGGATGCTGCAAATTAAGATCTTTGTTGTACTTGGATTAAAGGGGAATGTTGCATCTTCTGCTTTAGCTGTGTGCCACCTTTAATTTAAAAATTAGGGGACTTAGAAGATTTGGAAAACATAACTTTTTACTTGTGAAAATAATATATTATTACATTTTTTTGTTTGGAGTTTTGAGATTTTTTTACTGCAGAGTTCTCAGGTAGAGTTGAGGGCTTGCAATAATATTTTTGCTTTGCTAATTAAGATGGTTATATACAGATTTAAATTAAGGAAAAGGGGTTTTTTCTATTGATAAACCTCGCTGAAAAAAAACAAGGTTCATTTTTCTTTTGAGAATTGGCATAATTTTAAATGCAAGGCATATTTGTTGTGAACCATGAACAGTCTTTATGAAACCTGAAGAAGATTTGTGAAAACAGCCTGTGATAAAAATCACCCATGCTTCATAAAACACTACTTGATAGATATCACTTGCACCATTAAGAACTAAACGACAAAGGATGTAATTTCAGTTCTGGCATGCAATATTAATCGAAAAGCTTTAAAGCATCTTGCTGATAGGAACTATGACAAAACGATGTTGAAGAATTACAAACTAGAGACATTCATCTTAATCAGATTTTCAAAGTAAATGCCATAAAGTAGAAAGTTATGCTATCTATCTTCACAGGGTCACATATCATATAGGGTATAGCTTTTTAGCTTGTTTATTGTAAAAATATCAGGGAGAAAAAATTCTGCCTTTGAAGTAAGTTTGAAGCTCAGTTCATATACTTTTACAAAGTTTTTTGTGACTAGATTAGCAACTGGTGGTTTCTGTTTCTGCAGTAAGATTTCTAAAACATTATGGAGAACAGAATTATAAAACAGCTGAGAATGCTCAGGTGTTATCAGTATGACATTGCTGAGGGGAAATACTATGCTCAGTGGATGTGAAATAGAAAGGCAGAGTTACAACTGTACCTTTAACGGGAAAGATAACACTCCTGTAGACAGCACAACTGAAAAACATTGGTAAATGTATTTTTTTCTTCAGTTCCTAAAGCTTGCATTTTTTGTGCATGACTTGTTTCTTTGTCTTCGTGTGTATATTTAACTAGTAAAGAACAGCATCCTTATAGGGTAGGGGATATTGTCAACATGTACTTTGTGGTTTAAAATACCAGTGTTGCATGTTAGGGACTATGCTACTGCCCTCCAGGGAGCTCCAGATACTTCTCTCATCATCTGGTCTTAGGCAGATAACTTGCCACATGTGAACAATGGGATCGTTTTGATTTTCTCCACAATCCAATAAGTCTTTCTTCTCTTTCTGAGCAGAAGTCTTTATTTCTCTTTAAAAAGTAAGATAATGTTGATTGACATCTAAAGGAAAATATGTCACATGAATAATAAAATTCAGGTTTTCTTCATTTTTCCAAAACAACAGAGTTGCGCAAGCTGACAACAAATCATAGTGAAAGGGCTCTCCTGTGGTGGTAGGCACTGCGTCACCTCATTCCTTGAGTTGAGTGTATGATTTGGATCATTAAAGCAGTTTCCAGAGCAAAACCAATTTGGACGTGGATAAGATTAAGCAAATATTTGGGATTAACCACAAAATGGGCACAGACAGCAAGTTGTCTTGGATTTCTACTGTAGCTTATAGTAAACGATCTGAAAGGAAAGTCTTTCATGCCTTGGCAGAAATAACTAAGGTGAAGCAGTGCTTCATTCAAAAGACAGATCTGCCTATTTACAAATTAACACATAAATACACGCATTTTTTTCTAAACCCGTAGCCTTCTTTATGTTTTCATTAATTCAAGACAGCTTCTCATGGAAGGTGTTCCCAGGGCAGAGACTTCTGGAGTGATTGGTTTTACTTGCCCACAGAATTGGCAAAGCCCTGGCCATAGCAGTCCAAGTAGCCTGTCTTAACCCTCTGTAAGCAGGCACTTAAAAAAAGAGCTCCTTTGGGAGCTCTAGGAATAGTTACGCCATATTACCCGCTCTTTTCAATTTGCAGGGATTTCCAAGGTAAATCCCACTTCTGCTTACGGTACTTTCGGAGATATGACCACGTGTCAATTAGGTAAAATTTCAAGTCAATCAAAGTGTTTTATTGAGGAAATCAAACAAGTTCTTACGGAAATTTCTTTTGACTGCAAGCAATCAAAGGAGAGAAGACAGGGAGAAGTGACCTGGAAATGAAAAGTTATCTTCTTTGTTACAAGTTTTCCAAAACATGCAGTCTACTCCAGATGCTTACTTACGGTGTATATTATGGACGTTTCCTTTACCATGGCAGAGAGTCTTCTGAAGGGAGAAAAAAAGAAACAGTCTGACTAGAAAGAGTTAAGACTCTCACAGACATGGATATTGAATTACATTTTGTTCACATTTGAAATGTTTATATTATAATGGAAGACCGCTTTTGTCATGGAAACTCAAAAGTTCACATTAATTATACACTATTAAAAAGCCTAATCCTTATCAAATGGAAATCACCTCTTTTCCCTAGATGAGTAGCTAGCTGACACGTCTCAGTGATCTGTCTGTTACAAAAAGGCTATCATGCAAAATATAAAACAAATTACCTTTTTTCATAGATACTTGGTTTGCTTTTCTCCTTCTGAATTAACCCCTTTCCCCCACATGACCATAGTTATCATAAATGTCTCTCCTTTTCATTTTCACATAAACATTTTTTTCTGTATTCTTTCATATGCTCTTCAAATTCTTTAACAATTAAATGATAAAATTAATTAAATGTAAATTACTTTTTGAAAAATAAAAAAGGGTTTTGTGAAAGGCCGCGGAGTTGTATATAACTTACCTCTGCAATTAAAATGGCTGCTTTGCTTCAGTGTGGTTCCCTAGAGTAAATAACAATTTCAAAATGTTTTGAAAAAATCATGTAACTGTAGTAAGACAGCTTTCTACCTGATTTCTTGTGACTTTTCTGAGTTCTGTACATATGTTCACATGCATAATTATCTGATGCTGACGTATGCAGCACATGCCTCAAAAATGTGGGCTTTGTTTGCTGCACCTGAAGAACTTGAACGCACAGGCTAGTTGGGCCAATTTACATTTTCTTCTTGCTGCAGAAATCTTCTCTTTAAGATGAATGGGATTGCTCTACAGTCATTAAGGTCTAGACCGAACAAGAACGTTTTAATTAAAACTTACCATTTTTAGAGATAAGCCCACGTGTACCCATACCTTATTTTTAGTGTAAATTAGATATTCCCATTTAGATTAAATCAATTACAGTGGCATTTAAAATCCAATTTAAAGCAAAGCAACTGTACCTTTCTGCAATAGTTTTTAAGTATTTCAACACAATTGCACTTTATCACATTTGAATGCTCTTTCTTCTTGTAAGTGGTTTGTTGTGAGGGCCCTGGCCAAGTCCTAGGGCTGCTGATCTTTTCACTAACCAAGGGAAGAACTGTTTCCTGTAGGGTTCCTGTTTTCCAAAAACCTGGTTGATAGAGAGGAAGGAGGAGTTACAGGCTCTTGAGGAGGACACTACAGGAGTAGTGTCCAGTGCTGCAGAGCTCATGAAGTATCTATCTATCCATGTCATGAAACTCTTACTGTCCTTATCAACTCCTTAAGTATGAAAAGTAAAAAAACCAGTACTCTTCTGGCTGTGATGCTGATTTCTCAGGAGAGCTGTGTGAGTCCCTTAACATACATGCCTCAGTTTCCCTGCCTGTGCAGTGAGAATAGTTTCAGTGTCACAGCGATGTTGAGAGGCTCATACCATAAAACCAACAGCTTTGTGTGAAAGTTGCAGTAATACTGAAAGCTGTTCTTTAGCTATTAACTCCCTAAAAGAGGAGTGAAAAAAGGGAATCTGGCTCTGGCTTGAGAACAGCATTCAAAACATGACTATTGTGATGATTTTATTTCCTCAGAAATCAGTGGTGCAACATTGAAGTTTCTGTTAGAAATTGCATGGCAATCGGAAAAACTGTGCAGTGGGAAAATCTAGCAGGTTGAAGAAAAGATTGGAAGAGCAGTCCTCAGCTCTTCCAGAATTCCTCAGTCACATTCAGAATGACAGTGTAGGACTGAGGAAATGTAGAGAAATATAGATTTTAGCTTTACTGATGTATGGAAGATCTAACTTTGTTAAGCGCAGTTCTACCTGTAGCTCTTGCACATTTAGAAACAAAATAAATCATTCCAGATTTTTCAGGCTTTTTTGATTTTGTGGAAGCTGTAGATTTCCTGCCAGTTGAAGCCACCCTCAGACACTAGAAAATGTCACCTGGCAGCATCCTATGGAGAGAGACAGTGGGCTTTGAGGACATGTGATTTTTGCCAAATTGCGCTTGCTATGGTCTTCTAGCTCCCTTCTAGCCTCTCCTAATTTATTTTATATGTTCCTCTGTATCTTCAGTGTCAATAATGTTAAAGCAGAAGGGCCTTGTAGGTTCATAGTAAATTTCTGTGGGAATAATCTAAATCCCCAATAGTGGCCTGAGTAGCTGGCTTATGGACTGAATAATACAGTTTCACTCTTCCAGCATATTAGCAGTTCCCTTACTAGATCTATGCATTTACTCGGGCACTGCATAAATATCCTTCCCAGAAGAATATCCATCGTCTTCACTGGTAGGTGGGAAGGTCAGCTGTCTACCTGAGGCAAGCCTGCGGACCTGGCATAGTCCCCTTACTTACACCCTCCTTTGGGCAGGAGAACAATGTTAACTAATCCTATTTTTGGTCTTTATCAGAGGATAGTATAAGATCTTTAGTATTGAAAATGATAGACTGAAAGACTGATTTTCAGCTGAGATTGTAAATGAGAAGTTAATGAAGAAGTGGGATGTAAGAATAATGTTTCAGCCAGTAGGAGTTGCAGAGGAGAAGGATTTTGCACTGATCATGGCAACACTGTCCAACCAGGCTAGGCACACAGGGGAGTGAAAAAGGAAAATAACAAAGAGAATTCAGATCCTGAGAACAATTTAGATTAATTTATTTGATTAAAAATAATGTGAATAATTTAATTCAACTTATAATTTTTCTCTTGTGTGATTAATCATTTATATATCATCATCATCATCATACGTGTAAATGTTTGCACAGACACATGCGCACATACCTATATTTTTATACACACATGCACCTATATATTATAAAATATAAGGCCACTTTCCATTCTGCACCAGCAGATAAATAGCTTGTAATTTAAATCAGGTAAAATTTTAAGTAGACATGGGGAAAATTCTTTGCTAATGTTGCTCTGTTAACTTTCCTTTAGCTGGCTTGTTGAAATCGTCTTAAATCCTTTGATAGTGATTGTAATCACATGCAGGGACACCCTTTTGTGTGGTTTTGGTGAAGATTAAGTTGATCAGTTTTATCCTACCTGGAAGGTAATTTTCCTTTAACATGTTAGGGATTTGCTGTTGAAAACCTTAATGGCAGTGTAAATGCTGTCATTCTTTTTGTAAGAGATTCGGCACTGCCATTGTTTGTGACAGAAGTCATGCTGACCATGCAAGATCACTGGAAAAGAGAATGGAGTTCTCAGAAAGAAAATTCTTTCAAAGGCTGTTTATTTGTTTGAGCTCAGCATGCCTATTCCTTAACATTCTCAATTTGTCTTATGTTCACAAACTGGGCAATTACTCACAGTTAAGTGTATTTTATAGTAGTCACCTGTAAGTTATTGGAAACATCTGTTTCAGCAGAAATACTTTTCCTGTGTTCTGTGTACCAAGGTATTATTATTGAGTTTGTAACAATTTGCAGTTATAACCAGTTCCAAACAGGGAATTGCTTATGAAAATCAAACAACTAATTTAAAGACTACCTGAAAGCATCTACACTGTGAGCAAAGTGTACTTTCTGCTTTGCATAACACTTGCATTTATTTTATGAAATATGTTCTGCTACATTAGTTTAGGAAATAGGTTGCAATTTGAATTACATATTGTTAAGTGTTACATGTTCAAGTGTCATCAGTCATTGCTAAATCACGATAAATTAAGTGTCTAGAGGGTTCCTTAATTTTGTGTGCATTGTGTTTTATGGCGAGGTTTGTCTTCCATTTATCACTTATTTACCCCTGATTTTACAGAACAGATTGTTAAAACCTAACATTGATGGAGGTATTTGATTGCAAGTTTTGCTGTTTTGAGATTTTGATTTTAAGCTTTATGGACATTGTATGCTTTGGTTAAGTCAAATAATATTTCTATTTGTTTGATGACCTGACCCTCTTATCACCTGTGACTTCCTCCAAACTGTAGTTATATTGCATAGTGTGAAATTGGAAAATCTGTTCTGTGTGTGTTCTAATGGATGTGACGGTCATTAAGTATATGAGTCTTCTGACGTTGTAATCAGATGTGAATCAGTCTGTTAAATATCCATGAAGCAACATCTGCTTCACAGAGTGACCTTCTGCTAAAGAATATTTAGCATCTATTAGCAGATCATAGTGCAGCTCTGTCTTATTTGAAATGCACTAAACTAGAGTAGTCTACTGCTGTTTAGCAACTAGCTTGTAATAATTTATTGCAGTTAAATAAAGCTTAAAAAACTCCATTAAATAATTATAGGGATTATATGCATCTTGAAAACCTTTGTGTTCTACTGAAATTGCCCATTTAATTTCAGGGTTGGTTTGTTAAAAAAAGCTGAAGTCTAAAGGCACATTAGGGGATCTGTCAGATGCTATTTTCTGTAGGTGTTAATAAAACCAGATTAAAAAAAAAAAACTGAAACAAATTAAAACCAAAAGCAATTTTACCATCTGTTGTATATTAATTAGAACTTGGTGTATCAAGGGTAAACTTGCTCTTGGAGAATGTCACCGAATGTCTGCTAATAGAATAATATGCAAATATATTAGATGATAGGATTATATTGAATTTCTCATTCTGTTTGGTTGTAGCAAATGCTGAAATTCTGTATAACAAACTTTAATTTTCTTTCTTCTTAGAACAACCTCCAAATAACCAAGGCCAGTCGACCCTGCAGCCTTTGCCACCTTCTCACAAGCAACATTCCGCACAGCATCACCCATCTATCACCTCACTTAACAGAAACTCACTGACAAATAGGAGGAATCAGAGTCCGGCCCCGCCGGCTGCTTTGCCCGCCGAGCTGCAAACCACACCTGAGTCAGTCCAGCTGCAGGACAGCTGGGTCCTTGGCAGTAATGCACCACTGGAAAGCAGGTAATTACTTAGGTACTACTACAGACTGTGGCACTTCTGAAGAAAACATCTAAATTAATGGAAGTTGACCAGCAGCTAGACTTCCCTTCATTCAGCAAACAAAACTGAAAACTTTTCAGTACTAAAAAATCTGTCCTCTCTCTAAAATCCACAGTGACTTTCTTCTCCCTTACCTTACCTAGTGCAGAGTTAATTGGACTCAGAGAGTATATTAATTTTTCCAGACACACATTTTCCTTCCTGTTCATAACCTGTGACTTATGACTGTTGAAAAAAATTTCTTGCCTTGCTTGCCGGGTATGTTATGTGTCAAATGTATACTGTCATACAGATCGAATGTCAAGGAACTTTCAGTAATTCTTTTTAACTCCTATAGTTGGTACCTTTAAAGAAATACTTATGTGAGGCTAGGTGTTTTTTAAAGGTGCCTAGGATATGGTGAGACGAAAGAACTCAGTTCTGGTGTAATGATAAATTTGACCTCATTCTTGATATCTGGCTCAAGGAAAGAAGCAGCTAATACTAAGGGGTGACAGTTGCTTCTTTAGATGCAGAATGATGTATGATGCAGAATGATCTATAAAAAATTCTATAGGACTTACTGGCACAGAGCTGAATTTACCTATAGTGATTAATTAGTACTCATGTAACACTCAATCAGCACTAAGTTTTTATTAACAAAAGCTGTAATATTCCAATTTAGTCATCAAACTGATTATTTATTACTATATTAAAGTTGATGGTAATTCTTGAAAATATTAGTGAAATCTGTTCAATTCATTCTTTAAATCCCTTTAAATTATGTTTTATCAATTTTGACTAATTTAAAACATACACAATCTTAAGATTCTCTTTTAGATAGTTTTTGTCCCCATAAGCATTTCAGACAACTCCTCTGTCAGGCTGTTGGGAATGGCTATTCCTTTTGTTAGTGTTCTTCGGCCCTCCTGTATTGCTTATGAGACATAGACACTGTGGAGTAGGATTCCGCTGAAGAGATTTCATCATCATACTCAAACAATTTAGTACATTAAGAAAGAATTTTCTTATGGAACAAGTAAGTTTGCAGTGGAAAAAAGATGTTTTATGTTTTCTTTATACTAGTTAATCTTAGATAGCCTGGTAATGTCTTCAATGTTTGCTTCTATTGCCACATATATGTTTATATTGTGTTTATAAAGACATAGGACTTGAATGAGAGTGCCACTTCCAACCTAGATCAAATATTTTTTTGTGGAGTAAAGTCTTTTCACCTTTTAAATGTTCCTGGTGAAAAGCTAAGCATATTTGAGTGTTCAAGTTTTTATACTTGTTTAATACAAGTTTTAATACTTGTGAATGAACTGAAATGTAAAAATTTCACATAAAAACTGACAGAACCCTACTGCTAGTGTTTCTAATAGCCTCAATTGGTTGGAACTTTGGAGGTGAAGAACCCATCTTATTTGTCATTGATTTTTCCGTTTTTGGTTAAGGTTCCCTACTGAGTGTGATTTTTAGGCTCATTTTCATCTACGTTAACAATTTTGTGATAGGTCTCTTCCTTCATCCTTTTCTTAACCTACACATTTATTTACTCTTTGGCAATATTTTACCTTATGCTCACAGTCAGCTTTTTTTTTTCTCCCCTCTCTTTTTTTTTTAATCTGTCTTATATGGTGGCCATTTGGAGGTGCAGAATGTGAATGTCAGCAGATATATGCACAGCACAGTTGTCTTTCTGGATCTTTAGGCTCATACTAGTGATGGGCAGCATAAAAATGACATACAGCTCCCAGACCACGTATAGCTGGGTAGTGAACTGGCTGGCTTTGTGTATGTGCATGTGGGTGAGAGGGATGTATTTGCAAAGCCTGAGGATGGTTTTGGTCCCTGTCATTCTGCAGTAGTAATGGAAGTGACTTCAAAATACATATTTCATAATATTGGATTCAGTTGTGTATCTAATGGAATATACTGCAGTTTGGCTCTATTAACAAGAGTTAATACTTCTGCATAAAGCATTGCTGTTACTGGCTAAATAGATGAACTGTGAGGTAACAGATCAATGATGTCCAACAGAAATTCCAATTTATAATTTATTAAATATAAAAAGACTCTTTGCTTAAAATTTTATGAGGACCTAAAACTGTAACGTGGATTATGTGAGTGCTTCTTTCATCTTTGATGCTATCTTTAAATGACAGTGATGTTACTGAGCAGTGGCAGAAATTATCTTCCCTCTATTTGGGCTCAGTAACATCTACATTAAAAAACAAGCAAGACAGTAAGAAAGTATTTCCTGCAGACTGCAGGACCTTTTTATTGAACATTTAATGATCTTTACTATTTGACTGTTCCCCAACCTGCTGTAAGTTAGATTCAGCTATAGAAGCAATATATCTGCTATAGGAGCCAGCACTAGAGAACAATGTGAACTTTTGAAGAAATCAAAAAACCTTCCATTTTGTTCTTTGAATTACTGATTGGACAAAGTCATGCAAATATATGACTACTTGTCAGGCATCTGAATATGATAAATTATGATTTAGTAATTAAATATTAGAAGGATTTTTATTATTGTTGATCTTGTAAGTTTTTATTTACCTACTTGTTTTAGTAATGATTTCTTGAACACTAGTTATATTCTCATGGCTTTGAGTTCTATTAGGATCTAAATTACTGATATTTAAAAATACTTAGTAAATCACTTCTTTAAATGCTTTCTCTTAAATATTTGAATATGCAGAATTTTTCTACTGCACAATCAGTTATGAATGTTAGAGGTGCACAGAGGAAAACTATGTTAGAACTCGTAAATTTTTAGATGAAAATAAGCTGGAAGCATCTCTTAGAGCATTCTTGAGTGATATCTCATTAATTTTAGGCACTAAGCCTCTAAGGTTCATTTGTTGGCAAGGGAAAATTTACATATTCCAGTTAAGGAGTAAATCTTTGAGAATATCGTATAATTTTATTCAGAATCTGTGCTAAGATGTCAGTGAATCAAAGAAGAGCTTTGATTTTCCTTACTTGATTTGCTATATAAAGTACCTCCTGTTTTAAAAGATGCCTGCATTTTGTATGATGGACTGTGAATTTTTTGTAGAAACTAGCCAAGAAACTAAAATGTTTTTCCTAGTTTGCACTGGTACTGCTTAGTCTTCTCTTACCGGTTAAAGTGGAGTGGGTAGGAACATTACTGTATTCAGTTACTTAGCTTCTAATTTTACTGAGATGAAAGAGGGGATTGGTTGAAGAAATACTTAAAGGCTGGAAAACATTCGGGCATTCTGAGGGATTTAATTAAACTACCAGAATACCTCAAAATGGTACAGACAAAATAACTCCTGGAATTGTGTTTCTCTAAAACTGTTTTGCAAGCTTGATTCAAACTTCATTTTAGAACGTGAAGATTTTAGAAACTCCCTAAAGTGTGATGAACATACCCATATGTCTTTATTGGGGTGAATTGCCAATGAAGCTAGTGCCTTCAATATTGATTAAGGTGTGAAAGGGGTGTTGATAGTTTCCAGGGAAGTTTTAAATCTATTTGGGTGAGGCTGATTGATTGTCTGCAAAAGCACAGGGTTGCTGGAGGTTAAAGTCTGCTCAAAGCAGCTATTTTACACATTCCACCCACTAAAACAGTGCCTGGTTTAATCAAGTTCAAAATTGTTCTGTTTTGTAAGTCTTCCGGATTTTCACACGTGGACTTGATTAGACATGTTACTTCTATTGAGAAGGTGCATGGTACAAAATAAAGGAGAAACTGGGGTTGGAATTCAAATCCTGCTCTTCTGAAGACCCTGTTTATCACTGTGAGCATGTCACACTGCTGGTCTGCAAGTTGAGGAAACAGGACTCTGCTTAGATTGCTGACAGCATGAATGCATTTGCAAAGATTGGCATGCCATAATTATGGGATCAGTATATACATATTAGACACACTCATTAAATCAAAGAACCAATAGTGTTTTCAAAGACTAAAGTTGAATAAAAAAGTTCTGTTTTCTTCTGACATTCTCTTACAGTCAGGTTCTCACTGAGCACCTGTTTGAATCCTAAAACACTCGGCCCATATGCTTGTAAGCTTCCTTTGGTGTCAGTAGTGTCTTACTTTAGATTTTTGCTTGATCTCTCTGGTATCTTTCCTGCTCAAATATCTCTTGCTGTAACCATGAGTACTTGCAGTTTGATCATGCTGTGTATGTTGTGCCCTGGCTCTTAGGCAAGCACCGATAGTCCACAATTCAGTAGTATTTGCACAATATTCCTTGAAGTTATCATTCCCCTCTTCAGAGATAAGCAGTCACTGGAGTGAGAATGGACACAAATATTTTTTCCCGTGTTAATCATTCGATATGCGGTTCTAAACAAAGTAATAGTTCACAACTTTGTTTCTCCACCCTCTTTTTCTCACTATTCTGTGAGAGAACAAGAGTCTCTGGTCATTTCTTTCCCTCTCCTGCTACTGTGCCTTGTTTGCAGAACATGAGATCTCCATTCACTCTGGTAGCCAGTCCTCTGCACATTTTCTGGCTGTGCCGGGTAGCCAGCAAGAGAATGGCTTTTTAGTCTCAGTTAATTTTTATTACTTCATACTACAACACCCCCCACTCTGCACTGTTCAGTCTTTAAGGCAGCAGCCAGGAATTTTATTCAAAGACTTGCACATAAATAAGGGATCATCAAAGGGTAATGACCACCCAATGCTAGTCTTGTAACACTGTGTCTTCAGGTTACAATCCAGTGTGTAGTTCAGAGGACAGTCCGGAAGGCACATTATGTTTTGCACATCCATGGAAAAAGAAAGTTACGCAACAGAACCAGTATATTCATTTTTGTGGGATCATCCCATTCTTTAATTTGAAATTGCATCTCTAATTTCATCTTTTTGTATCTTTGTGTATAGAGAATTAGAAAATCAAGCAGTCCTTGCAAATGGTCATGACAACCTTATAGAGATGGATGTGTTTTCTCCAACATATCACGATAGCAGTTATGGGTATGTGACTCTAAGTGTTTGCATGATTCTAACTGTTGACACAGGAGACAAATTGTGATTTTTTAAAAAAAATTTGCAGTAGTAAAAACCATCTGGGAAAGACTTCCTCATCTTTATGTCTGATTTTTAAAAATCAGGCTTACTGACTCATGGTAGATAAAAAATGGTAAATTTTGACTGCTGAAACTTGTTTGCTTTCACTTTAGACAGTAAGACTGCAATTGATGGTATTAATTCTCCATGGTCTGATTCTGCAAGCTGTTGCAAACTTGATTCTGCAAGCTGTTGCAAACTATTTGTGTGACTACATATTTGCCAGATCTGATTCTTAGTTTGTAATGTATTTACTGCTTAGCAAATGTTTCTTTTAGAAAAATTATAACATTATTATCGCATAGGGAATGACCAAAGAAGTTAAGAAGAACTGTATACCTAATCTGTAATATTTTTTACTAGTTAATTTGAAATTGCAACTGCTGATAAATGTGTAACTGTAAAAAGAGAATTCCATATAAATTAATATTTCAATTTCTTTAAATTAAGTTTATATTTTAGAGCTGTTCCATAACTACTTGGCATTCTTACACCAAGTCAGTATAATTCATTTCTGATACACACACATAAAAAACCCTGAAAAACATTGGTAGCCTAAACCAGTACTACTTCTAATGAGTTCCAGCCTATTAATCAGCACACTATGCTAAATTTTAATAAAAATCTGTTAATCATAAATTTACTTTTGTTTGTTTGTACTATGATAAAAATCAGATCTTTGGGCCCGAATTCTGTTTTGCTAATGGTAACTCTTAACATTATAAAAGGGATAAGGTGCTATATGATTAAATGAGATCTGCATCTTCCCATTAATAAGTGATTAATGTGTAAAATATATTGGCACTGTGCCTTGATCTGCTGCTTATTCTAAAAACTCATAAACTTAGTCACAATTTACAATCAACAGCAGGAAGAGAATGGGATGTTAAGTTCAGTTAGTCAGTCATCAACAAACTCAAAGATATTGCAGATATTTGCCAGAAGACCCCAATATACTGGTTTCTTCCAAAATGTAAGCATATTGTATTAGAAAATAACAAAGCCAAATATTACTGTTCCCTGTAGACCAATTACCATACAATACTGATTCAGATGCATAATTGCTGGAGTTAATAGAACCATGCCTTGTTTATGCTTTGAATGTTTGTAATGGGACCACCAAATGCAAGTATTTTAGCAAATGGACTATATTATATGAAATTCCTGTTAGCTGATGTTAATTTAGGTAACAATGCAATGAAATTTATCTTGTTTGTAATCCCTTCATTTTTAAAATTATGGTAGCAGAGATCATCTCCTGGTGTGAAAGTTGTCCAGAGATAATAACACATCAGTTCCAAAGCATAATATATTTGAGACTACAACATGCTATCAGCATGAAGATTCAGTTTATCAACCTCACTAACATACTGTGTCACAGCTAGAATCATTATATATTTGTTTCTTTGTTTTCATGTCATGCATGTGTTACATTATGATAAACTGTTCCTCCATTTGTATAGCTTACAGAGAAAATATTAATCTAATGAATTTGACAATTTTAGTGTTAAGAATGATAATAGAAATAGACATTTTGCATAGAAATCCTAGTGATTCATAGGCCTAGACCTAAAGAGTAATTGTTTATAGCTTTGAGAGATTTGTGCACAGTGCATTAATTATCATAAGACAGCTGGAAATCTCAAAGTATTTTAATGGTGTGTATTGTTGGCTTTATTCTTTTTCTAATGTGTAAACATATATTAGTATGTCTGTTGACAAATCAGGTTAGATTGAAGAAGTCTGTTTTACCCAACCTGATAGTCCTGTCAAGTTATTTAGATGTCAAAATCTGCAAATATATAAGATTCACTATCATTGAATGACTGTATTTATATTACTTATAGATAAGGCTTACTAGCATTTTCTACTTCTATAGGGTCCTTATTTTCTGAAAATTTCATATTTTTGCAGGATTGGGGTTTTAAAACTTCCTGTTGTATTTAAGTAGGAATTCTTTGCAGTTGATTGGGTATTTTTGTTACCTATTTGTGGAAAAGTTCAGGAGAGCTGAGTTTGAAGGAGGTCAAGTTGTTATAAGGGCATACTGAATTAAACTTAAGAGTGGAAGAAGTCAGGAATGAGGAATGGAGATCAGGAAACTCAAAAAGACTGGACACAAAAGGGGTAGGAGTGGGTGTACAAATGGGTAGACAGAGTAGTCCATAAGGAGAAGGAGGAATTGGTTGATTATGCAAGGTAGCACATAGATAAAATGCTTGACGACTAAAGGCTGAATATCTAGGATGAAAACTGAGATAATTTCTTGTTCTTTACTGATTGTAATTACTTGTGAAGTCCTTTTGAATTGCATGCACTTCATCACCTACAGGATTGGCTCAAGATGGTGAGAGACCTTGGCTGCTGGCATACGCTCTACTAGTGACAGAATCCAAAAATAGTCAAACTAAATTTTCTATCTGTGATGGGCTATGCAGATAGGAAACTTTTCAATATGATTTCTGAAGTTTCTTCAAACTCTCTTAGAAAAAGTCACAAGTTGAACAAAAAAACACTTTTTATTAAGAAATTGTCATCAACATCATAAAGTTAAGCACACAAAATTTACAAAATTAAAAGTAACCTCTTTCTACAGTTGCATGGCTGCAGTTGAGTTTGCCATCCCAGTAAGTGCGGCTCGAGTTGAACCAGAAAGGAATTTTAACAGATTCTGGAGATTCTTTCTGTCACATTCAAACAGGTGAGGAAACAATACGAAATGTAATGCAAAACAAAGACCTGGATGACTATATAGTGTCTGCATGCAGCATCTCTGATAATACTGATTGCACAAAGAGAAGTCCAGCTCCAAAAACGCGTGTGTGGAAATGAGCACCATTAAAGATAAAGTTCTGGGCACAAGATGCAATCCTCTGCCTTGTTGAATCCCTCAAGAGTGGTCTCTTGGTTCTATGAAGCTTGATATGTTGCATATGAGAGACTATTCAAGCATAGTACTCAAGTTTTTACCAAGGAACAAAAAGGAATTGAAAATAGGAATAACAGTTGCATCACATATGTGTGCACATTTGGCAAGTTGGTGGTAGTGGCTGTAACTCAGAGGTTATGACAGTGCTGTTGCTGTGGTGACGCAAGTCTGGCTGTGTGAGTGACTGCTGATAGCACAGTAGTGGCAGCACAGAGTTCATCACGGGTTATCATGGACTCCAAATTGCAAGAGAAACACAGCTATGGACTTCAGTAAGTGAGCTAAGGTTCACAGATCCATTATGTGGAAACTTCAGCCTGCTTGCAGCTTGAGGCAGAATCAGATCATGTCAGTCACTGAGAGAATAATACTTCACTTCTTTAACTTCCCTCTGCTTTTTAGTTTAAAATGTCCAGTAGCTCAGTCAGGCCTTTCAGGGGCAGACAAAATTTCAACCTTTGTTCCAACTTCTGAATTAATCCTTGTGTAAATAATGCAGCTCTGAGTCTCTCTTAAACAATATTTCTTTTTGAAATAGTTTCCATGTGCCTTTTGAGATGTTTAGAGCGATTGTTCTCTTTCAACTGTATGAAGATGGCAAGGTGAGTAAAAAGATTGGAGGAGTAGCTTGCCCTACCTTTCTCTGATTTTCTACCTGGAAAGCTTAACTTACTCAATGTTCAAGACAGGGGCTGGCCAAGGTTATAATGCCTCATCTCACAGACAACTTTTCCTGTCTCTATCTTGACAGGGATATGATTCCTTCTGCAGAGAACAAAATAAGGAGTTGTAATATAAATCTTTACCACACACATGAGCTTTTCAGATCCTTACTGCAAAATTCAAATGCTTTCTTCTGCTCTCCCTTCCTTTGGAGAGAGAAGAACTGCAATAACATGAATACTTGAATATCAGAAAGTTCAGTAAGGGGCTGTCAGGTTCACTCCAACTGCTGCCTGCTTCAGAAGTGAATATTGCCAGCAATATCGAGAGCCAAGTCACTTACTGTAACCTAGATGGAATTCTCTATAAGTACTAGTCCTCTGAGAGACCCAGATGAAGCCTGTAAGGAGAACAGCCACTTGATAGTTTTTCAGCAATATATAGGTCTAGTTTCACTCTCATCTGGAGAGTAGGTAATGGGACAATCCTGCAATGAGCAGTATGAGTAACTAAAACTGGGCCAGGTTTCTTTGTTTCCCAACATGAGTCTTTCTTTGCACTGGACTCTCCTGTGCACTTCTGCAAATTGTGGCTTAGCATTGTTTGTTCCCCTGGTTCATCTTCACAGAGTACAGCATAGCAGAGAGGAGCACAAAGGAATGGGATTGGCAAAGCCCCCTGATCATACCGGTTCTTTTGGTCCAGTGCTCTGTGTGATACATATCACAGAAGAGAACTACTCCTTCTCTGGGGTAGAGAATTAGCAGCCTGAATCTGAATTTGGAGGAACAAATAATAGGAGAACAGGTGCCCTGTGCTTGCTGTAACACTATATTCTTTCTTGCACCATCAAAAAGGTAGGGGTAATGCAGAGGAAGATTTACTCTTGCACACCAAAGAAGAGGAAGTTCAGGGCTTTCTTCAGTATTCAGTCCTTCAAGTCACCGTGTCTTCGTGTCTTTCACAGCAGATTGGGATATGGTCTTGTCTGAATTGCTCTTTGAAGCTTCAGCTGCAGGTTGCCATGCCTGAGTTCTCCAGTCTTTCTCCATCAGCAGCCAGCAGTGGAGCGGTAGCCTGCCAGGGGCCAGATGTGAAAGAACACACAAGCAGTAAGGAATACACTTAAAGCCCTAGTAGTACTTTTGTTCTTTCTTGGCTTTCAGTGTTCAGTTTGTAAAGAAAGCAGGTCCTCGGTGTAAACCCATCCAAATTCAAGGAAGTGTTACCATATGTAAAATGTTTTTCTGAAACATTTGAATTAGCTGGTAGAAGAGGCTTATCTCCACTTCTCACAGATGTTTCCTCTGTTTTTGCATATGGATAATAGTGCTCTTCTCTTTCTTTCTTTCTTTCTTTCTTTCCCCCAAACTTTGATCATGATTTCACGTGTTGTGATCTTGGAGCTTATTCCAGGATTATGATATATTAATACTGGCTCCAAGGAAGCGGAAATTCACTTTTATCTCTTCCTAAGAAATTTTCTGATTGCATTTCTGCCCAGAAAATAAACTAAGACAAATTCACAGTGTGACATGTTTCTGTGTTGGCTTGGTTTTATGTTAAATGTAGCCAGATGTTTCTGTGGAAGTCAGTCATAAGCCTGTGCTAAGAGCAAACATCACCAGCTACAAGGTTTTGTCTCAGAAGAACGTTAACAGAAGATGAACACAGGCATAAAGTGTTCACAGAGCAACAAAAATCCAATTCCTGCTGGAGCCTGCTGGGAAAGCTTATCTCATGCATCAGTGAACCAGAGTTCAAATGAGACCTAGCCAGTAATTTCTGTTATCTTTTACATCTCTCCTATAATGTCAGTCGGCAGAGATTAATCTTTTCTTTCCGTCTGTTTCCTCAACTCAGTGCAAGGAATCATATCTATTGATGTGATCTATCCATTAGTAAACCAGGCAGAGCTCTCTAATGTCAGGTGGCAGGTGAGGGTCATGGTCTCTCTCACAGAACCTAGTTCAATCCAGCATGAATAGGGTCTGTCAGCAGAGAGAGGGCACAGCAGTCAGTAGGTGTAGTACTATGATTGATTGCAGTCTTGGACCACTGTCTTTTCCACAGTTTTTTCTGATTCTGACAATGTATCTGGTGGGATTTTTTTTTTAACAAACAAAAAGCATGATAACCCATTCCCAGGAGGGAAAAATTCAGCTGTTTTGCATTAAGGAAAGTCAGGGAGAGATAAACACAAAACTTTAATGAGAGAAGTTGGAGCAAACTAGAATAGCTGCAGCTGGATATATCCATCCTCTATTTAAGTAACTTTCTTAAGATTAATTGATTTCTTTGTATGGAAATGGCAAATAAAATGCTAGTTCTTCACACAGAGATAGACATGACTTATTTCTGTATGTGTCAGTGGTGAAATATTTGAGGTAGAGAATGAGAGCTTCCAAACCTGTCTATTCTGTCTGGCTTATCTGTGCCCATTTGAAGCATCAGAAAAACAGAAAGATACAGATGCAGCTACCCTTATGTCTTATTTGCTTACATTGTCCTCATGGTGCTGCCAGACTTCCGTAGAAGGTGCCTTGATGTTTTTGAAAAGCAGAATTAGATTGCTTCTGTCTCCAGATAGGTATATTGTGGATTGGTACCATTTTAGGGCAAAATCTGGTGGTTTATTTTTAGTTTACGTGAGCAATCATTACAGTTGTGTTCATTACAAAACAGAATAGTTACAGTTTTTATTCCCAGAAATTCAACAATACCATTATATTAAATGTCAGACACAGGTCATGAGGAGTACTATTGAACTCTGAGGAGAAAAGTCATATCTATTGGTCCTGAGCCCTAAATATGTCACCAAAACAAAAAATCACTAGAATTTACATTTCTCTCAACTTGCATTCACTCAAAGTGAATTTGGCAAAAGCCACCTCTGGAGGCTTGGGAGAATGCAATTGATGTGTTCCTGATTTTAGGTGCCTAAGGTGTAGATACTACCACTTGTGCCTTGGAGTGAACCCAGGCCAACATACTGAGGACCTTAGCAGAATGCATACAACACTACCTGGGCTTGCTCACAAGTGTCTCAATTCATGTAATAATGTCCACAGATTCAGCACACCTTGAAGGCAAATAGATAATTTTTAACAGAATTAGATACTGTCAGATTTGATTTGGTATTACAGTGTGCTCCACACTGTAAAAATTGGTGTGCTCATTGAGTAAAGTATTTAACTTGTGATTATAGAGAATGGTATTACCTTAGCTGGAACAGTCATGTAAAGTACAGTGATCTTTTGAGCCAATGGTCTCCTGTTGGTGATTGTTGTTGTGTCCAGGGTTTTTCTGAAGCTGCAGGGAGAACAGGTGCGTCAAATATAACAGATTAGTGGACTTGTTACTAACATGAAAGAAATTTTTAGATAATTACAGATGTATCTAAATATTTGGGGGTCCTTTGATACCTAAGGCTAAAAGAAACAAATGCAAAAAAGGTTAAGGATAGTTTTTCTTTCCTCTTTCACCTCTCTTCAAGTCACTTTCTATTCTGTCAACTTCCAAATGTCACTTCTGTTTTATTCTGCACTGAAACAACAGGTTTCTGAAAATAGCTTTCCTCAGCTCCACAGTTGCCTTTGCTGACCCATAAAAAGCCTAAGTTTCGCTTTTTTGCTTTAGGCAATTATTTCTTAATGTTTTTGTATGTTTTACCCTAAAAATAAAGTGAATCAAACAGTAGTAATATTATAAAAAAACTGTCTTTGTGCATTGCAGTGCAAACAGTACATACTCATTATACAAGAACGAGGGAGTGATCAGTTGAATTTAAATTGAAATTGATAGAGGAAGATATATGTTGATACAGTGCGTGTTTAGCCTACAGAACAAAATGCCACAGAACATTAGTGAGAGCATGAGTTTTGGACTGTTTAGAGAAAGAGTGAGCTGTTAGTGAATAAGTAGACTGGAAGGCATTCATCCCCTCATTTGAACTGGCCACTTTCAGATAGGGTATTGTTCCTGGTGATCTACTCTACTGCAGTAATTCCTTCTTCTGCTTATTTGGGTACAGTTATCTGTTTCTGTACACAGATTTTGTACCTGTAACTGCTCTCTATCAAATAAGATGTTCTCTTTCTCCACAATTATTGGAATTAAGTAACTTGGTCATTGTACTGCATTATGCTTGGAGGAATCCTACCCCTTGCACTGTTTTTCAGACAGAGACCTCCTTCAGAGGTCCAGGCCATAGATAATTTCTAATGTTGTGTGCCTTTTGTAATGCTGTCTTCTGAGTACTGCAGCTGTTCTCCCTCAGCTGTCTTCTAGAAGTGGGCTGTAAAGATGAGCCACATATCTTTAACACCTTCATGGAACTGACCAAACAGATTGCATTTAGGACAGTATAGGAGACAGTGCTGCAAGAAAACCTGTAATGCTGTGGCACTATAACATTTGTCATAGTGAGTCTTGGTGGAAGCTCTATTCAGAAATATGAGGAAACTAATAGATTAATCATCCTTCAGATTTTTCAGGTGTTATTAGTGTACAAAAACACGCAAGGTTCAAAGATTTAGGAGGGAGGTATTTAGGTTTTTAAATGTGTATATTGTAAATACAGTTTTATTCTGGATCAGTGGTATTATAGCTCTTAAGATGAGGAGTGTTTTGTTATTGTATATCCATAAGGCTTAGCAATATTGACCTTTATTCTGTGACAGCACTTGTCAACTAAATAATGATGCTGCACAAAATAACAATTGCCAGCTTTAAATCTCACTGGCAGGGTGATAAACTATGGTGCATATTCTGACATACTTTGAGAAGTTCAATAGAATTTTGCTGGGCCTTATTCACTAAATCCATATTTAGTACAAATTTTGTAAAAGTCCTGTGTGACAATACATTGTGGCATTCTTTCTGTGGGCTTCAGCACTCTATTGGCAGGATTGTGCTGTAAGAAATAATTTAAAACAGAACTAAAATGATGCAAAGAAAGTTGTTTGAAATGGTAAGGTAGGCTCTTTCACATGTCTTTCAAGTATATGTGAAGCATTCTATATATATGATGCCCAAAATTAGAGAAATTAATCTTTTGCAAGGTGAAGCAATTTCAGCATAAGCTAAAAAAAAAAAAAAGTCATGTATCTAATGTAAAAATTATATTAGGAATGTTGAAATTATGCAGTAACTCTATACAAATTGAGACCCATCTACTTATAAAGTAATGCATAATATTCCTTTATGCTTGGTGATAGTTTATTTATATAATATCTCAGCTTCTGGCAGTCTGGAGTTTAGGGCCTTCCAGATGTGTTTATGTAATATTGCATTTATTGATGCATAGTATCCATTTTCTTCTAAACTGAGGTCAAAAGTTCTTGTCATAGATCCTTTAGTAAAGGAAGTTATTTTAAATCACATTTCTGTTGCTGGACACCTGGCTATCTTATATAAAAAGTGTTTGGGCTTCTGGGCTGAGTCTTACTTTCTTAAATATTTTGATAATCTATCTCCATTTCTCTAAAGATAGAGTTTTCAGTTAACTTAGTCTTTCTGCCAGACTCATGGATGGTTTTTATCACTTTTTTTATCCCTGCTGTTTTCCCATTTACTGAATTTAGTAGAGAGTGCTTCAGTTTTATTTTCCACAGAGGATGTGGCAGCACAAAGAAAATCTGATTTGATGTGAACCCCACCCCACACAAGACTGAGAAGGATGAAGCCATCTGCATGTCAGCCAGTGCACACCAGCACTTGGTTAAACTGAGTTAAAAGCAAGATTATTTTACTCTTATTCATATGCTTGTTTTCTGAGCTGACACCTTTGAGGTTTTTGATGCCCTGTTTCTGTCTTTTCTTGTAAGGACAGAAACTTAAGTAAAATGACTTCCGTTTGTGAAATAAGGGGACTTCCCAGGTGTCTTTGCATCCAAGGACTGCTTTATAACATAACTTTGTATTTTGCTATTAGTCTATAGTTCAGATTTGTTAGGAACTAAATACTCCCCCCCTAAAACGTTAAGATTAACTCCACCTTTTATTAGCAGCTTCTATTGAATAATCAGACAGAAATATATATTGAATAAATATAAAAGGAGAATATTATTTGCTTTAAAAGTTGAATAATTAAATAAAAGCAGAACTGGCTTGTCTTGTAAAATATTAGCATGATTCACTGAATTTTTCTACTCCATAGCTTAATAAAGTATTTAAAGTGCTACTTACATGAAGATCTAGCAAGTTCATGTTGTGTGATCAATTTTGAATGGAAGATACACTATTGCAGATGCTATAAGCTGCCTGTGAGGTGAAATACAGTGTAATTGCCCATAAGTCAGTACCTGGTCAAGTAGTGCAAACAGTTTAGGCTTTAGAAATTAGCTATTTGAGCTCTATGGTTTGAAAAAACAAGATTGATGGATAAATAGATAATTAAAATCATTTGTGGATGGATTATAAGTCAAGAGCTTAAGAATTTCAGCATTATCTGGAAGCAGCCTGGATTTGTTGTCAGATACCATATCCTTCTAAATGTCTCCTAGGAACAGTTTGGCATGGCTCAGTGAGGCAGACAAGATGTGCAAGTCTGATAGCGTTACACTTTAAATACTTATCACTCAGAGTTAATGTAGCAGGAGAGTCTCTGACAACTTTGTTAGTAACTGCACACATTAGAAAGAGAGCCAAACAAATTTTCTTAACCCAGTAGAAGATGACAGACTGGCTTTTCTGTCATTATTTTTCCCTCAGCGTTCAGCCAGACAGTGCAACCACTCTGGCCTTGTATTCATGGGAATCAAATCAAAAGAGAATAGCCTAAGGTGAGGATCTGTGATGTGCGCTGCCTAAGACTATGCACTGCTGAATTCCTACTGCTGAATTCCCACAGCATTCTCCTGGAGAAACTGTCCATCCCAGCATGGACAGGTGCACTGGGTAGAAAACTGGCTGAATGGCCAGGCCCAAAGAGTGGTGAATGGAGTTATGTCCAGCTAGTGGCCAGTCACAAGTGGTGTTCCCCAAGGCTCAGTATTGTTTGGTTTCTTTCTCAACCATCTTTATCAATGGTTTATTGATGAGATCAAGTGCACCCTCAGCAAGTTCATGGAAACACCAACTAGGGTGGGAGAGTTTATCTGCTGGAGGGTAGGAAAGTTCCGAGGGGGATCTGGACAGGCTGGATTGATGGGCCGAGGCCAACAGTATGAGGTTCAACAAGGCCAAGTGCTGGGTTCTGCATTTGGGTCACAACAATGCCATGCTGCACTACAGGCTGGGGGAACAGTGCCTGGAAAGCTGCCTGACAGAAAAGGACCTGGGGCTGCTGGTCGACAGCAGCTAAACATGAGCCAGCAGTTTGCCCAGGGGGCCAAGAAAACCAGTGGCTTCCTGGCTTGTATCAGAAACAGTGTGGCCAACAGGACTGGGGCAGTGATTGCCCCTGTGTACGCAGCACTGGTGAGGCCGCACCTTGGATCCTGTGCCCAGTTCTGGGCCCCTCATTTAAAGAAAGACATGGGGGTGCTGGAGCAAGTCCAGAGAAAGGTAACGAAGCTGGTGAAGCATCTGGAGCACAACTCTTATGAGGAGCAGCTGAGGTAGCTGTTTAGCCTGGAGGAGTCTTGGAGGGATCTTACCGCTCTCTACAACTACCTGAAAGGAGGTTGTAGCAAGGTGGGGGTCAGTCGTTCTCAAGAATAACAAGCCATAGAACAAGAACAAATGGCTTCAAGTGGCACCAGGGGAAGTTTAGATCAGGTATCAGGAAAAATTTCTTCCCTGAAAGGGTTGTCAAGCAGCAGAACAGTCTGCCCAGGGAAGTGGTTGAGTCATCCGTCATCTCTGGAGGTATTTAAAAAACATCTACATGTGGCACTTAGGCACGTGGTTTAGTGGTGGGCTTGGCAGTGTGGGCTTAATGGTTGGACTCAATGATCTTGAGGGTCATTTCCAACCTGAGTGATTCTGTGATTCACATGTAAAAGTTACAATTCTTTTGATGCCGGGGAACTGTCAGAGCTATGATGGTTCACACCACTGCTGTCATCTCCTGAGTTTACCTGTGGAACTAACTCCTCAAAGGCTTTGAGAATAAGGATTACAGTCTGTTCTGTGCTGTGCTCCACCAAAGCAAATGTTTGAGCTCTCACTTTCTCAGAGTTAAAAAAAAAAAGGAAAGGAAAATATCAGTGGCAGACTGTTGTGTTATTTTGTTAAGGGCTAAAGTATATGGAGTTCCATTCAAGTGCTCTTATTATGTCAGTTTCCATTTTAAGTCTTACAGCGAGAGCAGGAGAATGTGAAAATTGCAGGTTGGTCAGGCAGCTTCTTATTTTTAGCATGCAAGCTGATGTTTAGGAGGAGTATTATTATATGTACTGTATGGCTTTCCTTCTGTCCCCAAAACAGGACACATTGCACATGGAAAGGGAAACAGCTACCTTTGTGGATGGCATTTTCTTGAGATCTGTGTAGACATACTTTGTGAAATATACCTAGAAATAGCATTTGCCATATGTAGCCAGAAATGAAAGAGTGATAAAGGTGAAGTGGATAAAACACTTTATCAGGACTTAATGAATTTACATGATTCTGTGAATCTGCAAAACCAAAGTAACGCTTTTGTAAGGTGTAAAACATTTTTAACATAGGGCTCATTATTATTATTTTGGTGTTTGGTACATAGAAAATGTCACAACTTTTAATGAAATACCCTCTTAGGAAGGATTTAAACCACCAGGTCTATGTCTTTTGAAATTGGTGGTAATCCTCTGAATTCAGAAGCCAAAAAAATCTGGGATGTGCTCTTGTGCATCAGTAGATCTAGTGCATATCCTTTTGTTGTTACTGCCAACAAGTTTACTATTGTTCAGAATGAAGTAACCTATGTAACGTGTTTCATGGAATCATGTTTGTAATGCAAATATTTTCAAGGAGAGGGCCTATGCCAGGATGTTCTAGTTCACCTGTTAACCTCCCATAGGAAAATCATCTGCAAACATCAAATCTTATCAACTGCTGGTCTTTTTCACTGGCTGCAGTGGAGCAAATTAATTTTTCGTGTCTCTACAGCATATTTCTGAAAAATCTGCTACACCTGTGTAAATTGGTCTATTACTATGCAAAGATCCAAGGTTGGGTCCCAGAGAATGAAAGTCCCATCAGCTAAGAAGCAGTCCACAGTGCCACGTGGTGTACCTACTAAGGCTTTTCTCCTCCACAGCTGGCTCATTTGGTGCTGGATCCTCTGACCCGTGGTTGTATAGGTGACATACAATAGGCAAACACGGTGTAGGCATGCACTTAGCTTCAGAAGGACCTGGGTATCAGCAATTCATGAGTGTCTCTTACCATTTCAAAAATGCAAACCCCTCTTGTTCTGTTCAGCTTGGGGGGTTGGTAAGTTCAAAAATGTCTCCACAGTGTGCTTTCTTACCATTTTTAGCTGTAATGTATTCATTTTGCAATGTGTAATTAGGTAAGGGCAAGCCATTTGCTACAGAGTTGCCAGCATAACAAATTGCTGGAAAAACCCCTGGTGCAAAGATCTTGCTTTGAGGTTTTGTTGTTTGTAAGGTTGTGTACGTGCATCAGGAGAAAAGCTCCAGGTAGTATATGCCATGCTTAGAGGCTCTTTAAAAATAATTATACTTGCATGAACTAAAGTTAAAGGATTCTACCACAGAGAGGCTCGGGGAGTAGTATTTTCTTTGGAAATTTTAATTGAAAAAAAAAAAGTTTACTGGTAACTCGCGGTGTGTCTTAGCTTTGGTTTTGCTTTTTGTATCTGTTGCTGTCTGTGGTTTTTCCTGAGCACTTACCAAATATATTTATTTAGAGTACTTCTCCTAGGCTGTAAGTAGCTGCTGTGTCCATAATCAGATTTTTTTTTTTTATGGTAAGATTATGTGTGAGTAGATGTGAATTACTGAACTGATTATTGAGGACACATTAAAAAAAAAAAATCTTTTAACTGACTATTTTTGGCAAAGTTGCCAAAAGTTTGTAACTGAAAGATTGCTGTTTTCCTTGTGCTTAACCCAGGAAATCTGTGATAAGTAATGTGGACTGCAGTCACATTGCTCATTATTGACTTTTTAATGGAGTTCCCTGTAGTCTGTAGCAGAAGCCAACACAAACAAACAGCAGCAGAAAGCTTGTCCCTACTTGTTGGATAAACTGTGAGAGACTTCCTCCATACTACACTGTATTTTGGGTAGTTCTGTTTCCTGTCTGGATACCAGTGTATTAGTAATGTTTGGGGGGCTTTGGTCTTTACTTGAAAGGAAAGTGTCTCTTTATGTGTGAGTGTCGTGACAAGTTATTGCTTCTATGTCCCTTTGTAGATTGGATGTTGTGAAAAACAGGCAACATTAAACAAAAGAGGTATGATTGCCTGTGCTCCAGGTTTATTTACTTTTATAGTTTACATATGCTCTTTCTTTCACAGGCATTTCCTATTCAAAACAGGAACAGGGACCACACCGCTGTTCAGTACTGCAACACCAGGGTACACAATGGCATCCGGCTCTGTTTATTCCCCTCCTACTCGGCCACTACCTAGGAACACTCTATCCAGAAGTGCTTTTAAATTCAAGAAGTCTTCGAAGTACTGTAGCTGGAAATGTACTGCACTGTGTGCTGTAGGGGTCTCAGTGCTGCTGGCAATACTGCTGTCCTACTTTATAGGTGAGTCCCATTTTTTGTAATTGTCAGTATGAACAGTGGTGTCTGATGGACTGTTTGTGCACTGTGACGTACTAACCTTTAATTAGCAAAGTATTTGGTAACACTAAAAGCCACAAGGATTTAATGAAAAGTACCAATCATTAAGAGGAATTAGAAAATTTTAATATTTTGCAGTCACTGAATATTTTGCAAGCTTGATGGTCAGTGAATTAAGTTCAAAGAAGTATTTGAACTCCCATTAAACTATGCAGTGTTAAGTTTTTATAAAAATATGTGTAAAATATAGGCTGTAAAAATTCCATGATGTAAATATAACTTGCAACATACCTATGGAACTCTTCTCCTTTCATTTTGCTTGACATATCACAATGTTTAAGAATGCTGACAATCACTTATTTCATCATTACATGCACATACATTTGTGTATAGAGCTAGAGCAGAAGTCTAATACAGACATTTGATTGCAAGATAGGAAAAATAACGGTCCAAAAGGATAAGGTGCAGTGAAGATGTAGACTTCTTCCTCTCCTGTGGGTTGTTTATTTTTAATTATTGTCACTTTTCTTTATTTGTTTGTTAAATTCCATTTCCCAATTTTTATTTTAGAAGATTTCCTTTATTTCTTCATCTCTTTAATTATTTATTTTCGTAAATGTTTGCTACAAATGCTATATAATTTGAGTTTTAGGCAGTTAATGAGGGCAGTGCTTTCTATGACAAAATGCCATTGACTTTAATAAGGGAACAGAACATGATCATTTTGCACTCGTAACTTCCTCTGTGGCTTTGTCCAGATTAAGGATTTTTTCATCTCTGAGTCTGTAAATGGTCTTCAAAGACTTTCTTTTAACTGATTTATTAATTAGAAGTTTTAAGTCACCACAGTTACGGAAATATAAGTGCAAGGGTCTAGTTTTTTGGTATTGGTTACACATAGGTTCAGAGTCTTAAGGAGTCAAGGAAAGAAAATAGAGGAGAGTCAATCTCTCCCTCCCTCTTTTTAAAATCAGTGTAAATTAATAATAAAGCCTAGAAGGCCTTAAGATCTTTAATCTTCATTGCCTTTGTTGAAATAAGCTTTTCAATGCAAGACACAGCTTAAGCTGTATAAAGCCTTTGAAGTAGTTCTTACTGGGTTGGAACTCTTGAGAGCAGTGCAAGAAACTGGGTTGCTGAGTAGCTGGAGAAATTGTTCTCTGCCCCAGCAAAGCAGAGCCCTCTGAGCACCCTTTCCACCTCAGCTGCCAGCCCCAAAGAGCAAAAAGCATGTGTGCAAATGTAGGGCTTGCCACTGCTGTTGAGCCCCCTTCAATCACTGAATTTGTGGTTATTTTGTGTGAATGTGCAGAGGAGTTTAAAGGTGTGGTTTAGAGTTAAGCTTTGACACTGGATCCTTTTTGAAGTGGGATTGGAATAATCCCACTTATAAAACACAATAATTGTGCTCAGTCTCTGTAATAACTGCCCCATAAGTCATCAGAACTAAACATCTGCTACTAAATAAATACATAAATACAGAAGAAGGAATTCAGCATGAAGTGTCACTGTCAAGAGCCAGGAAAAACAGCCATACATATAGTAAAATACTGGAGACCTGATTCTGAGCTGAGCTCTACACTTTGCTAGCCTGAAAGAGCCAGATTACTTATGACTCTGAGGGGCACATGAAGATAGCTGTGCCAGCTTATTTCTCCCAGAGGCACATTAAGAAATATAAGCATGTCTAATGCACCTCTATTCATGTATTCAGAAAAAAGAGCCAAGCTTTCTAGTGAGTGAGAGCTTTCAGCTCCACACATCATTTATTCACATACCCTGTAAAAAAACAAAAAAAAACAACTATAGCTGTACAACATTTCATTTCATGGGCACATGCCAGCTCACATCCTTGCTGAAACAAACAATGCACAAGGGCCTTCCTCTGCCCATAGTCGATAGGGAGCTCTTTGCCTGCTGGTGATATTACACATATTTCAGCTAACTCAGCAGACTAAATATAAAATTCGGCACTCAGGAATGCTCTCTAGAGAACTCTGGGTCCATGAAATCACGAATGCATTGCACTCATTCATATATGTGGTTTTCCCATCTCTACAGATGTAATATCAGAAATATTCTCCATTTAATAGGCCATCCAAGTGTAAATCAGTAGAAATCATTAATGTAAGATGGAAGCAGTCCTTTGTCTTGATTAACTATTTCATAGAATCAGGCAATGGTTTGGTTTGAAACAGACCTTAAAGATCATCTAGTTCCTAATCCTCTGCCATGGACAGGGACGCCTTCCACTAGACCAGGTTGCTCAAAGCACCATCCAACCTTGAACGCTTCCAGGGATGAGGCATCCACAACTGCTCTGGGCAACCTGTTCCATTGTCTGACCACCGTTACAGTAAAAAATTTCTTCCTAATATCTAAACTAACCTTACCCTCTTTCAGTTTAAAGCCATTCCGCTTTGTCCCATCATTACCCACCTTCATGAAAAATCCCTCTCCAGGTCTCTTTCAGGCCCCCATTAGGTACTGGAAGACTGCTGTAAGGTCTCCCTAGAGCCTTCTCTTGTTGAGGCTGAACAACCCCAGCTCACCCAGCCTGTCCTCGTAGGACACATATGTTTCATAACTTAAGTGTGAAAGGGAAATGTCTGAGTAGGAAATTTGTCATAACATAAAAAAGTGGGATGGAGTGCAGTGTTGTGTGACCTCTAGCATCCCATGACATGTCTCCAGCACAGTGGTCTGGCACATCTGCTGAGGTTTACAGCAGTTGAGGTGGCATGTCACATTTGTAAAGCCAGTTTGAGACATGTTTTGAACTTCATAAAGACACATTGCCACAAGCATGAAAAGTTTACGTCCTTGTAGCATTAGCATGAAAGAAGGAATTCAGTATGAAGTGTCATTGTCAAGAGCTGGGGAAAACAGCCATTTTGCATCATGATTGCTGCAAAATATGCCAGTACACATTGATAAGGAACACAGTGTGGCTGATGTCCATTGTGTGACTGTGACAGCTGCAGGCTGAAGAACTAATAGGACCACTCATCCAGTGAATGGTGGTGTAACCAGGCCCTTCTCAGAAATGCAGAGAGATGAACGTGTCATGCCCAGGCTTATTTTAGTTGCAGTGAGTATGGGGGTAGAGAAAGTGACTTGAGATCCCACTGCCTCTGCTCAGGCAACATAAGGCAGAAGAGACAGTTTGCTAGACTTCGTGTCTGCCTTTGCAGAACTGCTCAGTCAATTACTGCTCCGTCAATTAGCCCAGCCAGAGGAAGGAGCTGCACTGGGAGTCTGGTGTGTCTTGCACTTCTTCCATCATTCTGACAGGAAAGACTCCTACGTTTACAAAGTCTGCAAAGATGAGGTGAGAGCAGGGGGTGTCAGCATGGGGAGAGACCAGAGCAAACACTACACTGTAAAGCCACTTAATGCACTGTTGGAGATCACAAGGAATTGAAAATGTTATTTCAGTGTAAAAGAAAGTCTCTTTTCCAACCCTTCCTTATATTCTTGCTTTTCTAGCCCTCGTAGTGTCTCTCAACCATTCTGCGATGCACAAAATATTTTAGTATTCCTGTCAATTAGGCCTACTGATTTTTAGGGAAAATAGAAGTGAGTTGTGGAAAATGTCCTTTGTTTAGAGGCTTCATGTACTGTTATGGTTGGGAAAGAAGTTAAGCAACAGAAACATGCAAGTGCTGGACCAAAAGATAGTGCAGCAACATATAGAAGAGTGGAATTAAAAACCAGCTCTAAAGTAAAGGATTCAAGGAAAAGCTCCCCAAAATAATGGGTTTTAAAAATGGGGAGTAAAGAACATAAACTGATTCGTTTTGGGATCAAATTTACACTGGAATTTCTTCAAGCTTCTCATTTGCTTAAGTGCTGTCTGTAATCGGATTTACAACCAAGGAAGAAGAAAACCAATTTTTTTTCCAACATGAAAATTTTAAAATCTTTCTTTTTCTTTGAAAGACTAGGAAGAGCATATTAAATTTAAGCCATGAAAGAGTAAGTATGACGTTGACTTTAGTTTGACATTAATAGTTTCACCCAACTTGGTACAGGCAGTCCCTGTGAGAGACAGAAATAGAGTGCAGCTGTACAAAGTGCGAGACAAAACAGAACTTTGTCCTTTGTCTCCCCATGGCTTACTGCCTCCTTCAGCTCCATCTTTTACAGTGAATGAATGAAGGGAAAGTTTTGTAGAGCACTTCCTAAGTCAAAGTTTCATATGTAACCTCCGTCCTTCAGTTCTACTTTTTGAGATCCTGTCAACTTTTGGTTTTACTGAAGAGAGAGCTTGTTGTTCTTGTGGTTTTTTCCTAACATAAAATCCACTGTGTAATTATGGGGAACTAAGCAGTCATAAGGAATTTTTTCCAGTGGGTTGTTGCATAGCATAGACTCTGACCAGCTGTATTAACAAACTGATTTGTACTGTACTAATTATTTCTTCTGTAGTGTGGATTCAGCAACGGGATAAAATTAATGAGAATTTGGAGACATCAGGACCCCTCTTTCTTTCCCAGGAGTTGCTTTGGCAATTGATTTTCCATTGCCAATGACATTGTCTAAATCAATGCAAGAAATCACTGCCATTGTCACTGTACACAGGGCCGAAGAGGCGAGCAGTTTTCCTCAGTCGGTGCTGGCATTGCACAATACCAGATTCACTCAACTAAGCTTGAAGAGTTGTACACTGAAAGATTGCGTGCATCTGTCATGAATTTTGTCTTATGTCTACTAAATAGATTTGTATGAACGTAAAACATTCTTTGAATACACAGCAAGACCATAGCTATTTAGTCAGGCTTCTGCTGTCCTGACTTCTTCACAACAATCTGTCATACTTCCAAATCTGTCAAGCATTTTACTCCTTTTGTAACAACTGATAATTGGGACTGATAATTTTGTTAGCCTTAGCTGTGCAGCCAGTGGTCAGTACAAGAATATACACCAACCAGCTATCCTTTGTGATAAAGCAGATATTTACATCAGTGATAATAGGAGGACATCTCTTCTGTAGGTTAAAAAAAAAGAAAAGGAATTTATTAAAAAGGCCACAGGAGTACTTTTATCACTGATGCTTTCTTTATCGGTTTTTAGCACTACTTTTTTACTACTTACTCATATCAATTTGGGACAGAAAAGAAAGCTAACATTTAGACTTAACAGGTGAGATATCTTCTGGGAAAACATGTATTTTAGTTTATGTTTTGTTCTGTGAGAAGCAGTAGAAAAACTTATGTTCTTTTATGACATAGAGATGAACATACAGTCATAATGCAAATTGCAACTGAAATTTCAATGGAAAAGAGATACCAGACTAGAAAGCCATGTTTGGTAATTACAGATAATTCGTATTTTCCACAGTGTATAAAATAGCTATATTGTGCTTATTCTGTAGTTATTATATTGTGCACTCCTACTTTTTGACCATCTAAAAATGTTGCTGTCTTATCATCATCTCAAGATATTAAAAGTAAGCTGAAAATTTATATGCTAATATATTTCTAATAATGGACAACTGTCTTCAGAGTTATCTCAAAAACTTCCTGAGAATAACAACAGAGAAACTTCAGAGATTTTAAGGTAGAAAGAGGAGAAGGAGGTGGCCAGGAAAACAGCAAACAAGTTTCATCGTTTGAGGAGATTGACACAGAGAGATGCAAACTGTGAAAATTACAGCTGAGAGTCAATTAAGTATCCCTCGGGGAGTTTTAAGTAATCATTAAAAATTATTAAAGTGTCTCTTTCTGTAGACTGAGGTTAACTTTCCCTGTCTTCAGTGCACTTTCCAAGTTTGTGATTCTCCCAGATTACTCAGTATTTAGTGTGACAGCTGCTGGCATTCACATCTTTTCCAGATTGTGGAGGACCAGATGCCTTTCCTTTTGGGTTCAGTGGCAGAAGTCATCCACCCTCCCCAAAACTAATGGATTTTCAGCCATGGCATTATAGAACTGAATTTCATGTCTAAAGCAGTGACTAAATATACCTGTAATCAAAAGGAATCTATTTTATTTTATCAATAAAGAACAATTTAATATTTCTTTTTGATTACAATGCCAAGTTAACATTATTCTGCTATTTGTAAAGCTTAGGTCCTGACAGGAATAAGGAAAACAACTTAATTAATAATACCATTTAAATGGAATTTTTATTACAATACTCAGCATAGGTATTGTAATTAACAGGCATGAGGGAGAGTGTGGTTTAGTTGCCATTAATCACTTTTACTTTCATTATGTGTTTATAGAAACTGTTTTTCTCTTTGACATGCATTTAATTTTGAGTATTGTAATGTTATTGTCACTGAGAGTTTCATCAAGAACTTCTGGTTTTTCACATTCTCTTTCCATTTCTGTCTCTGTCGCTTGGTTGTGCTGGGACGTTAGCTGTGCCTAGAGCTCCACTGAGGTGTATGGATTGGAAATATATTCCCTGTCTGAAGGTGTGTGGGAGATTTTTAGAGCTAGCCAAGTTTATGTTCTCATCCCAGTTCTTTTTCCAACACATTAGAGACATGAGGTAAACTAATACATTTACATATATGATTCTTAAAAAAAAAAAGAAAAAACAAACCAGAAATATTTTGTCATTCCTTTTGACCTGTTGCCATCATTTGAAGAAAGTGCTCTGAGATTTTGCAGTTTACAAAATCTACATATCACAGTATATTCAAACTGCCATGCAAGGGAAAACTACAGCAAGAAGACTTCTCTTCCATAAACCTTTCTGAGAAAGCATGCCAGTTATCTAAGCATGGCTACTTAGCCTTCTCCGATTGCACCAAGCCCTCAGCAGAACCACATTGATGTCTCATGTTCTTGCTCACCGTGTGCCTGTATCTGAAGTTGTGAAAGCAGCCAGTATCTCCAGCACTGTAGAAAGTACATGACTCCTTACAGAATGTAGACTACTTCTCATTTTACCAATCCATGGGGCTTTTAGGGAAGGCTCCACATGTCTCTAGTGCATTTGGAGGCAGCAGCAGTGTTCCTTGTCATCCTTTTTTTTCCCAAGTTAAAGCTTGGTAGGAGTTGGAAGTGTCTGATTCTCCAAGTAAGAAGCTGTGAATTAGGTACATAGTGATGTTGTGTTTCTGTCCAGAATGGACATTTCTAGGTCTCCATAGCTCTAAGTGTCATGGGCAGCCAGAACCTGGCTGCCTCTGATGGCAATGCCATGTGTAGGGCTCTGCCTCCCCAGCATGTGTGGCTCTGCTCTGCACCTGTCAAAATCTGCTTGCTTGTTGTTTTAGACATCAGTGCCACATGTTGCTCTCTCCTGACAGAAGAGCAGGTGTGTGGTCTAATGACAAGGCAGGACCAAAGGCTGTGTAGTCCCTTCAGCTAGGCCTTCAGTGTATGGTCGGACACATGATGAATGTAGTACAACACAATTATTTAGCAGCCAGAAAACCACCTTCTAAAATTTCAAAGGATTTTAACTCCTGAATGGACCTTAGAATAGTCCTTGAGGTCTGAAGTACTAATGTCTTACTTCTATTTCAATACTTCATAATCTTTAAATACAGAACTATAAATGGTGGATAATTGACATATGGTAGACCTTGCCTTACTAATATCAGTACAAACAACTCCTTTCAGTCATTTCTGACATGTGCTTGGTAAATGGCAGTATTCAGATACACGTGTCACTGTTCACTGTTTTTATGTTTTAACGTGAGACTTAATATTACAGCTAGCACTTCCGTGACTTTCTGCCATTACAGAGATTTTCAGGTCTGTCTAACATGAGATCACATTATTTTCCTTGGTATCTCATATCTATGACTTCTAGATATCTCTGTCTTGAAGCATAAACATTAAATATACTTGCAAGAATACCACTGTGGATAATGCCTTTGGTTGATGTTTTTAAAGCGAAAGTCTTGTACCTGTGTTTCAGATTAAGTGCAAAGCATAATATTACTGTTTCAGGAGTTCACAGTATTAATTCTTGACTGGTGGTGTGGAAGTCACTTGCTGTTATTGTTACTGGCAATGAGAATAAAACATTCATTGAGAAAGACAATCTTCACGCAGAAGAATGTAGGAACGTGTAATTGATAGTCAGGAGGTTAGAAAAGACTTGACAAGATTTCAAGGGATTTAAGAAGTTAATCTGTCAAGGGACATACCCACCTCTGCTCCAAAGAAGACTTGTATTCTGAATAAGTATTATCACAAGGTTTTTGGCAATACTTCTGTCACCCTTTCACTTTTGCCCGCTGGAGCAAATTGAAACTCATTAATTCTGTCAATATAACAGGTGTAGTAATAAACTGCAAGATGACATGATGATGTCATTGTCCATAGGTGCCACATTTCGATTCTGCCATCATATTGTGATGCAGTATGATTTTTTTTCAAAATCTGGATGCTGTTTTCAGGAATGCTGAAGTCTCCTGCAAGCAGGTTATGTAGAGATGTTTGTCCTTCTCACAGGTTCCCAAATAGTAGCAATTTTTCAGTCTAATGAGAAATTCAGGTAAAAGGCACCATTTTTTGATAAATAGCAAGCTTATAGTAGTTTAGAGATGTTGTTTCTGTTTTATCAGTCCAGGTAAACATGTAGTATATTTTAGTAGTAGGTAAACATATGTAATACTTCAAGAGCATGCTTATGTTTAAGAGGTCTTGCAAAGCAAAGATTAAATTACTTGGTTGATTACTCAAGTTGTTGTGGACATAGGATTAGTCTTCTCTTCTTTGCTGATGAAGAGAATTCATTTCTAATTCGTGCCTGTGAAGAAAAAAGCCAGCTCTTAGAGATGTGCTGTCTGCTGTGATATTTGAATTATAATACATGTATTAAAGCTGGTAGGTTTGTGTTTCAGTTGCCTCTTTTATAAATTGCATCTTTTCTGTAAATTGAAATCTTTTCTTGAATCTTTTTTTGTGAAGAAAACTGCTTGTTCTCTTTTTGAATGCTTTAAAAAAAAATCATGCTGTTAAAAATGTCTGATTTAGATGAGATTTTGGTAAACCTCTCCACACAAGCACTCTAGAATGAAAAGGTCTAGTACATGTGTCCAACCTTGCTTTAAGCAATAGCAGTACACTTATGACTGCGATCACGAGAAGACATGGGTTTTATATGAATGTAATTACCCCACTGCAGGAATTAATTATGGATGAAAGTTAGATGTCCTCTGAAGTAGAAAAGAATCTTTAAATATGAGATCTTTCATTTTCAAATTGATGCCATTTCAGATAACTTCATTCACCAAAAAAAACCAAACCCACTGTCTCTTAGGACTTGTCACCTATGACAGCATTTGTAGTTTGCCAGTCCAGGAAGAAGTGGGCTGCAACTCTTTGGATGGTGTGGATATTTGCATTTGAAATGCTTAATTTTCCTCAATAATACAGCCATTCAAACAAAACTAGAGTGGTTTTGACAATATTTGATGAAATAGGGTCGCACAAATGCATCTCTTTTACTAACTATCGAAACAGTAATATAGGAGGGGGTTAGGTATTATAAATGAATATCAGCCATTTCAAAAATTAGCTCACTCCAGAAACCTTTAAGTATAGAAATAGGTATGTTTCCTGTGGGTTTTTTAATTTAATAATACTTTTAAGTTACCTTTACTATGGTACAGGAAGAGTAGTATTTTTATTTAATGATAATTGTTGAAAACTAAAACAATACCCAGCTGCATAGAGTTAACCTGTTGCTAACCACTGATTTCATGAATTCACAAGGTGTTACACAATAACTGGGGACAGTAAATTTATCTTCACTTTTGAAAGTGTTATCTGTTGTTTAGCCTTCTCTTTCATCTTTGAAATGCCAAGTCTCACACCACTTTTTACTGAGGCATTTTTGCTGAACAGTGGGTCCTCATTTGAGTCACTCCACATCTCCCTTATTTCAATTCAGCTGTAGCCAAAAGTAGAGGATTACTTTAGAACACATTCTTGTTACTGATCCAGTGTATTTTCACACAGTAAAAGGAGTAGTTGGTTTTCTTCATCAATTTTATTGGTGACTTTAGAGCTAAGATTGGCTATCTTAATATCACCTGTAAGACTTTATAGTTCAGTGTTGTGGCTGATTTAACTTTAAAAGGAAAAAAAAATTAATGTGAAACTGTAATCCTAACTTGTTTTTCCCAAGGCTTACATAACTGTTACAAAACACAGAGTTGCTTACAAACTGGCTTGCAAGCAATTCACTGACTTTACAAACAATAAACAGTAAGGTTGTCTTTGTGTCATAGTTTTCTTTCACAAATCATAAACGGGAAATTATTTTTTCTGTTTGCTTCTTACTGGTAGTATTTCTCATGTACCTACTGTGTAACTTTGCTCACAGGAGCAGTTTCATAAAAACCACATTTCACTTTAGTGGAGAAATATAGCGTGTTATTCCAATGCACATAAAATGTATTAGTTTCAATATAATAAAGGATGCTCCATCTAGGAGCCAGTCCCTAGGGTGGTGGAGAGGTTTCGGTAAGGGGATGACTGCAATCACTGAGCTGTCTTAAACCTTGGGGTTCTGAACCAAGGATTTGCACAAGATTATTTGCTTATGCGGGTACCTAATGGCTTACAAGTTTACACTGGAGGTGTTGGAGTAAGGTAGAGTTGTGTAAAAAAGGCCTCTTTGGTGAACTCAGCATGTCCATTCTTTAAGTGACATCTTTAAGTGTCCAGATTTAAGTGAAAATTCTGTGGGTTTGCAAGCTGACCTGCATGGAGTGGTTGGTTTATGCATATACATATTTGTGCAGTTCAGGTAGGTGAGTGGTAATTGTCATGGATAGGTCTAAATCACCGTGAAGAAGTTTTGTAAAGAGGTTGTAGGCTATTTTCTTTTGGCATCAGTCATGTACCTTTGATCTTCAAGTGAACTGCTGTAATTGTAATATCATGAAGGCTAAAAAACAGCAAAGGATTAGGAAACCTATATATTGACTTGCAAGTTCAGTCAACTTGCATATGATCTCAGCAGGAAATTCAAAACAAAAGCTAATTTATGGAAAAATATGGAGTTCTAATCACAGTTTAGCTCCATGGGGTTCCAAATAACACACTACAATCTCTACATGCAGATGCTTTCATCTTACATTTCAGATTTGGTGACATTCCAAAAGTTCTTATCAAACCTTATTATCATCTTTTATTAAAGCTTATTACATTTCTCCTTATTGCATGTTTACTGTAATATTCTGTCATTCTTAATATGGAATAAAAAAGCTTTGATCTTTTTTAGCCAGTCATGAGATGGAAATATGCAACACAAGTGTTTCACTATATACTATAAAATCCCAGCTCAGTGCGTCCTTTGAACATTGCATTAATTGGCTCCTGTTTCTTTCTCCTTTGGTTCATAAATCTTTTCATCAGATTGCACTTCTCTGTGCCATCAACATGCAAATAGGTTATGCATGATCATATAGCGCCACTTAATTATTATTATTATTATATCCCTAAGAGATTTGTAGGTTTTTTGTTCGGTTTGGGGTGTTTGGTTTTTTGTAATAAATAAGGCTTTGAACTATAAAAATGGCTGGATGATTCGTTGATGCTCTTGCCTAAGAAAGGTGTTTCCAGTAAATTTTGAGTCATTACATTGTCGTTGCTTTTCTTAACACTCCTGCATTATGAGGGCTGTGATCTAAAGGATGATGCAAGACTTTTTGTTGGAGTCTTGTGGCAAAAAACTAAAATAGATGAGGACAAACCTGAGCATCAGCTGTTTTCCAGAAAACAAGTTTAAGGATAGAAAGGAAGGAATCAAAGATTGAGAAGGAATAAGGTAAAGAAATGCCTGAAGGAATACAGAAAAGTTATTAGCCTGCAGTCTTAACCCAGTCTTGTAATGTGTAAATCAGGGGAACTTTTTTCTCCCCCACAATACTTGAAAACAAAATCATTTATTATGACTTTATTAGACAGAAACCCCAAATTTATAAAATGTTTTCATGCCTTTGTGTGAACTAAAAGAGACAAAACAGCCCTTGTCTCAAAAGAGTCAGCAGTCTGATTTGTGCTTTCCCATCATCTCTTCACCTGTAATGATTTTTCACCATCTTGTTAAGACTGTAAACAATATTAGCAGAAAAAAAATAAGCTAGGTTCAGGAGAAAGCCCAGGATAATACTAAAGACTATTTAGATAATACTGAAGACTATTACAAAATGGGGTAGATTGGCTGTTCATCAGAATAAATGGACAAATCTGAAACAAGACATAAAGATACATCTTACTTAAATAAGAGGCTACTGAATAATGATTTTTTTTTCTCTTTTAAGAAATCTGGATTCTCCCTTAAGCTTTGAATGTGCCTCACATAATGCAGTTGACAGAATTAGACCATTGTTACATAACAGTCCCTGGCTTGACAACTGAAATGAGACATATAGCTGTACAAGTTTTCAGAGGAGTAAATGTTCCATTTTTCGGTGAATGTAGTAAAAATATTTACTCCAAGACCACCACACATCTTTCTTAACAGTTCAAATGCAAAAATACTTTAAAATGGCATGTACTTATCTTTGATTAACGGTCAAAGAGAGCAAGTATATCCATAGTAGGTGGCTGATATATCTCTGTTACTGTATTTTTTTCTAGGCAGTTTTTTGTGATGTGTTTGGAAATTCTTTGTTAAAAAGTTTCAAGAGAAAATGAGGAGTAGACTAGAAAGGTTGAATTTTTTTGCAGATGAAATAGTAAAATCAATGGACCCATTCAACTGTTCAGGATAAAAGGGAAAAGACCACACTTTTTCAGTTACTGTATTGATCTTGATAGGTATTACTTAGTTTTTCATATAATGCTATACTAAAATCTTTTACATTCAGAGTATATGTTCAGCAACTTTTATATGATGCTGCTGGTGACTGATTTTTTGAAGATGCTCAAAAGCATATACTTAAAAGTTATTTTTAATTTAGAAGTAACAGGCTTTTCACTGATTTGAGAAAAACAGTAATAAATAAAGAACCTGTCTTTGTAACTTTTAATTCACTTTATTTAAAATTTTAATTAACTATTTTTAATTCACTATTTGATCTGCAGCAACATCCAAGGTATCCTATTATCTGAGAAAAAAGCAAATGAATGCAAATCACTGACAGTTCATTTGCACATCTTCTGGTCCACTTCAGGTCCTTCAGAATAAAATAGGTTTAGATTCTAATTATGGCTTCAAGAAAAATATATGGAAGATAATTTTAAAAACCACTTCAGTGTTCAAATATTTCATTTTAAAATGTATTGCCAACAGGGAGATGAACTAGAAGATAATCCTTCAACAAGATTGAGCAATAATTGCAATTTGCTTAGTTTAAATTATAATCTTTTTGCCTTGCTTTCAATATAAGTTATATTCACTCTTCCTTGTATGCAAGTGTGCATATATATTATTCTATTAATTCTAGGGAAGCAATTTTATAAATTATGGTTTGAAAGCACGAGCACCCAAAAGTCTGTAGCAGTGGCAGTCCTAGAAGATGAGTTCAATATCTTACCAAGGAGCTCATCTTCAAGAACAGCTTCATTAATAATAAGACTTGATTACCATACCTTGTAGAACACGTGGGAGAAGGGGAGGAGGGTCACCGATATCATTCAGTTCCTCTTGCCAACTTTCCCCACTGTGTTGAGTTCTTTATTTTTATAGAACACATACCATAGTCCTTGTCTTCAGAGGTCTTGGGGAGATGTTTGTTATTTAGGGATAGCCAGTGTTTTTTCTTTCTGCTGCCTGGTGTTAATTTTTCATCTGTTGTTATTCTAAGAAAAGCTGGAGGGACACTGGAAGCACGTTTCCCACTTCAGGCAACCCTGTTTCTTCTTCTTTCTACTTGGAAGAATCCTCCTACCTGTGAATTCTTCTTCCCCTGAAACACCCTGTGTCATCTTTAGAATTCTTTCCTGAAAAAGCAAGTTTACCAGATGCAGAATGGAAGCTGTTGAATTGTTGGCACTTGTGACTGGTACTTCAGAGGGTTACCTCTCCACTTACTATAGGACTACTTCTGTGAATAAAGCCTCTGCTTGTATGTGTATGGTTTTGTTTGTGCATCTTTATCATCTGCACCTGTTAAGCTTTCACCTGCACAGCTCACAGAGTGTTTGCCATGCCCTTTGTTTTTCATGTGAACCTATTTGTCATTTATAGTACTTTAGAAAAAAAAATGGTTGATCCTGGCGAGTTAAGATAGAGACACCCTTGAATTTTGACCAGAAAAATAAGTTTCTCTGGCTTTTACTTTATATTGCTACCCTTTTATGCAAAGAAAAAAATATTCTTCCTTTCTCATAGCAATCATGAACCCTATTATAGTGTGTGTATTCACATCTGAGTCCAAACTTTGTTTTCTATTCCAGTATCCTGGATACTGGATCATGCTAACACCTGTCTATTTTCTTTATTTGTCTATCTGTCTGTTTCCTCTTATTACTGACAACCAAGTGTACAAGAAGGGGGAAAAAAATTCAGACAAGTCCTGTTCTTGCTAAACAGAGAAACAGGTACATAAATTGCTTTTCTGTTACAGTTCTTTTTTATGCCTTGAGATAGTGAGCAAGGAACAAAGGGAAGGCACTCCACAGTCAAATGCAGCAGGTAGTTGTCAGGTCTCACAGTTCTAGTTCTGCCACATAGTTACATAAATTATCTATTTCTCTTACTACCTACTAATAGAGACTGATTTCATTTTGGATGCTGAAGAATGGAAGAGGGTTTTGAAGTGATAATACAGTGTGTTTGCTCAAGAACAAGTTCCTTGTAAAGGGAATGCATAAAGCACAGCAGTACTAGCTTGAGAAAGGAGCAGGCACAATAATTGGGATGGCAATGATAAAATAATGAAAAAGCCTGATAGCCTGCTTCTTCCCGAAGCAGATTATTGCGAAATGTTTTACACAGTGTAAACTGGTCATATTTTTTTCAAGTGTTTGCTGTGAAATGTATTCTTAGTTTCTATTTTAATTATTGAGTGGACATGAAGGTTTTGTAGACTGGTTACAAACCAAAATAACTAGACCTCAATTACACAGTGAAAGACAAAATCAACCAAGCTTGAAAAAGCAGTTTAACATGGTTCAGAAACCCTTCAGTGAACTCTGTGCTGACAGGTGGTAAGATTGCCCAATAGCCTGCAACAAATGGTAGCATGTTTATGTTAGCATCAAGGCTATTGTAGGTATAAATGCACTCCTTTAATCTGAGCTCTGAATTTTTGAATATCACAGTCCATTTGGCATGGAAGTAGGGGGGGACTGCAGGGGGCAAAAGCCCAGCTATTAATTTGTTACTGCTTTTATGTTTGAGATCTGTTCTGGTCAATTTAGCCATATCCACCAGCACTTCCCAGACACAGACATTGGTGCTGTGTTCATGCCAAAAGCCCAGATCCTAGGGAGCTTCCTTGTCTCTGATACCTCTTCTTCTCACTCTGTTAGAGAGAATGGACTCCTCACCATTTAAACCATCATCGCATAGTTAAAGATGGAAAAGACCTTTAAAATCAAATCCAGCTATCAACCCAGCACCACCACCATGTATACAGTTAAATTATGCCCTCAAGAGCCATGTTCATACATTTTGTTGAATACTTCTGGGTGACTCCACTACTCTGGACAGTTTGTCCCAACACTTTACAACGCTTGCCATGAAAAAAATGTTTTCTAATACCTAATCTAAACCTCTCCTGGCATAATTTGAGGCCATTTGCTCTTGGACTGTTACTTGTTACCTGGGAGAAAGAACTGATACCCACCTCACTACAACCTGTTTTCAGGTAGTTGTAGAGAACAAGAATGTTTCCCCTCATCCATGACTGACCACCAGCTCGATGTTATTCACCACCATTCTCTAGGCCTGGCCATCCAGTCAGTTTTTAACCCAGCAAAGAGTACACCCACCCATACCATGGGAAACCAGTTTCTCCAGGAGAATGCTGTGGAAAATTATGTCAAAGGCTTTACTGAAGTCGCAGTAGATGACATCCACAGCCTTTTCCTCATCCACTCAGCAGGTCACTTTGTCTCATAGAAGGAGATCAGATTGATCAACCAGGACCTGCCTTTTATAAACCCATGCTGTGTGGGCCTGATCCCCTGGCTGTCCTGTACATGTTCCATGATGGCACTCAAGATGATCTACTCCATGACCTTCCCAGCACTGAGGTCAGGCTGACAGGCCTGTAGTTCCCTGGGTCCTATTTTTGACCCCTCTTATAGATGGGCATGATATTTGCCAATTTCCAGTCACCTGGGACCTCCCTCATTGACCAGGACTGCTGGAAAATTATTAAAGCTGGCTTGGAGAGCTCCTCTGTCATCTCCCTCAGTCCTCTGAGTGAATCCCATCAAGGCCTATGGACTTGCGTGTGTCTAAGTTGCACAGCAGGTCACTGACCATTTCACCTTGGATTTGGGGGCTTCATTCTGCTCCGTCTCTCTGTATTCCAGCTCCAGAGGCTGAATACCTTGATGACTTGTTAGTAATGACTGAGACAAAGGAGGTATTAAGTACCTCAGTCTTTTCCTCATCTTTTGTCACTATGTTTATACAACAAAGGATGGAGGTTCTCCTTGGCCCTCCTTTTCTTTGCTGAGTGTTTGTAAAAACACTTTCTGTCATCTTTTACAGCAGTGCCAGATTAAGTTCTAGATGGAATTTGGCTCTTACAATTTTCTCTCTGCATGGCATCACGACATCCTTGTAGTCCTCCTGAGATGGTGGCACTTCTTTCCGGAGGCAATAAACCCTCTTTTTCACACTGAGTTCCATCTAAAGCTCGCTGTTGATCCAGGCCTTCTTCTTCCCCGCCACCTCATCTTTTGGCACATGAGGACAGTCTGCTCCTGCACCTTGAAGATTTCCTTCTTTAGAGCATGTCTAGGCCTCCTGGACTCCTTTGCCCCAGACATCATCATCTGTTCTCCTGTTCATCTGTTCCACAATGTGAATAATCATGCCAGACTTGATACAAGTAAGAGGAGGCTTTTGTTAGGGTTTGTGGGCACATTTTCTCTCATCCCCCAAGGATTCATACATGCTTGCAGCTGTGGGTTGTTTGGACTGAGTAGTTGTGATCCATAATCACAGCCATCACAATCTGCATGCCTTCTGGTTAGAGGCATCTGGCATTCTCAGACAAGTCCTTGCTGGCATCAAAGTTATACCAGTGTTGAAAGTCGTTCCAGTGTTGGTAGCTTCACAGATTTGGCAGACTGAGAATTATTAACTCTAGGAAGGGTCTCCTGACTTACTGTCATTCTCTGACACCAAATAAATGCAAGTGCAGTGGGAATAAACCAGACCTGACAGGTAATATTTAATCAAAAAATCAAGAAACTGTCTTACATTAGATTTGGGACTAAAATAGCAGCAGAAAATAGAGAAATGTATTTTGCTTCATATGCTTTTGCTTTAATTTTGCTTCATATATCAAATTATTATAGAAAGAAATAAACCTACTATTTCTCTGAACACAATAGAAACAGAGGAGGGGATTGAACCCTTACATCCCCATCCTAAAGGTGGAAGAAAGCCTTCATCCTTTTCTAGATCAGAGGAAATCAAACAAACATACACCACTGCAGTCTGCCTGCATCAGTCTCCCTTTGGAAATTCAGAACTAGTTCATACCATTTGACTTGAAAGTCTTAGACACCCTGCTGAGATACCAGTACCAAGTGCTGCTTATCGGATTCATTGTGACATCAAGAATTTTAATCAGGGGCCTCGCTGTCCTTATAAAACTGATAAGGACCTAAAGTTTGCTTTTATAATGATGGCTGGCTGAGAGGAGACCAATTATGATTGACAAAATAGTGCCTGAATTTGTCTTAATCAGTCAATTTACCCATGTTCTTAAAGTTCACCATGTCTAAAGAAATTCTGTGTTGTATCTTGATACTTTTTCAACGAGCCTGTTTCTTTCATGGTGTTCTCATATATTTGTACTGAAAGGAGAATTCTCTAAATGCCATAGCACTATCTCAACGAGATTACGTAGTTGAATTATTTAGTATAGTAGTAAACATTGTAAGTTTTAGGATGTCATTGGAATTGTCTAGCAAATTATTTGTCTGCTTAGAAAATATTCCTGCATTCACAATCTGTGAAACAGCTGCATGTATCCATCTGTTCATTTTTATTAGACATTGTTTATTGAACTTTTTGCTAGTTCATTGAGGGAGGAATAGTATTTTTGAGGGATACAGCTAATACTCACTATGCTTGATGGTGAACTACAGTAGGACTCAGTAAAAACACAAGGAAAAGGTAATTGTCGCTTACCTTGTAGTAGATATGGTTCTGTGATATGTAATCAATACAGATCCCAGAGTCCTTGCCTTTGAAGACTTCAAATTCCAGCTGTTTTGAATTATGAGGGAATGGCTGAAAGGTCATGTCGGAGCTTCCCCTCTGATCTTCCAGTAGACCATGAAGAGGCACAGGGCATGTACATAGTACCAGCAGATGTTAATGACCTTCTAAGCTCATGTGTTCAGAAGGGATGCACGTACAGAGCTACAAAATTAATGTCTCTTTCTTTTTTTTCCTACTGAAGAATTAATAAAAGGAGTAAGAAGACAACAAAATTATGAGAGGTGATTTAGACCTCCAGATTGAAAAGAAGAAATGTGCTGGCTTTAAGTCATGAAATACTTAGCTATTTGTGGACTTTCATTGCTGCCAGTGAAATGAACTAGTATAACATATAGTAGAGTTTGACCCTAGAGATTTTGTTGAAATATATTAAAATAAATACAATCATTAGATGATTAATTCATAAATAAAGATTTCAGCTGAGGAAGGGTCAAAATAAAAATGGCTAATTCTAGTGATGTGCCAAAAATGGTGGCGGTCAGATTTATGTTTTAAAAAAAGATGAGAGCGGAAAAAAGAAAGAAGTTTTTAGGGTCAAGGAACATTCTACATTATCAGGCTTTGACAGGCAATTTAAGGTCTGAGAAGGAAGAGTAATAGTAGAGTCAGAGACTCGGAACAAAGAGAATATGTCATCTGTAGTGAGGATTTCAGTCTCTGAAGTATTCAGTAATAGCTTTTTAGTTGCATTCTGTTTTTTTGTTTTGTTCAAGGTAAGGGGGAGGGTTTAAGGCAAAGACCTGGCAGACAGATCTGCAGTTTTTGCTGTCTGCCTGATGAAACTTCTACTAATGCCTGTTCATCTTAAGTAGGGGTTGCCATGGTCAATACAGAGAGATCAGAAGATCAGAGATGAAATCAAAAGGGAAGAAGAATTTTTTGTCATTTAGATAGAAGGAATGAATAAATTAATAACATTTACTATAGCATTTACTGCTATAGTAATATAACATTTACTGCTTCAGAGATAGAAGGAGAAGAAGCAACAAAGTACAGTGAATTATCTTCCTTATATTTTGCACTAATGGTTAAAATACATGATTAGATTTTTTTTTTCCAGTGTACTTTTATTTCCTAGTAGCATTGAAAGAACTGCTGTCATGGAATGAGCAAACTTGTGTTATACCAAATGCAAAAGAATTACAATAAAATTTATTTTGTTGGTATTATAGAGACATTGGAAGAGAATGAAATAATCCACAGCAGAAAATTGCATATGTTATGTGTATCACAACATAGTATTCAAGTGATTTGTTGTTTCATATTTTTGCTCTGAAAGTTAATATCTGGGGTTCATTCCTTAATCCCTGGTGATATCCCCCTAACACCATGGCAGGTTGACTCTGTCTTTCCTAATTAACTTAGCTGAAGTTTTTAACGTGATCTCACCTTTTCTAATAAATATGGTTGTGTGTATTAAGTAGTTCAGGAACTTAGCTTATCATTATCAGAGCGAAGTGCCACAGTGTCTGGCTCTGCTCATGGCCTTGGCCTTGTTCTGTAGACTAGTGTGAGGAATTGGCATGTTACTGGAGGTTGTGCAGGGTGTTGTTGACAGCATGAAGTGATGTTTTAGGTAAGCCCTGCAACACCCACAGCACCCTCCTTCTTCTCTTCCTGCATTTTTTCTTTTCCCTTTCTAGCTAACCAGGACAGATTTGTCTGCTGGGGAAATAATTTATTTTAGTAGGTCATTTAGGAGCTCATTTAAATGATTTGTCTCTTCAGAATGATCAAAAATGAAAAAAGAGAAAAGAACATAATTACTGCCTATCCTTTTGAACATTGATTTGGGACCGGTAAAAGGCTCAAAATGAGATTGGTGAGCTTTCTGTCAACTGTGTTCACCGAAAGCACTGTATCATTAAAGGACAGTGGTAGTAATTGCTTAGTGCCACTTGCTAAGTTGAACTATTAGTCTGCAAATGCTTGTTCATGTAATTTAATTTTTTAATGTATGAGTTGGTATTCCAGTGCAAAGCATGAAAAGTCATTATTTGTTCTATTTGTCATCATGGTTAAAAGCATCACATAACCTGTATCCTCTACCACCAGCAATGCATCTATTTGGCCTCAACTGGCAGTTACAGCAAACTGAAAGTGATACATTTGAGAATGGAAAAGTGAATCCTGATACTATGCCAACACATCCTGTAACAGTACCTGCTGGAGAAAATGGTAAGTGAAACAGGCACCAATCTTTTTCCTTCTTTCAGAACATTTCCTTCCTTTGTGTCTTACTTACATCGCCAGACTTTAACAGTTTTCCTCCGAAACTCTGTATAGTTCATGGAAGTAGAGACCATTTGGAAGTCATAGTAATTTTAAATCGATACACAGAAGCGCAAGTTTTTTTTTACCTAGCATGTGAAGTGGGTCAGGGATCCTGAGCAGTAATGTTGACCTCACTAGGAAAGCTAGCTGTCAACCAAAATTTCTCACAGAAATTTACATGTAATATTTGATGAGGATAGAAAACCTCTCATCATATCCAGAGAAGCAGAACCTCTGCTTACTCTAAACTATTTGGTAACGCAATGGTTGTTGTGGGGTGCTGAGGCTGGCTTGGACCATCCTACCTTAGAGGCCAGCGGGGCCGGGGTCTTGTGTTGTAGAAAGGGCCACAACAAAGCCAGGGAGCTTGAGGTGACAGGTCACACTGTTTCGTAAGGGGGACCTGATACCACAATTCAATCTTTGGGAGTTCCAACAAGCCTGGTATAGTTTTCAGACAAAACATTATGTTTGTGTGTGTTACCCCTATGCCCTGTCATAAACTCTTTTTCTAAAGAGTTTGCTCCAGAAAAGGCACTTCAGGAAGATTTTACATATTTTCAAAGCTTCTCTCTTAGTTGTGTTTAAAAGGCAGCTCATGATCAAGGAGCTACGTATGGCCTGATGTCCTCACTGTGGAATAGTTTGGATTTTTCTCTACAGAAGATGATGTTTTCTTGTCTTTTTTTTTTTTTTTTAATATTTCTCTCTGAAATTTAATAGGTCAGGTATAATATGTTCATTTGTTTTCTCAAAGTTTCTAGCATAAAATGTTGAGTCTGAATCATCCAACCAATTTATAAAGTAAGAAAAAAACTTTCTTAATTTTGTTGTAGGAGCTTTTAAAATACAAACCACATAAAGGGATTATTTTTTATCGACCTTTTTCCATGTTGCCCTTTAAGATTCTCAAAACATTTAAGAGCTTGTGCACTTCTAGCTAACAGAGGCTTCAAAATCAATAGGTTTTGAATGGAAAACTTGATTTAAATGGTTGATGAATGCAGTGTTTGCTTCATTACACAAAAATCCATTTTCCCATTCACAAGGTACAGCTGACCTTACCACTGAGAAGGAGGAAGCCTCTGCCTGCAGCTGACATCTTGAAAATATTTCAAGTTATCACAGCTCCAAGTAATAGAAAAGATACAGCTCAGTTCACTCTTTTTGTCATCTTCGTAAGCCTATGAAACTTCTCCAGTAGGACTTTTTCTTCTTTCATTCCTTTACTGCCTTCTTCCTGAAGAGATAGTTGTTATCTCTTTCTGTGTTTTGAATGATTAGCTAAAAGCTACTCAATGGTTAATGAATACTGATCCTGCAGTGACAGCTCATCATCCCATTGTCTTCTGTCTCTATAGCCAGTGCACTTTCTTATATAAAATATATTGATTTTTTAAAATATTTTATAAATACTAATTGTTCTTTTCCCTTGATAATTTTTAAATTTTTTTGCAAACTAAAACCAATTATACACTGCCTCCAAAATAAAAGGAAATAATAAGTATATCAAATCCTATTTTTCCTTCCTTATGTCCCTAAATGCTGCAAGAGAACAGGGTTAATCCTATCCACTGTTAAAATGCTGTCCTCTGCAGAATATGTTAAGTGGTCATTTATCAGCGTACATCAATACTAGATAACAGATAGAGCAGAATACACATTTTAAACCACAAAAGAAGGACCTGTTAGGCAGACAGGAAAGTGTCATGACTAGATGTGAAATTTAAGGAGCAAGGGCCCCATGCTATCATACTAGTTACTGAAAACTGTAAGGAAGAATCAATGAAGCCTTGATTTGGATACTTTGACAGCTGAACAACTTCCAGTACCACCCCCTGCTAATATCCTTATACTGTGATTTAGACTTGAGAAATTCCAACCACCTTCACAGTAAATGAGAATGAACATGATATTTCATGTTTTGAATTAAAGCTGTGTGTAAAAAATGTTACTGTTTAGCAAGTGAAAATATGATGATGGCACTGCAAAGATCTTTCTTATGCTCATTGAGATGTAACAGGGAACAAAGAATAATTAGTGCCCTAACCTTGGGAGTGCAAACAGACAGTGACTATTTTGAGAGAGGTGGTGGGCTGCTAAAGGAGCATGTGGCTACAGGGTAAAACTATCTCTTTTTTGGTGAAGAAAATGGGAGTCCATAGGAATATTATCGGCTAAGTTTTGAACCCAAATAATAGGCATTCCTGGCAAGTTGGTCAAAATGTTTGATAAACGCCGCCTGCCTAAACTCTCTGGTTCATCTTTTCTGTAGTACAAGTGAGTTGTTTTTCATGTGAAATGTAGAAATAGGGGAAGCAGCAGATCAATACTGCAAACAAGTGTTTATTGTTTAGTGATTACCAGTCATCTGTGTGTGAATTTATACAACACAATATACTTAAATTTGAAGAAAGAAGTAAAAAACAAATGCTTAAATAAACTGAAATAGTGAGTACAGATCCATCTTCCAGAATAACATATCAATATTATGAAAGGTTAAGTCCGAAGTTAGAAAAGCATCAGACTCATCCTCTAAAGTGTAAAAAAATGGTTTCTGCAAGATCAGATGTTTCACTTTCTCTTCTCAGCAGAACTCTGATCAATGTGATAATGCTGTGAGACGTTTTCAGTGACTGCAATGCATTGTGACACAGCTCTGATGATAATACAAGCCCTCACTTAAGGCCTCTCAGCAGTCCTTCTGTACCTGTTTAATTCAACAGCAGTTGCAGTTCATCTTGGATGCACAAAAAGTGGTGAGGATCAATCTGTGACCTCACCTGGCATTTCAGATTTTAATCTATTTTTTTTTACAGTGTAAATGTTTGCAAAAAGGTTGGGTCAGTTTGTTCCATCAAATGATGAATAATGTAGAATTTGAACACGAAAGACTGGGCAGTATTGTCAGTTCTTCAGAACACTTGTATGCAAACAAGTCACCATCACATTCAGATGGATTTAGTTCAATTTTTGTAATAGGCTAGCTGCTGAAAAAAAAAAGTAAATTGGTAAAAACACAGCAGACCCTTAAGACTATAACAGCAGTTCTATTTATCTTCACTCAAGCCTCACCTTGATGTGCCAGCTGCTTAAATATGTCATTACTTACTCCAGAGTTGACATATGTTGGTAAGCAAGTTCTTACACCCATCTTTGCATCTTAGTCAGTATTTGACAGCACTGATTCCATCGTGTTGAAGTAGGCTTTGACCCTGGCATGAACTTCCAAGACTGCCTATGTCCAGCTCCACATCTCAGAGTTAGTACCTGAATGTCAGACCTGAGGTTTTGGCTTCAAACAGTCTTGCTGCAAACTCATCTAAACCATCCCACATTTTAAAACTGGGTAGTGACGGTTTGTGCAAAACACTTATTAAGTGCGTCATTCATAGTATTTCTGTTTCCTACAAATCTAGCAAATAGAAGACACTTCAACAACTAAAACCACAATTTTTTTTCTGATAATCTTGGAGACAGGCTTGTAATCTTTGCCAGGCTTTGTGTGTGTCTCTGTGGTACAGCAAGGGGCAACAGGGAGATCTCAGAGCTATCACAGACCTATGCTGTCCTTAGCATTCAGCCTCTTGCCTTGCAGGGTCATGAGCTTGGGCTGGAACACTTTTACCTCTTCAATTTATTTGACAGTGCTTCCCTAGGGATGGCACAGAGACTTACAGTGTACATTCAGTCTCTGTTGCCTGGACCTAGCTACCTGAACAAAAAGTTTGTTGGGGGTATCTAGAGTTCGTGACTCATTTTTCTTTTTCTTCAATGCCACAACCAGTAGTCCAGTTTTTCAGTGTTAGAATTTGATACCAGGTGTCTTTTGCATGTTAGCATCTTCTTTGCTTGTTGTGGGCATTTCCAAGCCATTCATCCCTGATCTCTTAAGCCTAACTGATAGTTGCACGAATGCTTTGTAGAGGAAAATCATTAATGCACTTCAGTGCTATGTTCTTACTCATAGTGATTGGACTGCAAGATAAATACATATTCATAATATAAAAAGTAGTGAAAGTACCAGATACTGACATGCTAGTATACAAATTGTTCAGGAAACAGTAAGGATATGGAGGTGGATAAGGAGGTGATAACAAGCCTGAGACTAAGGCTAGGAAGTGCAGAGAATGAAGGCATTATGGCATAAGATCATAGGCACAGTGCAGCAAGAAAAATTGCCTTTTGGCAGGGAGGAGCACAAAACCAAAAATAGGAAACTAGAGCTTTGTTAGTATTGTATAAATGCTCTGATATTTAATGTGGTAAAGATTGTATATAAGTTCTCTTGACTGCTTATGTTTATTATCTAGTATTCTTAAAATCTGTATGCTGCATTTCCCTTTATCTTAATTTTTTTTTAGTGTGAGACTTTATTCTGGAAAACTCCTGATAAAATACCTGGGGGAAAAAAAAAAAAAAAAAGAATAATTTAATGTAGATCCTAAACTGTCTCCATAATGTTCATCCTTAGGGATGCTACAGCATTTTTAATTGGTAGGTACTTGTGGTATCTTTGCCTGTTTATTCCAAATCAAAGAATTCCTGGGATCTTATATTGAGAAACATTGTCAGGTAACATTTTTTCTGAGGTGATTCTAAATATTTGAAGGTTTATATGAAGAATGATTGAAAGCCAGAAAGGAACACTAATTTTTTTATCTCATTATTCTAATCTGTCAGGAAAATTAGGGGGATTTGCACAAGAAAACAATACTATAGATTCTGGAGAACTTGATATAGGCCGAAGAGCAATACAAGAAGTCCCCCCTGGAATTTTTTGGAGATCACAACTCTTCATTGATCAGCCACAATTCCTAAAATTCAATATATCCCTTCAGAAAGATGCATTGATTGGAGTATATGGTCGAAAAGGCTTACCACCTTCACACACTCAGGTGAGAACTGCTTCCTTTAAAAGTAGGACACATTATTGAAAACTGTGAGCTTTTATCTTTTATATCTTTTTCCTCTCTCGATTACATTCTTTTCCATTTTCATGATTTTATTTTTATTTTTTGTACTTTATTGATCTCATGTGATGTTCAGAACATTTGTAATACTCTAAGTGTTGGGATCCAAAATGGGGGTGGAGGGTGTTCTTATTTGTGAGCTGTTCTAATGCCTAATCAGTAATGATGCTTCAGATACAGAGTTGTTTTATGCACAGTTTATGGGTACATTTTTCCTTCTGTGGTACATAGGCATATCTTTAAAAACCTAAGCAAACTAATATAGCATCTATGGCCACACATGTGGTTGAGAGTGCCTGAGGAACAACACATCAGTGACATTTCCAAACAAAGACAAGCAAATACTACAGTATTTACAGATTGGAGTGTCACTAAATAAATACATAAAAGACAAAATATGTAATATGTGTCTGCAAAGATACAGTGAACTGGGGTTGTAAAAGTGACAGTCTTCACTAGCCATCTGGTGTCTTGAAACTTTGTTCTTAAGTGCCCCAGAGGATTTATTCTGTTTGACCCCTCACAGGTTTTTGATGACACTTTTTATTGCATATGGCCACACCTTTGCCTACTAACAAAGAAACACTCTTTATCCATAGCTAGAGAAAAGTTAAAGTATAAAAGAATGAGCAGTCTTCTGGATTGGCAGGAGAAAGGGAGAATCATTGCCTGAGATGGTACTTTAGAATCAATTCTATTCATATTTTATTTTAAAGATTTAAGACCCTCCAAACTTAGATTTATTTCAGTGCAGTATTTATCCAAGTCCTGTCTCTGATCCATTTTTCCACCTGAAAAGGTACTTCAGCTCATGCTCTTCTATTCCATTTGGAGCAACATCTTACTGATTTATATTTTAAGTATATGGATTTGCCCTGGACACAAATCTAAGTATAGCAACCTAATGGTATAATTGGATCAAAGCTTGACTGATTATGCCTGATACACAGTTGCAACAGCAAATCCATAACTGAAAAATTAATATATTTTAATGCAATTCCATATTTTTTTAATTTTGGGTTTCATGCTACTACTGCACTACTTAAATTTATTTTGGTTTTTTTCTTCAAACATATTTTTTAAAAGATGCAGAACATAGAAATATATATAATTATTACACCTATTTAACATTAGCAAACCACAGAGGAAGGGTCAGCAAAGTAGCTAAAATCACAGAATTTACATTAACTTTGTTTTTTACTTTAGTTTCCGTTGCATTACAAACACTTTACTGAATGCAGAAAGTGCACTTATGTTTACTTAAAAATTTGATCCTCATAAAAATGATTAAGTGGCTTTTCTTCAGACCTTCACATATGAACACGTGCCCTCGGGCTGACAACAAGCACGAGAAAGTCTAGCATAAGGAAAATTGATTCAGAAAGTTATCAGCCATTGGAAATAAGGGTTTGGAATACAAATGCCATCTCAATGATAACAATAATAACTGGAGTTAGGGGAATACCTGTGTGGCAAGAATGAATAAAACTGAAGAAGCTGATCTGCACTGTGCATTTATATGAGAGTCATGCAAGTAGGCAGGTCTGTAAAAAAAAAGATCCTTAATTGATTCCTTATCCTGTTAAAAGGGTGAAAATGAAATAGGGGTGTCCTTTATCCAAAAACACAGAAAGGGAGACTGCTAAATCTGTTTACCATCACCTGGGTTACACAGATTACTGGTTCTTATTAATGTTTAAGTATGATATAACAAAAAGAATCATAGGCAAATTCTGCTACTGTATCTTCTATAGTTTCTGTGACATTTTGGATATATTGTTCTCAAGATATAGGTCAAGCTCTCCTGTCCTATTTTTGCCTGGTATGTAATTACAGTATTTTTTACAAACCATTGACTGAGATGATACATTGAAAAATTAGGCATGCTTACTTATCAATGCCCTAGTGAACTTACAGGGCTGCTGAAGATTCCCAAGGGTGCAGGTTTATCAGAATGTTTATATGACCTTGAACCCAGTGACATCTACTTTAAGTACCTGAGATAAAGGACGTACGTAATCTCCTAAAAAGGCAGTTTCAGTGAAAGGTTATATGTTTTATGGTGACTGTGCTCCTGCTTGTGGGGCAAAAAAATGGAGTAAAATATCTCTCAACAGTTTAGGCCTTTCTCCGACAAAGGAACAACACAGGACTTTGATGAAGACACAACTTGCACTGGTAAAATATGTATTTATACCAAAGTAGCTTACATGAACAAAATAATATATTTAGGCAAAAAGACATCTAATGAAACAGAAAACTGAGGAGACTGCAAGCATAAATCAGTTTATTGCTTTCTTATTTCCCATAACCCTTATGGCTTGTACTGACAAAAGTTCCTAAGTGCAAGACAGGCATAGCTAGCAGGGACAGACTAACAACTGATGCTGGTCTTCACTGCATCCTTACATCAGACAAGGCAACTTACTTATATGGCTCCAAATGTCATAGGAACATAGTAGAAAAACACATGAATGTCCCCAGTGAGTTTGATCAAAGGCCTGTCTAGCCCTACACTCTGTCTGTGATGGTGGTCATATGTAGAGATTAATATGGCAGCATTGACAGTACTGTAGTTATTCTTCCCACAATATACTTTTGACCTCCAGAGTTTTAAGGCTGAAGGACTTTGCTGAGTCAAAGATGCTGTCTTTGTATTTTACAACCTTGGATAGTTTATTTTTTTTCAGCAAGTTTGTAGTCACCTTTGAACCTATGGAAGCTTTTAGCATCTGTGACATTTGCAGCAAGGCTTAACTAGACATCTCATGCTGTATTCCTAAGTGTATTTTGAGACAGCCTCCTGGTAGTTTTTGTTTGTCTCATTGTTGATAGTGCTTTGGAAGAGGCAGTGGAGAGTTTCTGATGTATTTCTTCTCCATGCCACCCTTGTTTTATAGATCTCTAGTGTCATGAGTTGTATTTTTTCCAGTCTGCTTTCTCATAATTTTTATTAAAGGTGCTTCAATCCTTTGGTCATCCTTGGCCTTTTCTGAACTTTCTCCAGCTTTAAGGCAGCCTTTTTGAGCTGTGGAGACCAGAACAACTCAGAACAGAACAGGTGTTTAACTGTAACAGTTTCATACAATTCCCTAATGATGTCTCCTTTTTTTTTTTTTCAATCATAGAACTGATATTTTTGTAGATCTGTCTGCCACAGCTCCAAGATCTCATCTTAAAATTACAAAAATTCTCACAGAGCCCATGTGGATATGTAAAGCTAGGGTTGTTTCATGAGGACTTTGAAAAGTAGGACCTTACCCCTGTATATCACTTCATGTCTGCATCTCTTGAATGCTGTCTGCCCTTGTCTCCTAGTCACAGAGTGACAAGTGCTAATAACAAAATTTATGCAAGTTAGCAACTGCTGCTTGTCTCTCAAACATCAGTATTTGAATTTTCAGATCTTTTGTTAAATAATAAAAAACTCATTCTTACCTGCACTCTGCTAGAATTTGTGCTAGCCTTATCACCTGTCCCCCTCCAATATCTTTGCTCATATGCCTGTGATACTCACATAACCACAAACCGCAATCTTTTTTAGCTCCTTCCTTACTGCTTTGGTATTTCTACCAATGTCTGCCTTCTCTCCTTTGTCATCTTTGACTATAGTAAGAAACTTGCCTGTTACATTTACCACCTTGTTCTCCACTTCTCTCCTATACCCTTTGCCTGTTTATCCACCTCTTTTTATACCCAGTTAAAACCTGACAGTGAGTAAAGAGGAAACTGGAATCATTATCCTTCATAACTGTGCAACCTCTGATAAGTTATCCTACCTGTGCGAGGGACATAATAAAAGTATGATAGAAATGAGCTTGGGAGAGATCTCAAGAAACCTTAGTTTACACTCTTGTTTTGGAACAGGATGAATTGTATATAAACCATTCCTATCAGTTGCTTAGTACTTTATTATTAAATAATAAGAGAATGCAACAAATTTAAGTCTTGTTCTGTACGATAATACAAAATAATAGAGATGCAGCATATAGGAAATGGTTTGATGTATTGTAATCAGGAAAGATTTTTTGGTTGCCTTGCTGTATTCTCTTTAGGTGCCAAAATTAGTCTCAAGCACAGCTACTATGTGTATGTCACAGACTGATCTGAGATGCATAGTTCTCTGTTTCTGGGGAATCATAAATAAATCAACCAGAAATAATTGACGGTGGCTGTCCATTCAAAACCCAATCAATGCAAGCCTGAAAGTCTTTGTGACACTTTCTAAAAATGTCAGTTCCATTGCAGCCAGAGAATCAATATGTTTATTTAAAGAGACTTTTAAGAATAAAAAAGGGATTTTGGTTTAAAGCAAAACTGTATGGAATGGTAGGGCAAGTCAGCACATTTAGACTCAATATAAAGGTAATTAATTTATTCTAGTAGGACGAAAATAAAATTGCTATGGTTTTGCTTATGAAGATAATTGTTTTTCCAGTCTGTTTTTGTTATCATATCCTAAATATAAAAATATTAAAAGGGTTAAGGTCCATTATTGTTTTTTGCTGGGGTACAGAATGAACAGTAAATTCCTTTCTATATGGCTTGTGAAATGTAGTCTAAAATGGTGTTCTGGTAGCAGCATATGTCCTTATTACATTACAAATATGAAATCATTAATTGTACTGTGCTTGTCAGCCAGCCATTAGTGGTCAATCTAGTAGTGTAACCACTTGTTTCTGTATCAAAAATACAGTTTTAATCTGAAATTGTCCTTCTACAAAAGTGGTCTCCATCCATATACAAATGGCAAAGTCACTCTTAATGTCTATAATTGACTTGTTAAAACTCAGAGCTCCCCAAGCTTTCCCTTTTTTAAAATATTAGTGAGAACCATCAGAGAGAAGTGCTCTTGAGTTAGGCAGGAGTTAAAAAAACCTGAAATTGTTTTTCTCTCTCACACAAAATAAGATAAATATTTAATTCAGTGACAAATCAGAATGCTGAATGGTTTTGAATAATTGTTGCTCTCCCAAAATGATCACATTTGTTTTCATGTGACGCAACACATACAAAGCTACTGAGGTACTGCATCCTAATCACATTATGTTCTATTCTGCTGGTTCAGCCATAGCTGGGAAAATGTCTCAGGTGTTGATGGAGGCGTATTAACAATGCATTTCCTTCACATACTAGGGAGGAACAGTCTTAGGATAGCAGCGAATTTTGGCCTGCAATTTCAAGAAGGGAACATAAGCACTTAAACCCTTGTTCCAGGACAAAGGCTATCATATTTTCCTTTGTCCCGGCTGCAGTTTCTGAAGGTCACAAGTCAGAGTGGAAAATCACTGATTCTCTGGTCCTGGGAACTGATCTTATCCCAGCTCAGTTGAATCAGTGTTTTCATATGCTGGTCTTCACTTTCAATAGGCCCTGGATGTAATTCCATTTGAGAAAGATCTCCAACATGTGGGAAGATTGGAGGTTTATGTGTTGCAGTTCACTTCATACAGTAGATGTGTCACAGTAAAAGTGAAACTTTGAACAGTCTTGGCAAGAAAAGCAGACACCTTCTACACAAGCAAGAATGCTCTTTAATTTTCCTACCTGTTTAATTTTGCTCTATACATATTGATTTTTACACGCTAAAGAGGCAGAAGGCAACTTTCAAGCCATGAGAACAGACAAGTAAGTGTAAGGCCTGGAGCAGTTTTATCCCTCCAGGTCCCATTAGCCTTAGTTAAGATTAACATGCATCAAACCTCGTGTTGTGAGTTTGCTTGTAGTATCAGCTGAGATACCACTATATTTTTCCAAGCCCCACTGGTGATTTTTAAAAGTACAGTATGTGCGGACCATTGACCTGAGGTACCGTAGTTTTTTGTCAGTTTGTCATTTTCAATAATTCCTATGTTTTCTGCTTTCCATCTCTTATGAGCTTTTGCGATGGGAAATAAAGCTCTTGCTTTCCTTCCTCCACAATTCCAGACTGTGCAAAAGGGGGATTGATAAATGAAGAAAAGTGGATTATTAGTGTTGGATATTATTTTTAACCCATATGCATATAACGCAGCTGAAAAGTTAGGTCTCACCTGTAATTCAGGTGGCAGTCATGACTGAAGACTCATTTCAACTAATGTTTTCTTCTCTCAGTGTATGTAATAGGTTCATTGGCCACTTGTCACGGGAAAAGCCACTCTAATAAACTTGAGAACTAGTTGGTAATTTTGTTTGAATGCTTTGCAAGGGGCAAAGAAAAAAGGAAGGTTTGGTTTCAGCCCCTGCTTCCCTGCTCCAAAAGGAAACTCTTGGTCAAGATGCAAGCATGTTGTCAGGATGTTGTGGGGAAGTTGCCATGCCGTGGGTCATCCCATGACTTTGTCAAGCTCCTGTCTGTTTCTCTTTGCAGTACGACTTTGTGGAGCTCCTGGATGGCAGCCGGCTCATCGCAAGGGAGCAACGCAACCTGCTGGAGTCAGAACGAGCAGGGCGGCAGGCGAGGTCTGTCAGTCTCCACGAGGCAGGTTTTATCCAGTATTTGGATTCTGGGATCTGGCACCTGGCCTTTTATAATGATGGGAAAAATGCAGAGCAGGTGTCTTTTAATACCATAATTATAGGTAAGCATAATCTTTAAAGCTCTTACCAAATGTTAGCTACTGGTCAGGTTTTTTAGAAATGCATAGATAAGTTTTCATAGTTAAATGATCTGACTTTTTTTTTCATGGGTTTTCCATTCGTAGTGTTTCCTTTGCTGCTCAGAATAAAACACAGAGTATATATTTCAGTTTCTTCGTCTAAAGCATAAGGGGTGTACCTTCTAATAAAATGGTGCTTGAAAGGACACTGTTTTGAAGTGTTTGTTAAATGACACAAGGCACAGATTTTAAGTATGGAGCTCATATAGTTTTACCATTATAATTTTAGCCTTTTTGTTGGAATACAATGTCCTAAGATACTGGAGTTGTCAGCAATAGAAAATCACAGCTATTTGTGCTCTTCAAACAAACCAAATGTAAACACTTCTTGGAGCAAGAGCACGCTGTCAGATAGTAGTGGTTCACATGATAAGTACTTCATGCAGTGGGCATGTGTTAATTATCCTTCTCTTTTTCCCTTTAGAGTCTGTGGTGGAATGCCCCCGAAATTGCCATGGTAATGGTGAATGTGTTTCTGGATCCTGCCATTGTTTTCCTGGATTTCTGGGCCCCGACTGTTCGAGAGGTAAATCAACCCAATGCTTTTCTCGAGTCAGTCTAAGTGAGCATGAAGACAAATACATCAGAAAAGCAACTTCTTATATGTTCTTCTTTATGAAGCTTTGGTGAAACCTTGATTTTAATTTTTCTGCCATGTTTTGTTTCACAGCAGCCTGCCCAGTGCTGTGCAGTGGCAATGGGCAATACTCCAAAGGACGCTGCCTGTGTTACAGCGGCTGGAAGGGCACTGAGTGTGATGTGCCTACAAGTCAGTGCATCGATCCCCAGTGTGGGGGCCGGGGCATTTGCATCATGGGCTCCTGTGCCTGCAACTCTGGGTATAAAGGAGAAAACTGTGAAGAAGGTAAATTAGTATATATTTACGCCAGCGTCGGCTGTTGTTGGTCAGGTTTACAGCTCTATCAATTTTTCTAGATCTAAATCTTATGCATTAACCATATTTCTTCAAAAATCGTTTTAGAATACTTCAAATCAAGTTTGGGAATCACTAGTATCACTGAGTGCTACTATGCTCTATTTATTTTCAAGTAAGCAGTGGGAAAATTCTTAGTAACATGCCTTTTCTTTTTGCTTGCCAGTATGTTTTGGTTTTTTTCTGGGTGAGGTCAGCTAAGAAGAAAGCACCCAAAATACAGATGTAGGAATACTTAGTGAATTTTCACAGTACAGAGTGAATCATTAATGCATTGCATTTGTTAGTGATCTTTTCCACTGACCATATTGTGGAAAGTGCTGATTCAAGTGCATCAGGGTGAAAAATGATGCATCATTTTTGTATTCCAGAGATGCACATAATAATATTGGTTCTGGCGTGCAGCAAAATGCAGTTCGTTTTCCATTCTATTTTTTTAGGGAGTAAAAAGTGCCATTTTCTTCCTCAATCAAATTGATTTTATTGATCTCCACGTACAAAGTAATGCAGTTAAGTCTCTGGAATTAAATTTTCAGACCATTGACCCTACAAGTGTAACATTTTATTGAGTCAAATTGCTAAATTAAATCTCGTCATCTCAGGCACATTAAAGTGAATTAAGACAGATAGACAGGATGCAACTCATTCATTTCTGAGACAAGTGGAGGGTCCTGTACAGCTGTCAAAACTGTATAGTGGTGGATCAGGTGAGTTCATACCAAGTGCTACAGGGAATCCCAATACTTGTTACACTGTGATTAGGTGGAATCAAGATCAGTTGCCTGAGACCCAAAGCCAATCTTGTTATTCAGAAAAATTAGCAAACCTTGAAAGATTCTCTGTGGTTCTCAGTAGTAACCTGTAATTGTCTTGATGACAGTTATGTGCACGCATGGATTTCACAGTATCAGAAAGTGATGTGGAAACAAGGTGTTCTTACAAGGAAAACTGAGCTATGCAAGTAGTGATGAGAAAGAGTGATTTACCTTGTAGCCAGAGAAAGGAGGCTGGCACTAAGATACCTTGGTTCACTCTGTCTTTTCCTCACTCATGATGAAAAAAAGGAGAACTTCTCAGCTTCAACTTTCTAATGGTTACTTTTAAGATGAGTGCAATGCTGCCTATTTTGTCAGGTCTTAAAATGTGAATTAAGCCCAAAAGTGCCATGAGCATCTAGGGGTTGATTACTGTTGTCAGGAATGACAGGTTTAAACTGACCTTTCTCATCTCCCTGCAGCGGATTGCTTGGACCCAGCCTGCTCCAGCCACGGCGTGTGCATCCATGGCGAGTGCCACTGCAACCCGGGCTGGGGTGGCAACAACTGTGAAATCCTGAAGACAATGTGCTCTGACCAGTGCTCTGGTCATGGCACCTACCTTCAAGAGAGTGGTACCTGCACCTGCGACCCCAACTGGACAGGTCCAGATTGCTCCAATGGTAAGAGTTCAAAGCATTGGCATTTTGTAAAATGTTGTTGTCTTGAATAGCCGCATTTTAATGACAGTATACTGTAAAGACCTGACCTGCTGAGCTGATTGATGTCTTGGAGTTGACTTCAGCATGAACTGTGAATTGATTCAAAGGTTCAAAATAATTGATGAGTTTGAAGGATTTGAAAATCAATGTATTTGTTTGTATCTTTTAGCTGCATTCACCTGGTAACTTTAGGTACTTTGCATGATCTTACCTCATACATCTGTTTAGAAACTTGACACTACGCTAGTGAAACCAGAGACAGTCACATTTTAAAAATCTCTTCTGCTATTTGGAGCCGTTTTTCTTGAAAAAAAGACAGTGTTCAAGGTTTAAGGCAAAGGGAATGCAAGAATGAATCTTAAACAGCTTTCAAGGCAGGGTACAGGCTGCCAGGGTGGAAGGAGTTGGTAGGAGTGAAGAACAGAGGGATTTCTTGAAATATGAAACTGAGCTTATTAAAACCGTAGTCTGAGCTTAGAAACAAAAGGAGAAAACTAGAGGTACTAGCACAGAGAGCAAAATCTAAATATTTATAAAGTATGACAGCAGCTTTTTGACAAATATGATTTTTTAGGATCTTGTTTGGTAGCCACATATCAAAAAACAAATCATGTCTAACTGTGAGACATATATTTGTCTAAACCAGTTCACCTAAGAACTCAGACATTTTGTTAATGAAAACTGAACACATGGGCTAGCTGGGTTTATGCCAGCTTATGAATAAATATAACTTTTTCATGAGGAACCATCTTTTTAAAACAAATGTACTTCCTGACCAGGATCTGTGATACTCCATTATGTTTTATGCATACAAGAGTGATAGGACAGAGTTCCAAACATTCAAGAAAAAGTGACAGAAGAAAATGTTGTCTTCTGTGAAATTTGTTTAGAAGAAAAAAATCTTCTCTGAGCATTTCTGGCACTAAAACTGACTAGTTATGAGAGACCCTTCCCAGTTCTCAGGCAAAACATGGATCCCCTATTTATTGACACAATGTCCTCTACGCTTTTTTTTGATGACCAGTTATGCTCCATCTTTTACTTATGTTTCAAGGAATGATTTGTCATTAAAATAACATAAAATGTTTCTGTTCTCAAATATTTCAAGTGTGTCAGACTCAAAAAAGAGATCTGTGAAAGGGTGCACAGATTATTTGCGGAAGCTGTGCAAAATGACCTTCAGAGTAGTACACTAAAAAAGTAAATCTTGCCCATAAACATGTTGTTAAGTTGCTCAATGAAGAAAAGAATGAGTTATTTCCATGAGAGGGTTTTATAGGTTTGAAATCAGCAGAGCTTTCCTCTATCTTCATCAGCAGTTTGTCCGTTAATTAGCCCTTCAATTCTACTTCAATTAAATTAGCTCTAATTAATAAATTCATTACAAAGATTGACGCACCTTGCTCAAAGCTAGTGTGCTAAAAGCTGATAAACACCTTCACCCTAATGAAAAATTGATTAGATTGAAAAGAAATAAACCTTTCTTTCTTGGAGCTCCGTTAACGTTTTGTGACTCCTGAAGTTAACCAAACCATCTTGTATCTCTTAATCAAAAATTTAATTCAAAGTAGATATAAGATGCTATATGGGGGGGGAAAGGGGGGAGGGGGAAATCACAGCTGTCTTTCTCCACAGAGGTTTTGGGCTGTTTCTTTCAGGAAATGTTGCAGCTCCTTGATACTGTTTAATGTTCCACAGCACTTTGAGACAGCCGAGAAGAGAAACACTGTTGATCGGGATGCTGGAAACCTTTCTTGACTGATGAAATTTTCTTTTGCTGTTAAAAATAATTTTGATCTTTTATTCCTAAATTACTTGTTGTCTTTTACAAGAAAACAAAAACTAAATACAGCACTTGCATGAACAGTACATGGCTACAACCAGCTGTATGCCAAGAAACTAAAGAAGTCCCTTAGGCTGTATTGTATCTCCTCTTGTTTTTCTGTTGTTTGCTTAGCAGAAGTAAAGTTTGCTGCAATCTGACTAAATGAAGCAAAACTGTAAATGCAAAATCTAGCCGTCTAAATTATCATCTTGTATTAGCTGAGACTTAATATGTGTTGTTTGGGCTCTGATTACCTTTGACTGTTAATATATTTTTCAATTATTCTATCAGATACAAGATCCTGTTACTATACGTAAATGACAAGTTAAATTGCTGTATGTTGATTTATTTTTTTTAACAAACTATTATTTAAACCACACTGTTCATAGCTGTCACTGATACAAATTTACTGAAAGTAAAAGAGAATCATCTTTTATATTTAACAGATGTGTCAGTGTGTCAGCATAGTAATAATTTGTCTCACTAAGGCTGATTCTTTCTAATGAAAAAATGTGTCAGAAATGGCACATTTTAACTTTGAAAGAAAACAGGGAGAAGGGTATGGAGGGGAAACCTTGTTAAAATGAGCTTCATCGTATTAGATTTTCACTCACAACACACCATGATCTAGGTATACGTTACGTTTATTCACTGTACAGTGAATAAATGTACGGAGTACAGTGTAAGTTCGGCTAGGTCTAAGTGCCATGCAATCTAAGATAAAAACGGTTATTCTTAAGACATGTGTGATCACAAAAAAACATGATTGAAAATTACTTAGAGCTAGCAAAAGAGATGTGGATGCTTAAGCATCACTAAAGTGTGCTGGCTAAGTGACCACGAGGAAAGAGATAAAACTGTACTCTCTATTCCACTGGGTCTTACATGAAAATGTCTTTCACAGTAAATTCTTTTGATTTAACTTTCAAAAGTTTTGCCCTTTTTATTCTTCACAGGTTGAATTAAAATGTAACACTGCTAATTAATATACACCCTCTCTCTCCCCTGCGCTCTCTGCCTCCTTTTCTCCCCCTCTCTCCTCTCAAATGCAGAAATCTGTTCGGTGGACTGCGGCACGCACGGTGTGTGCATGGGTGGCACGTGTCGCTGCGAGGAGGGCTGGACGGGCGCAGCCTGCAACCAGAGAGCCTGCCATCCCCGCTGCGCGGAGCATGGCACCTGCAAGGATGGGAAGTGTGAATGTAGCCAGGGATGGAACGGAGAGCACTGTACCATTGGTAGGCTGGCTATGCTTTACGCTGTCTTCGCTGCGAAATTCAAACAGCCAGCTCTGCTGGCCACGTCTGAATAAGAAGTGCGTTACTTTGAAGAATTTTTCTTGTAACAGAATATTAGCACATGTCAGTCTGTGGAAAGGAGTTGATACTTTAAGAAAAGAAATGGTTATGTAATGGCTCATGAGTTCCTCGTACCTAGTGTGCTATGAAAAGAAGGTGGAAGAATTTCCTTTTCAATCTTTTCCCTTTGACTGCCTTTTGCTCAGGAGGAAGTTACTTTTATTTTGAACTGTAAATAAATATATTATTTGATTTGTGCTTTTCTATTTTTATGTGATAGCTTTATGTCTTTTGAATATGAAGCTTCCTATGGTTTTTCTTTCTTTTTTTTCTTTTAAGGAGAAGAAGCTCTAAAAAGTGACCTTATGCAAAAATGTTGCTTCCACCATGTAATAAATGTGACAGAGCTGCCCAAAATTATTTTCTTGTTAACATAGTGCTCTATTTTAGAACGCTCTCAGATTTCTTACATTAGTAATGTAACAGCAGTTTAATACAGCTGATTGAGAAGAAGCCATCCTTATTACAGCTTCTATGTTTCTGTAACCAAGTTAGCTCTAGTGCCTGATAAACTTTGGAAGTTACTGTGCCTTTATCATTGGAGCTTTTCGTACTCAGTTATTTACAGTCCGTATGTCCCATATACAGCAGGATATCCCTCTCCACTGCACAGGATTTCACAGTGAGCTGGCATGAGAAATCATGCATGTAAATAAGAAGACTAAGAAAAAGTAGAGCTGTGGTGCTAAGAAATTCCCTTCCACGCTAGTTCCCCTTTGTACAAAACAGGTATTAACAATAGTTACAGGTCTGTAACTATTGCATGGCACCAGGTAGGAAGCACAGGCAAAGGAACTAGCAATGGTCTACGTGCAAGAGATGTCTGGTTTGCACTTAGGTGAGTGGGGAGCACAAAGCTCATCAAAGGCTGTGACACAAGTAACAGTGTGACTCTGAAGTATTTACTGGACACAACTCCCAGGTATGAGAAGCATCATGGCTAAGCACTTAGAGGTGGATTGAATAGGCAACAAAAGAGGTAGTCACAGGTCAGACAAAGGCAAGTGTAACTTTGAGTGATGAGGCAATCAAAGACAATCCGAATAGTCAAAAAAAAATTCAGTTAAAAAATCACATAGTTTTATGTTTGGAGACATGGAGGAGGGACAGTTAAAAGAGGTGGTGTAGCTGAAGCAACAAGGATAGGACAGTAAGTCTAACAGCAGTGGAGCTGATAGATGTGGATATGGAATGATTTGCTTTTAGCACAAGCTAAAAAAAGGCTGGAGAATTTTAACTTTCATGGAAGTTTTGGAAGGACTCTGATTCTGAATGTGTTAGCATAGCTAAGCCGTCACTGGGGCATGAGTATTTTGAAAATAGTAAAATCCAGTCTGCCTTCCCAGGTAGTTTATAGCCCTGACTAAGAGGTGGGTGAGTTTGCTGTGCTTAGTGTTCATGAGAATCAGTGGTGGGAGCTTTGAGGGCAGGGAAATCGAGGGCCTGTTACAGCTATATTAACTGATACCCACATCATTGCACCAGAAAGATGAGGCAAGGTTTTGTTTTGCAGAAGGGAGTCAGGTACGAAAGTAGTAAGATTGACTTGTGAATTATTTTTTACAGCAGTCACAATTGATTTTATTTTATTACTATTATTATTTACTAATAAGATTGCTCAGACATAGAAAAGAGCAGGAATCAAGGTGCGTCTGCAGAATCCCAGGGAGAATCGATAGGGTTAACGTTTTTGAGGAGCTTCTAGAAAACATGCTGACAGAGTAGAGAGGTGGGGAGAGAACTGCTTTCTGAACAATAAAAGAAAGTAAATATTTAGAAGTAGCATAAAGCCTTTCCCTTGACTGCTTTAACTTGCCAAGGAGCAATTACTCAGCAGATCGCTCTGCTGTTGGTCTCACTGACCTTGGCAGCATTTCAAGGGTTGTAGTTATATACGGATGAACTGCTCTTGAACAATTTTTCCAACATATTAAGCACAAACAAGTTTTTCCTCAGCACTGGGCGAGCAGGTCTGTCTTCCCACCTGTTTATTCTTTAAATGGGTGTTTACTTTGTGGCTGCTGCTGTTAAGATAGTTTGATTTGTTATTATTGCCCTTAGAGCCTCCAGTACAAGTAAGGAGGTACAGCCTCTAGCCTGCTGTTATATTTATTTTTTTAGAGCCATTTTCTTCAGGAGTCCAGTGTTACAGAGAAGCCAGGTTATTTTATTGCTCATTTCCAAGAGTATTTACACTATGTGGGGTAAAAATTGCTACCTCCTCAGCTTGGCAGATGAAGAGTCAAATTACTTTTCTCTCACCTGCTGTACAGTAGGTAGTAAGTCTTTCTGAGTAGTAAATTTCAGAACACAAGGACTTCAGAATGTTTTTCTATGCAAACCAGTCTCTTATGGTCACCTTCTAATTGTAACCCAGGCATTTTATGGCACTTACAACTTTCGATTTAGCAGCAGAATCTTTAGATTTGTGTTATGCATATGAAAGACTCCCCGTCATTCTCCCTTTATATATCTAAAAAGAAACAATTGCACCCTTCTTATTTCTGAAAGTCATTAACCATTTAGCAGCAGTACTGTGAAGTACTTTAGAAATGCAAATGCATTTCTTTGTTGCAGCTATTAGCTGGAAGTGTGTGAAGTGCAACACCCAAAATTTACAGCTTCTTTGGGAAAGGAGTATTCCAAAGAAGTTGCAAATCTTAAAGGCAATTCATTGTATTCACTTTTTGGGAAAGTAATAGGCTTCCAGATCTCTAGCTGGATGTACGGAATGGGATAGATATGTATGCATTACTCATGGAGGCGCTAACTGGAATCTATACTGAATCATCTAAACCCATAACTCTTTTGTTCAAAGAGTTTATGGTATTTTTGTGAAGCATGAAGGCTGTTTAAAATGGTAAAAAAAATTTTGCACCCCAGCTAATGATTTTTACAGATTTCTAAATGCTGACTATCTGTCCGGTCTCATTCTCAGTTAACCCACTGGTTGTGTTACAAGCTAATGTACTGAAATGTAGAATGAAGGGGAAAACAAGCCTATCTCCTTAATTAAAACAAGGTAGTCCTCAGTTTTATTTCTCTCTAATATCCTTTAAACCTTGATTGCTTTTTGAGTTAGGCTGATTTTTACATATACTTCAAATTATTCAAATGGAATTTAGCCAAAGGAAATTCTGATTGCTCTAAGTTCCCAGATACCTTTTGTTATGTTGGGTTTTTTATTTCAAAATTTCAGAATGTTGAGAAGCAAAATCATAGGTGATTGCAAAGGTTTGCTTTTTTTGTTCAGAAAAAAATTTTAGACATCTGCTTACCTGGGTTTAACTCAGTGTTTTCATAAAGCTGAGGATGACTGGATTCTCAAAATAATATACATACGTATTTTATATACTTTGATTTGTGATAGAGAGCATAATAGACTAAACAAAGTGGGGATTTTTTCATTTGTTTGAAGCAATGTGTATGGTAAGGTAGGCAAGATTGCTTTGACCAATGCAGTAAACCTGACGTGTGTTGCTGATATCCACTGTTCCATTATGCGTCTTTGGCACAGGGTAGCTCCAACTTCAGTATCACACTTGATGTCAGCTACAGTTGTGAGTCATTCCCTTTGCTCTGAACACACACTTCTACATATATCAAAGATCTTCATCAGATCAGTGTGTGCTCAGTATTTTGATAAAATTAATCTAATAAGAATTAACAAAACTCAGGACCTGGTGGTATTGTTTAACATCTTGCAGGTTTGAACTAAACACTGGCTGTGTATATTTCACATACTTAACAATTTAAGGCATCTCATTTGCTTACTGTCTTTTCCCTCCTGAGAATTGTAATCATAAAATCATAGGATCATAGAATAGTTTGGGTTGGAAGGGACTTTTAGAGCTCAACCCCCCCTGCAGTAAGCAGGGACATCTTCATTGATGTCCAGATTTGGTTGCTCAGTGCCCGTCACAACAGGCTCTGCTTACGTTTTAATGTAATGTTTCACCATTTCCTGTATCCCCATGAGAACAGGTTAAATCAAGAGTCTACTGCAAAGCAATGGAAAATCACCTGTCAATTGTTTATTTGGTCTGGAAGTGACATTCATGGGTCTGAGGTGAACATCCATATATCATTTTTTGAAGCTCAGCCTACATCTCAGTGTGGTACAAGACCGCGCATGCACAGCTGGTGTCCAAGTGATAGCCCGGATGAAAATTTGCTCTCTAATTCAGTTTTCATAACACAATTGTACTAAAATATGTTTTTGTTTCCTTTTTGTCCTGGCTTGCAATGAGTTCAGTGACCCTCTCCTGTCTGAGTAGTTGTTCTGTGAGATTAGAACAGATACTATTTCAGAAACTCTGTTATTTTTTGTGATATAACTGTCATGGACCATGAGTATATTAAGTAACTGTCATAGGAAGCCCATACATATGAATACTTTTCCAGCTGCTTTTCCATTAAACTCTGTTAGCTGAATGAAATTAGTAAATAATTATGTTGGTGGGGAACTTCCTGCATGCATGTGCTGTGTAATATCTCAGTTTTACAATACAGCTTAATTTTTTCTATAGACTAAATTAGTTTTAGTGTAATCTAAATTGCAAATAGGCCAATTTGCATTAAAACTATGCCTTCTTGTTCGGAATTGTCAACACCTCTTTTTTAAAAGTCTTTAACATTAAGCATGGGTGGGTAAGACCATCTGTTTATAAAGCTTGCCTGCAGCTCCATTACTTAACACAAGACAGGTTACAGCTGTTTAATTGTTATCATGTTGAACGATTATCTTTCAATCCAAAATTAATATTTAAATACGTGTGCATGGAAAGCATATCGTTAAACATAGATAAGGTACCTGTGGATTAATGTCATTAAGCATTCATATTAATCCCTCAGGAGGGCTAAAGTTAGCACCGTGCTACTTCCGTGCTACTTTTGAGTGCTGCATGAGGCTACTTTACCTGGCACACAGAACTGAAAATCAAATCCAGTGGTGGTCCGCTGAGAAGTGTACAGCTTGTGTTTATATTCCAGTGAGAATCAGGATCTAATTGGCTTATCTTCTAAGAATTTCCCAAAAAATTTAGTTGAGGAAAAAAAAATAACAAGGAACAGCAAAGTATTTATTTTAACCCTTTTCTTTTATTGAAAAGACAGTAGCATGCCATTCAAACCAATCAAACCAAAAAAAAAAGTTTTCTTCAGCAAGAAGTTTCTAGTTTCAGCTATTTTAGCCAGAAAAACAGGAAAGTCATCTGGTTTAGATATTCAGAATTATGAAAAAAATAAATAACAAGAGCGCACTCCCCTAAGTGTGTTTCCATTAGCACAGACTCTGTTCTGGTGACTGATTACAGTGGTTTTCTGACTAGGGACATACATGAAGGCATCTCTGTGCTGGTTTTTTCTGTGACCAGCGTAAGTACAGAAATACAGCTAGTGCTGAGGAACCCTAAGACATCATCTACTCCAGCGAGTTATATGGTCTGCACCTGTTCTCTTCATGTGTTTAGCTTAGGGCTCCTCACATTACGGATTTCAAATATGACTGCAAGGAAATGACACTTGATGGATCAGAGAGCAAGTAAAGACAAATGTGTTCCTCCAGCTAATTAAACAAAGTGCTTATAGGAAAATTGATATGGCTCTGTGTCATTGCGCTATACATTTTTGACACATGGGCTTGATTCTGTCTTCTCCACATCTGCACGTTAGCAGGAGAGCAGCATGGATAACCAGTGTGACAATCACCACCGTCATTTTAGTGTTGATGCTAGTTGCCAAGTATGGTTTACTTTTCTCTGGAGTTGAAACTACTGTCAGTATTTACATTTCGTAGTGGTTTAACATGTCACGTATTTAATGTACCTTAATGGATTCATGGGAATTCTTCATACATTTTGAGATTCTTTTGAAATGTTAGAATTTTGATCAGAAGGAAATTTTTTTCCCTTAAATAGGAATAATTTCTGCTGTATGAATATGTTCTGTAAGTACGAAAATTCCTAAATTTATGTTTTCCTTTAGTTATGAGTTCATGGAGTTATACCTGAGTACAAATTTCATCTTAAAAGTAAGATTGTATCTGAGTGAAGGTATGACCTTTAACATTCAAACAGTCTTTTATCAGATTAAATCAACCATTCAAAATTAATTCTATCCAATATCAATTAGTTCACCACAGTATTGTGAGTGAAATCCTACTTTCAAAACACCTGACTACATTGCAGTTGGGATTTCACAACAATATTTATGCCAGTACCCTCAATGCTAAAACCCCACAGAAAAGAGATGATGACTTTTTTGGCACCCAGAGGACTGATAGCTGCAGTTTAGCAAGATTTTGTGAAATCTAGAACAAATTCAGGTTTGATCTTTCCTGTGCCTAAAGGTCATGTTATTAATTATCCAGGCCAAGCCTTGAATATCTAAAATATTTGTCCATTTGGTAACCATAAAAATACTCAATTACCAGGTAAATTTAAAATAGTGCACACATTTCTAGAACTGTGAAAAAAAGTGGGCCTTAACACATTTCAAGACCAAGTATCTCAAATACAAATTATCTGTTAGCGTAGTTTAAATTGCTAATTGGTTGATTTGCATTTAAATGGGGACCACATGTGAAGTTCAAGTTCAGCACATTTTCAGAGAACAGCAGCATTTTCTGAGATGTGAAGAATTTTTAAGCATGTTGCAAAGCTTGCTTGAGCTGAAGTGGCCAGAAAGTAGGTGCTTTTGTACACTGCATAGTTGTGTGCTGGTCAGACACATTCTGTAAATACTTCCAGTGAGGAAGAAAGATGGAAACAATAATGCTTCCCATCCTGATCCATCCCCTAATATGTTTTCAAGCCAAATTCACCTTTCATGCAGTTCTTAAAGTAAGCATTAGGTTTTACCTGCCTATGGGGCAGGTCTTCACAATTTTTGTCAGTGGTCTCAAATGGGCATTTGAACTCTTTCAGCCTGTACATGTGGGATAGCTTTAACTCCTTAATGGCATATACACTTTCTTCTAAATCCTCTTCGAGCTAAATAGGTATTAAATGGGAAACCACATTGCTCATGAATATACCAGCAGTTCCGAATTTCCTGTGTCTACTACATCCTTAAAGGTAACTGAATCTCTTCTTCTAAGATATATGTGGCTTTCCAGTAATAATGATGAGAAATCATACTTTATGGTAAAATTGGGATGGTATCAAGAACGAAAAACCTAAAGGACAGATAAGCCTTTGGACATAAAGGCCCATAAATGGTTGCTGCAAAGAACGGTTGCTTTTTTGGCAAGGGATAAATTGCAGTGAAATCAGGTCTCTCTGCAGATATCTGAAGTGCATAAATGATGAAGAAGGTATGAGTTCAGGGTGAGGGTTATGTTTTGGCCTGTGTCGGGAGGAAAAGAAATAAAATTGTGTGAAACTATAGTTCCATCCATGTGCTCTCCTTTACAAGAAGGGCAAAATGGGAATTTAGGAGTAAAAATATATCAAAAGGGAAGAGTGTTTGTAATCCTTCTCTATTGGCAGCAATGCTCTGAACATATGGTATGTCAAAGACAAGGTTCTTAAAAACTCAGAGAATGGATGACAACCATGAGCTGCTTACAGTGGAAGAACATGTGCTTTCAGTAATGTTCAGCGATGAATAGAAGGAATTGCATTTGCAAATGATACCAAAGCCTGCTACCCCCGAGCACTTTGGACAAGGCTAGAATTTAAAATTACTTTAACAAATAGCACAGACTATGCAAAAAAATAAGGTGCAAGTCAACAAATGCTGGGTTCTGTGCTTAAGTAAGAATAATCAGCTGCACAAGTCCAAGATAGGAAGAAGTTTGCCAGACAGAAAAGACTCAGAGAAGACTGTAGTGAATTTGAATTTGTAGTGAATTTGACATGAGTGAACCTTTCTGAAGACAGGCTACAACGGTAGCTTTAATACTTTATGGATTCCGGACTCCTCTAAGTTTTCTGGTAGAGGCATGGAGCTCCTCAAAATTTGCATATGGATGCATGGCTTTTTTTAGTTACTCTTTGGGAGTAAAAGCAGTTGTCTAAAGGAATCAATGTGCTACTCCTTACATCTGCTGTGGGTAGGATAAGAAATACTAGGGTTAAATATTACGAGGGATATTTGGGTTTTTATGTTCAAAAGGTGTTTTCATTGTCAGGATAGTTAAACTGTGGCTGGGTGTAAATGAGAGGAAATAAGGAGGATCTGCTAGCCATGTCAGGAGAAGTAATCCACCATGGACTAAATCTTCAGTAGATTGGAGAGGTCAGACCAGAGCTGTCAATTCTGAGTTTTGTACCATGTTCCTCCTAAACAAGCACCAAAACCTGTTTACAAACTGCATTCTCCCTAAAGCTTGCAATGAGTTTTCTGTTGGCAAGTCTCTATGAAACCACTGATAAAGTGTGTGCCTCATCCCCTGCTACTGCTTGGCTGCACAGGGAGTAAGAAGTGATTTTCATAACAACAGACAGGGTGATGTCCTGGTTAAGGATGATTTTGAAGAATCGGATTCCACCCTTGATTCTTCCATGTGTTTTCTGTTAGTTGTTCACAAATGCAGACCTTAAAGGAGTGATCTCTGACTGTTACTTGCTTTCTGAGGACAAGACTTGCTGGTGTGTGAGCTGCTAAAATTCTGGTTAGTGTATTATATCTTATATAATTCTAAGTATTCTGAAAATTGCATCATAGGTGTTTGTAGCCAAGTGGATGGAGACTTCTCACTTTCTCTTTCTATGCCTTAGCTACTCACTGGTTAAATGAGAAAAGAATATATTCTCTTCATACGAGTAGTATGAAGATATTATACTGAATAATTTTGACTTAGGAAGGTGACAGAAAAGTCTGTACAAGAACAGTTGCTTCTTTGTTTAGGTTAGCACAGTGTGCCTGCTACAAGGGCATCAGCATTTTGTTGTTTGTGAGAGAAGGAGTACTGAATGAGGACTGTTAGCTCTGTACATTCACAAAGAAATAAGTGTGTAAAACTTTCACAGGTAGCCATAAATCCATCATTGCCTGAATTAAAAATTAATAAGTGAAGATATTAAAACTTTCTAACTCTAAACAAATAGATGAAAGCTTAAGGGAAACAGTATAGTACCAACATACCATAGTCTGCTTACAGGCAGTTTTTATTTCAAGGGAAACCTGCTACCTCCTTATATGACACTTGGTGCAAGGTTATGCAGAAGTTCAGACATGACTGATGCAAGACACAGTGTTCACATGTTCCTGTAGAAAATGCATATCTGAGAGCATGGGGTTTGTGTTAGCAGCAAAGATACTTATACAGCCGTTCACCAGTTACTGGGAATTGCTATAATGAACTGTGGGAGATTGGGAGAGTAAAAAAAGTGGAGCTTGCTCTGAGAGGAGCAGAACAGCGTTCTTCATTGTTGCTGCGTACTGAAAGTATTTCTTCATCATCTCTTCTTTTTTTTCTCCCCACCTTCAGCCATCTTTTCTCTTCCTAATTTCTCCTTTCTGTTTTCTTTTAGACAAAGAGGCTATAATGCAGTAAGGAAGTGAGACAGCTGATAGTAATAGTGGAGAGAAGGCAAAGGTTTGACTCTCACTTTCTAGGAAGCAAAAAACCTTAGAAGTTATTTTTTATTTAGGCTGAGCTCAATCAATATGGCTTTGGTCACATTCATTTGTATTTTTGCTTCATGTCTGATAGTACTGTGAGGTCATATCTGCTCTTGGAGAAAAGTAACTCATGACTTGTGGATCTGTGGCATGTTGTAGTCTAGTGTACAGGTTATGAAGATTGTAATAGGTGAAGATATCTGATGGAGGATAATAATGTAAAGAGAGATATATATTTGCTATACAGTATTTAGAAGCATGTCACTGTTATAATCCTTTATGACAGAATAATCAGAATAAAGCAGTGTTATAAGTACCAATTAAGGAACATCAAATCAATGGGTATGTGACTCATGCTGATTTAAACAGGAGCTGATTGGAATAAATGGATTTAATATGTACTTTTATTCTTAGGCTATTCTGTCATACCTGGAGGAAGTAGCATATGAATGAGGAAGACACTGACATCTCTGATAGGAAACTAATGGGAGCCATTACATTATAAAAAAAAAAAAAAAAAGTCAGGGTTTTGACTGGTTATGAAATACGCTTTGTTAAATATGAATTTGCCTGACTGTTACCACTTCTTTATAGAATAGATTTATCTGCCACATATTTATATAAATATCCACACAGATATCCTGTACTCCTGGTAATAATAATAAGATTTTAAATAGCACAGTCTTGAACTCTGCAAGAAAACCCTTGTAGGTACTTTGCCTGGTCTGTAATTAGACTTTTTAAGGACATAACATAACCTATATGTGCCAAGATGTGTAAGTGTCTTGCCAAGAAGCACCTGCTGAGATGCTTCATCCTACTGAAGTGCTCCAAATCCCACCTGGAATTCTCTAGACAGAGGGAAAAAGGCTTGTATTTTGTAAATCCACATGGGTTCATTCCTCTTTCAGTTGTAGTGCCATGAAGAGAAGGAAGACAGCATGGCTGGTTAACCTTCACTGCAAAGTTATACTATTTTTGGTCATTCATTTTCTGCTTTATGATTTTTCTACAGTGCTGCATATTAACCAAAATAGTTTCTAACACTGTCCTTAATGTCAACTGACCATGAGTAAAAGGACGCTGGAAGGTAGAACTTGTTTTCTGAGCATTATAGTTTCATGTTCTGGAACTGACTTCTTGTAAGAGTACTGGATACAAAAAAATCTTACAGAACATTTTCTTAATCTCTCTCTTTTTTTTTTTTTAATGAAGATTGGATTTCTGAACAGAAATAGCATGTGGGGGCATGAGGGACTGAAGGGACTATTTTCAATTGCCTGGGAGTTTTTTTAATGTTCTGGTTTGTTATCTATCTCTACATTTGTAGAGGCATTTAATGTTTTACTGGTGAACAGATGCATTCCCTAGACAGACCTAATTGCTTCCATTTTATGAAATAAAGCTTGATTTTTCCTCCACGCATACTATACCGTGTTTTAAGCAATGTAGGAGCAAGGGGAATTTTACTGGACGAGTAAGAGAAGAATTTGATCCACCCTGAAGTGCAGCTGTATCACTTTTCTTTTTGTTTGTGGTTAATGTGAAAAGCTACTTAGTTTGTTGCTGTTGCTCTAAGTGTTCTGTAATTGATGTTTTCATCTTCTTAGTTTGTCTCACATTAACCTTACCATTATAGGGGGGAAAAAAAAAAAAGCTGTGCAGTGGACACCTGACACTTTCTTCAAGAGAAAGGAACTAGAAAGTTTCCACCTCTTAGTCATAGCAGTGACTGTGGCTTCTGTGATAGTATGTCTTTTATCACCTCCCTGTTTGGCCTCGAGAGGAGATTTTTTCCATTCATTCAAATAGGAGGAAAGACTGTAGTTGGAAATGCCTTTCTTACCCATCCAAAGGGATCATAGTAAGTGACAGAGAACTGCCAGAGAGGGGCCATCCCCCATCAGGGATTTAGAAAAGGTCGCGTTTTGAAATGAAGAGAACCCTTGAGGGCTGTGTTGAGAGACCTTGTCCACAGCAAAACCAGGGGATTGTATCCAACATTGTTGACTCAGCTTGGCGTGTCCCATCTGCAGTGGTCTGTAATATCCCATCACCTGTGGGTGGGGGTTCGTGGCTGGGTTTGGTAGCCTGTGCTGGACCTGTCCTGTGTGGTTTTGCTATATGACATTAACCGCTTTAACACAACTGAATTTTATGTCTGTTTCCTGAAAGTAAAGAGGGAACATGTAACCCATCTGTGCTGTGTCTCATGTATTAAAAGTAGGGCCTGCTGCTTGAAATCCTTCTTATGCTCTGTATGTCATTCACCCATCTGTCTCTCAAATTTTTTTTGAAAATTTGTCGTAACTTACAAAAAAAAAAAAAGTCTTGCTATTCCTGTATATGCCACGTTATTTATATTTATACTTCTAGAGCCTAAGTTTAATTTTCACCTGTTTTTTCAAATGAAATGGATCACCACACTACTAACCCCACTACACCCTCTTCCACCCCTTATATACAGTCCAACTTTATGTACTTGGTTTGTGTGCTCAGAAGAATAATTTTGGCTGAATTGAAGCCAAAGAAAAACCTTCCTAAAAATCCTGTTAGTCCCACGAGAATTAAGATAGTGTGCTGGTTGTGCTGTCAGAGTCATACATGACCTGCAAATCAAAGATCTTCCTGCATGGTCAGTGTTTAAAGCTCATAAACTAAGGAATTGCTCTTACGTTGTTTTGAAAATTGAATTTTTTAGCTAGTTTTGATTATATTTTTGTTATATGTAAAAATCAAAGCATGTGAAGAGAATTCAGAAGAAAAACATAGCCTCAGAAAGGTAGCATCTCTTTTCCTTCCTCAGGCCTCGTTTCTAAAATAGTTTCATTGAATCATGATGATGTTTGCTGAAAAGAGAATTTCTTGCATTTTTAAAAGCTTTGAAATACATTTTCAGTTTGTAATGTAAGACCTCTCATGTCAGGTGCACCTGCTTGATTTGCATGTGAATTCTGAACAATTCTTGTTTTATGTGACACTTCTGAAATGTCTGTCTGTTTTTTTTTTCTTTTTAATTCTCAAGCTCACTATTTGGATAAGATAGTGAAAGGTACTGTATATTTGCTCTTTGATGACATGCCTGTACCTGCGTGTATTTTTTTTTATATAAATATATAGTAAAAACCATGCTAGTCTGGGCAAAAGAATCTTCTCTTGCATACATTCCATGGATTATATATATAACTCATGGCTTTCAACTCAAATTAAAATTTTACTTCTGTTATATGGTAACACTTTATCAGTAGTTATACATTTATATACAAACTGTATGCGTGTATTAGATTTTACCTGAACCAATAACTGAAGATAGTATTCCTTTGCTGTTTGGAGCTTTTTTTGTTATTGTTAGTTTTGTTATTGGACCTCTACCTTTAAAACCCTAAATATTTAGGAAACAAAGCAAAGCAATACTCTTGTTACAGAACAAGTGTCATTAGTTCTAAAGAACAGATTAATTATAGAGATGTGTGTGTTTGTATACAGAGAGATCAATAGAATACCTAAGGCTATTAAGCTTTTGATTATCTGAATGTAGAAAATCTATAGAAAATTATGACTTGTATTTTCTATGAGTCCAGAAAAATCTTTTATGGTCTGTGCAACATTTTCGGTTAAGAGGTTCAAGGATGCAAAAACCCAGCATGAAACAGCAAAGATTCTTGTATCTTCAGTTATGGTGAAAATTTGATTTAGAAAAATGTTTAAAATATTCCTACCCCTCTTTCCCTGAGTATCTTTCTCTATTCCTTGTGGGTTTTTTACATTAGAATATTGCAATATTGATGGCAATATCCAGGCTTTCACACAATAAGTCTTGAGTGTACCCAGTTGACTCCTAAAACGCTCTGTCAGTATTTCAATTATATATGTAAGTCTTCCATAAATCAAATAGAAGAATATTAAGAAAAAAATAGATCTCAGTACATAACTAATACTATTGAGCAGCTGCAGTCTGAAAGAAGAGTAGCAGAACTAATTTCAGCCTGGCATGATGGCACAATATCCATAATTGTAGCATCCCTGTCCTTCCTCATAAGAGGTTTTCCTGATTCTCTCCCTTCTGAGAGTGATTTGGCAAGAGTTAAGCACCCTTTATAACTTTTTTTCTGGGAATGTTTGCAATTTGGAGCTACATGGTTGAAAGGAGTCAGTAAAATCAAAAGTCTTTAGAAGAGAATAAAAGCAGACTATTACTTCTGAAAGACTGCTCTAAGCTCAACTAAGGTTAACCAAAATGGAACAGTAGGTTAGTTCACAAAGAAAGTTGTTCAAAAAGTGAAGAATTATTTACCTAGTTGCCTAGGGATTTTGGCTAAAAGTTTACAGAAAATTGTTGCGTCCAGAAAAACATGATTTGTAGCCACTTTCTCATAAGATACTTAGTGCCACATCTGTACTTGCTTCTGTCAGTGTCTTATCATAGTCATAGATAAGGAACACCAGAATTACATATTTATAGTGTTGTCATCCTCATACAGATCATGGTGGCTGCATGCCAGATTTCATCACTAGGAAGTGATAGATACTGTTTTTTTAATGCAATGTTAGACTGAAAACAATTATCGATTTTGGATATATTAAATTATGTTAATTGTTTCCCAAATTTTCCCTCCTTGGCCATAAAAGCAGACAAGATAGGATATAAAGGTAACAGCACAAAAGCCTTAGGGAGATTGTCACAAAAAATCACTCTCTGCTATCTGTCTTGAAGCACGTCACTACCGTGTTTTTGTTCAGTCTATCAATGTTTATTGTGGTCCTTATGGTATTTCATTTTGTCCGTCCTAAGTAATCAAATACGCACAGCTATTACATTTAGTTGGAAATCCTGTTGGTCCTGTCCCATCCGTATGCAGCCTGAATCCTAATGTTTGTTAGAATAGATGCTAAGCTGCTTCACTATTTCCTGGGCTTTGCTTATTCTGTGAAAAGGAATGTATTTTTGGCATAAAGTATAGTCATTAAAACTGGCCTATACTTTGTGCAATTATTTAACGCACTGTAATTTCACATGAATACACGGCAACTCTGAGACCAGATAAAGTTAACATTTGCTTTTATTATGTGCCTAAAATCATACCCATTTTCCTACTTGAGAATTTGGAGGGATTTGTTCATAGTAACAGGGAGCTTAAACATTTGTGCCAGTAAGTAACCACTACTGCATAGAGCAAATAATGATCTACTCTCTGAGCACAGAAAAATGTATCATTTTACACGGCTGTGTTTGCACTATGCACTCATCTCTTGTTACTTTGCCAAAAAAAAAAAAAAAAAAAAAAAATTGAAAAGAAACCAAACTTAATTTTGTCTGGCCTGCAGGTATTTAGAGGATTGGTGCATTTATTTCCTGCTTGTACAGGTAAGTGGTGTCTCAAGTGTCAGGCCAATCAAAGATGCCACTTTGTTAAGAATTACATTCCCCAGGTAATGTTGCTGTTCCACTCCATGTGCAATTACAGTATTTGTGCTGTTCCTAAGGCCTGTTCCCAGTAAGTGTCCCTTGTTTGTATTTTTTTTTCTTTTTATATTATTACAATATTTAAATTACTTGTGATTGTTCTTTGTCTGTTTCAACAGAGGGCTGCCCTGGCTTGTGCAACAGCAATGGGAGGTGCACGCTGGACCAAAATGGTTGGCACTGTGTCTGCCAACCAGGATGGAGGGGAGCGGGTTGTGACGTAGCCATGGAAACTCTCTGCACTGACAGTAAGGACAATGAAGGAGGTAAGATGTACCAATTGGATCTTTAACTGTGGGGAGAACATGTTGAGGAACAGAGATTTTACAGCTGGGTGATTAAATACTGCCATGAAAACCACACACACATTTTACTAGCTCCTGTGTCTGTAAGAATACACTGCAGTATCCAGTGCTTTTATATGGCATATCAGCAAAGCCTTACAAGCTGCACAGGACAGGTGAGATATGTCCTTAGAAAAAGATGGGTGTCACCTTAGTTCCCCTGCAGTGTTCTTTTCTACTGGAGTAAAACATAGTCTCAACTTAGGGAACTGTTGTGGAGGGGAAAAAAGGAAGGAGTTCATAATTTCAGTGAACTCACAAGGAAGTTATCCCAAAAGAAAAGGCTGAACTAGGACTTTACATTTTGACCTAAGATACTATTACTGGAAACAATTGGTTGCCCAACCCACAGAGATCTTATCCCTCAATAGCATGTGAATGCTCAGGTAACTGAGAGGATGCTCCCAGAATTCTTTTTTTTTGGCTTACTTTTCGCAGTCTGTCATTCAGGTGGCAGGTAACAATCTGCAGGGAGATGCAAGCAAGACTGCTGACTTAAGGAATCAATCTGCAATTATTGCTGTAGGTTAGCGAAGCTAGAGGGGCTGTGACTTTGGCATGACTCCAGAATCACATTAAAAAAAAAAAAAAAAACCACAAAAACAAGATTAAATGTGGATGCAGTCACATATTAGATCAGCATAATGCTTTTATTGTCTCTCTTTCTTCCCCTTCTCATCTGTTTGTTTTGCTTAACACCTTCAGATTCAGAGCAGAGATAAAAACTCCATTAGGGCCTCTGGATGATGATAAAGTCATCTGCAACTTTGTCTTTCTGTTTTAGACTGCGTATGCCTTTGCAATTGCTGATTGGCTCTTTGCTCTCATACCCCAGCTGCAGTTGGGATCTTAGACATCACAAACTATAAATAACAGCAGCACTTACTTCCTGAGGAAAATAAATACCACAGTTAAGACTGTGCTTCTGTTTATTGCTGTACACATCTTTTGAATTGTCATCCTTGTCTGTTACATATGACGTATTTTGAGTCAGTTTTGCACATTTTGGGGCCTAAAGAGCCTGGCACAGATTCTTCACAGAGAAATGCTGTTTGGGGAATTAAGTTCACGTGGGCTGGGGAGTTATGGAGATACAGAAGAAAGAGAAACCTGCAAACAAGGAGAGACAAAGCAAGGAGGAGGAGAAACTAGGTGGAAGTGTAAACAACTTAGAGGAAAAAAAAAAGATTGTGTAGGGAAAAAAATGGGAAAAAACGTTGAAAGTCAAGTAATAGACTCAAACAGATTAAGTAGCTGTTTAAGATTATAGAAGGATGTGACATATCATGGAAAGAGTCAAGAGCAGGTAATGGAAAAGAGAAAGAGGAGCAAGGTGAACAGGAATGCATGTAAGTGAAACTAGGGAAAAGAAGCTGCTCCTTCAGACTGAAAACAATATCAGATTTTTGTGAGGAAAAGGGGAAAAAGAATGAGGAATTGGAGCAGAAGAATCTAACAGGATGACTTAAAGTTCAAGAAAAAAAACAATATTGGAGGGGGGGGAGCTAATGCTGGTATTTTGTTGCGCTTTTTTCTTGGGTTTTTTTCATTATTTCCTTTACAAATGTCATTGTGCAGCTATGCATGAGGAAGGGGTTGGCCAAACAGTTGTTTTGCCATGGTTGGCCTGACATGATAATGGTATTTGTCCATGGCATTTCTTTAATTTATATGCTTTGATACAGAGCATATTCACTTCAGTATTTGACTGTGGCTGAGGATAAGAGTTAAAATGTAACTGTTAAATCAAATTAAAAATGAAAACATACCTAACAAAACTGGAAAAAGAAAGTCTTCTTTGAAACCCACCTGGAGAGAGAGGTGTTTCTTCCCTTTGCAAAAGTAACTGCAATCAGCCCATTAATCTCCAAGCAAGTCATTAAAATTTCAGACAGCTACAGGGAATGGCATAAGGATTCTTCTGGTGTATTTGTTTATTGTGGGAGATTAGGTTATCTCAGCACTTATGCTGAATTTATAGCTTGACTGCGGGTAGTGTGATCTACATCTCACTAGGCTCAGTGGTTATATAATTAAAGTTATCTCAGTTGTTAGCTATTTGTTATGCTGTGGTTAATGTTTATGCTTTATCCTACACTGGATAAAATACGTTTCATATATAATATGAGTACAGTTCAGTAATAAAAGTGTTTGCTGTTCCTGTGATTCCTAGCTCTTTCTGGGACTGATTGTTTAAATTCTGTGAACATGAGCGTCCCAGGGGCCGCAATGGGAATGCTCTCCATAGGAAATCCTAATGGCATCAAGGCATACTTCATTATTTCCCCTTCTAGACACTATTGATATATGATGGGATGTTTATTATTTATCTTCCATTTATTATAGATTTCTGAGAGCCTTGCAAATAATTTCCTTTCTCTTTAAGGTTCACTCTTTATTTTCCCCTGTGTTTGATTTGGATTTTTCTTTACATATTAGCTGTCCAAAAGGAAAGTGTGTGGAAGAAGCAGATCTTAGGCTGAATTGAACTCCTAATGACTTTGTGAGGAGAGGGAAAGTCAAAGCTCTCTGTGGGTGGAGTAAGTCTAGTTTCTTGGGGAAAAAAATGTGTCATTATTATACTTTAATAGAGTGGGTCATGCTTTGTTATTACTGTAGGAAGAATAAGCTGTTTACTCTTTAGATGGGTCTTCATTGAACAGATTCTTTAGTTAAAGTTTGTTTTTTATTAACTCCTATCCAGTTATTAAGAGTAGTTACAGGCTTCCACGAGCAGGATTTAAGGGATCATTAATATTCTTTTTTTAATGAAATTAAAATAAATACTATAATAAAGCATCCTAAGCACTACTGGATTTTTTAAATTACTTGCATAGTTTAGGATAGCCTATTCCTGCTAAAGATTCTTACAGTGTAGTACAAATTCAGCCTAAAGATTACCTAAACCAAGACCTCTTCTCTTACAGAGAGAGAATACTAGTAACTGCTTAGCAAAACACTTTAATATGGTAAATGTGAACTTATACTTCCTTTTGTATACTAACAGACTGCTAATTAAAGTAAGAAATTACTGCCAGAGAATGTTCTGAATGTCAGAAGAGTTGCTAAGTTCAAAGATAACCCAAGATAAGGAAACCTCAGGAAGTATCTACTTGAACTAGGAGTGATACAGTGGCATACTCATGTACTCTGTGCTTCAACACTTCCCGTTATTCTTCAGCTTTTTGTTTGCATCTGTGGTGTCTGGTGAGTGCTAGGTTGATGTATCTATAAGACTTATCCACAGTGACTCCAAGATTTCTTTCTGGAGTGGCAACTCATTTCACGTCACACATTTTCTATTTTGGCTTCTTCACTCCAACAGGAAAGCTGAGTTTGAGTACACTGTAGGTATGCTTATAGAGATACTGCAATAGCAACATTGAACAAGGTCCTTGCTCACTGCTTAGTAATAAATCAAGGGATACTTGTGGTTTTTTGGCTCTTCTGATTAGCTGCTCCTACAGGCTGTCATTTTTGTGTCTGTGATTGACTCCATTCATTATAGCCTGTTGTAAAATTGTGAAATTGGAAAATGTGAAAATAACTGCGGTTTGTTAAAACAGTTTCCTGTGCTTTCCGGTCTCTTGCCTTAGTTTGCCAGTCATCCAACCTGTGCTGGTGGGATGGCCAGAGTCGTAATTCCAAAACTATATTCCTCCGATGCAGGCACTGAATTTCACTTCTTGGAGATTTTTGTTACCTAAATATATCATCAGCTTACTTGGCAAGAATGTGATTTATGAAGGTTCTTGGTTGCTATCTGCTCTTGACACTGGCAGAAGTTGTGCCCAGGACTTACTTTGTCCCCCTATTTTTCTTCCTTCCAGCAGTTTTACTCCATTCAAAAGCAAACGCTCCCACAGATGTATCTTTTTTTTTTTAGACATGCATCATGGGAATCCTCTGTCTTGACTCCTCTCATTTAATCACAGAATCATAGAAAGACTTGGGTTGGAACAGACCTTACTGATCATCTAGTTCCAACCCCTCTTCTGCTATACCAGGTTGCTCAAAGCACCATCCAACCTGGTCTTCAACACTTCCAGGGATGGCATGTCCATAACTTCTCTGGGCAACCTGTTCCAGTGCCTCACCTCCCTCACAGTAAAGATTTTCTTTCTAATATCTAATCTAAACCTAACCTCTGTCATTTTAAAGCCATTCTTCCTTGTCCCATCACTACCTACCCATGTCAAAAGTCTCTCTCCAGCTCTTGGAAGCTCCCTTTAGGTACTGGAAGGCTGCTGTAGGTCTTCTTGGAGCCTTCTCTTGTCCAGGCTGACCAACCCCAACTTGCTCAGTCTTCATAGAAGAGGTTCTGCCACCCCATGATCATCTTCATAGTCCCCTTCTAGACTCGCCCAACAGCTCCATGTCCTTCTTACTCTGGGGATCCCAGAGCTGGATGCAATACTCCAAGTGGGAGTCTCACAAGAACAGAGTTTTGGGGGTTTTATTAATCTCCCCAAATGAGCAACAAATCATGTTCCATTGGAATTTGGTGCATTTTGCTACAAAGGTAAAAATCAAGATTTTTACAGCTTTTGAGGAAGTAAACAATAAAGTAACCATTACGTCTCCTGTATATAGACTTAGGTCTAGAACAAGAAACTACAAATAGCCTTCTGAGACTGATAATGACTGCCCAGCTACCTGTAGGAGTTTCTATTTTCTTTATAATTTCTCTGTCATATTTGAGTGATATAACTGACAAGCCAGTGTTGAGCTAAGTCTCATATTTTTCAGGCCAAACAAAATTCATCAATAATTTTTCAGAGCCATTTCAGAAAGGAAATTTTACTCTGCTTCACACAATGCAATAGAGTACTCAACTTAGCAGTACTAGATAGCTCTAGCCACGTTAAGTACAGAGAAAGAATGAAAAATGTTTTCTCAAGTTATAAGGAGCCAGATTCATAACCATCCGTCACTCGCCTGGGCAAGTTACTGATAAACTCCACAGGAAAATAACAAACAGCATATCCCTCTATCTTGGCTGGTGAAAATGAGATTCTTTCTCTGATTGATGTTAGTGGAGAGGCTTGTAAAAATGCATTTCCAGCTGATTAGTTCAGAAGGTGTCAATCTCATGCAGTTTTATGACCTGCAGACTATACTCCAGATGTACATTTGCTTTTTATAAACTAACAAAGATGAATGGAGAAATTTGAGCATTTCTTTGGCAACTGCACCAGATATTGCCTGGGAGACCATACAGATATATAAAACCCCAAAACTAGGCATTTAACTGTCGGTACCCCCAGCTTTGACACTGATCCAGTCTTCTAGAGTTAAAACCAGCAGGGGAAGTCAGTACTTCAACTAGGAAGTATTTTTACAGTTTTACAAGTTTGAGACTAGAAAATCACAAGAGTCACAGACTATCTGATGTTGGAAGGGCCTCTAGAAATCATCTAGTCCCACCCCCTGCTCAGAGCAGGATTAGCAAGAGCAGGTTGCTCAGGGTTTTGTACGTCTCCAAGGATTGAGACTCCACAACTTCCCTGGGCAGCCTGTTGCAATATCCAACCATTTTCACAGTAAAAAAAGTTTTTCTGCTGTTCAGACCAAATTTCCTGTGTGGACTTTTTTAGACCCTCCCATTAGTATCTGTACACACTGATGAGCTTTCTCTTCTCCAGCCTAAGCAGTCTCAACTCTCTCAGCCTTTCCATGTAGGAGGGATGTGTCAAGCCCTTCACTTTCTACATGGCCCTTCACTGAGCTTTTTCTGGTATGCCTATGTCTCCTGTACCAGAAAGCCCAGCTTGCACAGAGAGCTGTGCGCGCAGGTGTGGCCTCCCCAGTGCTAAGTGGAGGCAAATCATCACCTCTCCTGACCTGCTGGCAGCACTCCTGACGCAGACCAGAATGTTGTTGACACCTTCTTTCTGCAAGGTCATGCTGCCGGCTCATATTAATTTTGTGTCCACCAGGAATCCCAAGGTCTTCTCCACAAAGCTGTTTTCTGGTGCAGGGGGTTGTTCCTCCCCAGGTGCAGGACTTCGCCTTTTTCTTTGCTGAACTGCATGTGATTCCCGTCAGCCCATTTCTCCAGCCTGTCAGTGTCTATCTGAGTGGCAACATGATCCTCTGGCATATCCTCATTCCAGGAAAAATGAATGTTCTTTCTTTTCTCATACAAAAGCTTAAACTTTGATATACTTAATGATGCTTTTTTCATCTCTTTTTTTTTCCCCTGAACTGATTTCAATGTCAGCCAAGTTAAATAAGAACTTTAGATGTGCAAAAGTACAGAAATCCCAGTGCTTTACTATTTTGCCAGTCCTCCAACTGATCCACGTAGCACAGCGCTACTTAGAAGAAAACCTTTAGAAGATCTCTGTTTACTTACACTCTTTCAACATATGATTGAACAAAAATGGATAATATTTTTCCCTTCAGAAAGAAGTTTTACTGTAAAGGTAGATTTTTTTTGTGAGAGAAGCAGTCATGGCCTTCTTCCAAGTGCTGCATTGGTATATTTTTCAGTTTAGTGCAGCAAGCAAGCTCCCTCTCTAATCTAAATTGAATAATAAAGTGTTTGAGCTATTTCAGTCTTGCTGTTCTTTTGGGGAAACAATTATCAGCTCTGTGATACCATATTACATTCATCTAGAAATTTCCTGTAGCTGACATTTCCAGGCTCGTTTTCTGTATGACTTTACTTACAGCAAATTAGTAGTTATCAATTTGATCTTGATTTTAATCTTTCACCAAATTAGATTTCCAGTGATGTGACAGGTCTAATGCTCCACATATGTGAATATTTCAGCACATAAGCTTAAAAGCACCCATGTGTTTAAATCTTGTTTATATTGGCCAGCATTTCTTATCACTTTATTCAGAATAAAATCTAAATGTTAAATACAGATTTTGTTCTCTCATACATTTTCATGTGAAAAACTTGTGGAAATTGCCTTTGCCACTAGCAACAAAATCTTTCTGCCAAGGTATAAAGGAATCCACCTTGATAAATGTTGTGAAATATTTAAAGCTACTTGCAGCATAGATATGCTAAAAAACTTGAGGAAAACAGCAGAGGGGAAGTTACTTACTTCTTTTCTTTAGCAAACCAAATAACCTCACATAAAAGCTAATTAGACCCACTTGAAATGTTTGATATTTGTAAGTTAACACTGTATGCAGAGCCTGAGCATCTTAATTTTCTGGTTTGTTCAAAATGTTTTTAGAAAAGTGTTGAATAAATAGGTTTAATTTTTACATGATACTGAGTATATTCAGTTCACATGGATTTCCATGGGAGTTCAAGAACCCAGCGGAAACAAACTCGCTTTCTTTAATTGAAAGTGAATTCATTAAAATCTTAATTATGAGTATTCTTTCGTACTACATAATTTTTTTAATCTCTCTGCTGGCTGGCTCATTCCCATGCAGAGGGGCAGGAGGAAGAGTCTGTTCATTCATGTGACTTTCTGCCAACAGATGGGCTAGTTGACTGTATGGATCCTGACTGCTGTTTGCAGAGTTCTTGCCAAAACCAGCCTTATTGTCGTGGACTACCTGATCCCCAAGATATCATCAGCCAAAGCCAACAGTCTCCATCTCAGCAAGCTGCCAAAGCATTTTATGACCGCATCAGTTTTCTCATCGGAGCAGACAGCACTCATGTCATACCCGGGGAAAGTCCTTTTAATAAGAGGTAAGCATGACTCATCTTTTACGTATGAATACAAAAGAAATGGGAGAGTATGTGAGATTCATGTGATAAGATCCACTATGACTGCAAATTTCATGGTATGGATTTTCAGAAAAGACTTTTTGCTCTTAGTATATCAAAGCGCTTGGGTTTTTCTCATTTCCAGCAAAATTCAAATTACCAGTGCCAGTAGGTTACAGAAGGTACTTGCCATGCTTAGTGTCTGTATTCTAACAGGGCACTTCATTAATGATTAAATAAATCTTTATTTAACCAGTTGATTTAGGCTATCACAGTTGGAAATATATCAAAGCAATGAAAACACTTCAGAAGGAAAAGCAAAGCTGCACTTTTTAAACTGAGCTCACTAAATAATATAAATTATGAATTAATGTAATAGAACTGTTAAGTGCACGACAGTATAATTGCATAAACTATTTGACTGGTGCTCTATGAAGCAATAATGACCTGAAAATAAACCAGTAACAGGAAGCAGGTGTCTGGGATCTCACTGAGTGAAAGAAGATGATTTACACTAGAGCTACTGCGTTTGCAGTAATTTAACGGCATTAATGTGTTTGGGCACAGCAGTTGATTAAAAGTTGTTGCACCAATGTTTGTTATTGCTCTTTTAAATTTTGTACTTCATAGTCCCTGCAGTTTTGCAGATTGCTTTGATACTAATTGAAAAGTACGTTTTTCTTTAAAAGTCTGCCAGACATATGACTTGCAGTGAGAACATCTAGAGTTTATAAGTTCTTAGAATTCTTCAGTGAATTTCTGGTCTTAGTAACTCAGTACAGACAAAATAAACCAAAGTAAAATCAACAATACTGAAACAAAATTATTATCTGCAGATTTTGAGGCATTTGTTTATACAATGGAAATTATGTGAACTTGTAAAAGGGTTAGAGTCTGAGGAATGTTTTTTTAATGATACCATGTAGAGAGGGGTGGGTGGCTGGCGGTGGATGTGTGTGTGTTCACTCACTAGCTTTTATTCATTCAAAAGAGAATGAAAAAAACAAGCTTGTAATTTGGTCCTGCATCTTTTTCACAGTCTTGCCTCCGTCATAAGAGGCCAAGTATTAACTGCTGATGGAACGCCACTCATTGGAGTCAATGTCTCCTTTCTGCACTATCCAGACTATGGATATACAATCACTCGCCAGGATGGAATGTAAGTTCCCTTTGAAGCACTTCTAAGTCACAAAGACAGCAAAGGCTTTACCGAAGAGCTGCTTGTAAAACTAAGATAATAATAAAATAATGGAAACAAAAGATATTAACAAAGTGATTGACTAAAGTTGTACTTTGTACATTCTTCAGATGTAAAACATGCTGATTATATACTGTAGAAGTAGAAGGACTTGCTTAATTGAAACGCAGGATCCCAAACTCTCAATTCTCTCTGTGTGGTATTTTGTAATATAATTTAATTGATTTCTCCATTGTTTCCAGTAGAGTCATTCTACCTGCAGAGCAGTACAATGGAATGAAGAATCAATCCATAAAACAGAGGCTGTGAATGGCTTTGGGAATTTGCTGACTAGCTAGCCCTCTTGGGGTTTTTTTTTAGGTTTGACTTGGTAGCGAATGGTGGTGCCTCTCTGACACTGGTATTTGAGCGATCACCATTCCTGACGCAGTATCACACAGTATGGATTCCCTGGAATGTGTTTTATGTCATGGATACCCTTGTCATGAAGAAGGAAGAGAATGACATTCCTAGTTGTGATCTAAGCGGATTTGTAAGGCCAAACCCCGTTATCGTGTCATCACCTTTATCCACCTTCTTTAGAATTTCTCCTGAAGATAGTCCTGTCATCCCAGAGACACAGGTAAGGTGTGCTTCAAATAAACAGTTTTATCACAGGCTAGTATTAAAAAACCGTAATGAAAACAATGCAAACTACTGTTCAAAAATAAATAATTCTCAATAAGTGCTAAGAATTTGCAATGTGATTATTTTCAGACCAATGTATTTATTCTATGGGATGATTTTTAAAATTTCATCTGAAAAAGAAAAGTAAGAAAGTTGGCTGTACATCAGTGTCTGGTTTTATATTTGTTTCCATTACCTAATTTACAGAATATCTTTGTCGATCAGGCCCTGGCCCATAAAATCTGACTCTGGAATGCCCTCTTGTTAGAAGTGCACCTCAGAAACTGAAAATGAAAGGTGTTTTTTACTCTGTCTTAAGGACCCATATAGTTCAATTTATCTGTTTAGTCCTAATAAATAGCATGACACAGATTTTTATAAACTAAAAGAATTCTGCAGCACTGAGGGCAAGCCAATAAGCATGTGTTCTAATCTACTTCTTCAGAATTCGAAATACCAAATGTAAGACTTGACATCAAAATCTTGATTTAAATGGAAAAAGCTGTGGCTGGAATGGCTTTTTCAAATTTTTCTAAGATAGATGTATTAGATTCATCCATTAGTCTCTTGGCTCTTTAAGCATTTCAATTGCATTTCAGAAGTAATATATGCTTCATCGTTGATTTTTTAACTTTTCCTAGTGAAACAGTCCTCATTCTGCCTCCCTCTTCCTCTCCCTCTCCTTTCTCCCTTTTCCTCTCCCCTGCTTTCACTATGTCATAATTACATAGGGCGCTCTTTTTCCCGTTCACTAGGAAATGTCCTTGCCTCTTCAAGGGAAACACAGAAAATGTATTCAAATGTTTTCATGCAGAGCTCTTAAGGAAAGAGCTAACTCATTAAGCAATTCATGGTAGGAGCAGGTTTAAAGGAAATTACAACTAAATACTCATACAAATCTCGACTGTGTTAGAAAATTGTTGCTTTTATCATCACTATCATTTCTATGCCTTTGATACTTGCAAGTCAATTAAAAGAAAGTATTTGCAAAACAGAGTCCACTGAAAAACAGCTCTTATTTACTTGTTTTGGCAGCAGATGATAGATTCCATTCCTGAAATTATGGAAAATTACTTAGATAGATGGGGTATAAATCACGAAAAAGGTAATAATACAAGACTGTCAGAAAATACAGATTTTTAAAAAGCACTTGTAATGTCTAGGTAAACAAGTTATTTCATGAGCAGTGGGACTAATGAAGTCTGGATTCCTACTCATTCCCACCCCTTGCTGTAATTCCAGCTATGTGTCACATCCAGTCCTTCCCACACTGCATTCAGACTTTTTTTTTTCCTCACAGGAGTCCCAACTTGACTACTTCTTCCCTACCTGAACCTCTTTTTTTATAATAAACCTAAAGGAACTGAATTATCTCTAGAGATTTCTATTGTTATTTCAAATGTGGTTGAAATTGGTTTCCATGTTCAAAATTTAAGAGGTGGGAGGTCTGATAGGCAGGACTGTTGGGCCAAGTTGATTTTCCTAGGAAACCAGCTGGAAGGAAAGATCATATTCTCAGTGGATTCTAGGCAGTTGATGCTGATAGGTCATTTATGATAAGGTAGAATGGTAGTCTTGTTACATATGCAAGGAATCCAGTTCCAGTACTACGTAAAAAAACCTTTAAGTACTATTTTCTTCTATATTCTTTGCTTATCCCACACGTAATTTCCTGCTTCAGCAAGTGGGAGCTGCACAGCCATGACCGGGATGTGCCCCTTCCAGATCAGGTTCCCCTCAGAAATGCATAATGCTCAACAATGTCTCCAGAAAAATTCACTATTCTGGAAGAAGATGGGCAGAACCAGCTTCCTTTCAAAACTGTATGTTCAGCTCCAGAGGGACTCCTGTAGATCTTCTCATGAAAAAGAGTCAGTGCCAGTTTAAAGTGTGGGAGACTGGATGAAGGCACAGAGAAAGAAATGGTTCTCCATGTTCCTTCAGTCAGTATTAGTCACCTTGTTCATGTGGTGTGACAGGATTCACTGTTACATACTGCAGGAGAAAATGAGTGCTGCTGTAATCATCCCTTGAAGCGTTTCGTCATCTCTTGAAGATAATGTTTCCAGGAGTGTACTTAGTGGCTTATGAACCCCAGATTGATCAGAGGGGGAATTAAAACCTGTGCCAAAGAAGCAGCATGAAAGGAAACTGAATAAAGAAGGCAAGCACTAAAGGGGTGATCACAGACCCAAGAGATGGTTATTCAAGAAGGATGATAATAACATGTTAACTAAATTTGGACTACTTAGGCATAACTTTATCTACTTTTAATTGCAAGTTACAATGCTTTGCCTAGACTTAACTAGCTGAGATTAATCAGTGTGGAACAGACAGTGAACTGCATGCAGATAAGGGAGATCAGGTTAAGCTGGACCTGCTTCTATGTGTTTGGTAATACTGTTACTCTCTTCTTCCAAATACAATAAATGTCTGTTTGCCACATATCACTGCGTAGTCTGGCAGAAACCCACGAGTCACCTCTGAAATTGAGTATTTGAGGGTTTCCTTGTCCTAAACTTCTGTTATCCACTGTTAGTATGCCTTCTGCAGGTCCTGAGCAGCTTGCTTCTGTCACCTCAAGTGTGTGGGAGAATGAAGACTGAATGTTTTCCTTCAAATTATATGTTCCAGTTTCCTCTCCTCAGACTCTCTCTCACTACTGGCAATACTATACAGCAGAAGTTGGCAAAATTTATTTACCCAGGGGAATTCAGGATAAAGTATGGGCCTCAATGACTTAATAACAATGATTATTGGTAACTTCAGGGTGGCCAAATTTTCAGCAAAGAAATTAACCCATTTTAGCATTTAAACCAGCAGTATAATATGATATCTAGCTATCCCAGCATTCACTGGATGCTGCATCCTACTTCCACTTAGCTGATATCTCCACAACTTCGAGTTTGTACCAAGAAAAAAATGGAGATTACTTTTAGAGCCAGATATCTTCATTCATGTGTCCTTCTTTGTCAGCACAATTTCTGGTTTTCTTCTCTTATGCTTTCTGTTTGAGGCTTCATATACACCTCTTTATTCTGTTATGGACACATTTTTAGGTTTCTACGTCTGTATGACTTTTCCTGTTTCTCTGTGGTACCTCAACCATGTTTTAAATCTAGAAAAAAACAAGTATTTTTCCCCTTTTTATTTCTCCTTGCTTTATATGTTTATTTAAGAGCCTCAATTCTAGGGGAATACTTTTTTTAAAAAGGAAAAAACCCCACATTTTTACATCTTGAAATGAGCAGTTTCAGCTTCTACTTTAAATTTAATTTTAGTACTCTTTTAGTTCTCTTTAATCTCAACCTTTATGTAATAGCAACAGTTGCCAATATCTAACTGTATCTAAACATGCCATCTTTACCCCTCTCAAACCAAGATGATGTTCCATTTCAATGCAGCACCTCAGCTGTTACTTCTCAGGAAACAACCTTTTACTGACACTAGGACTAAAATTTATACTCATTTCTGAAATTTGTCCTCAAATCTCTATTGAAGTTGCTCAATTTGTCAAAAAAATCACAGTAATACAGCAAACGTTTTCCCCCCTAACTTTATAACTTATTCAAAGTTCTTAATACCATCTGAGCATGTTGCTTGAATCATGTTATATTTTGGGGCAGGAAAGCATTCCGGAACCTGGACAGCTTTAGTCCTGCTGGCCACGAGAGAGGGGGAGTCCTGCACAATTTATGCGACTCAGACACCAGCTTGAACTCTCAGGACAACAAACTGTCTTTGTGAAAATTGAGGTGACCCTTCTCTCAGTCCCCTAGGTTAAATATTTCATAGCTGTCCTCCTGAGAAGCTTGATCATCCATGAGTAAAATGTCAACCATTAGAATTTGGTGGTTGGGCTGTAATTCAGTCCCCTTAGGGTATCAGCCTTTCTGAAAATAGTTTGATACTCCATCTGGAAAAGGTAAAGTACAGACAGCTTGGTTGTGTTGGCAATTCCTGATGTGACTTTTATACCCAGTGACTTTCTTGATTGCTTTACAATTGATGTGTTGTCATGGCTCCCATAGGATGCTCTCTGCTGTGCCTGATGATTTAACTTTTCGGATGAACATTAAACTATTTAATTCTCTTTGTAATGCTTGATTCTGGGAGAGAGATTGAGTTGCATAAACCATACCTCTACATTTCTAAAGTTCTCAAGAAAATAAGTTACTACAGGGGATATTTTATGGCAAGAAGGAAGTTGTAAGTCAGATTTCCAGCAGGTATTTCAGGCTTCTGCAGAAACTAATAATAGGGTTTTGGGTTTTGTTTTAAACCTCACTGAGAACTGCATGAGTGTCCTAGTTTCTAATTTGATAGTAATCCAAATACACAGTGGAATGTCTTGAAAATTGAAACTTCAAGGTGTCCTCTTTATTGCCTGTTATCTCAGCCAAGAGTACTGGAAGACCACCTATGTGTTTAACACTGCTCTTCCACAGTTTCAGCTGTAAAAGAAGCAATGGTCGTAACAGGAGATCAGTGAAGTCCATTAAATTGTGTCCTATTACAAGCATTTCTTTTTCTCCTCTTGCTTACGGAGACCTCCATCTGTTAGACTAGTTTTAATGTGCGGTATATGAGAGTCCTGCTGATGTCTTGAGGAGGAATTTATCTTTTGTTCCTGGGTGGTTTGTGCTTTTCCTTCAAAGTCTCAGAAAAGGAATGTGTTCATAATCACTTATCTCTCTAGAGAGAGGTGGTTTTGTTCATGTAGAAAAGATTTGCCTGTTCTTTGGCTTAGATACTGTCTGTATATGAGGCTGAGAGAAAGCAGACTAGATTTTCAAATAGAAATGAGGCCACACCATCCTTCAAGTTGACAGTGCTGCTTGTCATTTCTTCTCAGTGATGGCAAGTTCTTGGTGGGTAACAAAGAAATATTGAAAGAATGAGAATTAAGAATTTATAAATCTGAATTTCATTTGTCTTGTATCTTCCAACTCCTCATTTATTTCCTACATCTCTGTTATAATCTTACTGGAGAACAACGGTTTTATGTCTACATGTATCAGATGTAAATAATTATAATGTCAGACAAGTAGGCAAAATACTATTTCTGATTTTTTGATACTGTTGTTGGGAAGGAGGTAGATATAATTAATACTGTATAAATCTTTCTTTAGATCTCAACAAAAGTGCTAATTTACAGGATGGTGTAGCACCTCAAGAGCATGAACCACATTACTTGACCCTATTCAACACAAACAGTCAATTGTTTGGAAACCATGTCCAAGAATTTCTCTAGCATAGAGCAAACAGCATTTATTTAGCAGCAAACTTTTGATCCTACTGAAGTCTTAAGCCTAGCATTTGTGACAGTGCTCTCTGAAGTCTGCTTTCTACTAATAGTAGTTAGTGTTTGGTCTTCAGACTTTTGGACCAGGACACAGAAAAGTAAAATAAAGCTTTCCCAATATCCTACCCCAAGAGTGTTCCTGTAAGACCACCAAGGTTCTGAGCTTGTGCTTCAAGCATCCTTTGCCCTCTCTTTCCACCAAAGAAACATTACCTTTATAAATGTGCCTAGATAAATTTTTCCTCTTTCTAATTTTTTTGGTTTTGTTTGTTTGATGTTTTTGGGGGGTTTTTTTGTTTTTAATTAAACCAGGATCCTTGGTAATTGTTCACCCAAAGTGCCGACTGCAGTGCTTATGTTCTGACTGAGGTATAGGACAGTATAGTCTTTCTTATTACATTACATAGAAATATTTCATGTCTATCCATCACCCACAAAAGCTCCGCAGCTCAGACAAAAAGACAAGGTGGGGGGGGAGGAGCCTTTTAAAAATGAAATTGAATTATTGTGCCTCTCTGAAATGTGAAAGTGATAAGCTGATACCTGAGTAGTGAATATTGATCAGGAAATATGGAAAAAATTTTCCCTGAGGCACCCTACTTATCTGTCTTCAAAATAAATGGAAGAATGCTTTAGTTCAAAGTATTTGCAATCCACTGGTAATGCAAATAATAAAATACCTTAAAGTTCTTCCTGCTCCTGCAGAAGCAATTAGGCATCCCAACTCAAATGTGAAGCCGTTATTACATATCCACAGTTGGGACACGGATGGCAGCATAAGAAGGGGCAATTTTCGCTTAAAGATGCTTTTTTTCCTCTCTTGGAAAAAGCAGTTGGGATGTTTTCCCTTTCCTCCATTCTTCTTTTCCCCCCATAAAAATAAAGGAGATGTCTTTGAAACCCTTTAGCAGAAATGATCAACTAAGCAACTTCAGTATAATGAAGAATTTAGACTTGACTTTTTAGAAAAAAGGTGAAATGTAATTTCTTACATTCTCAAATG
>JAYRBT010000139.1:40326817-40344031 GCA_036023395.1 Myiotriccus ornatus
CAACTTCAGTATAATGAAGAATTTAGACTTGACTTTTTAGAAAAAAGGTGAAATGTAATTTCTTACATTCTCAAATGAAGGGCAGATATAGATGATACTTCCTAATGGATTGTCATGTAACATTATGTCAGGCATCCTTTTATGATGGCTGCATTGTTCTGTTTAATTTCCAAATCATTCAAATACTGTATTTTTCTCTTAACAATGCATAGGTACTTCACGAAGAAACGACAATACCGGGAACCGATTTGAAGTTGTCATACTTGAGCTCCAGAGCTGCAGGATATAAATCTGTACTGAAGATTACTATGACCCAGTCTGTTATACCATTTAATTTAATGAAGGTTCATCTTATGGTGGCAGTGGTGGGAAGACTGTTCCAAAAATGGTTCCCTGCATCCCCAAATCTAGCATACACTTTCATATGGGATAAAACTGATGCATACAATCAGAGAGTCTATGGATTATCTGAAGCTGTTGGTATGTGTTACAGAGGGGTTTTTTTGATTTTTAGCGTTGTCTTGAAGATAGGGAAGCACATCTCAAATGCTTGTATCCATTAAGTAGAAAATGCTTAGCAGAATAAGATAAGAAATAACAATGGATATTAAAACATATTAAAAAATACTAATCTAAACATTGAATTATAAGAAAAAAAAATCATTTTAAATGGAAAAAGAAACCACCATCATTTTTCAGTTTAGTCCTTCCCCATGAAGTAGCCCTCAGCCTAATAGTACAGTATGGTATTTAGTCTGCATACTCCATGTACTTGAAAGCACAATAATAACATTCTGACATCACAAAAGGGCTTTCCTTTGTATCTGTCTTAATCCACTTACTCTTATAACTAAAATATTTTAATAAGCCAGTATTGCTTTGGAATTTGTTTAGTACTTTCAGCACGTGTAAAGAAGTCATAGGGATTTTCAGGCAGCTTAGGAGAGCAAAAGAACATATGCAGTTTAAGGAAACCACATTCTTTAAACTCTTCTCCAGAACAAGACCCTATACTTAATGAGGCAATGTACTGTTATTTCAGTGTCTGTAGGTTACGAGTATGAGTCTTGCTTGGATCTAACTCTCTGGGAAAAGCGGACTGCCATTTTGCAGGGTTATGAACTGGATGCCTCAAATATGGGTGGCTGGACATTGGATAAGCATCATGTATTGGATGTTCAGAATGGTAAGGAGTTCATTTTCTTCTTGCTCATTTTACTACTCCACTGCCCTGCACTTCAGGTCTCTCATTCAAACTTTCTGACTATTTGCTCTGTTATTTAAAAAAAAAGAAAATTATAGAACATTTTGCATATGGTAAATGCTTTGAGCTTCCCTGGCTCCCCAGGGAAGTGTTTGCATCGCCAAGCCTTGCCACAGTTGAGGAAGTGTTTGGACAATGATCTCAAGGCACGTGCTGTGATTCCTGGGTTTTTCAAGTTCAGGGCCAGGAGCTGGACTCAGTAATTCTGTGGGTCCCTTCCAACTCAGGATATTCTTCTTCAGGATGCTTCTTCATCCTATAAATACATATGCATAAATAAGTTCATCAGATAGTGTCAGCTTTGTTGGATATGCTGTGGTGGGTTCACTCTGGCTGGATGCCCACCAAAGCCACACTGTCACTCACCTTCCCAGATGGACAGGGGAGAGAAAACAAAACAAAAGACTTGTGGATTGAAATGAGTACATTTTGAAATGAGGATCACTCATGGGTTATGGTCACGGATTAAAAAAGACTCAGCTTGGGAAAATTAGTTAAAGTTATTACCAATCAAACCAAAGTAGGATAATGAGAAAGAAAACCAAATCTCAAAAACAACTTCTCCACCTCCTCCCTGCCAGTGATGCAGGGACACAGAGCCTGTGGTCAGTTCATCACACGTTGTTTCTGCTGCTCCTTTCTCCTCAGTGGGAGGACTCCTTACACTCTTCCCCTACTCCAGCATGGTGTTCCTCCCCTGGTAGACAGCCTCCATGAACTTCTCCAATGTGAGTCCTTCCCACAGGCTTCAGTTCTTCACAAACTGCTCCAGTGTGGGTCCCTTTCCACAGGCTGCAGTATTTCAGGAACAGCCTGCTCCAGCATGGGTCCCGTGCAGGGGAACTTGTCCTGGCAGCAAACCTGCTCCAGCATGAGCTTCTCTCTCCACATGTCAGGAGGTCCTGCCAAGAGCCTGCTCCAGCGTGGAGTCTTCCATAGACTGCAGGTGGATACCTGCTCCACCGTGTGCTGTGGGGGCACAGCTGCCTCACCACAGTTTTCACCACAGGCAAATCTCAGCTCTGGTACCTGTAGCACCTCCTCCCCCTCCTTCTGCAGACCGTTGTGTCTGCAGAGCTGTTGCTGTCACATATTCTCGCTCCTCTCTCCAACTGCAATTTGCTGTTGCACAGTAACTGTAGCATCAAGGTATATTTGTCCAGTGAGCAACTCAGCAACAAAATTTGGCTGGAACCACGTAGGAAAAATGACTAAGGTGGCTGAAGGTGGCAGCTTATTTTGTGTGATACACTAATTGTTACCTAAAGTATCGCTTCTGACTGGTAGAGAAATAAGGTAACCAAATCAAGGGAAAAGGTGTCATTGTACCCAATTTTAAATGAAAAAAAAAAAGCATCTGTGCAAACTACTGTAAAGTAATCCATCTAAAAAATGTAAAGGGCTATAATTATAAATATATATATAAGATTGATTCTGTTCACAAGCTAAATTGATGGTGGCTTTAAATTATGTTTAAGAGTACATTTCACAAGTAATGACTTCAAAGTGGCGTGTGTCTAATTGAATAAACGAAGTGGAGAGTTGTAATGACAAGGTGGATGAGCTGCATAAATTTATTCAGAAGAGAGTGCAGACAGTGTTTGTATGGGCAGTCCAAACTACTGCAGTAAATAGTCTAATGTACATCTTTTATTCTGTGATAATAGAGGAGAAATGTGAAGGACCAATTTTTCAAGGTAATGACAGAATAAATCAGGTGCAGTAGTGCACTGTGCTGACTTGTAGAATTCCTCTGATGAAAATTGTAGAACTCAGCTATTTCAGAGAAAATTATAGTGCCATGATTGTCATAAATGATGTAATCATAGGCGAGGGGATTTTGTATACTGTTAATGCATTCAGGCTTTAACTATTCATGAAAAATACGTTCTCCCTCTTTTGATTTAGATTACTTATTTAGATTACTTGCCATTAGGTTTCCATAAAACATTTTCATTTTTTCCAATGTTATCATGTATATTTGTTTTACATTTATAATCTCTTGCATTTTATGACATTAAAAGCAGTGAAAACACCTCAAACATTTAAAGAAGAAAGCAAAGTTGTTTTTTTTTCTCATACCTTTCAGTACAAAGAGTGCACTTTGGGAATGACGAGAGAAAGAGAAATGCATCCTAAATTTCTTAAAAACATCTCAAAAGATAACTGTGTCCTTCAGCCCCAAGCTGCCTTGAAACTTTGGGCATGCAATCAATAAAACACAGATCACTGTAAAGTACAAAGTGACATGTGGTTTACATGGATTGTACCACGAAAAGACATATTGTGATTTAGTACAACCATAATAGCTGACCATTTGTAGAGGACGCCTTAATGGATTCATTATGAGATTGAACAGTGTGGGTCCTGGCAACACTTTAACATGCTTTTTTTTTTTTTTCCTAAGACTGAGGATTTAACATAAAGCATCCATTTTTCCTCTCAGATTCCCTGTGTAGGCTATAATGGAAGAAAAATACTGCTGGCACATTGCTTTGTCTTCACGAAATTATTGTTTCTTTCATGCCTCAAAGCAGAATTAAGTTTTAGAAGTAGGTTGGCCTGGCATCACATTTTTTTTGTTGTTTTGACATTTTTAATAACTGCCTATAACTGCAGACATGGTATTGAGGCAGACCTTGTTGCCAGAGGAACATTTTTGTTGCGAGCTGAGTAGAGTCTTTATAATGTAAAACTGAGGCAATCTACTACTTTTTGAAGTGGCTCTTTAATTAATATTTACAATTTGCAGCAGTAATCCACTTTAGATTACATTCAATATTATAATCATAATTAGATATATTAGGACTTTAGGAATACAATTCGCAAATAGATGTTTTCTCTTTTTCTATAACAAGCAGAGTGTCAGTCATTTCTGGCAATTTCAAAACTGTAAAGATGTAGGAACATGGACCTTGCTTTCATCAATACACCTTATATTTCCTTCAACATGACAACTTTTATTCTGAATTACAGCTTAACATTTAAAAATAAGAACAACTGAAAACATTTCTGTGTTCTAAGTGCTAAAGTATTTATTGTTTCTACTACATTTTGTGGACAAGGTAATGTAATATTTGCATGTCTGTGACTTAAATATAACTATAAATGTATTAACAAAGTCCTATTACTTGTAGTGAGAAAAATATGGTGGTGACACAAAATTCATTAAAGTTATACTAATCAGCTAAAAGAATATCTAGAATACATGTGCATCATTTTATGTACATACATTCAGAGTTTTTAAAATCTGGGTTTTGGTTTTTTTTAATATCATCTGCCAGGAATCCTCTACAAAGGAAATGGTGAAAATCAATTTATATCTCAGCAACCTCCAGTTGTTAGTAGCATTATGGGCAATGGGAGACGACGCAGCATCTCCTGTCCGAGTTGTAATGGTCAAGCTGATGGCAATAAGCTACTGGCTCCAGTTGCCTTAGCTTGTGGGACAGATGGCAGTCTGTACGTGGGGGATTTCAACTACGTTCGTCGGATATTCCCGTCTGGAAATGTAACTAGTGTTCTGGAGCTAAGGTATGTTTGTTCTTCTCATGCTGGACTTTTGGAGTTGTGAATTGCTGTGGCAAATTAAAGTATTGATTTGATTTCTGACATTGTGTAAGTTCGAATTTCAAAATGCTTTTGGGAACAAAAAAAAATTGAGTCAAATTATTTTAAAGCATTTGAAAAAGTTATTTAAAACTGAAGTGAAAACATTTTATCCTCATAAAACATTTTAACTATGCTTATCTAAATGTGAGAACTCAATCTACCCAAAGTAATAATTCTGTGGATTTTAAGGGTTAACCTACACAATCGATGTAAGTGGACAAGAGATGATAGTTCACCACTTCACTAATGATAGATGTAAATGTTGTCTTCTTCTCATCTTTTAACATCCTTTCTGAATGTTTGTCTAATAATGTTTTTCTGTTCTTTTTTACTTGCTCCCACCAAGAAATAAAGATTTTAGACATAGGTAAGCATTCCTTAAAGAAGATTTATATTTTTCTAACTGTGCTTCTTTCTTTTTTAACAAATGAATGCTTATAATGGAGAAGTCATTTCTGAGATGTATTACTAGAAAAGAGGAGTATTTTTCAAAAATAATGAGTTCATATGTTTTAGTTATGTCAGCTGTCAGGCGGTATCGTCCTTTCGGATACAAGTTCCTCTTTTCTCATCACTCTCTGTCCACAGTCAGGCTTCTTTTTATGCTTGTGTATGCCCTCCTTTGCTGTTCCCTCATTTCTGCTCACTCCTTGCTGGCAGCACTTTTGCTGATCCTATAAAAACTCACTCATTAATCAGATACCCAAATACGATGAGAATGGCATATAAGTAATAAAATTATAAAGGTATCAAGGGAGTTCATTTCATTAGCCTTTTGATGTTGAGTCTTTTCAGGCTCACATTTAAGAGACTTGTTTCTTTAAAGGTGAAGTTCTTTTAATAATGAAAGCTGAAATAATAATGATAACACCACTCCAGGAGTTAAGATTTTAAAATATACCAAGACTCACAGGACTGGTCATAATAATCAGAGGACTGTAATACAACCTTCCTCCATCCTGGCTTTGTTGCAATAATGGCAAGAACAGAAGAAAAGAAGGTGGATGCTTAGAATTGCTTTGCCACAGCAGTTGGTGCTGATAAGAAGGAAAAAACAAGATCATGCTAAAATCTTGTTGGAGACAAGATTTATTTGCAGGAAACCCTGCAAGCCTTCGTAACAGAACTGCTAAGTATATAGCCTAGCAGGGGTCCACTGGTCCTTTTCTCTCCTTTTTGCTGCCAGTCATTTTCCTTCCTTGTTTTTAAACAAATCCCACTGAGTCATATCTCTCTTGTCCTCATTTTTAAAATTCACTTTGCTTTGGACATACTTCTTTGTGAGGAAGGGTTTCGTGTTTTAAAAAGTATGTTTCAAATGTGTTAGGCAAAAAAATTCCATTAGTAAATAAAGTGTTCGCATCACTGCTAATGATGAGAATTGGAAGCTTATACACAGTCGAGTTGGTTTTATGGGTTTTTTTCCAGGTGTGACTCAGAGACAGTCTCTTCTGTTTGGTGGGTTTAGGTTTTCATTATTACATTTTGTTTGTATTTGTTCCATTACACTTAAAAGAATTATATCCCTTGTGGTGTCACAAAGTTGTGATTGCAATGGATAAGACACTGTCTTGGCAAATGTATGGAATGTGGAATAATACTTGGAATGTGGAATTTACAAATAGGATTAAAGAGTGGACACATATTGAGGTTTGTTTTGCTGTGATTTAGTAGCACCACCCTCTGCTGCCTCTGGCAGAACTACTGTCACAGGCTTTACTGCGGCATTTCAGAAACTGGATCCCTGTGTGTAAGAAAAGTGGGTGAGGGAGAATATTGAAGCTTTTCTGCTTTATTCATGTCTACACATGTAGAAGCTCTGGGTAGCAAAATTGCAGTCGTACCGCCCAAATTAGTGTAGCAGCATGTGCCCATATAGCAGCGGCGAAGTGGGGGTTCCTCCTGAGGCAGGAGGATACATACAGGACTGTGGAGAACTGGCTCTACAGGAGCCGTTTTGGAGCCAGTAGGCAGGAGATGTGGAGCCTGACACGATCTACTACAAGTCTGAGTTTTCTCTCGCATCATGCCTCTTCCCAGTGTCCACTATCAACCTGAGAGGTTTGATAATCAGGGGCTTCCTAAGCCAAGAGTGGGATGCTTAAAAGACCCTGGCAGCTTTTTATTCTCTTAATTTAGCTGCTTCTCATTTAAGATGCGTAAACTTTCAGGATCCACCAAATCCTATTGCCATGGTCTCCCTGGCTAAAAACACACTGGAAGACCAAGTATCTTCTTTTGTCTGCATGAATTTGTACAGAGTCCTGTGAAATGCTGCAGAGGGAAACACATCTGTATGGCCTGTAAGAGAAGGGAGCAAAGGTCCAGTTTCACTGGCAAGCCCTTCAGACTGCTAAGGAGATTTCAACTTAAACTGCAGTTTGGAAAACAGCCCTCAACAGAACACTTTGCAATATGTAATTGTTAGGTATTAGAACTAAGAAAATGCACTGAAATGTGCGTTCCTCAAGTAAAACTACTGAACAAGTCTAAATACTAGTTCAGATCTCTTATCTATTCAAGCATTCAGCTTTCCTTGTCTATAAACGCAGTGCTTCAGCACAGAGTGTGATGTGTCTCCCACCTCAAGTAGCCTGTACTCTAAATTAGAGAATGCAGATCCAATTTACCCTGTCATGTACCAATGACCTTACATTTTTTCAATCTCAAAGCTGAACTGATGTCTTTATACACACTGCTGCCTGTGGGTGATTAATGCTGATAGGCATTCATGGAAGAAGTAATGTTTAGAAGGACTTTGAAGACAGGGAGGTCATTTGTAGGCTATGGCGTTATCCCAAGTCTGTAGAGAGCCAGAAAAAAAACTTTAGCAAAACATAAAAACAGCTTGGAGTGTATATAGTTTAGAGGGCACAGAGAGAAGGCAAGAGAGAGAGGGACTGAAGCAGGAAGAGTATTTTTAAAAAAATCTGTGCACAGAGAGTAGTGCAGGTGATCTGCGTAGATCGACCTAAGCAAGAAAAAAGCAAAGGGAAATAGATGATTACATAGCTCTGTGCACACTTTAAATTCAAAGCACTTAGTATTATTTGACATAGACAGAACAAGTTAATTTTTAGTCATTTATCTTTACAGGAGCCTGTGTTGGTATATATATCTGCATGTTTTGCAGACCTACTGACAGCAATTAGGCAATTCTGAATGAGTCAAGAAGTCACTGACTGTGGATTTTATTTCTTTGCATTTTTTGTTATTGGTAGAAGGCAGAAGCTTAGTATCATTTCAGGCTACAATGAAATAGCATAAACCCCTGCAGCTTTCCAGCTGCTGGGTGCTTATCCCTCTACTGATTTTGAGATCTGCATAGCACACATGGATGTTTTGTGGCTCCAAAGCAAATATAGTTTTCACTGGACAGTTACTCAGTTCCTCAAATTGTATCTCGTTCCCATGAATTACTGGGGTTTTCTATCACCTTAAACTGCTTCAGCTGTTCAGCCTTCACCTGAAAAGAAATGCTGAGAAATGTCTGTTGTATTAGCTCAGAAAGGAGCCACTAGACATCTATGTCTGCCAAGTTGGAGAGTTTATATTGATTCAGTAGTAATATCCTATACACTCCCAAACTCGGGGAGATTTTTTACTACAGTGACAAAATACATTTAAATTATCAGGTGTATTTTTTTTTTGTTTGATAAGGATACGCTGCTTACTATGAGAACTCACCCCCTAATGTGTTTTTTTTAATGGAATTAATTAGAACATAGAAATATTTTCATCTTTATAAAAAAAGAACTTTAAAAATTCTTTTTAGAAAGAAATAATTGTGTTAAGGCATAAATTACTTAGGTTTTGATTTGATGACTCCTTATTCCACTGGTTAAAAAATCTGATTGAGGCAATGTGAGATGCATTGAGGAGAGGCACTTCAATTTAGATTTCAGTAGTATAGGAAAGGACTTTATTTTAAATTACAATGAAATAAAATTTAATTGCACATTTCACATTTTGCAATGTGTTTATATTTGAAGTGTCTGCAAAGTTTCTTAAAGACCAAAGTAATCATGTAAATGGGTATAATTTAATTTGCAGTCTATGGAGGTATAAATAATTCACACACTACATAGTCATCAGATTAAATGATCGCTGCATAAAATTAAGGTTTTGAAAATACCTTCCGTTTGGCACACTGACAATAATAGATTTCTAACAGACAGAAATGTAAAGTTAGCCTACATTTGATTGTTTTCAGACATGCTGTACAACACTCAGTGCTATAGCAGAGCTTTTTAAGAGGTGCTAATCACTGTGTATTTGATTTCATTAGTCTGTTTCACTTGGTTTCTTCGTTCTGAACCAACATGTTAAAAGTCTTAAAACCAAATAAAATCCTATTTATGCAACACTTTTTTTTCTTATGTTTCTGTAATTGGAGAGCTGTAAAAATCTGTCCCTGCCAAAAGACATAATTTGTTCACAAGTTGTTCCTGTTGGTCTCTTGTTGCTTCTTCCAAGTTGTTGTATATAAAAATGTGTTACACTAGCACAGTTGTGTATTTACAAAATGCGAAGTATAGCATTCTGCGAACAGATGTTTGGCTATCACCAGACTGGTAGATCTATTTAAGCAGCACTTTTGCAAACATCAGAAGTGACTGTTCTGACACTTTTGCTTCAATCCATGAGGGGAGCATCTGAAATTACCTCCTGTATTTACATGACCTTATTTCAGCTCTTTATAGCATAAATTAGGTCAGGAATCCCAACTGCAGTGGGTTAAGTTTCTACATCATAATATATCAACAAAAAAGGTAATCTCTTGGGCTGGTTTTTTCACCAGCAGGGGAGTAAAGACAGTAATTCTCAATTATGTGGCACCAGTGGAGAAGCAAAGTGTAAGTTTCTGGGAAAATGGTTAGCAATATATATTTTCACTGTAATAAAGACTGTGTTGGCATAGTTAGAAGTTTTGTGCCAGTGTGTAGGTTATTTGAAATATGACTCTGAGTTAAGAAGAATGGAAAAGCTCCGCTCGGTGCTCTGGTGGAAGAGATGACTTTTCCTAATGTGTTAAATCATGCGTATCACATACTCGAAAGCAGTGGATTAAACAAATACTTATGAACGATGTCTTATCTCTAGCCTGTGAACTCATCATTCAAACTGCCTTATCTGTTTATGAATTACCTAAACCATGCACCTCAGCAGCCTTATGTAAATTATAATAAAACAGGTAAGATAATAGCAACCAAGTGTAAGCAAGGGCTGGGGTCCTGCTGCAAAATTTGGAACTGGTTCAAGGTTCCCAGAACTTCTGGAAGGTTTTAAACCACAGTATTTTGATTTGGCCTATTACAGAGGCACACGCCATCTGTAATATACAGAGCATTGAACAGGCCTGTGAGTGTCACAGACAAAATGGATCTTCTGTCCCCAAACCATTAGTCAGGGTTGAGCTGCCTGTGACAGAGATGAGAAATGTAAACCGGAAAAGGTTTTGGGACTATGACCTGTTCTACCTATCCATAGAGCATCACCACTGACTTTAACTGTTTCTGTATTGCTGCGCATTGCATATGAACTGAACCCTTTTCTTCTTGATCCAGTGTTAGGTGCAATTAATTACAGCATATGCAATGTGTAATTCCATTTTACAGCAACAACCCAGCTCACAGATACTACCTCGCAACTGACCCCGTGACAGGAGATTTGTACGTGTCCGACACAAACACACGCAGGATTTATCGGCCCAAGTCACTCACGGGCGCAAAAGACCTGACCAAAAATGCTGAGGTGATAGGAGGAACGGGGGAGCAGTGCCTGCCATTCGATGAAGCAAGGTGTGGTGATGGAGGCAAGGCAGTGGAGGCAACTCTCATGAGCCCTAAAGGTAAAAAAGAGTTCTCCCTCTGTAACTTTCAAAATAATGCAAAAAGTTCAGAGCTGGGGGCATGAGCATGTTTCATTACTGAACTCAGTAGTTGGCTCAAAAACTGGGGGGTTGAGTAATTTTTTTTTCCAACTGGAAAGACTATTGAGGAAGAAAGTTACGGAGACTGATTTTTTTGAAATCAATTAGGGTTGATTTTTTAGGAAATATCTGGCATGAGTGGTTATTGAGCATTTTTAAATGCTCATTTAGATTATGTGTGGTGAAGATGTAAAATCCACATTGCTTTTGGTCCCACTTATCCCATGTTTTCAGTTAACTTAAGAGCTAGTCCCTTCTCAACACACAACAGCAAATGAGCAGCAAATGCAATCAACAGTAGTAGATTTCATTCTGAATATTGGTTAATAAGCTCTTTTACTACCTACTGCCTGAGACCAGATTTTCTACCTGCAATTTCCATTAGATACATACTACCTATATCCTTAGTTATGGATAATATATTCACTTCTAGTACAACAAAAAAAACCTGATTTTTTTTTTTTGCTTCACTAAAGGAATAGCAATAGACAAGAATGGGTTAATCTACTTTGTTGATGGGACCATGATCAGAAAAGTGGATCAGAATGGAATAATATCGACATTGCTTGGCTCCAACGACCTGACCTCAGCACGACCTCTAACCTGTGATACCAGCATGCACATCAGCCAGGTACTTTTCAGTTGCTGTGAATTTGGAAAGCTGAGCTGGAGATAGAAATTGAAATGCAGCTTTCTTGCCCCTTAAAATAAAACTGGGTGGAGTGTGTAATGGATATTTCACAGCAGATTTGGGGGAGAAAGCAACCCGTTCCAAGGTCGTGAATTGCAGTGTATTTTCTTAGCTATAAATGCTGCTGTATTCAATTTTTCTGCCCATAAAGCTCAGTTCAGTTTAGAACAGCAAAACTATCAGCAGGAAACATTAAGCTTGATAGTAAATACTGGGAGAATGGCGTATGTTAGAACTACCTTGGCATGGTGATGTGTTCTGAATTGCTAACATCCTTAGCCTAGTAGAGGGAATGAGAGGATTTACACAAAAACCCCATATTTTTCTGTTTTTCTCAAGAACTTGTGTAGGCAAGAAGGGACATCACTAGTGGTATGTTCAAAAAATGGAGTACAGTGTTTCATAATCTGGAAAGTAGTAAGTCATTGTTGCTACTACAAAAATGAAAGATGAGTACTGTTGTCAAGTATGTGTTCAGATGTTGATATCTGTCTCTATAGTTACTTATGATACAGAAAAGTATAGCATTTATTGGAGGGGAAATTCAACCTGTATTATAGTTCCAGTGCAGCTGGCTGTTTTCAATAAAATGGATGCCTCACCTCCTTGAAAAGCTTCAGTTTGCTGCATGTATTCATGGGAGTTCTTTTGTCATGATTGCTTACAGCAGACAGAATATATCCTTACAGCTCTCTCTAAAACTGAAGATGAATTAATTCATTTAGTCTGCACTGGTTAACTGTTCAATAAAACACTTCTGTTTGTTTAGGTACGTCTGGAATGGCCTACAGATTTAGCCATCAACCCAATGGATAACTCCATTTATGTTTTGGATAACAACGTGGTTTTGCAGATCACCGAGAACCGTCAGGTTCGCATTGCGGCAGGGAGGCCGATGCACTGCCAGGTTCCCGGGGTGGAGTACGCGGTGGGAAAGCACGCTGTCCAGACCACGCTGGAGTCGGCAACTGCCATTGCCGTGTCCTACAGCGGAGTACTCTACGTTACAGAGACTGATGAAAAAAAGATTAATAGGATAAGACAGGTCACAACTGATGGAGAGATCTCATTAGTTGCTGGAATACCCTCAGAGTGTGATTGCAAAAATGATGTCAACTGTGACTGTTACCAAAATGGAGATGGCTATGCTAAAGATGCCAAACTTAACGCTCCTTCCTCCTTGGCTGTATCTCCAGATGGCACCCTGTATATTGCCGATCTGGGAAATATTAGGATACGGGCTGTGTCAAAGAACAAACCCTTAATGAATTCAATGAACTTCTATGAAGTTGCTTCTCCAACTGACCAAGAACTTTACATCTTTGATGTCAATGGTACTCACCAGTACACTGTGAGTTTAGTCACCGGAGACTATCTGTACAATTTCAGCTACAGCAATGATAATGATATTACTGCGGTTACAGATAGCAATGGGAATACTCTTCGCATCAGACGGGATCCCAACCGGATGCCAGTAAGAGTGGTCTCCCCTGATAACCAAGTCATCTGGCTGACAATAGGCACTAATGGATGTTTGAAAAGCATGACTGCACAAGGGCAAGAGCTGGTCTTATTTACCTACCATGGCAACAGTGGACTTCTGGCAACTAAAAGTGATGAGACGGGATGGACCACTTTTTTTGAGTAAGTACATAAAATAAAGTCACATATCTTATAGTTTTATTGAGCTCTACAGGACCATTTAAAGTATTTCTGGAGGCTGATGAAGTAACTGTAAAAATGACCCCTGATAACAAAAAGCACAGAAAGATACTTTTAATTTCCCATGCTGTCTTCCTCTTTCTGGCTTCTTCTTGAACAGAATAATTTTGAATTCATTATTTTGAACTTCAGTTTTATGTCTTGAAATAATAGTGAGCCAACATTTCACTCTTGTCAAGAAATTTGTAACTCAGACAACCATGGTTGTGTAGATTTGCATCAATAACTATATTGTCATCCCACTTGCTCATTAGATTGGCATTGCTCTGCAGCAAATACTGACAAGAAATTTGTCTTCACTGCTCAATTTTTTTTTTAATTTCCTTTTTTTGTTTGCATAATCTCCTACCCAAAAAAAAAAGTCTGGGTGGGTAGTAAAAGGTTGTGTTTCACAGAGTGGCAATAATAGGAAGGATCTCCTGGATGCCACAGCAGGCCTTCACACAGGTGGACCTAGTTGGAGAAAGCTGAAAAAAGAAAAGTGAGCCGTGAGGAGAAGTGTCATTCCTGTAGGAATAAACTGAAAACACAGAAACCACCAGCACGGTGTCAGGTACAGGTGCAAACACAACAGTGAAAGGTATTACTGGAACAGTAGGACTTGTAATTTTACCAACCTCAGAAAAAAATCTTTTCAGTGAATTGATTTAACCTGTGTTATAGTCATTAAGTCATCAATGCCTGTTCATAACAGACAGATTAGAAAAACCTTTTACAGAATTCTCAATCATATTGATTAAGAAAGGTCATGACAATTTATAGATAAACTAGTAGAACCAGAGTTCCCATACAGATTTTGTAGGCAACTTTATCTCCAGATGAGCTGAGCTGTGAACTGATATGCTAAACAAAATGTAACAAATATACAGCTTAAAACACAAACCAGTATTTCAAAAAAGATCAATGTAGAGTTAACTCAGACTTTTTTCAGTCATCTCTGCCAACTGGAAAAATACATGTATTTTTAAATCACATCCAACACATGGTGAGATTGGGTAAAAAGGTGTCTATGAAGGACTGGAAGACAGAGCATTGATATGATAAGTAAAAGTGTTAGAGGGCCCTTAGATGAACTGTTCAGGATTACAAAGGGCATCATGAAAATCCAGTAAACCCCTCTTCTTTTTTTTTTTTCCCCTCTTCTTTTCTCCTATCTTTATGATGAAATGCAGTAGCAACTGCTGCCAAGGTCAGAGTCTAAAAAAAAAGCTTTCAATTCAACACACATGATAAAGAAAATAAAGTACCGGTGTCAGGCAGTGGCAGCGAAGCCAAACATCTGTGTTCTGAGATAACTTCATATTTCTGTCAGTGTACATTTGGCTGAGGCAGTGTGCAGGAGGACTCTGAGCACCTGTATCTACTCTCCAGCCTTTACATATCCCTATCAGAGACACAAGAGCAGCAGGTGCTGCTTCACTGCATATTGTGTCCTGAAGTGGAGACAGGGCTAGAAGTGCTGATCCCTAACAAAGACAGCAGGTGGGATGGTGGTGCTGCCAGTTTCAAGGTATTCTTACAATAATCTGTAAATTGGCAGGGCTTTGGTAGCGGGCACATTCCCAAAGCATTAGCACACATCTGTAATATTTAATTGTGCATTGGTGCATCCGCTGCGTATCTTTTTAGGTCCTGCCAAGAGGACACAAAAGCACAGCAAGCATACACAGAGGAATGAGACTGTGTTCGATTGGGAGGGAATGTGTTCTCAGTCTCATGAGTTAGCCCTGTTCTGTATGCTGAGAAGACAAACACAGCTTTAGGTGGGCTGGGAGCAGCCCTCTATTTCCATAGAGTAAATTTGGTGTTTAACTGTGACACACACAACCACTTGCTTCCAGTAGGCAAGTTGGGCAAGAGAGTCAGTTTGGGGGATAGTGAAGTCCTGTACAGAAATTAAGGCATCTGCTGGGTACAGCAGGCACTTTAAATCGTGCTGGCATTCATACTGGCTAATTGAGGACCTAGAGTTTTAATCAGGGCAGTAATTTCTCACCATGTTGCCTGTAGTTTTTGTGTAGCCTACTGCGGTGTACCACGGAAGTAGCTGGTGGCTCCTGAATGTATCTTAATGGCGTCTGTGTGATCACAAAAAAGGGGATATTATATTCACTATTAAGGGATTGATAGGTCTGTATTTTTCCTCATAGGGAGAATTTAGGGTACTGTGTGTCATGAAGTACATAGCTATTTCCTGAGTCTGCAAATAGCCATCTTTCACACCTGATCTGCTTTCATGCAGGCTTTCTGGTCTGAGTTAGGTTATGTCCAGCTGCCTTACAGAGAACCCAAAGGGCAGGTTATTCCCCTCAGTAAGTATTAGTATTATTTCCAAGCTGCTGCTTATGCACTTCCTGAACAATTACCTCCGACCAACATCTCGTTAGAATTCCCAAATTGAAGTAATTGCAGAGAAAGCTAGGCAATTTCACTCCCTGAATTTGCAAGTGTATGAGGCTTTCACACAAGCAAAGATATTTATCTCCTCCCTGTAGCCATGGTGAAGCAGTAATCTGTTTAATTGCAACAAGGAAGATTCAGATTAGACATTTGGAAAAACTTCATGGTGAAGATTCTGGAGCCCTGGAGCAGACAACAATGATAGTGACCCCTTGCCCTTCACAGGCTGTCTTTAAGAACAGATTAGACATCTTTCAGGACCAACACAGGAAGAACAGATCTTGCCTTGGGGTAGGAGTTGGATCACATGACCTTTCAAGGTCCCTTCCAGTAATGTTTTCTATGATGCTCTGTACAAGTTAATACCAAAAATAAAAAAAAATGCACTGATTATGTAAAGCTACAGGGAATAAAGGGGGCAGGGGGTGATGGGGGGAGGAAAGCACTGTTATTTTTCTTGCCAAAACAGCATTCTTTAAAAACATCCATCGGGCATCATAGCTGCTTGCTTCTTTTTAACATAAAATCCCCATACACCAAATTTGTGTCAGTATATTTCCCTTTTGAAGAAAGATAGTTGTAAACACAACTATTTTGCAATTTTTTATTCTAAGATCAAGTATTATTGTGACTTTTTGGTGCTGATGATTTGTAACGTTAAATCTGACAAAGCTGGGTTTCTAGAGGTTTTTGCTACTATTGCCAAAATAGATGGCAACCACATGTGTCATAGAAGGGCTTGTGTGGGGGTGACATGATGTACAAGCATTCTGCATATTCACATTTGTAGGTAGTATGGACTGAAACATTTTCAGCTGAAGTGTCTCCTGTTGAAAAAAAAATTTTTTTAAAAGAGAGAGTTTTCCCTCAACTGCCAGGTGAGGCATAAGAAATTATGAGAAATCATTCTGACTTCCTTGCAGCAATAGCAAAATATTTCAGCCTCAGGGCTGGATGCATTTTCCTTTAACATCACCGTTTATTTACATATTTTATTTACTATATTATTCAAATTCTCAAAATATTTTAAGATGATAGAATTTATATTCCATGGTGAATTTAGACTTTCTTCCCACTCACAGTTAAAAATGTTCAAGTGTTTGAATGTCCAGTGGGCTAGAAATGCCTTTTTTCAACTAGCTTTGAGTATGGCTGGGTTGTTTCACCCTTTGGTTTTCACACATCTGTTTAAATGGCAGAAGATACATGGAGGGAAAATACTCTGGGCTTAGCAGTAAAAAGTTCAGCCTTTGGAGCTGTGAAAAGAGGAAATCTTTGAAAAAAGATTGCATCCCAAAAGTTGGCAATCACTGCTCTGGCACATACTAAAGCATTTGGCTTTGGTTTTTTTCCATGGCTTTTTTCCACAGTTTAAGTCACACTAATATCAGAACCAAAAGATTTGTCGTGCTTTTGCTCTGGGTCAATTTGCTCACACCCCACACACAATTACTATTAATTGAGAGAAGGTTTATGCAGACAAAAGAGACTGGATTTGGGGAAAATGGTATGAACGTTTATTACTAGCAAAATAAAAACTACTTAAGAACTATATTTACAATAATCCTACTTAAGTAAAAGGTACTATATATT
>JAYRBT010000139.1:40351149-40365591 GCA_036023395.1 Myiotriccus ornatus
AAACTGCACACAATATTCAAGGTGAGGCCGCCCCAGTGCAGAGCAGAGCGGGACAATCCCCTCCCTCAACCTGCTGGCGATGCTGTGCCTGATGCCCCCCCAGACATGTTTGGCCCTCCTGGCTGCATTTCTTCTTATGCTTAATATTCCAGATAAGAACAAAGGAAAACTGCTATCCCTTCTTAGACAATAATAATTTTTTTTTTTAAATCCATTTGTTATATTTTACAAGCAACTAGCATACATCAAATTGTCATTTGCTTTCTTCTTGTTAAGGAAAACAAAACACTATTAGGAAGACATACCGCCATCATATCTTTTATTGCTCATTTTTTTAAAAAAAACTTCCTCCAAAGGAAGTTATACTTTAATATTTCAGGTTTCCTGATCTGTTTGTACTGTGAAATCACAAGTGAGATGCTAAACCTTCTGAGATGTCAAATACACTGTGTGGAAAGAAAGGAATATTTGCATAAAGTATTTCAATTACTTTTTTTTTTTTTTTAAAGGCGGGTTATAAATGAGTAGACATGGATCCACTGAAGTGTGTATTTCAATGAGACTACATAAAAAATACATTAAAAAAAAAAGAAGAAATTATTTGTCTATCCATGCATGTGTAGATTATTCTCACCTTTTTCGTTCTTAGCAGGCTTATTCAGTCCCTCTTCAGATATATAAAAGCAAAAATGCATATCAAACTGACAAAAGCAATGTAGAAATGGAGTAAAAAAAATAGCAAATTTCATTATGTTCAAGTTGAAATTTTCTTCCTTTCTTTCAGCAGCCCACACAATGGTTAAAGGTGGCCAGAACTAGAGCTTCCAGTGAGTTGCCATGCCCAATTTTAAACCAGTGGAGGACAGGAGAGATCCATACATGTGATGAAATGATAATAAAAGTGATGGTATATAAACTGTGGGCTCTGTCTTTCGATTGGCAAGATAACCATTTTGATACTGGTTGAGCATGCAGTGAAAGTGCTATTCAAGTGGCTTCTCTTTCCTCTATAGTTTTCCAAATTTGAATTCACTATTTGGGAGGGACTAAACCTGCAATGTGCTATGAGGCTGAATACAAGTGAAAGAATGTATCTGGAAACCAAAACTCTTTAATGTTAAAGACAAAGGTCCTCTATGTAAATGTAACTTGATGGCCTCAACAAGCCAAAGGAAACATTTCATTGCCAGGTTAGGACAGACTTTTCAGTATGTTGTCAACACAGTATGCACCTAAAACAACAGCATGTTGCACTCCCGAGCATCAACTGTGAACCTTCTGTTCTTACCTGCCAAGAAGCAGCACTCTGGTAAATAAGTCTCCCCATTAATAGTTTGAAACAAGCAGGGTAATGTTCCGTAAATTTTTTTAACCACTCTTGGTAATTTGAGATGCATAGAGGAAATACCTCTGATGTGTTTAGAGTGAGAGTGTAACACTGCTTTTACTTCTACTGTCAAAATTATACATGTCTATATTACAAAATGCATGTATGCCTCATTATTACAGTATCTCAACTGATAGTATAATCTGCAACCAGTTTTTAAAGAAATATATAATGTACATTTGGACTGTATGTCTTGTTATCTGAAACGTGCAGGAACTGATGTGCCTTGCATTTCAACCTGGCATTTTTACAATAGCAAAACAACAAAACCCAAAACAAACCAAAAAAAACCAATTACAGAATTTACTTTGTTAAGGGAGTGTGCTGCAGAGGTCTGTGAAAAAACTTAGCAACTGGCTTTAGGAGCAGCCTTTACTATACACTTTATTTTGACAGCTTCCTATTTTACGTTGAAGTAACTTCTGATACAAAACATTAATAATTCTCTGCAAGTTGGGGTTGAGCTAAATGTGCTACAGACTAAGATACAATGCACTTGAGAAATGAGTCAGAAATAAAGAAAGTAGGACATTTCCATCTGTGGCAAGGCTTACCAGGAAGTTACTGCTGCAAAGTGAAGTGTCCTACATAGCCTAGAACAGAAAATGGTCTGGGAAGGCATGTAATTAAAACTGAAGGAGAGGAGCAATGGAAGAGAGACTTCCAGCAGGTGAAGTGCAAAAGGTCAAGAATCTGGGAAGCTGATAATCATTATCTCTGAGAAATTCTCACTGCAGAAGTGGAAAACTATCTGGCAGCGGCAGATCATCCTAAAGAAGAAAAATAATTTGATCTAAGAGGAACTTAAGCTAGTGGTGGTGGCGGCAGCTGCCCCCACTGCTGTCTTCTGTAGTTATTGACTAAATATGAAGATTGTTACATTAATGCAAAAGGAAATCAGTTGATGGGATTAATGCACATGAGGTCACACCCAGGAAGCAAGTTCCCGGTTTAGATTCTTCAAAAGTTTATGTGCGACTTGCTCTTGAGGAATTGAAGAGGTTGGGTGAACAGCTTTGCTGTGGAGCCTGGCACAGGAGAAGGATCAGCGGGCTCCATGGTAACACGTGTGCATGAGCTTATGTTTGGATGAAAAGATCAAAGAGGCTGTGAAATGCCAAATATAGGCACTCGCCCTCTAGACTTCAGATCTCATTCCTTTTAGGGCAATTTCAATATTAGAACACTAGGCAGATAAAAAGAAATCTCTCAGTCTAAAACTGACAATCTTGGATGAATAAATTCACCTTGGCAGCAGAATGCAAGGATATTTGAATGTAATAAGAAAAACGGCTGCAGAATGCCCAAAGGTATGAGTGATGTTGCTGTGCTGTGATTGATAAAGCTTTGATTGTGGGCAAGAAGATAGCAAGTATAAAGTAAGTTTAGTATTCGATGTGCAGTGAACAAAATGAAGGACACACATTGCAATCCATCCTAAAATGGAATATGTGGTGAATTGTAGAAAGGGCTATTTCCCCTTTTTCTTTTTGTTCCGGGGTATAAAAGCATGAGTAATCCTATTCTTACCTTTCACATCTCAGTCACATTTTCTTCTTGCACTAGGATGCCTGAACCAAGCAATCATGCCTTTAAAGATTCTTTCAGCTTTAAAGTCATGTTTTTAAGAACATGAATGTGTAGCATGATTTTTGCTGATCTTTGAACTCTCCCCCACTGTAATAATATTAGCTGCTTATCTCAGGCTCATGATGTGCTTTCAGGTATTTATGAAAGCCAAGACCAGTTCAGGAACTATAGGCACAGAGTCAAAAAATAATAATGTGGAAATAGAATGCATTGAAGCCACACAGTGCACTGAATACTACTGATGTGTAGCTTTTTTCAACTCAAGTGGTATACTGAGAAATATGGTAATTCATTTCTCACAGATATTGTGATTAAAAGGGCATAAAGTTCTTACAGGCAAATATTACCTTCTGTGGCTTAAGTAAGCATTGTTCAAAATAAAGACCAATACTTGGCTACTGGAATCAAAGGATGCAAGTAATTCCCAACAAAGTAATTTGATACCATTTTCAAACATAAAGTGGAAAATAGAAAAGGACACTAATTGGACAATATATGTTCCCCAGGGAGTTGCAAAAGGAAGTTGTGCATGAAAATAAAATAAGTTCTTGGAACTGAGGAATGAGACTGAAGGTCATGAATAGGCTAGCAGGCACATTCATGCACAAGTAACATCGGTACATTTGCTTTGGTCTCCTGCATAAATGCAGTATATCAGCTTGCCAAGTCCAGTGTGTGCAAAAGAGCCACAATTAGGGCTAGAAATACACTGAAAGAAAACCCATTATCTTGAAATGTACTTAACTTCAAAAAATAAGTTTCCCCACTTGACTTCCCTGGCTTGCAGTATGCTTTCTGATCTTTAAACATTCTTTTCTTTTCCCTGTTGCTAAGTGAAAGTCTTACATAAACAAAGGAAATCAACTGTGTTAAAAGGATGGAAATGACTGTATGCAAAAAGCTGTCAAATCTACAGAGTAGGCAAACTGGAAAAAAACATTTTTTAACCTAATCCTTTCAGTTACAGCAATGATGTGCAATACTTACGCTGTTCAGAGAAAGTTAGTGTGGTGTGGGTTAAAACTGTTGGGGATTAATTCTCCCAATTTAAGAAAAAGAGTTTCTGTCACCTCAGTGATATGCTTGAGGCTTTGGAGGGGCTTTTTTTGGTTTTGCTTTTCTTTCCCAGAAGGAATCATTTTGATGCTAATTGTCAGCATGAAATGTCTAGCGCGCTGTGAGACCTGCAGGGTCACGTTCTAGTTACTTAAGAGGCTAAGGCTTCCTTCAGCTTCCCACTACATGGTCACAGGAGAGGGGTGGAAAACTCCTAAGGGCAAACAGGTCATATATGGGCACAGAATCATCCTCTGGATACTTGTTTCTCTCCATTGCAGGTACAGGCATGCTATATTCCTAAACACGGAGCTTCAGCTGAACACCTAGGCTGATGAATTAAAACTTTAGTACTGGAAGAGCTAATCTTAAAGACAAGTTTTATGACCAAGAAGCTGACGTAACGCCTTACCTCTCTCTATATTGTGACCACAATGCACATTTGCATGTGAGCATGGTCTCCGGTCATGTACCAATGGAGTATACCTAACACAGCATAGGAAAAGACATGGTTTAGATATCATAGATCTATTTCAATTACAGAAATTTTATCTACCTATTAATATTAAATGGATGTACAGCTGTTGGTTTAAATAAATGTAAGTAGGGCCAGAAAAAACAAACACTCGCCTCCCACATGCTTTGTATCACAGTTTTAAAATTATGATCCACAGGCAGTTAACAAGCTATAGATGCTAGCTGTTCTGGTTTCCAGCTGTGAGCAGTTTAAGTAGACTAAATATCACTCCAGATTCTGTGTCTTAGTAATATGAGGGATGTTAAGCACTCAGGAACAGGAGGACAGGTGGTCTGCATAATCACTGAATAGGAAAGACCCAAGAGACACTCTTATACCCTTTATACAAAAAATTTTGAGGACTTCTACAGTAACAGCAAAATCTAGTCCAGTAATAGGGAGTGTGTACAGAATGCTACAGAATTTAGCACCAGTAAATATGCTTCCTTTGAAATGGTGAATTAGATGTGCAGCAGGATCTGGTCACACTTCAAAGAATAATATGCAGAGCTGAAGATCCATCTGTTTGCTCTTGCTATCACCATTGAGGCTGCTGTATGCTAAGCAGTCTTTTGACTACTTCAAAGCACGTTTGAAGTCTTTGCTGTGCCTATCCCATGCACAAAAAAAAAAGGCAAAAGTGCCTTAACAATATGAGTAGCTGGTATTTTTGTTCATTTTACTTGTAAGTGAAAACAATTTGTTCCTGCTATGTATCATTTCTGGACTCTTTTTTTTTTTTTTCTGGGTTGTGTTTTTTTTTTTTAGCTATGATAGCGAGGGCCGTCTAACAAACGTTACATTCCCAACTGGAGTCGTCACTAATCTTCATGGGGAAATGGAAAGGGCCATTACAGTGGACATTGAGTCATCCAGCAGAGAGGAAGATGTCAGCATCACTTCCAATTTGTCATCAATAGATTCTTTCTATACCATGGTTCAAGGTACTGTAAACAAAAGATTTCTCAGCAGTTACCAACCTGAAAATGATTCTCTTGTGGTACAAGCAGCTCCAAATAGAAGTGAAATTTTAGGGGCATAGTGTTTGGAGGAAGGCGTGATACATACACATTTTTACACAACTCAGTTTACAGAAAGAACTGTTCAGGGAAAGAAGTAGTTGAAACAAAGGTAGAATTAAGTAAGTTTTCTAATAGCTCTCATTAACAGCTATGGAAAGTAGTGAGAATACCCACTTTGTATTGAAAAGGAATCTTGAGATGGATTGAAAGGGAAACAGGCACAGAAATAGCATGAAGTGAGATTTTTGCTTTAAAATAGCATGTGATGTCCCAGCAACCACATCCTTGCAAAAGTGAGCAGTCATATATGCTTAGGATTAGGCCAAAAATGCCTAATGAAACAGCAGAAGAATTTTTGTGCCAATCTGAAGAATATACTGTGAGGATGGGATTTTTTTAAGTGTGTGAGTAACTTTGATGATAGGTCCTAAAGGCATTTGTGCTCCTATGTGATACAGGTATTTTAACAATCTCACCCTGGCTGTTTATTAATTACCATTGGGTCAGTTATGTGAGGTCAAGATGTTACATGAACATACTGCCTAAAGTGTGCAGAACAAAGGCAGAGTCTTAACCCAGACAGGCAACCTGTAATTCCCTTTTTGGCCTTTCCAGATCAGTTAAGAAACAGCTACCAGATTGGTTATGACGGCTCCTTGAGAATCCTGTACGCCAGCGGCCTGGATTCACACTACCAGACAGAGCCACACGTGCTGGCTGGCACTGCCAACCCGACCATGGCAAAGAGAAACATGACCCTCCCAGGGGAGAACGGGCAGAACCTGGTGGAGTGGCGATTCCGGAAAGAGCAAACCCAGGGAAAAGTCAACGTCTTTGGCCGAAAGCTTAGGGTAAGCATGCAAGCGTGCATGGTATCTACTGCATTCTCATTAAGGAATGAGAAAATGTAAATACATTCCTGTAGGTATTGCCATCCGGCAGCCACAGAATATTTTCCATAGACAAGCTGACTGTAGATCTGGAAGTACTTGTTTTTATTACTTCATTTATTGCCTGTTTTTACTTCTTAATTGCTCTTTTCTGTGGAATTTAAACTGTTGGGTTTAGCCTGGAATGGGCAAAAAGAATAATTTTCTACTCTCCTTCACTGTTTTTGTTTGTGGTTCTAAATTAACTGAACCAATTTTGAATCCTGTTCTAAATTATTCTAACATAAGTTAGCACAATCCCTGGATTTTATTTCTTCTTTTACTTTAAATGAAAATTGTACTAATAATTATTTATGGTAGAAAGAGTTTAATTGTGTGTGCGTGTGTACAGCATATTCCTCTAATATATGTCTTTACCATTTTGTTGGCATTTCTTTTTTATATATAGTGAGTGAAATACAAGTAGGAAGCAAACAATGATTTATGACAGCCATTTGGTAAAGACAACATAGATTAGGCATTTAAAATGGTGTTGCCAGGAGACCATTTCAAGACCACATCAGAGGTCTGACTTACTATTAGAACTGAACTCAGTTCTTTAAAATAAGGCCTAGGCAGTGTATCAAATGAAGGTAAGTACTTTCAGACCCCTTGACTTCTTGCCATTTGAAATCTTAAAATATTTTATATCTTCCACTGGGAGAAGAAAGGAGGGAATGCTGTCATGCAGATTATATTCCTCTTACCACTTTCTCTAGAAGAAGAATGGATTTTTTTCCAAGAAGGAATAATGATTATGCTCAGTAACTGCTGCTTAAGAACAGCATATTAGTGACCCACCTGTGGCAGCTGTCTTACATGGATAAGGAAGAGGAAAAGGAAGCCATGCTTCTGGAGCTCATCCCTGTGGTTCTGGCTCATAGGCATTTCATTACAGAGCACAGTGGTATAATACACCTACCAATTCATTTGTGAAAGCAGCCCAAGAGAAAACAAAATAACCATACCAATAGCATTTGGTTTTGGCAGAGAAACAAATCACCGTGAGTGCAGTTCTCAAAACCAAATTTTGGCATTCAAGTGCAGAGGAGGTAAAAGAAATGTCACAGGCAACTTTAACTTGGAAGAGTTAACACTGAAAAAAAAAGGAATATCAGAGAAAAGGGAAAGATTTAACAAGATGGAGGGGAAAATGAAAGATTACAGATTAGAGTAATATAGTAGTAATTTAAAAGTAGTAATTAAAATTAGGAATTAAAGCTGTATATACGAATGGGAGAAGAAGGGCAGATGGACAACATGGGCTAATAAGAGACAAATGCCTCAAAAAACAGGAAAGAAACTTGTCAGCAATGTAAAAAAAAGGAAGGTTTTGTGAAATTGATTTACATGGGAAGATATTACTGAAATGTCACTCGGGGTGGGTGGGGGGATGTAGGAAAGTAGAAAAAGAAAACAACAGAAAGAAGAACAGGAATAACTTATGGAGCTCATCATTTCCATCTACAGACAGATATGCCAATAACATTTTGTTGCAAAGAAGACAAATGTAGACAAAAACCAGTGACAAAATGTATTGCCAGTAAATGTACATAACACTTCAACTGTGTTATATATATTCAGTATCTAACATTACAAAGTACATTCTCAAGTACTCTCTTGGTTTTCTATCTTGTATTAGTTCTACCCACTACTTGTAGACTTTCTAAAGAAATTAATTAGTAATTATGTCACCCTACCTTAACTCCACAGTCTTCTGTCAATCTTGCCTTTGTTCAGACTTGTTTCATTATTGTTCAATAAGCTAGTTTTGTTCCTGGACCTGTGTGTTTGGTCTGTAGGCCGATTTCAGGCAAAGGTCCTGGTCCTCTGCCTTTTTAGGGCCTTTGTATTGAGGGTCTCAAAAAGGTCTCAAATGAAAGAACTCATATGAACTCTGTCTCACAGAATGCACCCTGAGTAGACAGGTAACACAGACAAGGGAGCTCACAAGAACAGTTTGCTCTCCCTCCTGCTGAGACCTGACATGCTCTTTCACATCACCTCTTGAATCTCTCTGTAAGGAACAGCAATATATTCCTACTCCTAATGGAGGAATCACAGACAGATTTCATGCATCTCACTAGAAAGAAAAACAGGAGTTAAACCAAAGCAGGATAGATGGAGATCTAAATTACTGAAATGTAGCAGGACAGTAGGTAGGGACTGTCAAAAAACTCAGTTTTGTGGCATTAAGTGTTTCTTCACTGAAATTTTGCCCAAGTACAATTTTTATCATAATGGAACCCAGAGGTTTCAAGTATATTTGGAGTGAAGTTGTCTCACACACAATAAAAATGTTCAATTTTGGTAGCAGAGCTGTTGTTAAGAAGCACTTCAGTTGAAGGCAGTGTTTTAGCTGAGATGTGTTATTCCAGCCCCATATTGCCCAAAGAAAAGAAGCTATATCACCAAAACTCATTGTTATTCTAATTCCCATCTGCATTATGAGATTATTCAAGCACAGCCAAATTTCACCAAAGCTCACGTGTCTGAATGCAAGAGCTCTGTCAGCAAAGTCTGATAGCATAAAACTGGCTGGAGCAAGAGACATTTCCTTCCTTTCCCCTCATATTCCATTACACAGACCAGACAGATGGGAAGGGGGGAAAGCAAGGGATGTTATTATCCCATCTAGCATCTAGGGCAGTGAGACAGCCAGATTAAGTACTTTATTGCAATTTACACCAGAAGGATCTGCCTAGCCAAGAAATTAACCACAGTTGCCTGGAAGTCTGCCCTAACCATAAACCATCCTTCTTTCCTTGGCAGTTCAGAAATCAGAAGAGCCGTTTTCACTTCAGTGTCTAAGCCCAAGAGATAGACAAGAAAATTAATAAAAATAATAATTAAATGTAAAATAAGGAAGGGGAGATGGAGAGAAAGGGAAGAAAAAAATCAGAGAAGCAAAACATGCAGTGAGATGCAGAGATGAGTGCAGGCATGTGTGGGAGACACTGAGAAATAAAAGCCAAAGAAAAAGAAAATTTAACAATTAATTTAAATGAGTTAATATTAGATGATGTAAAATTTAAACAAAAACTACCTGAAAATAAAGAAGTCAAAAAAAAAATTACAAAAAGGAGTTCAGTGGGAATATTTCATAGCGTAAGTTTAACCTACTTCTAGAATCAGTCTTGTAGTATTAATTTTTCAGATTATATTTAAATAATATTCGATGGCTGAGTAAATAGGTAAAGTAGCTGTTCTGCATCTGCTAGACTTTGTGTTATTTACTTAGAAGATTTGAATGAAAATATGATTTTTTCCCTAAATTGGCAGTGCAGATTCCTCTCATGTCAGTGTTTTCATATTAAAAAAGAGAAAGGTAATGCACATAGACAGTCTGAACAAAACTGAGCATTTGTAGGATTTTTTTTCATATTTGCCTATGACCTGTCACCAACACTTTAATACCTTTTCTATCAATAGTAAAGAATCTAATTTATAATGATCTTTTAGAAGCTTATCAGCCTCAGGGTGTAAGTAACAGCATCCATGATATATGGATTTTTGAACATGCAGCCCTGAAAAATGCAAAAATCCTCCAGCAGTTTCTTTAGTCAGGATATCTATTGCCTTGTTTGTTTCTGAATGTTATTTAGCCATCTTTCATCACCTCTTTGTAATGTATGTGTTAATAATAACTTTAAAAAGACACAGCATATACAGAAATGGTTTACAGATGAACAAAGAAATCCTCAAGGCCTGTTCAAGAACACTAAAATACAGTTCGGTGCTGAGAGGAATGGAGAAGTGCAAAGATACTGATATAGGAGAAGAAAACCAAACATTTTCCTTTCATAAATTCAAAAATGAGAGCTGATTCAATGAAACTGAAAACTGGCATATTTAAAACACTAAAAGGGGGGAGGGGAGGAGAGATTTCAATCTAAAAGTATTTAACATAAATCACTGTCCACTGCTGTAGTTTATATATATACATCAATAATAAGGTTTTCAGCATAAATGTATCCAGGCTAAGGCTTTAATTTCAAATCAAAATAGTTATAAACTTCAAAGCATTTATAACTGTTTTTCCATGGTTCAGTAGTGTTCCTGTTATGGCTTTAAGTGGTCAGTTAACTAGGAGAAAGACATAACCCTCTACTAAGGCTTTCAGCCTCATAAATATGTTTCAGCAGTGGATGGTATACTGAGTTAAACTTCCATTTGATCCAGAAGGGGAAAGCGTATGTTCTAAAAACTGGTTAACCTTAATTTGAAGAATTAACATGCTTTTGAAGATCTTAATTTTGTATTTACCATTTTGAAAAATACTTGCTGTGAAGAATTGGGATTCAGTTCTTTCTAGCATGATTGTTATGAAATGGAAAAGCGGTTGCTAGGAATATATTTTGACAATAATTTCCTAGATATACTTTGGACTGCCTACAAAAGATGTAGTTTGTTCATTGAAATGGCCTCGTTTATTACAGAAGTTTTCAGTGCACATCTTTCAGTATTTTCTTAACAGCTGACTAAGCATCAAGAAAGAACACATTGCAACAAATTCTGAGCCATCTCTTCATATAATCAGACCTTCTAAAGTAGATACTAATATAGTGTCTTACATTTATATCAAGAAGTCGCTAAAACAATTTACACATACAGCAAATCAATCACTGTAAATGGTATTTAAAGGTAGCTAGCTTTGTGGGAATTATAGGTGGCCAGGGTTTGAACAGCATGATTTATTGTGTCATTTTGTTTGCTTTAAAAAGGTTAATGGCAGAAACCTCCTTTCAGTTGACTTTGATCGAACCACAAAGACAGAAAAGATCTACGATGACCACCGTAAATTTCTGCTGAGGATTGCCTACGACACGTCAGGGCACCCCACGCTGTGGCTACCGAGCAGCAAGCTGATGGCTGTCAATGTTACCTATTCATCCACAGGTCAAATAGGCAGCATACAGCGAGGGACGACTAGCGAAAAAATAGAGTATGATGGACAGGGAAGGATAGTGTCTAGAGTGTTTGCTGATGGGAAAACTTGGAGTTACACGTACTTGGAAAAGGTAAAGAACACTAGGGTTTTAAAAAATGCTTGGAATGTGCTGAAATTCTGCAGCATCTCACTGCTGCTTACAAAGCCAAAATAGGTAGTAGAAGCACATTTCAATTATTCTAAGTATCACCATGTGATTCCAAGGGGAATGTTTCATTGCACAGATATGTAATCATGCTGTAGCTAATTGCTGGGAATTGATGTGGTTTTAAATTATTTAGGCCACTAACTAACAAGAAGCATCTGTATTTACCTTTTATCTTAACACTTAAAATAAGGTACAGGGACTATCTGCAATTCAGCACGGCTGAAAATAATTTGTTTGCAAATGCTTCACTGTTGTGTGTCTGTTTTTTTCACTACCAAGAAAAGCTCGTGTTTCTAAATAGATATAACTATCAATTTGTACTTGCTATATGTTGTAGCATCAAAATAAGCAATAGGCAAAAAATAAGGAATCTTCATTCTATATAAAAATTTCTCAATGATAGCTCTCCTCTTAGAAATATCTGTGAATCCTCTGAAATATCCTGTGAATCCTATCCCTTCTTAGATCTCATGTCTGCTATGTGGAAAGAAAATCCATTTCTTTCTGGGGTTTAAATATACTTCTGTTGAAGCTGTTGCTCAGCAAATACTGTTTACTAGTTACCGCAAACATAATTTAATCAAGACCTATGATACATAATAGTCATACATTAGAAAAATGTCAGAATAATTCCATGTAGCTCCTTTTGATATAAATAATGAATCAATGGTTTTGCCTGTGTCTCAAAAGCTTACAGAACACAGTATTCAGAGATCTCAGGCTATTCAAATTCTTCAAAATCATCTCTTAATTCTAGGGAAGAAATTGTATCTTCCATATGTTGTTCTCCTTGTGAGTTAATGGCTCTAAGACAGTTTTACTTCTTCCCATATTAAACATGACTTATCAGAATCCATTGACAATCTGCTGTTTAGCTGTGAGTGCTTGATAAAAGAGTGATACAGTCATAACAAGTAGCAAATTATGAATGTGGAACTACTAATTACAGAGCCCCTTACAATTAAGCATACAAGTAAATTAGGCAGGGAGATGTTAACAACATGTAAGGTCAAGGATAACTCAATTAAAGAGGAGATAATTTTCTCAAGTGGGAATGTCACGTTTTCATGAAGAAATAGTATCGGTATATGGCGGGAGGGGAGACACTGCACCATTTGTCACATGATAAAAATCTGTTCTTAATTTTCAGTCAATGGTTCTTCTGCTTCATAGCCAACGGCAGTATATCTTCGAATATGATTTGTTGGATCGGCTTTCTGCTGTCACCATGCCCAGCGTTGCTCGTCATACCATGCAGACTATCCGCTCCATTGGCTATTACCGGAATATATACAACCCCCCAGAAAGTAATGCCTCTGTTATAATGGACTACAATGAAGAAGGGCAGCTCCTTCAAACTGCTTTCCTGGGGACAAGCCGAAGAGTATTATTCAAGTACAGGCGGCAGACCAAGCTCTCAGAAATTTTATATGATAGTACGAGAGTTAGTTTTACTTATGATGAGACAGCAGGAGTTCTGAAAACAGTAAACCTCCAAAGCGATGGTTTTATCTGCACCATTAGATACAGACAAATTGGCCCATTGATTGACAGACAGATTTTCCGCTTTAGCGAAGACGGAATGGTAAATGCCCGATTTGACTACAGCTATGACAACAGCTTCAGAGTGACTAGCATGCAAGGTGTCATCAATGAGACCCCATTGCCTATTGATCTCTACCAGTTTGATGACATCTCTGGCAAAGTTGAACAATTTGGAAAATTTGGAGTTATATATTATGACATTAACCAGATCATTTCAACAGCTGTAATGACATACACAAAACACTTTGATGCACATGGCCGCATCAAGGAAATTCAGTATGAAATATTTCGGTCATTAATGTATTGGATTACGATTCAGTATGATAACATGGGACGAGTGACGAAAAGAGAAATTAAGATCGGGCCGTTTGCCAACACCACAAAATATGCTTACGAATATGATGTAGATGGTCAGCTCCAGACAGTCTATCTGAATGAGAAAATAATGTGGCGATACAACTATGACCTGAATGGCAACCTCCACTTGCTCAACCCCAGCAGCAGCGCTCGTTTGACGCCACTTCGCTACGACCTGAGAGACAGAATAACTCGACTGGGTGATGTTCAGTACCGATTAGACGAAGATGGATTTCTGCGTCAGAGGGGTACTGAGATCTTTGAATACAGTTCAAAGGGCCTTCTGACTCGAGTTTATAGCAAAGGCAGTGGGTGGACGGTGATTTACCGTTATGATGGACTTGGACGGCGAGTTTCCAGTAAAACTAGCCTTGGACAGCATCTCCAGTTTTTTTATGCAGACCTTACTTACCCAACCAGGATAACTCATGTATATAACCACTCAAGTTCTGAAATCACATCTCTTTACTATGATCTGCAAGGACACCTTTTTGCCATGGAAATTAGCAGCGGAGACGAATTTTACATTGCATCAGACAATACAGGGACACCACTGGCAGTTTTCAGTAGCAATGGTCTCATGCTTAAACAAATTCAATACACTGCTTATGGAGAGATCTATTTTGACTCTAACCTTGACTTCCAGCTAGTAATCGGATTCCATGGAGGCCTGTATGATCCACTGACCAAACTAGTCCACTTTGGAGAAAGAGATTATGACATACTGGCAGGCCGGTGGACAACACCTGATATTGAAATCTGGAAGAGAATTGGAAAGGATCCAGCTCCTTTTAATTTGTACATGTTTAGAAATAACAACCCAGCCAGTAAAATACACGATGTGAAGGATTATATCACAGGTAAGAGTGATGCCCAAAAAGGCAGGTAAAAACTGCTTAGAGACAGAGTTTTATGCCTTTAAACAGTAGGTATTTATTGA
>JAYRBT010000139.1:40365691-40428633 GCA_036023395.1 Myiotriccus ornatus
CTGTGGGTTTAGGACTGTAGAGTTTGTACAGAACAAAATCTCCTTTGAGCAAGGTAGAAAACGGGGGGGGAGAAAAGTGGGTCTTTGCAGTATGATGCTTCGATTAACCCTTCTAAGGCCTTGTTTTGCTTCAAGAGAAGGTTACTGGACTTCAGCTTGGGGATGCTGGACCTGTAGACTTGCAATTTAGAGGCAATGAGACTGTAAAGTAGCAAGGGCAGGGGGAGTCCTTCTGTGATCATTTAAGCTCATTAACATCACAGAAAATACTCACTGGAAGTTGGCTGGTAGGCTTTTGCAAGGCTGCTAATGTAAATTGCCCGATAAGCTCCAGAGCCAGCACAAAGCCCAACAAGCTCCAGGGCCAACACGAAGTAATGAGTACACCGCCAGGTGCAGGGAAGGAGGAGTAGGATAGTATAGAAACTCATTTAGCAACAAAAAGGTGCTGAGATGCCATTCTTGTAAATCTGAATTCTTAGGAAATCTACATATTTTTAATGGTTCTAGAGTTAGTGATGTGCAGTGTTTTCCATTATTCTACATATCAAAAATCTGATTGCACGTCACCAGAATTGTTTTTTAAATGTATGGCTCAGATAATGTGATTTTTTCATATTTATAGATGAAATAGATGTAAAGAATCCAAAATATTTTACACAGACAGCGCCAGACTACAGGAAGGGCTCAGCCCCACTTAAGAGCTGTGAGACTACCACTCAGAAGAGCATCCTGGGAATCAAGTGGGTTTGCATTAATTTAACAAACAGCAGCTATTAAATGGGTTACTAACAGGTTGCCTGGGAGTAAGGATAATAAGAGACCTTCGGATCTGTCCTCTTTTAGCAGCATGTGCTGTAGAGGATGCAGTTGCAATCAGATTCTTTGTAGCACTGAAAATTATGCATTTCGTTCAGAAATTGCCCTCAAAATACAGTTTGGGTCTTTTCTTAACATCTTTGATATATGAAATACATAGACACACACTGCTTACATAAGGTTATCATTACAATTAGTAATTTGGCTGACTAGCAGTTTTAGATGCAGAGCCTCATGAGGCATTAGCAATTATTTGGAAATGTTAGAAATCATTTTTAAATAAATATTTTTTTGTTCTTTTAACATTTGGAAAAATTTACTTCCTTGTTCCACTTACTTGGAGTTTTCTTAACTAAAAATTACTAGACTTGGTAAGGAGTACTCTGCCGACCTCGAAGCTTAGTATTTGTGAAAGATAGGATCAAAAGACAGAAACAAGGCAGAGTGCTCATTCTTGCCAAACAATTGGTAACTAATTATTGGCATCCCTAATTTATTTATTTTCAACAGAACATAAAATGTATTATAAATAACGTTATCTTATGGTAATTCAGTATCCTGTCTGCTTACTGATGCAACTGTAATACATTTCATTAGCTTTTAATTTCATTGGTCCAACTTCATATTGAAGAGGGGGAGATTTCTCTTGAATCAACATAAAATATCTGCCAAATCATTTAAAAGGTAATTGACCATATAGGTGCTGTTTCAGGGGTAATTTGAAGACAATACATATATAACAAAAGGACAGGATATGCCCTGCAGTACTTTTTTTTTGCTTCATTTTAAAGTATTGATGAAGAAGGTGCAACATAAAGCATGTTTAGCCTGACCGTGAAATCCCAGGTAGTTTAGGCTGTATTAGAAGGAAATCTCCTTTTAATTGCACTCTTATAATTGTCCTGGAAGTCACTGAGGCCTTCAGAATTGCTGGACCCTGCAATGCCTTTCAACTGAGCCTCATGAAACTCATACAGAACAGATGTTTTCTTGTGAGTTTAGAACTGCAAGTGCCCTGTATAGGCTTGCTATTCTAGCTGTACCACAAATCTAAATCCATACATATTAAAACAAAGACTGTTGAATAATTTTCGTGTTTCAGAAGGAAATCAACCACGCCAAAAGCTATTCCATGTAAAAATTGTATGGTTGAAAAATACAGGACAATTCTAATATTTTTCTCTCTTTTATTCTTTTAATAATTCTCTTTCAGATGTTAACAGCTGGCTAGTGACATTTGGCTTCCATCTGCACAACGCCATTCCTGGTTTCCCTGTTCCAAAATTTGATTTAACAGAACCTTCTTATGAACTTGTGAAGAGCCAGCAATGGGAAGATATACCAGTAAGAAACAAAACTAAACATACAAATGGAACAAGACAGAATGTTTCCTTCTATTCAGATCTTATTAGGCATGAATAATTCTGACAGCAAGGGTTACTTGCTAAGTTAAATCTGAACACTACCTTTATCTACTTTCAAAAGAATTTCAGAAATTACAGATGGAGCTTTTTCTTACAGATCTGATAAGTTAGATACCATTTTAAATAAGCTTTTGTTTGCTTTCAGCAATAATAAAAATGTAAAAAGACAATCAATGAAAGGAAGTTTAAAACCCTTTAAAGATGTCTAGTTTTCATGGCAGAAACTACAGAGATTAGATTTGTACTAACGCTCTGCCTGAAGGCAGAAACTGAACACTGTAGAAAAAAATAGACTGAAATAAACAGAAGAACAGGTGATATAAATTATGCATACCAGGCACCACTACAATTTTAGTTCTCCTTAATATTAACCATGCATTATGGACACCATGTTTTATATGTAAAGATAAAATACTGAAAATGAAATTACCCGAGGGGTAAAGTCTATTACATTACATAAAACCAAAACTCCAGGTGCTTATGAAGTTCTTTAGGAGCAAAAAAATGAACTATCGTCCTGAAATCCTGCTGCAGTTTTAAATGATGAAAGAAATAAATGTGGAAGTGAATTCTAAATCTGATATTTAAGAAAATTATATTTACAAATTAAACTTATTCAAAGACCTATGCCCTCAAAAATCCTATAGTTCTCAGTTAAGAAGGAAGAGTTAAGAGATTAAAATGGATGATCCCATTGTGAGCAGTCAAAAACAGATATCTTTTTACAAGAATCATGACAGAGAACATTACAAGATAAAAAGATTATATATTCTTAAAGAATTCTACAACCTAATATAGACAAAAAGTCATTAGAAGGGTGCCCCAGCAGAAGGGAACATATGGAAGGTGACTTTGCATGCAGGAAATTACCTGCTCTTTTTTTAATATTATTATTTTTAATAATAAGCAATTGAGTAACAGGGAAAGACCTTAGAGCACAGCATGAGAATATTGTATACCATAAGCAGTAGAAGCAGTGAAGGAGGAGCATGGCAAGCACTCCGGGCAAGGTGGTTGTACTGGGACACGGGAGACCTGTTATCAGGCATGGCTGTGAAGAACTATCAGAGGTTGTTTATTTAGACCTCAAAGGCTAAAGAATGAAATTATGCACTAACACCAGCAAAGGCACACCAGGAAGAGAACCAGTTTGGTCAAAGAGATGAGAGCAGACAGCTAGTTGTCAAAAATCTTCAGGAGAGAGCACAGTGACATGAGGAGTGCCAGGGGCATGTGACATGACAGAGCGAGAAAGGAGTGAGAGGAAAACAAAGATTCAAAATTCTCAGGTAGGAAGAAGCTGTGACTCTGATATTCATTGTTAAACAAGCAAATGCAACCAAGAGACAAGTAAACACACAAACCACTTAGTATTTTGAAACATTCCGGAGTGAGTAAGCTTTACTGAGCTCAGAGGATATATGTTAAAAATAAACAAACTTTGTCATTATGAAGTTGCTATAGCATCTCACCGCTCTCACTGGTGATTGCTGTCTACAGTATATTTTGAGCTCAGTAACTTTCATGTAGGATTTACAACAGCTAAAATCCATACTTGTTAGCAAGTGCAGACAGGAATCTGCCACTTCAAGAAGAGTTGAGAGTCCAAGTCAATTTGTGATTCCCTCACGAACTGTCACCTCCAGAAAAGCTGCCCTTGTGGCAGAGCAGAGAAGCCTTTGCAAACTTTTTGCCAGGCTCAAGGCTGAATTAAGGTTGTATGAGTCTTATTAACTCCTGCTTTCCCACCCAGAAATTTGGGAAAACAAAACAGGCTTTGGACTCATTTGTCAGCAATGGCTTAAGCAGTATTTTACTGAAGAGATAAGGAGTCAGTTGGAAGATGAACTGGATTATCATCAGAAACTAAGTGCTCTTTTTCAAAAGTGCAGCCAAAGCTATTTAAATCTTTCTCACTGTTTCCCACTGAGACAACTGCCAGGGCAGCTGTCTGCTCCCCACCTCCATCAGTACTAGCTCATTCACAGCTTATTGCTGTTAAGACCCAGGGCTAGACAGATAAGGCGTGTCTGTTCTACACAGCTGTAAGGTCTCATCCCAGCCACAGCTGACCCTGTAATTTGAGCTGTCCTGTAATCTGGCTGCACTAGATAACCATTCCTGCTAGCTGCTCCTGCTCTTTCAGCTGTTCTGGCTAACCGCCGCAGTTATGCTGGCAGGTCCCATTCCCCAGCCATCCTCTCTTTACCAAGAGTGCATCTGGCATAGTTGGCTACATACAGCTCTTCCTTGACAGATTCTCCTATCCTAGCTTTTCCATTAGACTGGTCCCTTGGTTATTTCCATTCATTGCCCCTTGTCTTTGCTAGCTCTCAACAAAACACTCTGCTGTATTCAGGGTTGTGCCTGTCTGAAGTTCTTGGGGAGAAGCTCTTTTAGGCAGCAAGCTGATACCTGGAGTGGAATGCAAGTTCATGCAGCTGCACTGGCCACAGCCTTTTCAAACATCCCCATTTATCAGTTTCTGCGAGTATTTTCAACAAAGGGCATCAGTCCCCAGTACTCCACCTCATTGGTCTGTACCATTTGCTTACCTCTCTTTTATTGTAAAGACTGTCATTACACTTTGATTCCCCTCCTTCCTCTAGCAGCTTGAGGGCTTATGAGAGCCTTCCTGCTATTTGGTCTCAGACTGCAGCTACCCGAGAGACTCCTGTTTCCTGAGTCAGTAAAGAAAGGCTTGTTCCTGTTCTAAAGCACAGCTTCATGACCTGCAAAAATCAACTCGGTTTGGATGGACTCACAGTAGATGAGAATCATAGCTGAACAAGCTCGTAGGATGAGGTTACATGATAGTAAGATAGCTCTTAGCCATATTAACATGACATGACCCAGCAAGTGGGTACTCAGCCCTGGAAGACAGTTGTATCCTGGATTGTATCAAAAGGAGAGAGTGATCAGCAGGTCGAGGGAAGTGATTCTGCCCCTCTGCTCTGGTGAGAACCCACATGGAGTGCTGCATCCAGCTCTGGGGTTCCCAACACAGGAACGACATCGACCTGTTGGAGTGAGTCCAGAGGAGGGCCACCAAGATGATCTGAAGGGTGGAGCACCTCTCCTATGAGGGAGGACTGAGAGAGTTGGGATTGTTCAGCCTGGAAAAGAGAAGGCTTAGGAATGACCTAATTGCAGGTTTCCAGTACCTGAAGGGAACTTACAGAAAAGATGGGGTGAGACTATTTACAAAAGCATGTAGTGACAGGACAAGGGGGAAGGGGTTCAAATTGAAGAGAGAGTAGGTTTAATATTGGGAAAAAATGCTTTGCTGTGAGGGTGGTGAGGCATTGGAACAGGTTGCCCAGGATGCCTAATTCCTGGAGATATTTAAGGCCAGGCTGGATGGGGCTCTGAGCAACCTGGTCTAGTAGAAGTTGTCCCATGGCAAGGGGTTTGGAACTAGATGATCTTTAAGGTCCCCTTCCAACCCAAAGCATTCAATGATTCTGTGATTAAGTATTAGCATTGCAAGTCTGTCGTGTGCAGCCCAGTAAGTAGCCTCTGAAGTTAAATGATTTTTATGCAGGTTCTCAGGGAGACAAAAAGCACTGAATATTAGCAAAATAGTCTTGTAACTCAGCATAATAAGCAGTATGTAGATCTAATTAACACCCTGGCACTGTCAATTGTGGCATATCCTGTTGTTGTCCATGGGCAGCACACCAAGAAAGCCTGGCTGTTTGGCATTTAGGGGGCTACAGATGGCTGGTAAAACTTCTGTCTTCTTGTTTACAGCCAATTTCTGGAGTGCAACAACAAGTGGCAAGACAAGCAAAGGCTTTCCTTTCCCTGGGAAAGATGGCAGAAGTGCAGGTCAGCAGACGGAAATCCAGTGGAGAAAAGTCATGGCTGTGGTTTGCCACAGTGAAGTCTCTGATTGGGAAAGGGGTGATGCTCGCTGTCAATCAAGGCAAAGTGCAAACAAATGTGCTCAACATTGCAAATGAGGACTGCATAAAAGTGGCAGCTGTTTTGAACAACGCTTACTACCTAGAAAACTTGCATTTCACCGTGGAGGGAAAGGACACGCACTATTTTATCAAGACCACCTCCCCTGAGAGTGACCTTGGGACACTGAGGCTGACAAGTGGGCGTAAGGCCCTGGAGAATGGCATCAACGTCACTGTTTCCCAGTCCACCACTGTGGTGAATGGCAGGACTCGTAGGTTTGCTGATGTTGAAATGCAATATGGTGCTTTAGCGCTTCACGTCCGCTATGGCATGACGCTTGATGAGGAGAAGGCCCGAATACTGGAGCAAGCCAGGCAAAGAGCTCTTTCCAGTGCCTGGGCCAGAGAACAACAGAGAGTAAGAGATGGAGAGGAAGGCGCCAGGTTGTGGACAGAAGGAGAAAAGAGGCAGTTGCTAAGTGCTGGAAAGGTACAAGGATATGATGGGTACTATGTACTCTCTGTGGAGCAATATCCAGAATTAGCAGACAGCGCTAACAATATACAATTCCTCAGACAAAGTGAGATAGGAAAGAGGTAACACACTGGCTTAGCTCAGGCTGCCAAAGAGACTGTGTACCAGTGTCTTCTAAAAAGGAGACCAAACTGTTTTGCTGCATTACTACTTGAGCCTAAGCTTACATCTTTGCTCAGATTTTTTCTGTAGCACAATCCAAACAGACTCTGTAATGAAAAGAGCGCCTTCCAGAAGAATGATAGTGCTAATGACAAAACTTTTTTTTTCTCAATGACCTTAAAGGTGATCTGCTTTAAAGAATATGTTTACATATGCATATCGCTGCACTCAAGTTGGACTGAAAAGTATTAAAAAAAAAAAAGAAGAAAAAAAGAAAATAAAAAGGCCTACAGATTTTGCAACAGGCTGTCCGTTCCTTTGAGGCACTGTATTTAATTAAGATACAGACCCATACAGTGTTTTCAAATATTACTGAATTGTTGACCTTTGCTTACAAGAAGTAGTCTTTCTCTTTCTCTCTCTCTTTTTCTCTCTCTTTCTCACTCCATAGGATGTGGTATATATCTGTTAATTTTAAAATGTGGGGCAAAATTGTTTATAGACAACCCAACTGCTTTAAACTGTGCTGCTTTCTAAAAGGACATTGGCACAAGTGACTTATGCTACCATGGAAATTTAATAATGGATTTTACAATGCTAACATGGTTTGCCTTGGGGGGAAAATGGCAAGTAGAATCCCTGTTGCATATAAGCAAAGGAAACCCTGATTTTTTTGTAAATTATGTGAGACAAGTTGTTTATGGATTTTTATATGAATTACAATTTACTGTACATCAAATATTAGTCTCAGAGGAGTTAATTTATGTAAAGTGTTTAAAAAAGTTTATACTTAAAAATAAAATGATAAAAACATGTGCTGTGTGTGATTTTTTTTAAAGAAGAAGGAATTGCACCTTTTACGTTATAGCTGTACAGTATAAAGGATTATATTGTAGAGATATAACAGTGATGACTAATGTCCAAAAGTGTTAATATTTTTGTATTATGTTTAAAGCTGTGCATCTATCACTCTGCTGATAGGATGGGACACTCCGCAAAGTAGCTGGCTGACTCAGACCACCGCTCCCTCCCCTCCCTCTCCTGTCACCCAGGCCAGTGTCACTTCATCAGTCATTGTTAGAAGACACAGTAACCAAATAAGTCTCATTTATTATGATGGAAGACTTTAATAGGTTGGGTTTTCCTTGTCTTTTTCCAGCCCTGATGTAATAAATGGACAGTTATTCATACCAGGTGGGGTTTCTGTTGTTTTTTTAGAAGCTTTGTTTCACAATGGAGAGAATAGAGTCTCAGGTGCTTGGCAAATTGTATGTAGAAGAAGAAGAAGAAATTATGTAGTTTCATCCAGTTATGTCAACTTTGTCTTCTGTATAATACAGCTCTTTTAGATGTTACTAACTCCAGATAGAAGCGTACCTCTGATCTGATGCTACAGAATTGCTCTTTAGGCAGGCAGGCTGTTCAGTGGGTTCATCTCCTGGCCCTCAGCTGGCAGATCAACTCTTAATTACTGTGAACACTGAACCTGGGGATGGAGAGGAAAGTCCAGTTCTAGTGCCTAGTCTACATCTCTACACCACTGCACAGATTTGGCATGCTCTGCTCCAAGGCCCAGTATATTTGTTGCAAGACAGAACTGAAGTGTGCAGCTAGTTCCTTATAGGAAGCCTGTGGCGGCATCTATGGCATCTGTTGTACATCTTGGCTGAAACCATTCTTAGAGCTTCAGTCTCATGAGCACTAAATTCAGCCACAAAAATAAATATTTTTAAGATGAGACAAAATTGGGGGGTTTTGATGTTCATTGAAATATACACAGTATTTCTATCCATGTATTATAATGACAGAACATAGTAAGTGAACGTGTCTTAACTATGAATGGTTCAAGTGGATGTAATAAAAATAGTTTTCTAACTGCTTTGTACTCTGAGAGTCTATGGTATTACATACTCTAAATTGCACATTAGGATTGTTTGATAAACAGATTTGAATTTCTCCCAGCCAAGTCGCAACTGAATCTACAGTATCAGTGACATTACTGTATGTGTGTATTTGGTAGAGCATACAGAACTAATTACACATATAATGAATGCTAATCATCTATTAGAATGAAAGCACAGATTAGTTGTTAGTATTTTTACCCTTGAAGTCAAGGGCCCTAAATTTAGAGAGGATGGTATGTCAGACCCCAGAGGCGTGTCATTGATCTACATATTATTTTTAAAGATGTAAAATGCTAGGTGTTTGCAGTTCTGCTGGGTGGCTCTTCCACAGCACTGTATTTAGCATGCTGTAAGTGCTCTCTGTTGAAATAGGCTCATATTCTAAATTATGTCCAATGTTTCTGTTCTGTTTGAATATGAAAAGCTTGTATGACATGTCAACATTGAAATATATCTTCTACTTAACGCGTACCAGTTCCTTCTCCTTTGTTCTGGCACCAATAAACAACAAATTATAGTATCTGTTGGTGATCATTTTAGATACAGTCAAATCAAGCCAATTAGTGGCCTTGTTAGTAGGTATAATGAGCCTGTTTCTTGCTAAAAAAGACTTGTGATCTGGACATGCTCCTGCAGGAAATAGTGACCTTGGGGAATATATAAACAAAAGATCTTTTTAAAGAAAAAATATGCATAGTTAAAGAAGCATATTACAAAAATAAGAAAAAAAGAAAGGAGATTCTAAGTATTTTAGACAATGCCAGTCAAAATGCTATCCTGATATTTTGAGATGTATATTTCGTCTGATTTGTATTGTTCTTTTAATTTGCCTTCTTAACTTTATATGTGTCCTGAATTTTCCACAAATTGATAACTATAGATTGCATCTAGGCTTTCCAATAAAAGCCAACCCAATGTGTGTGTGTGTGTGTGTGTTTATATTTGTTTCTTTAAATGTATGTCAGATATCACATCTGTGCTACTGCTTTTCTCGTATCAAAGAAGAAAACTGATCCCCTTGCACTGGTATCGATTCATTCCCTTCACAGTTGGCAGTATCTTTTTTGACTGTGTCCAATGGCCTCATCTGCTAACTCAGCAAAGTGAATTACTCCATGGGATCTCTCACGTGGCCTACTTTGGAGAAAACATTAAATATACCTCACAAAGCTGAATCTTTTATAGATAAGGAAAGCCAAAGGAAAAAAAAAAATCACTTACAACTGTTTTCTTTCATATTCTCCTGAGTAAAAATATGACAAAGTATTTGACTATAAAGAATTAGGTTGGCACTGATAGTTACATATATGCACAGAACAGATCCTTCAATCTGCATTAAGGCCCACTTTGCAGGAACTGCTGACTTCAGCACTGCTCTACGTCGAGACTGCTTTCATTTTAGTTGGAACAGGCAGACTTCACCACACTTACTTTGTAGTGACAACCTTGAGCTGGTAACATGTTGATCCAGCACTAACCAGGTCAGTGCTTAGCTAACTGTGGCCTAATTTTGTTATTAAAAAAAAAAAAAAAGGCAAGCCAGTAAGAGTTCTTTGTATGTTTACACTTGGGAGGTGAGAGATTTGCATTTGACAATGGGGAAAAAAAAATGCCAGTTACCACTGCCACTCTTCTAAGGCACTTTTAAAGTGATGGCTGAAAGGCTGTAAAAAAAACTGACTGCATAAAGTAACAGTTGAAATTGTCTATGAGAGAATAGGCTGCATTTGCAGAGAATCAGATGACAAAATGTTTGAATTCTGTTTTCAGGAAAAAATAACAAAACACAACAAAATCTGCTGGAAGCCTTGATACCTTGCTTTACTGCTAACTCCAGAATGGCAAGCTGTGGCTATACATATGGCCAGCTTGAGAACCTTTAAGAAAAAGACTAGTGCATAATTCTTTGCGGATGGCAAAGCAGAGATACTTATTAGAAACAGCTCCTAAGCAGCTTACTAGAAGCTGCCAGGGTTAAAAATAAGCCAAAGCAGAGAGCATCGAGCATCATCCCACAGCATAAACTGAACAGCACAGACACAGTGATATCATACCGCTAACTGCAAAGCCACATCCAAACCCACTGAACTGATCAGCTTCTCATCTACAGCCAGTAGATGAGAAACTGTTAAATCACTCCTTAGAGTGATTACACAATGCTTACAAAATGAAATTGATCTTTGCACACACAAGTTGCTGGGGCTCAGTGACCCAAAATAAAAAAAGCCAAAATGAAAACCAATTAATTGATGGGTATGTGCCAGTTTTCCCCCCGGGAAAAAGGGAACACATAGTCCATAGCTATCATGCTGACAGACGGAGCTTAAGACTTCATTCTTTTCCTCTGAAGTTTATAGCTTTTTAGCAGAGTGATCATGTAAGGCAAATTTAACTCTGTGAGTGCAGGGACTGAACCTATTTAAAAAGTCAAAACACTAATAGATAAATCCCTGCTTGTCCTCCCCAGCCCATTTTTCAGACAAACACAAATAAGGATGCCAGCGCTTTATTAGGTGCACCATGAAAATCTGAAAAAATGCAGCTTCCCTGTTCCCTCATCCCAGAAACCTGAGTATTTGTTACTGATCACTAAAAATGTCTTAGGCCTTTCAGGGTAAAGGAATGGTGGAAAGGTTTGTTTGTCATGCCACCTCCTAATCACAAGACATAATAGTGGCTATTGCAGTTGGCACTGTGAGGGTGACAGAGGAATAAGAACATGGTGTCTGGCACTCTGACACCGTCTGCCCTCCTTTAGTAACCAGATGTGCTGGGGATGGTGGGGGAGGGAGAGGGAGGTGACTTGTCATTAGACGATCTAAAATGCAAAGTGAGAGTGAAGTCACACAGTACCACACAAATACTGGCATAAGGATTATCTTAACTGCGCTATTTTTTGTACACATGCCTTTAAAACAAAAAAACTCCTGGCCTGACTTCTAGCATCACAAATGCCAACTGCAATCCTGAGCAGTGCAAGGATGACAAAAAATGCATCACTAAGATAAATATGTTAAATACTGATACTCACTTCTAAACAAAGAAGCTCAAACACCATCCCTTTTTTTATGTAGGTGAGAGTCATATATGCAGTTTAGAAGGTAAAGAATAAGCATAATAAGATGGCAGCTCATTAGAGTGTCATGTTTTCACAGAACCTACTTCACTGCAGGTAAACTCTCTTGCTATTAATTACTATAACTTTAAATCTTTTAATTTACTAAGTTAAAATTCCATCATTGAGGAATATAAATTTCTAGACATGCATACAATGTTTTTCCTACTATTAACTAAGTCAAAACTATAGTAGTGCAATTACGCAGCTTAGAGTTAATGGTTCTCACAAAGCTGTCTTAATAAAGCCTTTTGGGATTCAGGAGGAAAAGGAGGAAATTCAGAAATGAAGAACAAGGCTGGAAGGCGACAACATGTTTCAACTGGCTCTAGTTACTCAATCACACTTAAGCTGTCTGAAACAGCAGGGTGAGTGCCATGCATTACAGAGGCACGAGGGAAATTGTTCTCCCAACACAATAAAGTATTTCCAAATTCCAAGCCCAGGAATCATTTTAAAACTGAAATGACAGGAATGGCTATCTAATGAACCAATTAACCTTACAAAAATAATATTTTTTATATATATAAAGATAATACAGGAATCAGTTAAGAATTCAAATCTGAGTAACTCGAAGCGCGTTGGAAACCCTGTAGAAAACAATCCATTGTTTGTAGATAAGAATTAATGTGAAAAAATGAGCTAGGGAGTGTGTGGGTTTACAAGACCAGAATACCAGGACCAGGTGCTGATCACCAACTTCTGCAATGATGGGGAAGCACATATAAACAAAACCCCAAAAAAACCCAGTGACACCAATATCTGCAGATGACAAAAATTAATGGAGTGGCAAATAATGGCTAGGACAGAGCAGTCATACAGAAGAACAATATGAATCACTCGCCGAAGTGAGCCCATTCAAACAAAATGCATTTTAATACACGCAACTCCAGAAGTAAAATATCTCAGAATAAGAAATGCAAATCTTGCTATGAAAGGTATGTAGCCGCCTACAAGAAAGCAATGACTGGAAAGAATGAGGAGCACATAATGGATAAATAACTCATTGATAGATTCCAGTACAATAGCGGTGGCAACGAAGAGCTCATAGGGGTGGAGAAGCTTAATGAGATTACTGGCCTTGTTAAACAAGGGAAATAGGAAGACAATGTTATCTCTACATACGGTGCCAGCAGTACCACTCTGGCATACAGTCCTGATGCATGGCATCGTGAAAGCACTGTTAAAACGCTGGAGAAAGAGCACAAGGAGACATCACACATAAATCTAAGTCTTGGAAAAGAAAAAAAACAAAAAACAAAAAACAACAAACTTGCAGGGAGAGATATAAACAGCTCACCACCACTCCACCCAACAAAAAACAAACCAAAAAAAAGGCACAAAAGGGTTTCATGACAATAGTGTTTAAATGACTTTACAGAAAACAGCTTCGTAGTAAAGTGCTTGCAAACGGGAGACGAGGAAGCAGGTGGGAATGCAATTCGGATAACTATAGGAAAAGTAGTTTGCAGAAGCTTTTGGCAAAACGGGCAGCTATTGGAGTTACATATAATGGATGCAGGTGATGGGAGTTCAAACCAGATGATGGCACCGTTCATTTAGCTGCACAGGAGACGACAAATTGAAAGCTTTATAACTCTAGTAAATGCCAGGCCAAAAGGTTTGGGTTTGTCTTCTCCTTACCACCTCCCTTTTTCCAACCCCGAAGCATCCAAATTAAGTTGATACAGACTGAAGCCAAAAAAGACTACTGTAAAAGTCCCAAATCTTTAAACGGAGAGTGCAAGGCTGAGGCATTTTAAAACCATCCCTTGGTTTTCCACAGCAGAGATACACTGTTCTGTTGCCTTTTATAGCAGCTGATTATTAAAACCCAAACGAACTTCCTCATTCTCTCTTAACATGTAACTGGAGCCAATATGCCCGCGTTTATGTCTCCAAAGCACGCAGAGGCAAACGATTAAAAAAAAAAAAAAAACAAACCAAGAAAAATAAATGGTAGAACTTTGTGCCGTCGCTGACCGCACTGCACCCTGAGCACACGTCGCCCTCAGTGACCGACACGCCCTCCCCGGGTGTTTCACGCTCCGGGTGGGTGGGAAGCCCCTGGTTCTAACCCGGGGCGCCACCGGGAGCTGCCGCCGGCAGCGCAACGCGAGAGAGCCGCCCTGCCTCGCCCGGGGAGAGCCAGCTGCTCCCTCCGCGTCCTGACCCGCCTCAAAGCGAAGCTCACACCGAAAGAAAGGGATTAAAGCGGGGCTCCCAGCCGCAAGCGCGCCGCTCTCTGCCCAGGCACGGCAACCGGGCAGCGGTGTCCGCGCCGGGACCGACACCGGCTCCCGCAACAGCGGGACCCCTTCGCCCCCAAGCGAGCAGGGCCGCAGGGACGGAGCGCTGGCAGCGCGGTGTGGGGCGGGCGGCCCGGGCGGCTCCCCCGGCGCTCCCTCCGGCACACCGCCCGCGGCTCGCGCCCCCGGCGGGCAGGGCGGGGCCGCAGCGGCCGGCGAGGGGCGGCCGGGGGGCTCGGCCGCCATTTTAACGGCTCGGTGGGGCCCGCGGTGCCCCGGGGAAACGGGCAAAACAAACAAACAAACGTACAGATAAATAAATAAATAAATACACATATGCACGCACCTTGCTATATACATACATATCTACATACTGCCTTAAGATGCCGTGTCCCCTAGAACAGCACCTGTCAACCCGCAGCATGGTGCCCGAGCAGGGCAGGCGGCCTGGCACGTCTTGCTGGGCCAGGGACACCGGGGACACCTCGCGCTCCCTCTCTGGTCTCCCTTCGCACGGGCTGTGGAGGAGGTAGCAGGTGCTCCACGAGGGCAAGCACCACAGTAGGTCCCACTTGTCCAGCCTCTGCTCCCTCGCACAGCCCCAGTGGCAAGTCCCAGCCTGCCATCCTAAAGCAGGGCCCTCTTGTTGGCCGGTCAACAACAGGAAGGTTGGATGAGTAGCAGCACTCATACCACCACCTCGCTCCTTTTCAAATGCAACCAAAGGTTGCCAGCCTTACTGCTGGTATATGCATGTAGTAAAATACATGGGGTGTTTTTGTTCGTAGCTGTACCAAAGGTGTTTACGGATGGCTTTCATCTGCAGCCAGTGAAATGCAACAGCCTAGGGATCTGCTGCTTCAAGCAAAGAGAGCCTGTTTCTCAGTGTGGCAGCCCCGTGGGCAGTCACGGGCGGCTGGCGCAGCCGTGGGCACTGCCACAGCCTCATACCAGTGGCGGGCCGATAGCTCAGCCAGCTACTGCCAGGCAAGAGCCACCCAGCCAGGAGGACACAGGGGAAGGGCTTGGTCTGACTTTGTGCGGCAAAGCACGTGTGCGCGTGCGTGCCTGGAAAGTTAATTTGTAGGTTTTGATCCTCAATAAATCAAGGAAGATGCCCCTGTAAATTCTGCTCCTCAGGAAGAAAGAAGAAGGGCAGGAACTGCATGGAGTAGAGAACAGGGCTATTTTTCTTTTCAGTGCCAAGAGCACATCAGTGACACTCAATGCTGTGCTGGGTCAGGCCTTCACCTTCTGCTAAGCTAATACCAACAACTCCTCCATTTAAAGGGCAGATAGTAACAGTGGGGCCCCTCTTGCATTATTCTGCCTTTCTTTCCTCACATTGCAGTAGCAGTATCCTCTGAAGGAGCTGCACTAATTAGTCGCTATTACACTTCTTGGGTGGCTGGAAGAACATACTGCCTCTGACCTCATGCTTTGCAACGTACCTTAACAGCTTATTACTGCTATTGCATGGCAGCAATGGTTCATTTTATAGTTACTTTGAAAGAGCCATTCCTCTAGTGCTGAAAAATAATCTAAGACTAATGCGCAGTCTCTCCAGAAGAGAGACTGTTAAACTGTCTATAACCAAGTGTCCAAACGCTGCACAAAGCTGTTTCATTTGCTTAACATCGACTCACTAGCAATTAATATGCCTGACATAACAGCACACTACAAGGCCCATAAAATCTGTAGCAGTAGGGGAGTGAAATGATTATAACTTTTTTTTCTTTTTTCAATAATACCAGACTACAGTTTGAACACTGTAATCTTTTCAAAGTAAGAAGCTGAGCTGCATCTGAACAGCTGTTGTTTACTGAAGCAATAATTAGCAATGAACAAGTCAAAATACCTTCTGTAGCAGCTCAGAGGGCACTTGCACCTTGCACCTGGAAGCAGAGAGGCTCTCAGCTTCATATTTAGACTATACTTTATAAAAATCTCACCTAACTAACTTGAAGAAAGGAAATATTTCTAATGGCAGTGTCAGCCAGCCTTATGCATACAAGTAATCCCAGTGAAGTCATTGTGAGCTAGGAGGCACAGATTACAGCTCGTACCAGATACCCCTAACATAGTAGTTTTCAGCTGGTGAAGGGACAGGGCATGCAGGTGGGGGATAGGACATTCTGCAAATAAGGTCTTAGGGGCAGTTCTGCTTAACATGCCCTACTGGCTGCAGGCAAGGTCAGACTGCTCCCTGCTCCTGGGACCGAAACCTCCGGGGAAGCCTGTCTGCAGAGCCATTTGTCACGTCTGCAAGTCTCCTGGTGTTACAAGGTTTTTTGCTTAGTTTGACAGAGCAGCAGACCAGCAGTAAGAGACAGAAGAGGGCTGCAGAAGACAAAGGAGCAAAGTGTTAGCCATGTTGAAGATGGACCTTCTGACTACACACCTGGATGAAACCTAGAGATCTCTATGTTCTTCCAGTGGGGGAAATCAGTGGGGAAAAGCAAGCCATCCTGCAGTAGCCCTTTGTTTCTTGAGTAGGGCTTGCTGATAGTACATATGAGTTTGCAGCCGGGAGTCTGAGCCTGAGTGTTATGTGGTGTCAGCTCATGTGCTAACCACCTGCTTACTGGAAACCATTGTATATGTGTACATCCCCCTAAGGCTGAATGAAAACATTGGTATACATCCCAGGTAAGGCTCAGAATTTAGGGTACCAAATGAGGCTACAGCTATACCATTCTAATGGTCTGCTGCTGTCCAAATGGATAGTCATATGCCTTTCTCCCACCTCTTCTCAGCCAAAGCCTTCCATCACTTGTGCCAGCACTTACGTACATCTGAACCTGTTGGGAGCCCTCTGATTACCTAAATGCTCTCCTTTCCAGAGATTCCTTCTCCATAGTTCTGAAGGCATGCATGAGAGGAGCATGACTCTGGGCCCAAGTGAGAGGATGGGAACATGCAGTCAGGCTTGGTGTGAAGGGGAGACAGGAGCAGGACCTCACTAACCTAAACTGTCAATTTAAGCAGCTGTCCCATAACAGTTTCAGTCACCTGCTCCTTCTGTGGCCTGATAAATATTTAATTATTTAGTTAAACGTGAAATAGAAGTAACTCAAGATTGAGAAAGCCATACCTCATACTAGCAGTAGCATCCTGGAACTCTCTCCATCTAAGCATTAAAGATGGAGGTTTGAGTCTCCAGGTCTTAAGTCTCCAAGCTGTCAGAGCACTGGAAGCAGTCTCCAAGGGCCCTGGGAGGGCTGCCAGCTGCACTAGAGGAAGTGGGATGCTCCACAAACAGGCATCTGCCCTGCTCCAGAGATTCCTTCTCCTGCATGAGAAGACTCGCCTGCCAGAACTGATAGGTACATTTCCACTAACAGTTGTCAAATCAGTGGCTTCTGGCTAGAGAAAATAAAAACATTTTGACAGAAAATGCCTTACCAGCATTACACAATAAGGCAGAATCTGACTTATCTCATTACACCTGTAGTGCCTTAGAGCTCCCTTTTCTGGTTAGTCAAGGTGTCCTTTTGAGGTGGAGCTCTGATGTTAGAGATACAGGAAATTGGGACAGTCAGTCATGAGCTTGACAAGTTTCAGTTATATGAAAGAAAATATACTTCAAAGTTAAATATTTTGTCAGAATTACATTCTTTCATATTATTAATAAATGATTTCTATCACTTTTGCCATTGGAAATTCTACTAGAGTCACTGAGCTAGTTAAAAAAATAAATAAATCAGGAAGCCAATACAGACCAGGCAACAAACCAGTACAGTTTCACTGGATGAGTTCAGCAAAGTAAGAAATGCCAAACAGTAAGCATGATTTTAAATGAGATCTTCCAGATTTAGATGATAGGAACTAACTGTCCTTTCAGTGAACTTTACCACCATGGAGCTGCAACTGCAGAAGTTGTAATTTAAAAATAAACATGGTGATATTTACATAAATATAAATAAAATCAAGCCACAGCATGCCATATCTTTCAGGTCTATTAAGACATACCACATGTGGTGCTGTAAGGCACAAGGCCAAATGAGTTCAACAACCCAAGAAATAAAATAGCACCCTCAAAGTGGCTGGCCTGGGGTGTTATTAAACAGAAACCTGCAATATCTGGAAGCAGAAGGATTTGAATTTCCTCATTCCTGTTGGCATGTGCATAAATCACTGAAACTCAGTCAGGAAACCATTTGTTTTCCAGAGTCTTGTTTCTCTTCCCAGTCAGAGCAGACAAGAAACATTGAGCTACACATGTGATGCTGGGTGACAAACAAAGGGAGATGCAGAGCTGACAACCCACAGTTAAGAAAGGCTGCTGAGCCTGGATCTTGCAGCCCACACATTGCATCAGATCACACTGTGCCTTAGCCCACCAGAACATGCAACCAGAAGAGATCAAATAAAAGCATATCTATACATAGAAGGTGCAAGCTGTAACGGTGCTATAGGAATTCAGGTGGTACAAGCCCCATCAAAGGGTTCATACAGGTTCAGCTGCTGTGACTAATGGGATTTATACAACCTTTGATCAAAACAGTTCCATTGCCAAAACATTTATACTGTACAGAATTTATAAGACCAATTAGGATATGACAAGCCTTCCACTGAAATTCCTGGATAGTGTTGCAGGGTTTAGAGTTTGAAAAAAAAACAAACCAAAGCCAACTGCATATTACAGTAAAAACCTTCCATTCCGGAGCATAAAGGTGAACAGTACAGTGGTTAATGGTCAGATATATCCCAGCTCAATACCCCCACCCCAAAACTGCTTGTGTAGTGCATCTTTTTAGTAGGGAAGAGAGGCAGAGGCTGTAGAGGGAGTGGCTTTGAGCATCACAGCCTTGGCTTTGCACTGTCTCCCAAACCAGAAGCCTCTTGCACGTAAGGGGAAAAGCCACCCAGCTTTGCTCCCTGCCTAGGGTGATTTTTAACATCAGTTCCTGGGGGAGAAGTTTCTCTCCACCACATTGCAGGCTTGGGATTTCAAAAGACTTTGCCCTGTGAATTTTGCTTCAGGGCCTTGTCTGGAAAAGTCTAAAATCATTACTCAAGCTCATGCTGTGGCATATGTACCAAGCCACAGGTCAGGTACAAAAGCAGAGGATATCCTAGAGCTGGTGACACACACAGCCTAAACAGGATAGAGCAGGATCAGGTCCCAAACAGGAGAGGGGGAGCAAAGTGAAAAACAAAATGAAAAGGAAGTACTAGCTAAAGAAGAGGCCATAGATTAAACAGAACACCAGCGGCAAGTAAAGGAGTAGGAAGACAGCCTCTGTACCTCAGCGTTGCATAGAGAAGGCAATGTCACAAGGATTGGAGCAGGGAGAAGGCTGGAGGTCCTGATCTTGTAAGCTGTCATGTACCATACAGGACTTCCTCTCCATCTGCCCCTCAGGCACTACCTTCTCTTCCTAGTATGTCTCCAGAATTTAAAAGAATAAGTATAGGTTGAAGACTAGGGATCTCTGAGATGTACAGGGCTATAATCACAGTTACAGTCTTCTGTTTGTCATTCCCAAGTCACTCCAGGCCTCCATGGGAATGGTAGAGGGACAGGGTCCTTTTTCCCATCTCCAAGCCCCAAAGCTTTTCCTTCAAGTGTTTTGCAAATGTCTGAGAATACCTACACACACTACGTGCTCACAGGAGCAGCAAACAAATTTTGTTAATGATATCTTGATAATCTGCATGCCCAGAGAGAGAACTTATTACTTTCTTGGGCTTTCTTACGTTCTAAGAGCTTTCTTCCCATTTATTTTAGGACATATTCTCTGGCTACTCTGCTGGGGAAAGCCAAGATGAAACTATTCACTCTTCCCCCTCACAGACTTCTGATTCAGGCTGTAATAACTCTGGAACAGTATCTGTCTGGAGTATTATTCTAGACCAAAGTGGTAAGTTTCCTAGGGTGAAATTACACAGTTACCAGCCCACTGCTCAGTTCTCCTACTAGGCAAGCTGGCCTCAGAAACAGCAGTGAGAGGCACACAAAAGAGCCTAAGCACCTTCCAAGGCCACAGTGCCTGTAGTATTTAATACCACAGGGGCGAGGAGGAGGTGACAACAACAGAGGTTCTTAATAAAACTTAATTCTTTTGAAACATCGCTCTTTGAAGTGCTCATAATATTGTACAAAAGAAGCCAAGCTTTATCCCTCTTTTACAGAGATAAGAGTTATAGGCACAGCAGGCCAGGAGCAGAGTAACAAAACAGACCCCATGTCTCCCAGTTTCTACAGGTCTAATGGTGGGAACAGGCTGTTGTCATGGGAATCGTTTTGTAAAGATAGTGTCTCCACAAAGGCACTGACATTTTAGCACTGATTTTAAAAACATATCCACCAACATGAAAATGGGATGCAGTGGGAGACTTTTAAGTGCTGATGTAATTCTCATGGAAATGAGATTTTAAACAGTTCCCTGTAAGAGCCTCAAATGTTAGCTTGTATTACAGCTGCCTTTCAAGGAGCATTCAAGCCAGTTTCCAAACATCAGTTCAGAAGCTTTTCATAGTCAGGCATGTCTTCAGCCAATCATCAGATGCGCTTAGGAATTTTTGTACTTGGGTGAGATCCTCTGGAGAAAAAGGAGATCTTCAAAGGGATACTTCTGATTAAAAGCCTAGCCTAGTATGCTGCTTGAACACCACTGGGTGCATCTTACATAGCACATTCTAATTGGCAGAGCACTGAACATTTAGAGAAAATATTTTTCTTGTCCTGTTAGTTTATATGGAATTTAAGATTTTAAATGGTTCTTGACTGAAACACAAGCACCTTACATTCAAAAGAGACAGCCCTGGACTGACTCTGTTCAGAAACAGTCACTCCTACTCTACACCTCCTGTCCCAAGGATACAAGGAATCGTGGCGAAGATCCTCTAGTTTTCCACTGGCACTGGTTGTTGGAGTGTCATGGCAATGGTTAGCTATGATCAGCTTTCAGAATTTAGAGCAAATGCTTGGGGAAGCCCAAGTCAAATTTTATTGCTAATGTTGAATGCACTGCCACGTTTACTACTCTCCCATTCTGTGCTGCACCAAAAGCTGTGTTGCCATAGCAGGAGCCTGGGCTCCTCACACTTCTGAACAGTGAGCTCAAAATTGACTCAAATGACATTGTAAAAGAAGTAACCTATGCTTCTGTATTTTAAACATCAGATGTGATTTCCTTATGAGCTGCTACCAAAGTATTCCTGTCCTCTAGGTAACCTGCCTCTCTTGTTCTTCCATAGAAGAAGCTTCACTGCAATACCCCTTGCAAAGGGTGCCTGTGTCCTGTCTCCATCTGCCACAAGGTTATCAGGAGTCCAGCCAGATCCCCACATCCCACAGCAGTGCTGGCTTCCTGAGTGTTTTGGGGGCCTGTTAACAGGCTGCCTGCATGTTCATGTAATAGTCTGTCTGTTAGGAGAGTAAACCACACCTGAAGCGTAGATGTTTGTTTTATTAGTGCAGGGTTTTGTACCACTTCTCTGGGGAGAAAAGAGAAAAATTTCTTCCCTGCAAGTGTGACTACTATTCAGACTAAGTTGTAAGACAGTATAAAAGCTGCTGCCACTGTGTAGGCAAGAATAACAATAGTATGGACATGAGAAGCCAGGAGAGACATTTGGTATGCAGTGAATCTCATGGAAGCTACAGAGCCTGACAACTAATGGAGGAAGGGCCAATGAAGGTCAAAAAAATTACATTGGGAATCTCTGCACTGTTTTTAAACTAGGAATGTTGCCTGTTGCCAGTGGCCTTTGGTGTAGTTTTCACTGTGTTCATATGGTAGCTATTCATTGTTGGGTAATTATCTTGTTTTATTTTTCTAATTATTTATCAAATAAATCAAACTAATAAAATTCCAACCCACGATTGCCATGGGAACACTCCAACAAGGACAGATGCAGTGCATAGCTGTGAGGAAAGAAAGCAGGCTTCAACTTTATTAAATTATACACAAGACAATCAATACGACTTAAAAAAATCAGCCCTTGAAGGCTCTGCACTAACTATCCAGAAGGCTCAACCAGTAACTTTAGAGACTCTTGCAACACCACACCTTAACAACCACCATGCCAACCTTCGATAAGGGCACGTGCTCCAGAATGGTTGTCTTTCTTGCCTTTTCCTCATGTCCTGCTAAAGGGAATCCCAGAAATCAGATAGTCTACCTTTGCACTCCATGCCAGGTATTTTTTCCCTCCCTAAATCCAGTAGATCTATGTTGAATTCTTGCTCAGGCATTCCCAGAATTTGCATTGAAAATTTAGTCCTAGTTAAAATAATACATTTAGACAATTTCAAACGGTTTCTGAAAGCAGAAATCAAATCAATTGTAAACAATTTGAATTGTTGTTTAGCCTACCTTGGTCACTATCTCTTCAAAGATGGATGACAAGAGACAGGAAAATAGAAAGCAGAGAGGAGATTAAAGCGATAAAGGGCCTACAAAGCTCATAGCAATTTTTCTCCCTAATTTCCTCATATTCAAGGTAATGCCATTGAGGGGAAGCCAACAAAAAGAATTACATGCACTGCCCAGACTGTATTTGTAAAAGGCAGTCTCATCAGTCCTGATTCTTTTTATTGCTGGCAGTGAGGGTTGTCTTTCTGGACACCGCAGGGAGGGAAGGTGCCAGGCATTTGATTAAGCCAGATCACAGACTCCTTAAGTCCCCCAGCTGGGAACCATCTGGCAGTAACTCACTCTGTCCAGGTCATCCTTTCTATTGCAATGCCCTCCCACCTCCCAGAGTGCTGTGATTATACTCCCTGCTCACATCCTCTTCGACTTGTCCCAGCAGTGCTGACAAGACACCCCCCTCACCCCTCATTGCAGAGTTAGGCACAGAACCCATCTCCTTTTCTGCACTGGGCATACTGAAGCCATCCTAAATTCTCTTTTCTTTCTTTCTAGTCTGCTTCTCATGACAGTTTATCAGGAATCAGCTCTGTGGTTAAACAATACCTATACCAAAAACTTTGCAGAATGAAAGATAATGTTTATTTGCTCTAATCCTTCTACCCATACTCTCCCTGGCTCTAGAATTATTCACTCTTTCATTTCCAGTATGAAAATTCCCTATTTAAGACACCAGTGGGTGATACCTCTTGTATATTGTTTGTGCAGGTCAGTCCTCCTGCTTCCACCCATATTCTCGTGCAACATTTCCAGGACAGGCCTAATGTCTTTCCATTACCTGCTCAGCTGCAAGAAATCCTATGTGATGCCATTCCTTTTCACCTGTTCCCCTGCATACAAAGGCATAGGTGCATTTAGATAAGTTTTCCTCAACTACAGGAACAGTGCCTTCTTTTGTTAAATGCAAATAATCTGTCATCTGTATTGCATGATTCCTATTGCATTTCTCAGCTCTTTGTGTTCTGAGTCACCATCCTATTGCCCACCAGAGGGACTGGCAAATTATGCCACTGCTTCAGTGGAAGGAAGGCTTGTGATTGTGATGCATTGAAACAATCATTTACTTAATAAACAAATGCAACTCCAACTTGGAAGGGGAGTTTCTGAATAGAAGTGGGTGCAGACTGAGGCATTCAGAGTTAAAACTGTTGCTTCCTTATTTAAACCTATTTAGCACGTTGTTTATCTCTCACGTCCTCCTCCATGAAGTATTAAAGCACAGACTTAAGTGTAGTATAGTTATTGCTAACAAGATTTTGTTTATTCTCCATTGCAATGCACAAGCACAGAGTTACAGATAAATTGAACACTGCCTGATTTACCTTTACCACACAAAGTTATTGCAATCTCTTAATTCTCCTCTCTTCTGATCAAATAGTTTTAGGTAATTTAAAGTAACCAATCAGTGGTTTTCATTCTGCTTAAAATTAATTCTCTAAAGTGTATTTCATCCTTGAGGCTGAATTATTGATGAGTGGCATTTGTTAGGGAGTTTTCCAGAGTTTTGTTTCACTGTTCTCTTTGTTGAACCTCATCATAAATGCCTGCTATCATAAATGAGACATGATCATTCTGTAAGTGAAAAATGTTTCAAATTTAAGGGTAGGGCTGTGATAAACATTTCCATATACAATTGTTGTTTTCTAATTAGTACGGCAAGGTTGGTATCATTTAGAGTGCTAAAGCACGTCTTTAAAGTAAAACATGAATATGTATTTTGTCACAAAATCAAGGTAAAATGTTCTGTAGCAGCAACTTCATTATTATGTGGCAAGGCATATGTTTTTAATACTAATTTAGCTAAAAACAGTGACTGACTCATGAGGAAGGCAGCCTGCACTGGGAACCTTAGGAAGGTGCTTACTTTCTTCATTAAGTATTTAGTTCCAGTGAAGACTGTCCAGTAAATCAGGATGCTTGCAAAGAGCAGAGCAGAGTGAATGATAAGTACTGTTAAAGCATTGTCAAATCCGAGGACATGTTGATCTGGAACCTAACTTTACAATGACTCCTAGCCTCAGCCTGGAACCAAAATCCAAGCTCTGAAAAGCCTTGAACTCTGCAAGTTCACATCTGGGTCCAATCAGGCTTCTCAAGCCCATTTCCATGCAGAGGCAAACTGAAAGGCATGTGGTATGCTGGGGAGACAAACCACAGATGTTTATTGTGCTCTTGTGCCCTTAGCAATTGTTTTAATGGGTTGGAGCTCCTCGGAGACCATTTGACTTTTGCTCATGTCTATACTGTTCTCTTATAATGCTGACTGTGCACAAGCATGAAGCTGTCAACAATCTGCTTCCAGTGTTATTTCAAGAGAAAAGAAAAGTGAAGTGACATCTGATCTGCTGAGAGAGGATGGGGGGGAGTATTTTTAAATTATAAAGCAACAAAAATCTGTATGGAATCAATACTACAATCAATGCCTTCTGTCCCTTTGGAAAGCAAGCTTAGTATGAAACACAGGTTTTGTTTTTCTCTGTTGCAACAACTATCCATTAAAAAGACTAGTACCTACTTTGCCAAGACCACATTGTCAGTAAGTGTTTTGAAGCTCTGCAATAATGACTATTGTGCAGTATTGCATTTTAATAATTCAAATAAACCATAGAACATTATGATCTCTACAGCTAGGTAAATACTTTGTTGCAACTCCAGCCTTGGAAAGCATTCTCCATTTCAGCGGAATGATCTCTTCGCAGAAAGGGGCATTTTGAAACCACTGCTTAGCTTCACAAAGAGTAGCCCTGGCTGCTGCTGGTCTCCTCTGCTCTGTGCAGAGGGGAGAATCTATGTTTCTGAAGATCATCATCGTGGGAGAACTGTAGTCGAGTGATCTTTTTTGCTCTGTGTTGTTCTGTAGGACCTGTTCAAGCACATCCATACATGTCAGGCATTTAGCTCCTTCTGCATCCCCAGAAAATGAAAGAGGAAGTTGTTGTCTAATAAGGTGCAACAAAACTACTAAACAGGAAATGGGTGAGTGGCTACAATAAATCAAAGCTTAACAAGGCTTTCAATCTCTGGGGGTTTTTATTTATAGCAGAGAACTGAAGAGGCTAATATTTCTCATTCAAATTTACATAAAAGTATTCTTCACTGTCTGCTAGGACAGAGTCCTGGTGGGTGCAGACACAATTCCCCTGGCTTCTGAGAAGTCAAAATAGCCATGCTTTTGAGGGATGTGTTGATCTGACAAGCAGCAGAGTCACAAGTACTCTATGACAGGTAGAAAAATTGTGTTTCCATTAGCAAGGCCTCCGTCAAATGAAATCCCTAAAAGCAATAAAGAATGAGTGTGGAAGGCAAATGCAGTGTATTAATTCACTACCCCTTAAAAAAAAAAACAACAAAACACTTTATCACTTAATGAAACATAAGTTAAGATAAAAGGTAGAAGGAAAAGATTTACACTGCAGGTGGGCATAAAATAAAGGGATAGTAATTTATGTGTGCTTTTGCCACCAGATAGCCCAGGAAAAAAATGCTGTTAGATAGCTTGGTTGGCTGGTAATTTATCAAGGACTCAGTTCCTCTATCCTGTTCAAAATTAGCAGATGCTCAAGTAATGACATTAAGATGTACTGAGTTAGGGCACAGGAATCAAGCTGAGTCTGCACCTGAGCCCCTTTTCTCTTCTGAAAAACCTGTCCTAGATGCTCAACTACTTGGAAAAATAAGCCAAACTTTTACCTTTTTTAAGTTTATCAAAATATGGATACACTCTAAAGGATAGCACTTCATCTTTTTGGCTGATGTTTTTAAGAAATTAATTAAAATATTATTGATTTCAATGAGATTCCTATTCTTCCATGCTCTGTGAACTCTCATTTTCATGGATGAAATTCTTACTAGAAATTAACAGATTATCAGTGGAGCTACAAAAAAAAACAAGATACTATTTAATGTGAATAAAAATGTCATAAATTGGTCCTAAGTTTAATTTGTCCAGCCTTTAAAACACATCAGTACTATCACAACTAACCCTCATCGGTTTAGGATGTCTATATCCTACACTAGTTCTTCATTTATATCCAGATATTTATCATCAAGGATCACTTTATCTTAAAACAGATGGAATTAAATTCATGGATTTGGCCTAAGGAATGCCCAAAGAAAAACAATAATTTATTAGTTGATATTGGCTTTCCTAGAAATGTTTGAGCATTTCAGAAGAATATGCATCGTAAAAACTAACCTAACAGCATACAGAATGAATGTTTTCAAATCTTACCAGTTTATCAGCATATTTTTGACTGCCACAGCCCATCCCACCAAGAACTGTCCCTTTCCTCGGCATTACTTTCCCTTCTGACACCCCTTCCTTTATTCTGGTCCACCTGGCATGTTAGCTGAGCTCATTGCAGTCCTTACCAGCATTTATTTTAGCTTATCTATGTTATTGTATCTGTGCAATGCCAGCAGTTTGCCCGGACTTCTACACTGAGGTGTGGAAACAGGATCCCAGCTCTGAGTCATTGAGGGAGAATACTTTCGCATGTGTGCACTGTTGACAGCTTTAGGAGAACCTGCATTCTCTTCACCAAGTCAGCTAACGAAAGTACTTTTCTTTCTCCAAGAAGTCTTTTCAGAAACAGCTCAAATATTTACATGGTCATGCAAAACTCTCACAGGTTGACTCTACTGATCACAGCTCAGACAAGACAACTGTCAAGCAAAATTATAGTAATTCTTGATCTGGCATTCTTCTAATTTATTCCTCCTCCTGTGTACAGTCATGTTGTGCCAGCACATGTCCATATGTGGTGCTTGTAAACTATTCCTTCAAAAGAAAATCCCAAACCTTGACCCCAACCAAAATCGTCGTATTGGAACAAAGGTTATGAATTAATGGGCTTCAGAGGCAAAAGTCTTAAGAGTATCTTTCCCTTCAATGGGATTTCTACTCTAAAGTAATTTATGACCTTTCAGAAAGTTCTTCCAGGAATAAATGAATATGTTGTGTGACCATCACATCCCCCCATAAAAAATCACAACCCTACCAGAGTAAGAGTGCATGTTTTGAGCTGAAATCAATATGTCTGTGATGAAGCTGTACTTTCTTCAAGCAGTATCTGCCTAGATTAAGTGAAGAACTGAGAGACCATGCACACTTGGTAGGGTAGCATCCTATTTTCTAGTTTTTCAGAAACAGGTGCAAATTGCTTTCATTATGCTTTTATAAAACAGTGGTTTTTCTACAGGCTCTACTATTACTTTCTGGTTCGGGCTCTTTCTGCCTCTGTACTTATTTATTCCTGCCTCACTAACTTTATTGATAGCAAAGTTTTTCAGCATTACTTTCTTTATTTCTGTCCCCTTTTCATATAGCAATAAATATTATTCAATTCAACAAATGCATACAAATGGTTTTCATTAGAATTTTAATCTACTCTGAAAATGAAAGAAAAGCTTTGTATAAATCTTTTTAAATTACCAGAACATAAATTCAGACGGGGACATTTCCACCTAGGCAGAACAGGGGAGTTCATAGCCTGATGTCCTGGTTCATAAATTAATTGAGGTCTCTAGCTTCTGTAAATGAACAGTGCATCCTGCAAAAGATCATATCTGTCAAGATTGCAGATTGGTTTCTATCAGAGTTTGCAAAAGTCAGAGCTCACAATGCTTTCATTATGTCAATGAGTATGGCTTCCCAACTGTAAAGAAATGTGTTTTGTTCTGTTGGGCCAAGATTTACAGAAAGCAATTTTCCTCCATGCTCCAGCTATGACAAACCTACTGAAAAATGTCATTTCACTACTTCTTTCATTCAGTCCCCTTTTTACTGACAAATATGTATTCTTTCTGCTCCATGTGCATGCACCAAGTGTGACATTTAATGGCCAAGGAAGGTTAATCACAGGTGAGTATATATCCCTCTTGGATATTGCAAGCTATACTGCATTCATTGCCACTTTTCCATTATGAAGTAAGCATGGCTTTAGCTGACTCACACAACTACCTGTTCTATATTACAAATTCATAAATTTTTTAAAAGGCTCCCTAAGATTCTGAGCACCAGCCAATGTATCCATGAATACCTCTTAGGCATCTTAAATTACACTAACGTTGTGACAGAGCGTGGAGAGAGTCAAAGACAAGGTGGACATTATTGAGTCCTTGGCTTCTTCCCCTTTGCGTTCACGCTGTTAATCTGCAGGCATGTGATGGGGGGAGTAAAGAAAAGAGAACATCAATTCCCAGAATCTGGGAGGTGGGGGTTGGTTTTGCTACTGGGTTTTTTTTAGTCAGTGCCCTATTTGACAATGATGGCAGGGACCCTACACACTAATGTGCATAAATATATATATATATAAATACCAATGTATAAGAGTTTGGGAATGAAAAGGAGGATAAGACTGACCAAAACAGCCCATAACACAAGTGAGTAGAATTGATACTATTTCAATTTATAGGAAAGGTACTAAACCCCCAAAACAACATATATTTCCTTCCTTGCTTACGTTAGCTGCGCTGGACCTTCTCTCTTCACAGCTAAAGCTGTAGAGGAGAACCCCCCAAATGTCAGCCTTTCACTTCTACCTCTCTAAGAGAAGAAAAATCTCCCAGTTGGGGTGCACTGACTATTGCCCAGCAACTGAGCATGACTGTTCTCTGGAAACAACAGAAAGCCATCATATCAACTCTTAAAAACAATGGGGGGATATGCTACAACTACAAACGCTGGTTGCAGAGAGGTCTTGGTGGTCTTGGTACACAAAAGACTAGTGAGGAAGGCCTAGAAGGGCATACTACGGTATTTTGTTCTGTAAAATACACACACAACCTTTTAAAGAATGCAGATTATTTATGTGCTAAAAGTTAATGTGCTTGTTATTCTCAGTTTAAAGGCTTCTGCCTTAGCCTAATAGTGCCAATCAGTTACAAAGGTGGCTGCCAGCCACAAGAGTCAAATACATACTGGAAATTAATTATTTACTTGGCAGGCTCAGCAGTCACTATATTATCAGAGCAATTGGGGCAACTGGGGTAGTTTAGCTTAGAAAGCATTTAAAATAAGTATTTTAAATATAAAACTGCTCTGCACTGGGATCAAACAACAGAAGAGAAATTTCAGGCTGAAAGTTTTATTGCAACAAATTGCAGATGCCTGAAAATATGGATTGCAGTGGAAATCCTGGTAGCATGTTCACCGTAGCAGGGACAAGTCAATATGATGTAAAAAAAAAAATCCTCCTAAGCAAATGCTCATGCCAACATTTTCTGTTGTATCAGCCCATGCCTAATACATGTTATAGGTATATACATCACTCCACGAAATGATCGCAGGAAAAGGAATACAGAAAGAAAAAACCCCAAATCTTCAAGTTTCTATTGGTTTGGAACACAAATCAAGCTGCAGAGATTTTTGTGCAACAATGGTTTGGTCCCCAAAGCTGTTTTGCTGTTACAGGTTGCAGTGACTCTCTCAGAATAAAATTTCTCTAAATATTTAATTTTCCCCTTTTCTTTATTTTAACATACTTAGTCCCTTAGTCCCATAACAGTCCCTAGTTACAGTCTTTTGAGCCAAGTAGTCCCTCCCTATAACTTTAAATATTTGAAAACACCTCAGTGCCATTTAGGCATCATTTAAAGAGGTTACCCATTTTGAGTTTTCCCCTCATCCCTGCATTAGTAATCATTGTTACACCCTGTGTGTATTACCTACAGCAGAAACTGCCCTAGACAGGACCTCAGCACCTACCAGTGTGCAGAACACCTTGCAAAAGCAGCCTGTGAGAAAGGATAACTTCTCTCTTCTCCATGACATTGTCCAAAATTCACACTTGTTTTTTTAATCTACTATATCCCATTGCAAACTCATCTGTTGTGTTCTATTGACTAACTCTTACACTACTTAATAAGTTTTTCCAATATTTCTCCCTCTCAGGGACTTTCCGTGTTTCAGATGTTTTTTTCCCAGATGCAGTAATTTTCTTTTCTCTCTTGTATAAGGGTGGAGAGTGGCAGAAAAGTGGTTATGGAGACTTATGTTCACTTGCAGTGAACACAGACTTTAGGGCAATTACCTGTGTAATTGCCTGGAGCAAAACCCAATCAGCCCAACTAACTCCTCATTCATGCTGGGAAGTCCAACACAGTTGAATGTGATACTTTCCTCAGACACAACTTATAAAAGAAACTTTCACGCTTCAGACACATTAATCTCGTGTATGACCTTGATAAGTAAATGTTTGACCTTAATTTGTCCACAGTCTAAGAAAAAGAGGGGAAAAGTCAGTGAGACTTAACAACCCTCTTTCCTTCCCTGTCCCCTTTTCCTACTAAGGTTTGGCTGTGAATATCTTTACGCTGGTATTTACCTTCAGGTGACTAAAGCAGACCACATCAAACTAAAATCTTGAGACAACCAACCGTGATGCAGGATATAAACTCAGGCAGTTACTGTTTGGTTTACAGGAACATAATCCCAGTAATATGCTGTATATATTTGTTCATCAAATCAGGGGTGGGTTTAACTGATTTCAAGCATATGATGCGGATTCCCATTAAAATGGCTAAATGTACCATAAGTGTATTTGATTTGATTGCAGACAGTTCTGATGGTCCTGACAAGTCCCTTAATGAAGGTTATGCCTACCACAGGGATCAAAGCCCCATCAGCTCTAATGTTTGGCATCAATCCCTCCCTACCTTTGTTTTCAGCAACAGTCTCATGGTGCTTTCCATATTAGTAACTGAGGTTCTAATGGCCACAGTACAGAGGCAAGTACAGAGTTACGCACAAGGCAAGACATTAGCTCTATAATTTTTTTTTTAGTTCAGAGATGGTTGATGTAAGTGACTACCACAACACTTTATTACGGTCTTGCTTAAGAGACCTTAGAGGAAAGATGCAAAATGAGAGCTAGCTCACACAACTGGTGCATGTTTTTGTCCTATATGCATTCTTAGAAAGTGGCAGAGAAAGCGATTTGAGGTTCTTGATTACTAAAACAAAAACATTAAGGAAGGGTGCTTTATGCATGTGCCTCTGTTAGGTTTGCATGGTGAGGTTTTGGTAGTACAAGGGGGGCTACAGAAGTGGCTTATGTGAAAAACTGTGAGAATGCTCCCCTACATCCAATGGAAACAATGCCAGCTGGCTCCAAGATGGACCTACCACTGGTCAAGGCTGAGCCCATCGGCAATGGTGGTAGTGCCTCTAGGATAACAGAATTAGGAAGGGGATGGAGGGGGGGAACAAAATGGCAAATATCAGCTAGAGAGAGGAGGAAGAATATGAGAAAGCAACAGCTCTGCAGACACCAAGGTCAGTGCAGATGGAGGGGGAGGGAGGAGGTACCAGAGCTGAGATTCCCCTGCAGCCTGAGGTAAAAACCGTGGTGAGGCAGCTGTGCCCCGGCAGCACATGGTGGTCCATGGGGGATCAATAGAGAGAGAAGGCCATGCTGGAGCAGGTTTACTGTCAGGACTTGTGGCCCTGTGAGGGACTCACGCTGGAGCAGGCTGTTCCTGAAATCCTGAAGCGCTTGGAAAGGGACCCACGCTGGAGCAGTTCATGAAGACCTGCAGCCTGTGGGAACGACTCATATTGGAGTTCATGAAGACTGCCATGACCCCATGCTGGAGCAGGGGAAGAGTGTAAGGAGTCCTCCCACTGAGGAGAAAGGAGCCGCAGAGACAGCATGTGATGAACTGACCATTCCCTGAGTCCCTGCACTATTGGCAGGAAGAAGCTGGAGAATTCAGGAGTAAGGTTAAGCCTGGGAAGAAGGGATGAGTGGGGGAAAGTTGTTTTTAAGATTTGTTTTTCTTTATCATTTTCCTACTGATTTTTCCAAGTTGAGACTGTTTTGCTTGTGACGATAACTGGTGAATGATCCCTCCCTGCCCTTATCTTGACCCAGGAGCCCTTTGTTTTGTTTTTTCTCCCCTGTTCAGCTGGGGAAGGGAGTGATAGAGCAGCTTTGGTGGTGTCCAGCCAGGGTCAACCCACCACAGTGTCCAAAGAATATTAGAAGGATTCTTTGTCAATAAACTGCATTTCTTTATGGCAGGTTTTCCACTATTGCTATTTGTCTGAGGCGCTACAATAACCTTTACTTCACTGAAGTTTCCATCCACAGTTTTCAACAGAGATAGGATTCAGGAAGCCAAATTTAAGAAATTAATCTGCACCCTTGCTGTGGAGAAACACAGACTGAAACACCATCCCATTTCAGGAGCTTGCATTAAAATATGCAGGCAGCAGGACAGAAAGCAAACGTTCCTATCAGTGCAGATAAATCTACAATTTGGAAGAAAATTACTATAGAAAGTGCAGTGTTTTGAGTACTCTACTGCTCTCATTTAAAAGCAGAGAGAAAGACTAGATTTTAGTGAATTATTGAGGGGGCACTGAGACCCAGCTTTCATGTGACACAGAAGACTACAGTAATCACCAAGGTCCAGCCCCTAGCAAGCAATTCATCTCTACTGCAATCCAGCTTTTAAATGAAAGATGCCTGCTCCTTCTGAAGTTATTGGATTGTATTCTGACAATAAAGTTAAATTACACAAGGAGTATCTAGAATATTTCAACACAAAATCAATGTGCATTGTTTTATATTTTGCTTTATTCCTCATAACTTGCAAACAAACACACACTGATCTATGAAAGTTTGTGTTCAGTAAGAACGCAGTTTCAAAAAGCTACTGCTGCCTCAAGGAAAATACTGAAATATATTCTAAGAAAGAAATAATTCTATTTATCAATCATTTTTCTTCCTCACCTCTTTGCTATTTAGAATATTTGCGTGAAAATGGGATCTTTATTTCCCAAGAGTTCGTCAGCTGCTCCTGATATGATATAATTTCCATGGATACCGATTGTATGTGATGTTGCAAGCATGCAACTAAAGGATAAGGAATAAGGAAGAGAGAAATCAATATGCTATATTGTTTTACTCTTAAGTAACTTTTCAGTAACTCCATAAACAAAACCTAAATCTTTGACTCATCACCCACACAAGTAACCCACTCAGTCCCTCTCCTTTCCAAGCCCACTTAACAAAAATGTCCCTGCTTATTTAAGCGTGTTCAGTCTCTCAAATATTGTCTGCTACTGAATGAGAACAAAACTCAGGACTTTGGAAGGTGACAGATAAAAAAAAAAAATTTGCATTCTTTTGAGCTAAACTTTAAAACTTGCTAATTCAGAAATTTAAGTAGTAGATCTCTCCATTAAAAAAATCTCAGTAACATACTGTTTTCAGTAAAATGACTAGTATCAAAGAATTACAGTTACAGTAAAAATCTATCTGATAAAGAGGGCAGAAATAACAAAAGAAAACAGCAAGTTTCAAAATGTATTTGTTTCGTCAGTAAGTATGGCAATTTAATGCAATGTGCCTGAACAGCTACAGAAGACTGTTGCTTCACAGTCTGATGTGGATTTTGATGCCTGTGTCTTTTTAAAAATCATTGGAAGAATATGTTATCTTTTGTTTAAAGCCATTTGTAATAACAGGTTTTGGATGAACAAGTTTTCTCATTTTGTAACTATACAAAAAATATTTTTCAGATAAGCTTGATCAGACTATGACCCTGGGATTTCAATTTAGCTCAGAAGAGAAATATCCAGAAGGAAACAGCAGAGTAGGCAGAGAGAACTGTAGTCTCCATTCATCCGTGGAACCCTGATGTGACTCACAGACAAGTCCTTGCAATATTTTGATGTAGTGGTACCATGTGCGACCTATACAGATGCAGGACGACAGTCACAACTATAAAGCCTTCACCATTATCTATGATGCCTCTTCCCAATATCTCAAAGGAAAGGAGACATTTCACAGTGAAGGAAACACATATACACAATGAGATCAAGAGATTTGGCCAGAGTCAAAGGCAGGGTTGGGAACAGAGATACAGAGAGAGGTCCCATCTGAGAGCACTAATCATCGAGGGACAGTCCTGGTTCAAGGGTGTTCAGAGCATGGCAGCCAGGAAGGAGCACTGGAAATGTCTCACTCAACATATTTTTCTTGATAAGATCTCCCCCAGCATCTCTCAAGTCATTCCTTAGTTACACTATGCAAACAAAATCAAACCTCTCTGCCAGCAGCTAAGAGTCACTGACCCCTCAGTCTCCCTGCTAATTTTGTTTTTATTTATCCCAGGCTCAGGCGACATGCTGAGAGGAAGACACAAAAAGCCTCCCTGTAGCTCGCAGGCTCCTGCCTTGCAAGCCCATCCACTAGCTGAGAAGAAATGGATGTTAACCCTCAGCACAGAGGGAGAGTTTTCTCCCTTCTGCCACGGAAGGTTCAGTGTAAATACCAGCCTGGGGCGATAAAGGCTGGCTGCTGCACAGACCCTGGGGCAGGCAGTGTCCTGAAATTTTGCAGTGTCCTCCCAGAAACTGAAATTCAAGGTATGCAAATTGGGCAACACATAGGGGCAAGGCTCGAAGTATGTGATTTCTGTTCATTCTCTACTTCTCAGTAGCCTTAATATTATCTCTGGGTTATAGATAAATTTTTTTTTTTTTTAAACTTTGCTCATCTGTCAAGTTACATTGCTTGACATCAAGGAGATCAATCTGCCTTCCTTAAACTCAACTCCTGGCTCTTTTGAGAGGCTTCCCTGTATAGATCTTGGTCTCCTAAGCTCCTCTCCACAGCCTGTCTCCGCTGCTGCACCCTTCAACAGATTTTTTTCAAATCAGAACAGACAACCCATATAGGCTGACATGCTTTTTGCAGTGCTCGCTGCTCACATCTGAATGTTACTACCCAATTTGCCGACATTCCTGAGCAGCACAGCAGAGGAGACTGGGGACGAGAGGTGTCTGCTACATGTGTATAGGCATGCACCTTGGAAAGGATTGTTTTTCAGAAGTCAGTGAAAATAACATGGGTGAGGAAACTCCTAAACATTACTGCCACAGAGTTTTAAGCACCAAGACCAGAAGTCTGTGGGATAAAAAAAAAAAATAAAAGGAAAACAAGAAAAGACAGCACCCCCTCCTCAAGGTTACCAGAATCTGCCCTCTCTTTTGGAGGCTTTTCTTTAGAAAGAAAATACATTTGGGTGTGTGAATGCATGACCTGTTCTCTCTTGAATGCCAAATTCTCAGAAACATCATTCATCTAACTAGATATTCCTTCTCTGCCTGAGGTGAAGTCAGTCAGTTCTGCATGCCTGATAGTGGTAGTTATGCCTTAACCTTAAAAAGCAGTCAAAATAAAACAAAAATGAAGCTCCAATTCCACACAGTTATTTCACCTTTTATAGGGAGTTATCCATTAAACTGTGACCTGAAAGCGCTCTCCTTTGCTCTTGCCCAGTCCATTCCCAACCCCACGAGGGATTTGTAAAAGAACACCTTAGTTACTTCAGTTTAAGCTAGAAGTGCATTTAAAATCAATCCAGGTAATGTGTAGCCCCACTTGAGGGCAGAATCTCAAATCAGAATATTTATTACCGAGCTGTAAAGCTGTGTTTTTGCAGACTTTGTCAGAAAGGAGATATTTGAATGCCAGCAGGGACATCAGACTCCATCTCTTTATAGACCCTGGGTCAGGAAAGGATGTAAGCACATCATCAGCTTTAGCCCCACTGACTTAAAGGATAGTTAAGCACATATTTTACATTCTGTCGTGAACAGGAAATATGTAGTACTATATTCATCTTAGCTGCAAGGGGAATATACACAGTCACTTATGCAGGCTATCTAGCTCACTGCAAAGGATGGGTACGGCTTTTCTTGCACTCTAAGCTAGGATCAACAGAAAAGGAACTGGCCAGGAGAGAACAATGGAATCAGTCTGTTAAGATTTTTGTTCAAACCAAATATATGAAAGCACCATTTTATTATGCCTCACAGCAAGAACCATCCCAGGCATTTTGCTCGGCAGAAAAGGACCTGGTGGTGCCGTCTGACAGCTGGCTGAACGTGAGCCAGCAGTGTGCCCAGGTAGCCAAGAAGGCCAATGGAAAGCCTGTCAGATTCATAAGAAAATTACTCTAGTTAGGATGAGAAAACCCAAGATTTTTGGCATATATATCCCCTAGACACTTCGAAAAGTTCCTTCAGTTTAGAACAGGGTTGTCTGACATGCTCAGGCTCTCTACCCTCCTTCTTATTCCAGTTATTTTTCTCCAAATCACATTTTCTCCAAATTCTTTTCCCCATTTGCTGACGCCTTGAAAAGCTTGATAGGTAACAGACCTCTTAAACAACCACACACTTCCCTTCTTTCTCTTCCTTTCATTCCCAGACTTCAATATCCCACCACAAATTTGTTGTGCTGTCAAGGACTTTCTGGTCCCACTCTCCTTCCCCTCAGGGCAAGTCTCCAAGCATCACCCAACACTCTTTTACACTGTTTCCACACCTAACTAGCTCCTGGGTTTTCTCCTCTGGAAGGTAGATAAGCAATGTTACAGTAATGAGTAGATTCATATAGACTAAGCCATTCATGATATGGCTGTTTGATACAGTATGATGTCCCCAGTTGTCACAGAAACATTTCTTCCCCATAATATTTAAAAAAAAAAAAAAGGATATCCATAACCAATACCAATGTAATTAAGTACAGTCACCCTTGAAAAAGAGAATGCATGGAATACAAAATCCTGGCATCTGAATGTGAAACTCTTTGGCAAAACTTGTAATTGCTTCAAGAAATAAATATGAAAACTGTACCACAAAACACTAGATGCATTATTATTAGTATCTCTAATAACAGTAGAAAAATTAAGGTGCCATATTGTTTACAACACAAAATCAAAATTTTAATTTCAATCAGTCCTGTTTATCCAGCAATGCTCTGATTAGCAGTCAGAGTTGATCGAACAGTGGAGGGAAGAAAATCCTCCCACAACAAAATATGCCACATAAAAGACTTCAGCACGAGTCAACAAGCAGCAACAGCAGAGTTACACAGCCAGCTAAAGAATGTACTCAAGTCTCTGGCAAACCAAGACACAACTTATGCCACTGAAGAAGTGATTTGAATATATTTTGTTTCCTCTCCTTTGGTGCACGGAGCCTTTCTGAATATTTGCATGGCAGAACTGAAGTACACATTAGCTTGAAACAATGGAGGAACAGGGAGGCAGAAAATGGAGTAAGAAATCCCAGGAAACCGTAGGCAATTGTTTCTTTATTATGCATATTTTGCTGCTGGAGCACATTATTCTCATTCTCCTCAGGGCAGGGTTTGTTAAGAGCACAGTAAATAATGTCAACAACTAAAAATGCAGCACATCGAGTTTGATTTTTTTTTTTCTTTTGCCTCATATTTGGCAGGGGGGGCTGCCCTGGCAGAGACTAGATTTTCCAGCACAAATCTTGAAGTATACAAGATAGAAGTAGCAGTTTCCCATTCCAACCCCTACTCCTTAATTCCTTCTAAAAGCAAAAAATAAATTGGGTAGAGGCACAAAACAAATGACTGTAATTCATGGACCCTGTCATGTACATCTCTGTTTTAAGTGTTGCCCTTCTGCTGCACAGTTCACAGAAAGATGGTGCCCTTCTAGTTCGTTTTCCGGAGTGACAGGCAGCAGCCCTCCCGCCACAATTATCTGGTGGTGCCTTCCAGGCATGAAGCTGCCCAAGATACCTTCCTCCTGGGATACCTCCTCAGCAGGGAGGAGGTTCAAAGCTCAGCCGCATCAGTGCCTTTGAAGCATTCAGACGACATAAATCCACTGCTCCTGAAGATGAGCAATGTTAGGAAGGGAGCTGCTGCGATAAAGCTCTTACTCCAGCAAAAAAAAAAAAGAAATGCTGCACTCTTCCATAGCTTGATTAACCACACGCTTCATTAAAGCTTTCACTGCTGTTTAACTGATCTGTAATTGCCAGGAAGACAATGGGTTTTTTGAATGAGGCTGAGACAGGTCATGATTTCCCCCCCCCCCCCTCCTTCCCCCCCACCTCATTCCCTTCAAGCCAAAGAAAGTAAACAGGTGAGTTAAGCGTAAAAGGAAGGGAATGTGGATTTACAGGTTTCATGTAAGGTTTCTTAGACAGTCAGCTTAGTTCAGTGCTTTTGCACTGTGCCTTTCAGTAGCTCCCAAGGCTAACACAGGACAGATGCAGACTAAGCACTTGAAACAAGTTTTACCCCTCTGTTCTCAAATCAGAGAGTTGTACGTTGGATAAATGTGGATTTTAAAGGGAAGGGAGAGAAATCTGCTAAAAGAGGCTTTAGCGGCGCAAAACCCTTTGAGCCCTCACCACTGAGGAGAGAAAGAGTTGGTATCTCATACTTTCAGCCCTCTATTATATAAATCCTTTTCTTGCCTACAACTGAGAGGGAACATCTGCAAATAAGGGGCCTTTCACCTGTGGTCACTCCTGTACTTTATCCTTAAGTGCTCCCAGTGTAGCAGCAAACCAAACCAACCTTGCTGGATCATTAGAGCACTGCTTTCTGTTCCTTTATGAGTCTCATGCTGCTTCACAACAGCTTCCCACAGCCCCAGCTGCACCTTATAAACTTATCCCAGGCCCCGGGGTGAGAACTAACCCCAGCCCCCTGCAACTGGTGCTTCAGAGTGATCAGGTGAGGCCTCTGCTTTGTACCACCTCACTTACATAAAGACTCCCATCCACCCAGATTTGGAAAGAAAAGTCAAGGATGGAAAGTCAGAATTTTTGGTTATTTTGCTCATTCTCAACAGCTTTAAATCCCTGCAAGATTCACTTTGTTAGCTGATGAACTACTACAGCTTCTGCAGTTAGAGCTTTCGGGCTAAGCATTGCACTAGAAGAGCTTTCATTGCCAAGGCTATCATAGGCTGTGTTGGAAATCAGAACAATCGTACTGGTCACAGCACACTTTTTGTTATCTTTGTGACAATATTCCTAATATGCAATGCAATAAAATGCTCAGTCTGTGATCAAAGCTTCAAAGATGGAGATTACACTTTCACCAGGTATGCCAGCCTGTGAAACCCTCCTTTCTTAAATTAAATTAATGTAAGATTGCTAGTTCCTTGGGTTCTCTGACAGGGGAATGGAATAATATTTATAAGGAAAATCTAGATGATGGCAGGATTTACATTTAACTGTTAAGATAGACTTATATTGAACTGGATAGGATCTCACCATTTTATTAAATGTGATTTCTTCCTCCAGTTAATGCTCCTGAGACAACTACAGAAGTCTGTCCCAGAGTCTCCTTTAAGGTTTCTGTACCAGGCTTTTCAAGTAATCCCTAATGAAGCCTCAGCTTGCAGCCACCTCCCACTTCCCCAGCAGCCTGGAGATGAGGTTTACGATGGGGGCGGTGCTGGTGGCCACAAAAGGGCCTGTGAAATTTCACTTCAGTAAACCACCAGGCTCAAAGAGAGAGTGTGTCAAAGTCCAGCTAAATTAATGGCTGGGGCAATGAGTTGATGGAAACATGATGGGGAGTCCTGCACCAGGAACAGAACAACTACTCGCTGGCTGGGTGCACAATGGATGGAAGACACCTTGATAGAAAAGGATCCACATGGATCCCTCTGTCCACTGGATGGATTGTGTTGAAGTGCCCTTGCCGCTGAGAAGGCATGTCAGTGAACACCACCTATGGGAATGGATGACCAGAAAGTCTACAGAATCTCTGATCTTGCAGACTCACCTGGACAAGGCCTGAGCAACTGGATCTGACTTCTAAGTCAATGATGCTTTCAGCCAGGGGTAAGACTAAGTACCCTCTAGAGATCCAGTCCAAATGGTTTTATTAATTTTGAACTTCAGGAGCATAAACACGGTTTATTATATTTACATATTTGCTATGTTTCCTCTAGTAATTATTCTTTATTTGGAAATCAAAGCACTATCCTCAACTATTAAAACAAAACCAAGAAAAATCAAGAAGCGTACAGTGCTTTAGACACGCACAAAGTACGGATCAAAACGTTTGCTTTAAAACATTAACCTCAAACTAAGCATGTGCTGTCTCAAGAGTTGTGCACATGTTTTCCGTTTCCATAAAGGTGCCCTGGAAATCAGAGTCCACTTACTAGCCTGAGTCAACTGACAATTACTGCGATATCTTATATATGTACCTCTACCAGATTAAAAACTGATCAGGAGAAATTTAAAATCCTATTTTCTTCTCCAATACTGCTTTTTTGTTACACAAACAGGATGGAAACAAAAAAAAAAGCATTCATTAAAAAAAAGTGCTTTCCTAAAAACACCTGGACACCACTTCAAAAAACTCCTGAGTTTTCATGCACGTTATATATTCACAGTATGCAAGGCCTGACATAAAAATACTTTTAGTAACAGAATCACAATGCATGTATCTTTGAAGTCTGATCTTTGATCAGCAATTATCTATGAAGGAAACAGCAATTTTGCTGCCAAACCCAAAAATTCTGCTTCTTTCCCCTCTGTCCCAATGTCAGACATGTACAACTCAAAATGTTTCTACTTACTAATTCAGGCCAAAGAAAAAGATGTGCATAAGCTGGTTTAGTGACATTTTATTAAAGTAATTTTTCAGGCTTCATCCTCCCCCTACACATATGTGCAAATTTCTCCTGGCACTAAGCCACAGACCAATTTTGAGGTGGAAAACAGTTGTAGGAAAAAGAGAGAAACTCAAATTATTTTATAAATGGACACATAATACATTACAGTGGTCCCTTTAGTAGTCAAATGGTTCATGAACATTATACTTATGTAATATCACAAATGCACAAAATATGCTTTCCATATGATTGCAAAAACAGCAGCGCTCTGGAGCCAAGTGCATGACTTAATATTATAATAATGAGTCTACTTCAATGTAGTGGATTTTAATAAGACTTTAATAATACTGGTATGAAGCCAAATTACATAATGTCCCAAAATATGAAACAAGGCTTTTATAGAGGAAATAGAAGCTCACTGAAATATAACCACATAAAAAACCCAAAACCAACAACAAAACAAACAACCACCAATGTTATCTAAACAAAGCCATTAGGCATATTTAATTTTTAAAACTCAAATTAGAGAAAAGGAACTCAAATCTATTCCCAGATCTCAAGATAAAATTAAAAAGGGTATTATTTTAGGCAACACTTATGAAAATGGAGCTACTATGTCAGCACTGGGAAACAAGCTAACACCATAATTACCTCTTTTGGCACAGATTTGGATATGGATTGACTATCTCCAGTTTCTCTCACTGGACAAAATATGATTCAGTTACCTTACAGGTTGAGTTAAGACTGAGCTATGTTGGATTATCTAGAAACCATTTAGACCAATAAAATTATTTCCTTCTACACATGAAAACAAGCTCCAAGTAAAAGTCCCAAAGGTAAAGAGTCAAATTATTTACTCCCTCAACCTCCTCCAGTTCTGGAGTCTTGGGGAAAACAAGCACTTGAAAGCACCTGTAAAGCTCCATCAGGCATAGACAAATCTCAGAACAGCTTCCTCTGTCACCCCTCCCCAAGTATGGCAGTGTTAGACAGCAATTAAAAGAAAAATAGGTATTTCATTTGTTGGATGACACATGCAGAATGCCACACATTCTTAAAGCTGTAAAACCTTTTAAATATTAGTGTTAAGCTAGTTGGAAGATTAACATTTGCACGGATAACATTTTTTGTCCCTTATTAGGATCAACTGTTTAGATCCACATATCCAACAGAGAGATCAACATATATTAGCATATTCCAATGTACTGCTGGTGCATACTACTGTTAAACTGAGCCTAAATCAATGCTGACAGCCCATCAGAGCATGTGGTGATGAATACGAGAAGAATCAGAGCAGTTTTCTTCAAATATATTGTCTCATCTACGAGTCTCCACTTTTTAAACTGTTTTGATAAAGGCATGAAAATTTTTTGAGTAGATTTAGATTCCACATGACAAGATGAAGTGAGTGGGACATTTTATGCCTTGGATTTCTTCTAAGTCTATTTTAGCTACAGAAGCCATTAAAAAGTTGCAAGTAACTTCAAGATGAAAGGCATTAGCAGCTTTTTAGAAAACGATAATCATACTCTTCTAAAGACTTAATGAGACATAATTCACAGAAGCTTTTGACTTGGTCTAGTGTTAATTGAATCAAAGTCGATGGTGATCTTGTTGCACTTTGGCTTGAATTCCCTTAAAAAAAGAAAAATACAGATATTAGTTAGTGAGTAGTTAAAACACTTTGCTTACTTTAGTTCCAGCTAAATTTCTGAAGGAATAAAAAAAAATCACCAAAACACACATCCTTGGACTCACATAGTTTTCTTCTCTATGGGAGCCAATTATAGTGCACCATACTGAGAGAAACCTGGACAAGAAAGACTAAGACAAAAAGACACAAGGGATGGGTTAGCCTGTACATTCTTCAGCTATTGGAGTTTATAAATTACCTAGGAGTCAAAGGACTTTTAACAGCTTAGCTGCAGGTGGTGGTATCATGTTACTATGGCTGGGATTTTTGTTCATATATATTAATATTTCAAATATTTTTAATATATATTTACAGATATAAGTACACATATAGGTATAGAGAAAAATATTTAAATATACTGTATGCATATATATAAAAGTTATTTGGAATATATTTTGATAATATTGATATTTTGATTAAGTTTTTCCTGCCAAGTTTTCAAAAACACTTTCAAAGTTTTATCAGTATATTAAAATATTTTTTTGTGCTAGGGGAATACATCACATTATGCATCATACTGGGTACAAACCAAACTAGTTAAGAGGGAATAATTTAAAAATTTTAACTTCAGAATTGTAAAATTAATACTGCCACAAAATGTTTTCTTTTATTATCATTAGAGCATCTGCTACAGCAATTAGCAAGGAAGGTATTTGGGGACCCAGAATATATTTTCCAATCTATCAGTAAACAAAAGATTATGCAAATAGTGTGGATTTAGAGCCTAATTAAGCTCTGCAGTTCAGTTCAAGAGATTCATTAAGTACCACCTACACCCTTAGCAATCAATACAAGGATAAGTAACAGTCAACACAGAAAAGCACATGCTGCTGACCACAGAAACTCTTGAATGCTTTGTCCAGAATAGCAATCTGAAATGTAAAAAACACTTCTCACCCTGGAGAAGTTACAAGATTTGACTTGCAAGAGAATGATTTATGCTTCTTAGTCAAATAGTCTTAGTAGACAGGAAATACACTGAAGGACTAAAACTGAATTTCAAGTACTGCTGTGTTTTTCCATGGATGTTTCTTTGCCCCGTAGGTATCTTTCATCCCAAAATTTTATCTGTCAGAATTGTTATGTTTGCAAATTTTTCAAAGTCTTCATATTAATACTGTAAAACTTTTTAGAGTTGCAAAGCCTCCCTGACTGCATAATTAGCCTCACCCACAGCATGTTACTCCTATCAAACTCACTGTTGAACAGATTGTCTACAGGTATCTCTGTCAGTGTCTTAAAAAACCCCACTCTTCAAACATTCTTCAGATTCTCATTACTTTAAGGCAAATATTTCAGGTTTTATGCTTTTCTCACAAAAAAAGATGACCAAAGAACATGGACAGCTATAGGCACCATGAATTAATTTTGGCTGGCTAGTTTTGACACCTGCCCAAATCAGCTGCAATAAAAAGATAATAAAGTTTCTTAAGGATTAGGTCATTCAAATGACATGCACAAAAAAATGACACGCACAAAAAAAAAAAAAAGCAACTGGTCATTTCAGTCCAACTCATAGGATCATAGGATAATTCAAGTTGTAAGAGACTTCGGAGATCATCTAGTCTAACCTCCTGCTCAAAGCAGGGTCAGTGATGACTCTCCTGAGTACAATGTAACAACCATCACGTTTGCAATTTCACTCGCATTCTAAAACAAAACAAGCAATTTTCTCCTAAAAATATGAAATTGAAATTTAGCCATACAGAAGGCAAAAGAATGGTGCAACAGTCTGTCAATCCAGTGTCTTTTACAAAGGAAAGCATCTAAAAACACTACAAAAGAATAAAATGCTGCACAATGCAAAGAAGAAAAACTTGTCTCCTAAAGTTGGTCTCTTTCACACAGCACTTTTTCCCCCTTTCCAAAGTAAAAATAAAGTTAATTCAAAGTTCTCTCACCTGTATATAACACCTGCCAAATCAAACATCCGCCGTGCAGCTGTCATTTCTATAGTGTCATGATACTTGTCAGACATAAAAATAACTTCCTTTATGCCTAAACAAGTCATATAGAAAAGATGTTAGAACTACACTGAAAAAAAAATAGTTGTGTCTGGAGCACAGAATCAGGAAAGGCAGCATTCACCCACATGCTCTAGAACTCTGTGGTACACCTCTATTTATAGTTTTATGCTGTCTCAAATTGCTGAATGATCTATGCCTCAATTACTTAGGCAGGGGAGAAGCATAAAAGCTTCAAAAAAGAATTCACAAGGTTTCAGAGCCTATCAACATCTTCCTGTGTTTGCCAGACAACATGAATATCAATACACTGTAATTTAGTGCTGATCTAAGTGCATAAGGAAAAGGATGAGTGTGACTACATTGAGAACAAGGAGCCAATCTACCTTGAATACCATTTGATTTTGATTCTATAAATAAGGACTTGTAGCACAAATGCAGAATACCATCATCTTTCCCTCTTCACCTCTTGATTTCAAACATCACTGAACTAAAATAAAGAAGTGTTCTGTTTACTACTTTCTTCCTAGATTCCTGTGGCCATCAGTAGTGAAACTCCCCAGAACAGTGATCCATGCTGGGATAGCGTGACTTCACTCCATGAGCAAAATATACGCTACTTTAAGCAGAGATTTTTACGGAACTGAAGCCTGCTGCAGATACTGCCTAATGTGAAAAAAGCAGACACATTTAGGCCAGCACACTTGCTGCAGTGGCACAGATTTATAACAATTGTAATGAAAGACATAATTAAAGTAGGATCATAGAAGTCTTATGACATTTATGAGCAAAGATATTTTAAAATCTTCAAATATCTACCATGCATCACATTCAAATTAAAATTTCATGTATATACTCCCACCAGACCTTTTCTCATGCAGAAGTTTATTTCTTTCTGTCCCTACTCTATTCAGTGTGTCAGAGCACAGTAAAATTGACAGTAATTATATGCAAAGTCTGTGTTGTTCTTTGGCAGCTCCTGGTCTAAGAAGTTACAAACCTAAATTAGAAGTATGATTAGAATCACAGAAGATGCAATTAGCACTGGAAGAATTTGGCACCATTCAGATGCAAAAAACCCCACAAGTAGCATCTTATGAAGTCGACAGTGCAATTAATTTAGATCTAAGATCAGCAATTCAACATCAAATACATCTATGATAAGATACCAATGAGCCGGCAGCACTGCAACCCTGAAAAATCAGGCACTCCTGCTTACCTGCCTGGATGATGAGCTTTGCACATTCATTACATGGAAATAAGGCAACATACATGCTGCAGCCTTTCACATCAGCTGAGTTTTTGTTCATGATGGCATTCAGTTCGGCGTGGCACACTGATTAAACAGGAAAAGAAACAATTCATAATACCGATCATTAAAATAAATCAGTCAAACTAAAATTAAAGTATTACAATATAGCTGCTTATACCTTTTCAAATAGCGTGCACAGCTTGTCATAGAGGGCAGAGGAAGAAATAAAAGCAGAAACACCAAGATCAATGAAGGTCAATTGTTCTGACCAGGCTGCTGATTAGTAATGATACCATTAAGTGCATTAGCGTTGCCATTTGCCAACACCTATTGCAGGCAACAAAGCCGTAGGCTGTGGGCCAAGTAGTTGCAACCACCCTAAGTGAAGCAATATCTCACAGCTTCACAACTCTCTGGAGTATCTAATTGCCAGTATAAAACAGCTCATTTATGTGTTTACATGCACAGATAGGAACAGTCTTATGGTTGTAAGAGTGCGCTGTGCGCTCTTAAAGGCAGGAGAATCGTGAAGTAAAACTGAGCAGCTCTGTCCTCTGGGTCTCAGAACGGCTCAGCGCTGCTGCATGATTCTCTCACCCCCAGAATACACAAGACACACTCAACCATAAAAATGTCCCAGCTTTAATATTAAACTGACTTTACTGCTCATTAAAAGGTGCCAGACGTCCCAAGCATGGAAACAAAGTCCTGTGTTTCTCCATGGATTTGAGATAGGCCAGGTAGCAACAGACCAGCCTGCCTTATTTCACCATAGCACAAACAATTCTTTCTGGACAGACAGCACCTTAGGGTTTAAGTGTTTATAGGGTACACATCAGCAGATTATCTAATGTGTTACTAACACAGGTGAGAAGAGCACAGTTTCTGTGTCATCCACAACAAACCTCTGAAAAAAACATTACGATCTCCACGAGAACTTCCTGTTTACTCCTAGGAATAAGAGCAAGTTGCATAATTTATATACCTACCTACTAAGAAACTGCCTGCTGCCCTGACTTTATAAACAGATGCTGAAGTGTGGTGTGGGTTTGAGCTCATTTAGAGACAACATTAAAAGTTTTTCCACTGCTCGTTTTGAAGAACAGATTTTCTAAAAAGTAGTTTTCCTCTCCCTTGCATCCATACAAAGATTAAAACAGACACAGTTTCATAGCACAACTTCACAGTAAACTTGATACTGTATGCTGACCTCTATATGAATGATCTCACCACACAAATAACTGAGTGCAGTACCTTCAACACGCAGGAATCCTTGCTGAATGGAAATGTTTTCCGTATGTGCCGAGTGTCTACCTGGAATTTTCTATGTAATAGCTAATGCACTACAAATTTACAGCCTAACTTACAGCACACAAACTTTCCCATGCAGACGAGTCACAAAGGACCAAACACTTGATAAAGAAAGCTCAGTACTGGCTTCTACCATGCCCATGCTATGCTGTCCACATACCTTCTCATAACCAGTAAAGCCAGAAACTAACACAAAAATAGGAAATTATAAAAAAAAACAACCCAAAAGCCAAGCACCATCACATTAAGGTTTCTTTTACTATTATTATTGTTTCTATTGCAGCTGTTATCGGGTCACACCATATTTTAAATATACGCCATTAAGTGTAAGACGGACAGTTATATGAACCTATACATTCAGAAAATCTGGAAAATATGCTGAACTCCATGTATATTACTAAATTGCAACAATCTTATGTAGCCTTCACAATAAATAGTCAGAGAATTATTTTTCTGGGGTTACAGAGTATTGAGTGAAAATGAGTGTCATTATTTCCACAGCTGGAACTAGGTTATGTCAACAGGACAGAAACATCATTCTTAAGTTTCTTTGAACACTATACTTATGTTCTAGGCAGCAGTCTAAATTATTGAAGGCCCCAGAAAGGATGTTTTCAAAGGCTCACAGAACTAAAACAAACTAAAACTAATTCCCTCAGTAAATATTTTTCCATCATTAAAACTCAGAAATTTTCAGCCATAAAACTAGACAAGTTTCATTATTAGTACTGCAACAAGTTTCCTTCCTGCACTGATGAGAGAGAAAGGTTCTTCTGGCAGACTTCTACAAACTTTCAACAACAAACCTCTTCCCAAGCAAAAACAAGATCAGGCCAAAAATAATTTATGGAAGATAATCAGCTGGAGCAAGGGAAAAGGAGAAATTTTGCTTCTTGACCATCTAGCGCAATCTGAAGTTAAGAACAATTACAACTCTCCAATGTGGACACATGACACAGAGCCAGCAACCAGAAACAGACTATCATTCCAGGACAAAAACTAATCAGGGCTCCAACAGATCCAACAGGCTTCTGTTTCAAATAGAAAAGAAGGTAGGTTTTTCATGCATGCAGTAGCCTAACCAAGTATTTCTTATTGAACTTACTGCAGAAAATAGTATCGGACTAGAACTTTGCACTGATGCCAGAAGTCATCTTTTTCCATTCAGTATTACTTTTTTTCAGTCTACTGGGCAATTAAATACCAAACCATTTTGGCTCAGTTGCTGTGACTTGCAAGAATATTCTGGGGAACTATCATTATATATAACGTGTCTTTGTTTTATACATTTCCCCAGACTACAGGGGCCTACTCACCCCCATAAGGGATATTATGGTAGATGGTCATTAAGAAGGTTTAGGCATCAGAAGAATATTTTTAGGCTTTGTCCCATCACTCTTAATTCCCTCTTACTCCTATTCACCTCTCTCTGAGCAATTAGCATTGATAAGGTAAGATAGTCTATTATCCCCATATTTTTCTTATAGACCTGCCAAGCTTTGTTGGACTCCAGGACTCCAAATCCAGGACTCCAAAAATCTCTCTTGTTAATGACTAACTAGTCTGCATTTGGGGTGTTATGAAGTTGTCTAATCTCTTAAGAGCTCCTGCTAATAGTTACAAATAGCTCTTTCTCAGATAGTAAAAAGATAACTTAAAATAACCTTTCACAGGTACACAGTATTCAGAACTCTGAAAAATGTACATTTAAGCAGACTAGTAAAACTAAGAATTTTTACAATACCCTATGAGGGGCTCCAGAGTTTTGGGGGTTTGGTTGGTTTTTTTAATAATATTCACGTATAGCCAACATAATAAGTCTGCAACACTGGTTTCCATTCTGGAAAAGTGGCTTGAAAAGTATTCTCAAAAGGCTTCATTAGCTGAAGAAATAACCATGCAATGAGAAGTTAAGTGTGTGCTCTGAGATTCCCACCACCTGCTACTATATTCATGAGAGGGAAAAGAAAAAAAAAAAGAAAAAAAAAAAATAAAAAAAAATCAGACGAATGACTGCTTAATTAATAGTAGTATTAATTGCTAGTGTTTCTATCTCTTCTCATTGCATACTGGTTTGTGTTGCATATAGAAGGTAGTACTCATCCTTAAACCCCTACTTAAGAGGGGTTTAAGGATGAGTAATTAAGAGACCCCTACTTGTCTAATAAATGGTAATTTTTCGGGATTGAACACTTAACATGAACATGTTCTCAGTGGGTTGCAGAGTCAGAAGCACTCTTTCCACCTACTAAAAGCGTTCTGACTAGAAGTTTTATAAGAACCACAGGACTAGTCAAAGTGTTTCTTAACACTGTTTAAAGGGTTACATGCTTGATGAAGAACATGGTAGGGACCACCATAACTTTAAAGAACCTTTAAAGAAGCAGTCAGAGGAAGGGCTAGAGGGAATGACTAATTAACTACTGAGCCAGACTAGGAATTTTGAGAAAAAATATGCACTAAATATGGTGTTATATTTGAAAATAATACATTTCAATTCATACAGATTGTCACACAGCAAGTTTTGACTATTTATTAATTTAAGTCTTTACACTGTCATATCAATGAACTTGACACATGGTAATAGCACAGCATCCTTCAACATAAACCTGGCACAGGAACGGATACAGAGAGTTCTGTAATTTGGCCCACTTCTATTCAGTCTCTTGGTAAAATCTTCACCTTTTAATGTTCATCCCTTGTCCACTCCATCTTTGTCCAAGCTCCACCTACCAGTTATCCTTCACTTGCTGTATCTCTGACACTGAATATAGCAAAAATCATGAGAGGTATCAAAATATTAATTAAAAGAACGGAGGCTGGAATGACAACCACTGACAGTGGTTGATGAATCTGGAATTTGTACAACTTTTTTTTTTTTTCAACCTTTGTGAAAGTGTAGGGATGGTTGCTGGTCACTGCGTTAAGGGCAGGCAGGACACTGATGCTGCCCTGACATTGTCCTCAGCCCTTCCTGTTGGCCTCTTTCTTGGTGTGTGCTGGGTAAGAGCAGTAGCTGTAGTCAGGGCACAGAGGCAAGGATAACACCACCAGATTCTGCTGGAGTCCTAGCCTCTTCAGACTGCACTAAGATAAACGGAACAGCCCCAGCCTCACTGCTTTCTTCCATGAGTAAGGAGAACTGGGAAGTGAAGATGGGAACCGCTCAGCCCATTTGTGAACATCACAAATCCATGCAGGATGAGAGTGAGTAAATGGAGTACTCCATGAGTAAGTGGAGACTGTCTTCTGTAGATCGCCTTTCCAGCTGAAGTCTCAGCTTTGCACTGCCAACTGGAGAGAGAGCATCACACCTCTTCACAGTGCCTTATCAAATTTTGTGCTGTCAAAATAACAGCTTCTATAAAACTAACATTTGCCTGAATATTGAGTGTTCATTCCTCTGAAAAATTGACAAAAAGCTCATAATCCTAACACGAGGAAATGTTGATAACAGTTTGTTTCATTTTACACAGCAGGTACTGTTCAATTAGAGCATACTTTTTGCCACAGCACATATTTTATCATATCTGAACCTGTACAAATATTTGTAAGCATATTTACTCAGTATTTTCTGTATTGCTCAGAGGCTTCTAAATTTGCCAGTCAATTTAAAACTCTTAATTAGAGACTGGTTGTCAAATGGATGTTCTTAGATTACAGTGGAGACAGAGGGCATAAAAAGAGCACAGCAACTAACATTAGTGGGAATATTTGCGTTAATAGGAGAAAAATGTAGTATTTTAAATGATCGGTGAGAGGAAACTGAGCATCATCAAATCCTTGGATTCATCTAACAGAAACAGAGGGCACACTTTTGACTCTAAAAGCCAGAATTCTGCCTAATTATTAAGAAGCTTCTGCTCACAGTACTGAACACAATGCTTCAGGAAGAGCTTTTAACAACATCTTAGTAAAGCAGGTATTCAAAATTGGCCTTCCATTTCTCTCATGTGCACAGACACATCCCCGCTGCTGTCACTGACTGGCAGCCTGCGAACAGCCAGTTCCAACATAACAAGAAAATCCTGATTTTGTGCTGTGAAAAATGGCATTCTGCAAAACACCCTGTGCTTTCTGACATAAAAAGGCTATACTGCTTAACTGTTCAAAAATACACTACAACTAGAAGGAAGTGTTTTAATCCACTTCAAGGCTCTCATAAGGAACGCATATTATCAATAGAGGTGATCCACAGTCACTATTCCTGTAATATCCAAATGCCTTGCAAACATTTGCATCCTCTAAGGTAAAGTGAGCACTACCTACCACATTTTAATGCCTTCTTTCGGTAAAAGTTCAGGTTACACCTAGATTTCTTAATCAAGCACACCCCTGTCCCTAACAGTGAGCTGAGCAGAACCCACAATTGAGGGGGTGGGATACTTATGCACAGTGTATTGCAGCAGACAGAGATAACCCAGACACTGGTGAATTTCAAACCAACAAGTTTAAATATACAGCAAAATTCAAGAGTGACAAGACTGATTTAACCTTACAACAGAAGTTCAAAAGGTAACAGTTGTCAGTAAATGTGGGGTAAAGGAGGAAGGGTTAATCACAGCGAGTAAGAAAAGCTAGAAGAACAATCCTGGCAAAAACAAGAACTTATAAACTATCCACAGATAAATTTAGGGTGGAAATTGGAAGTTTTCTAGCCACAAAACAATGAATCTGATCAGAGATGTGGGGTCAATGCATCCATCAGTTCTGCTGGAGCTTAATAAATTTATTATAGGATCATCTAACACACTTCTGCAGAGATAGCCTCTGGGTCCAATCCCCTAGTATGTCTCTGCTGCTAAACAGACAGGGCCAGAGACTGACCCTTGGCCCTAAGGCCAACTGGCACAGACTGGCTCGTGTTCATGTCACACAGGGCTCCATCATCATTACACGGCACTTGGCCTTGGGTCTCCTCAAGGCTCCACGTCTCAAGAGTCCCACGACACCACAGACTTTTTTTGTATGTCTCGTTTCAAAGTGCATAAAGAAGTGAGATAACTTTTTTGCAGCTCACCAGAGAGGTATTTTCAGAGCATGAAACAGAGTATGAGTTGCATATCCCCCAGTATGGCCTGAGGGAAGAAGGAGGGTTAAGCATACCATCTCAGCAGGCTTTGCATTATAGGCCTATAAAAGGAAGACTGTATTCTTGCAGCCTTTCTTTCACCTTGCCTTCGGGAGCACCATTGGAAGAGCAATACTCAGGCTTTGTTCTAGGAAGAGCTAGTCAGAATGGTCCAAAACAGATGGGAAGTGAGCTAATGTTTATGCCTCACCTACAGCACTACATAAGACCAGGAGGTCAGCATTCAGATCCTCCCCCAGCCCTTTTCTGCAGCACTGCAGATGCATGAAGTAGCTCTAGAAGACACCTTCCAGCTTAGTGTGGTGGTACATGCACAGTTACCATCAGCTTTATCTAATAAGCTACACTGCAGCTCTAGGGATGAAAGTGCCATCATTCCCACGGTTAGCTCATGGAGCACATAGGAAGGCTGTACCATCCCTGAACAAGCCAGTCAGGAAAATGCAAGAATAAAAAGTTCAATTTACACAAATGATGTGATGATTAGCAAAAGCAGAAAGGAAAACATGACAGTTTAATGAGATTTTAGCAGCAATTCTATGTGTCTCAAAATTTTTTAAACAAGAAGATTTTTTTATATATATATACTTGTCAGGTCTGTCAACCATGCTATCAAGATTAATAAGAACCTGCTAGAGTTTAAATGATCTGTGAATTACAAAATAGGTTGTTTATTCATCACAGCAGACACTTTGTGTTACAAAGTTGTGATTTTTTTTAATGAGGTGAAGATCAGGATTCTGAGGAGAAAAGGCGGTAGTTAGACCAATTCCCAGAAATCAACTTGTCTCTCCAAGCTGTTACTGGTCAGTGAATTTTTTAAACATCACATGCTCCACATCTTTTGGAGGCAGAGTTAACCAAAGAAGTAAAATTCTCAGGTCATCCTGTACAAAGATTTTTCACAGCACTTTTAGTTTAAATTGGTCAGCTTAAAGTGCCTGGAACATGCTCAGGTGCCAGAGACCGCCCACACTGGTCTTAGTTCAGAACTCAGATCTTACAGCAGCATAAAGGTTCAACCAAAATCAATATTCTGTTTTCAGTGCTTTATATTTAATCAATTGGCTAACACTTGTTTCCTCATCCTAAAAATAAAGAGCAGTCATACCAAATTGTACCATTATGGTCACAGCATTATACGTAAAACCAGTGGTTTAGAGCAGACTTCAAATTTGGCCCTAGTACTGGAGATACATCTCTTATGAAAAATAATACAAAATGGTCTTGAGCTTAAGAGTTAACATTAGAGGTTTTATAATAAATTGGTAAAGTGAACAAGGACAAAGTACTGAGGTTTAAAGAACTCAAAAATATCAAACTGATGAATTATGCGCTGAGCCACTGCATATCATCTTCCACTTCAATGCCATGGGAAACCAGAAAATGTAATGCTGGTTTTTAGAGAGAACTCTGGGTGAACTCAGGCAATGTCAAAACTCATGCAAGTTTAATTTCTCTATCATCAGACCAATTGTTAAAGTTACAAGTGAGAAACAGAATTAGTAGGCAGGAATAAATACTGTACGCTGGAAAAGAGCCAGTGTTCCTCTGCAAAAGGTGAACTCTGGTGCTGACGTCCCCCCATCCATGCAGGGAGAAGGAAAAATTTTTCAAGGCTCTTGCTCTGTTTTGTTATTCTTTCCCCTGCCATTCCTGAGCCCAGGACAGCTGAGCTGCAGCACAGGATGAAGGAGTTCCTAATGCCTGTTTTTCCTGTGCCCATGTCTTCTGCTGCATCGGCCTCACCCACAGAGATGCAGCAGGAGCTGGAGTGGGTACAGAAAGATGAAGGAGGACTTAATGAAGCACAGGGACTGTATGGTCTCTTATCAGTCCTAATGAAGGTTTCTTCCCAACATCAGGTGTTGGAGGCCACAAGGCAGCTCAGCTCCATTTCCACACCCAGAAGACAGCAAGCATGCCATGAAGCCCGAGGCAGCCTAGTCTCCTTGGTTCCTGCAAACCACACCAGGCTCAGAGGAGGAACTGTACAGCCCTGCTGACAGGTGCACCAAGATTCAGAGGACCCTTCAAAAGACACTTACAGAAGGCAAAACTATGCATACTGCAAAGACAGGATCCAAAGCAGCACTCAATCACATTCACCACAAAACCATCCTTGCTCTTCATTCTGTTTGCCCATTTAGTACATGTGAACCGAATCAGAGGCTGAAATAACCACCAAAAGTCACCCCACCCATGGATGGGTAGATCCACTGCACACCACGAGGCAAAAGTGGCATGGAATGCAATCACACACTTCAAGACAAACAAAATTCAGTTCCTTCATAATAGGTATTACCTATGCCATCAATACCTAACAGGGAAATTTCTCACAACCACTGGAGTTTACAGTTTTAATACCTGCATTTTAGACCCAATTATTTGTTTTGCATATACATGCTCTCTGTTAATTTCTGTGGAGACGAACACACAGAAGCAGCAATCATCTGCATACACTGCAACTGTGTGCCAATGAGCTGCTTTATATTTACAAGCTTTCACTATCCAATCCAAAATAGCTAATATTTATGAACATATTTCACCAGGAAGTCAGCTTTTCATAAAGACTGATTTTTATCCTGCTGTACCACATGTAGGTACGTTAAAATCAAGTGAGTGGAAGCAAAACTGATCAGTACTTTACCAGCTGAACTTTCACAGTTACAGATATCACAAGTCTAACCTGTCAACCACAAGAAGCCTTACCATAAGGATATTTTGTGTCTAGTCTATTTGCTGCTGTTCTTGTCCAGGGTAGTACGTCATCACTGCAACCATTAGGCATCCCATTGTAGCCAATTCCAACAATCTTGTTTTCTGAATTTACAATGCAGGCACCAACCTAAATAAAATCAGATTTATATAGCACCAATAGCATGAAAAGCAGCATACCAACAGCAAAGATGAGACGATAATAGTTAGTCCTACAATTTTCATTTAAGTGATAAAAGTTTCACTTAATATATTAAGCCACACCATCTAGTGATCAAGGCTACAATTGTACCTAATTGGTGTGGCTTTAAAATAAATCAGGGCAGAGGCAGCCCAGCTACCCCTTTGGTCGTGCCATTCCCATCCCAGCCTGCCAGCACTTCCTTGTCTGATTATGAAGCGAACCTAGTTCAGGGAACAGCACTGTTCTAACCTTAGTAAACCTGTCAGTTCAACCCCCCAAACTAGTTTTTCCAGCAGCAGTATGAGCAGCAGCAGCAAAAGAAAAGGTATGAAAGATGAAAGAGAAACACAGTATCGTTGGCTTATGCAGGCCTCACAAGCCTTTGTGGCTTGTTTACACAAACACGCACTAAAATACCAGACCTTTTAACTCCCACCTTTCATTGCTTCAATCCAAGTCTATACAGGGACTCTTCTTAGGGAATGATACAGTGTCCAATTTTTAACTTTTCTCCCCATATTATTTACTGAAATGGCAACAGTACTGATTTTAATTCACACAACGTGTTTATCAACCAGCTCTTGGTAACAAAAATTTAGCCCCAAATGAATACCCTTCAGTGAGCCAAGTGCCGTAAGTACAGAAGGCAGTGAGTAATTGAACAGATTGTTTTTCTGGGATCTGTTTCCTGAATTTTTTCACACAAAGGAAGACTAACAGGACAATTGGATCCCGCAGAACATCATGTTTCTGATGTATCAATTGCCTCAAATCAATATTGAACAAGATTGAACAGAGGCACATGAAAGATGCAAAAAATGGGGACAGATAGTGAAGCAGAGGGAAAAAAGGGATACTAAGGGAGGAACCAAACTAGAAGAAAACTCCTGTCAACCCAAGAACAAACAAACAAATACTCATATAGGTGAGGAAAAGAAACTTGTAAAATGCTGTGTCTTAAAAAATTACAATCTAAAACTTTCAGCAGTTTTATCCTTCTCTAAAAGTGACTATATTTACTGGAAAAAGGAGAGAAAATGCAAGTGTTATTTTAACTTCTAGATGAAAAGATGATTCACAAAACTCCAAGCCGCAAATGTACACACAGAATTATACACGAGGTCAGCCCCAATAAGAGAATTTCTGTAACAAAAGGTGCTGACTACGTTAAAAACTGAATAGCTATACACTAAAATAACTTTTATTAAGAAATCCCTGGAAGTGCTACATGTGCATCTGATGCAATGTGCAATATAGATTAGGTTATGTTATTATTATATGTTGCCTTCTTACCTGAGAGCTTGGATCCTTGCTTCTTTGTGCTGACAAAAAAGCTACTGCCATAAAATATTCAGGCCATTCCAAATAATCTTCTCTTTTTTTGCAGGATGCTTCATTGCTGAAACTATAGTTTATAGAAAAAAACAGCCATCAGCAGGCAACACAGACCTAGAGCTACTCCAAATTTTATTCTTTTAATGTGCACAAGTTTACAGTAACCAGGATCAGAATGTGGCTAAGACCACACATGCACTAATATTTTAATAGTAAAACTATCACTGTTACGTGCCTTCCAGGAACTTATAAATGCAACATTTCCTTTCAGGGAAAAAGCACCCAAGCGAGGTTACAAGTTTCAGTTTCAGATAAGAAAGTTGAGGTATTCAGAGTCACTGAGCTATTCCAAGACAGAGCAATTTATCCTTTATAGATAACACCTTACATATTTATAAGAGTCAGGTGTATCAGGTACTGGCATTCTTCTCACCCAAACAACATAACCTCTTTTGTGATGGCTGTGATAACTGCAAGCCTCTAATCCAAATTACTTTGTACTTCTGTCTACGACAAGTGCTTGCTAGATTTCTATTTTGTGGCTTTCTCTACAGTCATTCATTTCTGACCATACAGTTATCACCATAAGTTTGCCTCTTTTTACAATATTTACCACCAAAAATCTAAGGCCATTCCAATAGTCCCCTGCTAAGTTTCCCTTGAGATTATGTCCTATGAAAGCCTTCTGAAAACTGACAGGAGATGGGCTCAAGAACTTTGCCTTTAGATGTAATGTATACAAGCATCACAACAGGTTGCTTCTTTCCCTGCACTGAACGGTATATTTGGGGGAAGGAGGAAGGAAAAAAAGGTGATGCATCATTTCCTCTTGTGTGCTCGGACTGTGTAAGACACGGCAGGGGAATTTCTGTGCTTTTCAGCTTGAACAGAAAAAAGACAGATATACCTTTCCCCACACATATCTAAGCTTTGAAAATGTCAAGGAAAAGATCAAATTCAAAGAAATTTCCCCAAACTCTCGCACCTATTATTGCTACAACTTGAAAACCAAACCAGTGGAACATCCCAAGCGTAATGACTAGCCTATTAAAATACAAGGGGCACAGTACATCTCTTCTTGAGCTCCTCTGACCAAGGACTACAGCTTAAGACTGAGACACCTGTCTATCGAGGTACAGCCATGCAGAAAAATACATCACAGGTACATCTTGCAAGCAGCAAGACATCTCCTAGCAACACTAGCACCAGCCCTTTCAGAAGACAAACGTTAAAGAAGGCAAGGGTTTAGTTAATCATTATTTTTATAACCAGAAACCTGTATTAGAGGGTTGCAGTTAGCTTGTCATAAAGAGGTTACACTATTTGAGTGAAGACAATGCCAGCACATGATAAAACTGTACTTTAGAAACCTACAGGGTGCTATTTACCAAAGATAAATTGCTGGGTTTGAATAGTTCGTATGTGGCTCATTACAAGTTAGCAGTTTTGGCTTGTTCTTGGAATGAATGAGGATCATCCTTACGGCTACTGTCTCACTGCAAGGAGGGAGAAACACACGCTCTTGGTGTAACCCAAACACCTCTCTCATAATTTGACAACAGCGTAGTGCCCAGAACTGTTAACTGTCAAAAAAACCATGTGAATCAAGTATGTGATTCTGAAAAAGCACAAATTGGCTTGAGTCACTATAACTAAAGGGTTGGGGCTATATCCTACCAAGAAGGGAAAAGTGTTCACAGAACAAGAAGCTCACAGCAGAAAGGAATGATTAAAGATGTTCCCTCACACCTCTTCATGCCAAACGGAACTTTGACAGGCCAACTGAAACGTCAGGAGAGTTTTTGAGCTAAGTGATTGTTTAAAATACTTCACAAGAATAGATTCATAAAATCTAAAACACCATTGGACTTTATGGTCAGTTTAATACACTCCTAACTACATGACATTCACAGTGACGTCTTTGGAGAGAGATGAAACACAATGCAGAACTACAGTGAATAAAACACGCTGGGGAAAGGGCTCCAGAAAGACAGTGGTACTCTGAACTAAGAGGTCGTGAGCTCTCCCTTTGTTAAATTATTTCCCAGCAACCCTATTTATCCAAAACACAACAAAAGCTAGTGTTTATTTTTCTAATAAATACAGAACTGTATGTGAGTGGAGGTCCCTCAGAGTACCAACTTCACAGGGAGAGAAGCATATCTAAAAAATGAGCAGAAGGCTTACATCAAAGGGAACAGAAAAAAAACCCAAAGCCCTTACTCAATTACTTCTACTTAACATCACCGTGTTTGGCGAGATAATTCCCTCAACTCAGTGCACAGGAATGCAGGAGTGTGAAGTGGGTATAAACCACTTAATTTCTGATTGAGCAGAAGCCAAGGCCTTGGCTAGCAGTCAAGCACACAGAGGAAAATTAAGTTTATGGATTTGGTGCAGCTGATCATCTTCTTTATGCTCATTTGCAAGTTCTGTAATTGCATGAATGAAAGCTACTCTAGAAAATACCATAGCTAGCTGTAAAACAGGCAATTAAGGCTTACCCTTACGATAACCCATAAGAACTTATGAACAAAAATAATGGGAACTGAAAGCCATGAAAAAACACACTGTTCAAGAAGAACATGAGGGGAAAAGACATTTAAATTTTTAAAAAATTAGTAGTCTAGAGAAAAGTTTGTGTAGAACAGCATTTCAAATGAAAATAGAGAAAAAAAATCTGTAATTAGAGAACACTGCCTCCCTTTTCACTTCTTTTTCATCCATCTAGGCTTCAAGTAAGCTGTAACACCATTTAAAAAAGGAACAAATGTCATTCAGCTACTTTTAAAAAACGCCTACCATAACGAAAAGATTCATTGAGAGTCCTAAAACAGAATATATCACCTCAAATCTTTTCATACAACAATTATGATTGTTGTATGAACAACATAGTACAACCAGAGAACTGGTGAGTATCAGACCACCCACCTACCCCTTTCTTAAGTTTTTCCTCTGCTTTCTTATCTTTGATGTCATGTTTATTATGTTACAACTGTATTTTACAAGTATTTTTCCCCAGTATCAAGTATACTACTAAAGACCAACTATCAATACTTTGTCACTCGAATCACAGAAACTGAGGTAAAAAATAAAGTGTGTATTAAAAATAAGAAATAAATATCTTCAGCAATGCTCTTGTTCCCCAAAAGCCAAACAGGCTCTTGATGACTTTCAAGACATCTTTCTTCTTCAAGTCTCATATTTTATGATCACTATTAGATCAAACGAATGTGGTATTTCCTTTACTTGAGGCTTTTCGCCTTTCCCCTCATTTAGGTACTGAAATATGGTCATTACCTATTCCTTACTAGGAGGGGAGGTTTTGAGAGACAAAAACCAACCTTTCTTAGAGAAAAACGATACTCAGTGCATTGAACATTAACTATATTAAAAATTTTCTTGGGAGATAACCCACCAAACCTGCAAACATAAACACTGTATAGAAATACTGTGCCCCAACTGAGCAGTACAAGAACTTCTCCCTTCACTGAACGTACTTCACTCTTACAGTCACTTTTGACTTGAGTTGCATGTTGCTCACGCAGGTCTCCATTTCCCGAATCAATGACCACGAAACACCCTGCCCGCTCCGTTTCCTACCCCAGCGATTACAAAGCCCAAGGAAAACAGACGGGGCCTTCGGACGCTCCAAGAGACGCCTCCCCGCCGGGACGGAGCCCTCCTCTCCCTGTCTCTTCTTCCCTCCTAGGACACCACCTTCCCTCCCTCTCCTTCTTCCCTGCCCCGGAGGGCATCGGCTTCCCTCCCTGCCGCCCTCAGCCGCCGGGACGGCCGCATGGCGCGGCGGGCTTCCCGCAGCGGCCCGGCCCGGGGTGCAGGAACTTTAGCCGGCAGCAGCGGGAGGAGAGCGCGGTGCCGGTGGAAGAGGAATGACGGGCGGGAAGAGCTTGGAAAAGCCTCCCGCGGGCCACCCCTGCCCCATCCCCACGCCTCTCGGCCTCCTCCACCCGCGTACCCGTTCTGGCTCTGGCCGGGCTGAGGGCGGCTCATGCCGCCGCTGCCGTGATCCCTCTCCCTTCGCCGCTTGGCGCCACAGCGGAGGCGGGCGGGGAAAGGGGCGGGCCCGGGGGTGCCCCGGCCCCGGTCCCGGCGGGAGGGGCCCCGGGGATCCGGGTGGGCGCTGCTTTGGGCGCGGCCGCAGCGCCCGAGAGGTGTTCCTGCAGGCCCGGGCGAGGCCACGGGCACCCTCGGGCTGCTGCGAGAGCCTCCGCGACGTGCGAACGAGTTACTCGAGTATCTGTCTGCGTAGTTTTCAGTTTTCTGACAGACGCTGTTCCTAGCGTTATGCTTTGGCACAAGCGTGAGGGTTTTCGCCCGGCTCACGCTCTTGTGGTAAATACTATTCATTTAAGCTTGACATTAACATATTAAGATGTCTAAAAATCGGGTTTGTGGTTTTTTTTGTTGTTGTTGTTGTTGTTGTTCACTGGATATGAAATTGATGTGTAAAGTGAGTTATGGTTTATTAATACCTCCAGCTGCTGCTAGGTTTTAGAAGTCTCCCAGGATGCACAGGTAGTTGAACACGTATATTGTCCATTACAGTGCAAAATAAGCAGTATAATAATAAATATAAAATGTCGGTGTGGTGTGTTTGTCTTCCTTCTGTGAGAGCTCCCTACCCTGGCTGGCTGGCTGCCACAGGGGCCTGCCTTTAGGAAGCACTCAAATGGGAGCACAGTACACATGTTTGCTCCGTGGGGCTGCAAGGCATCAAGTGAAAACTGCCCAAACCCAGCGGTACGTGACCAGCTCGGTTCCCACTGGAGGCAGTGACAGGTGCAGCAAACTCAGTGATGGACAAAAGGAAAACACTTGCCTTTGAGAGCATCCCCAAGAGGGGTTTGTGCGCACAAGCCGTGGGTTTGCACTGCGTGTGAGCTGCACCACTGATCTGAATGTGGTCAACAGACATGGCTGAGAGAGTGGTTTCCTGCAGCCTGGTCAAAAATCCTCCTCTTCATCCAGGAAGATGCTTCAGGTTGGAAACAGGACTGTTTTTTGGAAGCTGAGCACGTAGCAGTCCTATCCTGGAAGCTGTCTTTATAGTTCCCCCTCACTGACCCTATGCATAGCAAATTGAACGAGTGGGTACACCTTACTACACCAACACGTGTGCAAGAAGACAGCTAAATCAAGGAGCCTGCTATGCTCAGAGTTATTCTTGAAGCTATGCCAAAATAGAGAGATCCTGTAGTGATCAAAACAGAGGAACACACTGCTGATATGTTTCCATATTTACATTGCTGTATCAGATAGCTATCTTTTTTTTGAAACAACTGACAAACCATCAAATATGAAAATGTTACTTAATTTCACAGATATTCCTATTTGTAACAAAAAAACTTGGCAAAAGCAGCCTGTTATATTTCAACTGACAAGTTTTTCAGCCCTCAGAGTGGGAAAACATATAGCTATTTCCATTTGCAAGACTCCTATTATCACAATTTCATATGGACAACACATGTTCATGTACAGTTTGTTAATGAATGAAAAGGAACTGTTCAAGTGCAAGAAAAAGAAATTTAATGAAAGTAGCATCACTCAGGAAAGCATAAGCCTGGAGGTAAAATGAAAGACCTGACTATGGCTGATCATGAAGAGAGTTATGGAACACTCAGTTAATTAATCTGAAGAAAAAAATAGCATAATTCAATTCAAAAAGTTTTCTGCTCTCTGTATATCTGTTTCTGCACTCTTGAAATGTGAATTATAATAGATAGTGCTGCAATTACCCATGCCAAATTTGTTATTTTTCATAATTAAGATTCTGAGGACAGATCATAACACCTACTAACCTTTAAAATTCGGTGCTTTTGTGCTGATCATAGTGAATGATTTTCTGTTCTGTGAATACCAGAGTTCTTACAAACTATTCCCTTCCTCTGAACTTATCACATTTTCCAGCTATCACCTATAAACAAGCCAGAACCAAATTCAAAGTAATACCATTCCTGTTTCTCAAAAAACAAAGATTCTTGCTCCCTTCTCTTTCCCATTATACAAGAAAAAAATATACACTGCAAAGTAACTGCTTTTATTACTAAGCAATGAGGTTTTTAATTTCAGAGTGGACTTTTCAACTTTCTATAAAATTAGGTAAGAATGATATATTTTTTAAATGCAAAACTTAGATGTTTTCGTCAAGCTTAGCAAATAAGCCTCCATAATAATTTGAAAGTACTGTTGGCAGCCAGTCACTAGTGCTGTCCCCCAGGGATCAGTGTTGGTCCCAGTCCTGTGTAATATCTTTATTGATGATCTGGATGAGGGTATAGTGAGTGTACCATTAGCAAATTTGCAGATGACACCAAGCTGGGGGAGAGTGTTGATATGCTGAAAGGCAGGAGGGCTCTGCAGAGGGACCTGGATAGGCTGGAGAGTTGGGCTGATTCCAGTGGGATGAAGTTCAACAAGGCCAAGTGCCGGGTCCTGCACTTTGGCCACAACAACCCCCTGCAGCGCTCCAGGCTGGGCACAGAGTGGCTGGAGAGCAGCCA
>JAYRBT010000139.1:40428733-40441463 GCA_036023395.1 Myiotriccus ornatus
AGGTCCAGAGAAGAGCAACCAGGCTGGTGAAGGGACTGGAGCACAAGTCCTATGAGGAGAGGCTGAGGGAGCTGGGGCTGTTTAGCCTGGAGAGGAGGAGGCTCAGGGCAGACCTCATCACTCTCTACAACTACCCAAAAGGAGGTTGCAGCCAGCTGGGGGTTAGTCTCTTCTCATAGTCAACTATCAGTAAGACAAGAGGGCATGGTCTTAAGATGTGCCAGGTGAGGTTTAGGTTGGATATTAGGAAGAAATTTTTTACAGAGAGGGTAGTCAGACATTGGAATGGGCTGGCCTGGGAGGTGGTGAATTCTCCATCCCTGGAGGTTTTTAAGATGAGACTGGATGTGGCACTTAGTGCCATGGTCTAGTAACCAGGTTGGTTTGGATCAAGGAATGATCTCAGAGGTCTTTTCCAACCCGGTTGATTCTATGATTCTATGATTACATCTCAATCTGTTAATTTGACAATTTTTTTTTTTTTAATTTTTCAAACATTATTGACTCTTCTGTCTTGTCTTTCCTCAAACCCCAAAAACGTGGTTAGCAGCATTCAGCATGTCTTATAATACAACAGTGATATACAGCCTGAGGAGGAAAACTTTTGGTGGAGTTTTAGTAGACTCCTCCTATATGGTTGCTAAATGACACATCTTCTGGAAACCTTGTTGCATTTTGAATTTTCCCTGTGTCTTTTCAAAGAATTGTACTACAAACTTCTCTTGTGGCCAAATTGAGACTGTTCTTCTAACAATATGCTACATACCTGACATGACAGCTTCTTTCTTCAAGCCCACTTGCCAAGTATGTTACACCTGGATTAGGTAAAATTTAGGCCAGGATCCAGTGGTCTAAACACAGGGTTGTGCTGAGGGTAGGTAGTTTACCTTGCTACAGGTGTGGGGCAGTCATGCTGCCTGGCAGGTTCCCTAAGACTTCTCTGTCAGCTACCTGCTTTGCAAAAGCAGCAGCTATTCTGGATCTGCTTTCTGAATCCTCCTCTTCATTAGCTCTGCAATCTAGAAGCTTATTTGCACCCTTCATCTGTCTCAGAACCATTCAGACCTATTTGACAGAACTAGAGGGCTCTTACTCAAAGCCCCTGTTAAGACAGACATGCACTCAAATAGACTGAATTTCTTTTAATTTTGTATCTAACACTCTCTTGTTCCACAGAAGGAGGATGTAGTCAAGAAGACTGGGATACCTCAGACAGTCTTTACAAGTTATCTTTTTTGTGTCTCGTTTCCTAACATGGTTTCGAGCATGGATTATCATGACCTTGCTGTATAGACATCAATAAACAATCTGAGCTGATTACAAATACTTTAGATGCTCTTATTAATGAAGAGCGATACAAATTTGAAAGACATGCTAAATATATAACCATCTGTCAAGGTGTTTATATTTTTAGCTTCCTGCTTGTGAAATGTTCATGTCTACCTTTTGTCAATTTTGATAAAAGCAAACTAAGTTGAGTTTTGGGAATCCCCAGGTTTCAGACCCCCTCTTCTCTTTCTTACTGCTTGCCAACAGACTCTTTTAACTTTGCTGGCAAGCAAGATCTCTCCCCAAATGTACCATATGTATAAGTCATGGCTCAGAGAGTAATGTGCCAGGATATGGAGCATGCAGTTTGGTAGACCAAGCTCAAAACTTAAGGGAAAAGTAAAAAGAAATTGCTAATGAGTTGTTTTCTTTTTCTGTAATAGAATGAATTTTTCAGGAGCTAATTACTAGGTTTGAACAGAAATACAGATAAATAAATATGACAATATGTCTTTATATCTTAATATCTGGTTCTTACCTGTCTTTCAGACAAGTAACTGCTCATTGACAGGATAAATTTCATAGTTAAAGAACATTATTTTTTAGGCAAATCTCGTCTTCTAAATGTTTTTGCAAATAGGAATTTCTACCTGAGTTAAACTTTTTCTTCTATACTTGCTTACAGACAAAAAACACATTAAATACAAATGCAGCTGCTGGTATATGCTGCAGTTCTCAATTTCTATAGTTAATTTAATCAATAATATGAAGTTGTGGCTTCCTCACTGATAGAAAAACGTGTGTTGCAATGTCAGGCTTTGTACTGTGAAAAAAATACTATTTTAGAACCTCTGTGGTGCAAGACATAAACAGGGTTAGCTGCAGCATCTTGTTAGTAAACCATCCCATTAACAGAACTGCAATAAACTGCTAGATTTTCATATTGTAGCATTCTGTACAGGGGCCATAAGCATTTCAGAATCGCTACAGGATTTTTAACTTTATACTACATAATGTTGTAACTACTTATTAATAAAGATGGTAAGAAAGTGTGACTTATTACCAGGCTTTGATCAAAAACAAATTGGGTGGTATCATGGTAACTTAGGGGCAGATGAAAGCCTGTTAAAAATCTTGTATTTTCAAACTCAGGTACCAAAATTCAGGACATTGCCTTTTTACAGATTTGTAAGCACTGAATGCCAGAAATTCTTGTGCATGATGAGTATCTCTGACAGAATCAAGCTTAAGATATCTCTATGCTTTTCATGTCCTAAAGGAAATCTTTTCTCTATTCTTAAATTTTGGAGGCTTGTATATTATCTTACCTTTCTATGGCATCTGTTCCTTGAAAACTAGAATCTAGTGCTAAATTTAAGCTTTCTTCCTTCCTGTCCAAGTGAGATACTATTTTGAGTATCACATTCTCAGTCTGCTAGACTCTAAATTGCGCAGTTTACTAATTCCCTAAATCCAGAATTTTTGCACTTTATTCTGACTGGGGTAACAAATGAGTATATAAATAATACTCTTTAAACAGTCTTCTGATCCATTTTTAACACTACAGCTATTTTTTATCTCACCTAAAATGTTTATAGATACACGGTGCTTTCCTAATTTTGACAGTTCTCTTTTTTATTCATATTGACAGTTCTAGTTACAGGCAAACATTGTCTTGGCGGTACCTTGATCACATCGTTGTTTCTTTGGTATCAATATATTCTCCATCTAGATTTGTTCTTTCTGTATGTTCTTTGTCGATGTTTTCTCTGTTTACATTTCTTTAATGTTTGTATCTAAGTCTCTGACCAGTCCTCTCTACTTTTGAAACTCCTTGTTCCATTCATACCTGCCCTTGCATCCAAATTCCCTGTTTTATGTAAGCTAGCAAAATTCTCATATGGAATCCAAAACACAGCACTGTACCAGCTACTAAGAAAAAAATTAACTTTATCCCAGCTGAAACCAGGATAACAGGACAAAAATGGGTGCTAGAAAAACTAGAAGATGCTAGAAGATATTGCACGTGATATTTTTTTCTATCTCCATCCAAAACTGGAAATCCCAGATAATCTTGCTAAGCTGTCCTTGGGAAAGTAAATAGAGACAGAAAGTCTCAGACTGCAAATCGTCTGGCAATCATAGTGTTTTCTTTCAAAATATGAATTACCTTCTTTGCCCACCCATACTAGTCATGATCACAGATATTTCCTAATTAGAAGTGAGAAATTAATTTTATGCTTTCAGTATAAAATTTCACTTTCTTGGCATGCTGCTTCTGTACTCAGCACCTGCTTACGTACTTCACAGCTTTCTATTTCTTCTGTTACCTTCCTCTTATTTTTCAAGGCTATTTTTAATATCTAAGTAGAATATTTTCTATTTCCATCCCTTCTGATTTGGCATGATTTTCCTGTCATGATGAGGTAGCTTTTCACACTTACATGCATGAACTTTCCTCAAGTCCCAAAATCTGTTGCAGTGTGTTAGCTTACAAAAACTCCAACTGGACAATAAGATTACCTGTAATCACTACATCAGACATATTCTGAAGACAGAAACCTTTACTCTTCCATACAAATGATGTTGAATACACATATACCTCCCCATCTGGACAACTAGTTTGCTGTTAGTAGTCTTTCCATTTCTTCTCCCAATACAAATTCCATGTATGTTTGTCTTCTATAACCTCAGCAAAATTTCTGTCCAAGTTTGTTCTTGTTCCTCTCAAATCCTTTTTCATTGATGATAAGCTTTAGATTTCCTTTGTAGAGAAATGTCTTTTTTTTTTAATGTATAATTTCTTGTCATTTATCTTAACAGTATCTTTAGATTTCATTATTACAGTGTGATAATACTTAAATCTTCATACAAGAGCTGCTATGCAGAAACATTTTCTTACATCTTTATTTGGGATTTAGCATGGAAGGTTTTAAGAAAATGTGCTAAATCCATTCTGTGATAAGAGATGAATTACCCTTTCAGCTAACCTGTGGATTGGGACAGGGGGGAAAGACAATATCTCAGGATTCTCAGATACACTGCTTTAGCTAGCTAAATTAAACTAAGTTAAAAGAAATAAAAAGAACTTCTGCACTCACCCTGGGTTTGTCCTGTGTCTCACTTCAGCACGGTGAGATCCCTTTGACCTACTTGCCTTTCAAGTTTGCCAATATTCCCAGTTCCCCAAATTAACATCAAAGGCATTTCCCTTCCTCAGAAATAACTGCTCCATCCCTAGGACATAGCATTAAGAGAACTATGAGACAGGGGGCACGATGCCTTCATTTTGTAACATCCTGAGTGTTAGCTTGGCATCAGGGCAGAGGGAGATCAGGTGCCACTTTCACTATCATATTATATGTGAGTACTTTTCACCTCTTTTAAGTTCCAGCTGTTTCCTAAACCCACTGAAGTAATTACAGAAGAGCAGCTAACAGCCATGCTGCTCTAACTTATCAATAATGAAAAGTGAGCTGGAGCTGTCAGGAAATACATTTGACATCCTAACTTGGAAGAACTGGAACTCTGTGCTCCCTCTGTAGATATGAGGGGAAATATAACCATTAGTAAACCTAATTTATTTCATAAGCAGAGTTGACAGCATGATTCCTTTTCAATATTTCCTGGCACTTTCCTATTATGAGATTCTGCTTTTAGTTGTCTACATCAGACAAAGAGGATTTGTTCAGACTGAAATAACCCAAGCTGAGCACTTGCTTCTACCAAGATTATTTTTTTATCTTTCAGTTTGTATCCATATTTTTTTAATGCTCTTGTAACTTTAAAACCGTTATAAATAAAAACATATTCACTTTAGGAAGGCATTGACTGAGATGGCAAAGACAGTATATGGTAAATAAGGAGCTTTGTGCTATAGGGAAGAGACGATTAGGTAAAGAAAGCAAATATTGGGATGTGATTTTTGAAGCAGGAGTCATTAAGTAATTCAAAGATGGGTGAGCTATAGACTGTGGAAAGGGGAGAGAGACATTAGTTAGATATATCCAATTCCTTTTTCTCAGAATACAACAGAATGTTTTTAGGGTTCAAAGTATTGAAGAAGGACTGTCTTTTGAGGCCAGTCTTCACAGCAGCCTAGGGAGATAAAGAAAATAAATAACAGATGTTCTTTACTTTTTTCAAACTTGAGAAAGCAGAAGGAAAATGAAATACAGTATTCATTTACAGGAAAGTAAACTAAACTGCCTTTTACTTCTACAAAAAATTCGGTAGGTTCTACAGGGACAGTAACAAGGAGAACTCTGAATCTCTCTGCTGGTATGTATGTCTTCTGGGGTGAGCATTTTTCCACAGAAGATGAATGTCTTACACAAGCAAACTAAGAAACAGGCCAAAAGTTATAAGAATTTTATGGGCTTTGTGAAAACTGGCTAGTCTTGTTAGTACAACTTTTTAGAATAAAAATGTTTCCATGCAGTCTGTTAAATTGACTTTAATGGTCTTTTAAAGGATTAGAGAACGGGGGATTCTTATTGGGAGATATTATATGGGTCAATTTATCTGTGCATTTTGTGTTAGAAAATTTTTCGATATTTTGAACAGCACTTCAGCTGGTCTGCAGTATGAGAACCTGAAATTAGCTAGCACAGTGGAATCAATACAGAGCAATATTTTGTCTCTGAAAGAAATTCAGTCTGACAGAGAAGGGTAAGAGCAGTGTGAGGAAATGGAGACTAGCTGAAAAGCCAGATACAGAGATTTCCTATAACGCAGTACAAATTAGTTGATGTCACTAGAGCAAGAAAACCATAGTGACAGAATAAAATGTTATCGAGGTTCCAGAATACTTTATTATTACCACCTTAGGTCACTAAGCTTCACAAGCTATTTCCATCAAGTTTGATATCAGTATATACATTCACAACTGAAGCTAGAAGGTGCAGTGCTTTAATGTACTAACAATTTACATTAAGACACCTGGGTTCAAAGTCAGTTTGTGACAGGAACAAAATGAGTTTTTTGGTCTCAGCCTGCACTCTAGTGGACAATTGCACATAAACCCAGTCCTGAGAAGAGTCACAAGAGTTAGATTTGTTGGCCACGACATGGAGAAATTCATATAAAATATCTTTGCTATTCTGAAAATATCTGCTATTCTGAAACACTGCAAGATGACACTTTTCCATCAGCATCTCTTAAATACTGTGTTCAGTATTCTTGTTACCAGGATTTGAATGAATACAACAAAAGGTGAAACAGTGGAATGGAAGGCATCAAAGGAAATTAGATGCTTCCATGTTAGGAGGAAAATGGAGATAAGATGACATCCTGCCATAGTAGACATATATAAAGTTTATGACTAAGTAAAATACATGTCTTTATTAACCTTTTTTCACCATACAAGACACTGAGAAACAAAAAAATTTCACACAAAGTAGTGATAAAAAGAAATATTTTCTCGATACATAATTAACCTGTAAACTCATGTCTGAAAGACATCTTAGAGACAAGAGCTAAATAGGACTTAAATAAAAGATTATGCTGTTACGTGAATAATAAGAATATCAAGGGTTATTTTAGTTAATATTGAAATGTATGAGGGATATAAACTCTCATGATTCAAGTTATAAAACAAACATAAATTACCTAAAGCATGGGAAGAAAATATACCCACAGATGTTTTATTTCATTAGTGTATCCCATAGAATGTTTACACGTACTTCAGGGAGCAGGCAGTAGAATGCTGGAGTCTCAGATTTGTGTAGTCTGTGGTATTTCCTATGCTTCCAAGATAAATTCCTTAGTGATGCATTTGCAGAAATTAGCTGGAAAAAATTGTCCAGAACTCTGACCCCATTCCAGCTTATTGCCCTTTATACTGTTTAACCTTTATTTGTCAAGAGAGCAGTATTGATACCCATGTATTTAAAATTACAATCACAATCATGTGCCAACTACAGAGGCAAAGTAACAATTTTATTGAGTTATCCTGTCTTTTTAAAACTTTTAAAAAATATATAAAAATAATATTAGCTATCACTAGCTTAAAATTGACTATGACACACTGCATATGTATACTAACATATATATACACTATATTAAAACACTTTTTTATGGTACTCTGATCTGTCCTAGTCTAAGCTGACCTTTCCATTGTTTTTCATTATGTCATCATGTCATCTACCTTACTCATTTTCAGGAATGTTTGAACACTTCTACATTTTACAAGCCTACATTTCAAGATAATTTGAAATTCAATTTTTATCCAAATAAAGTTCACCTAATTAAGTGTCTACCATTTACCATGTTTAGAATGCTGTATTTTTAGATTTTTTGTAATTAAAAAAGCAGTCTCTTTTTCAGTCTTTTAATGACAGAGCAGCCTCTCTGACATTATTCTGACTCCAAATTACAGAATCAGAAATGTTTGTAAAGAAATAATTTTGCCCTAAATTTTGCAAAGAAATGCAACTCCAGATATACAGAATCACAGAATCTGCTGAGTTGAAAGGGACCCACAAAGGTCCTCAAGTCCAACTCTCAGGCCTGCACAGGAACATCCCCAAGAGTCACACCATGTGCCTGCGAGCATTGTGCAAAAGCTTCTTCAACTCTGTCAGGCTTGGTGCTGTGACCACTTCTCTTATCCTTATCAAACATTAATTTCCACTGTCCCCTTGGTTACTATTATACTGTTTGTTTATCAAAGCTCTTCTTTCCATGATGCTTTCATAATTACCACTTCTGATTATTTTATTCCCAATCTTCTTATAGTTGATGGTTAAAGGTTGAACCAATAAATGTTAGTGTGAAAATGTGAATTATTCTTTACAGAAAAACATTATTTTTTTTTTTTAGATTTTGTGGATTAAAAGTGAATTTTAAATACTTTTTTAAGTGAACTAAGTGAATTGGAAAGCTCCTAAAATAACAAGACAAATAAAGTCAAACCTTGACCTATTGGAAAAGGGAGCTGACTCAGAATTTCTGCTTATGCCAAGACAACAATATGCTTCCATGAGTAAATTCTTACTCCAAAACTATGTTTTTACAGAATAGCTTGACAAGAATAATTTCCTTGTATATTTAAAAAAATAGAAATATTAAATAGTACCTAAATTTGTCAAGCATAACGCAGAGGAACAAAACAGCGAAGACTCAAATAACTTCAAAAGAATTTGAATTATGCACTTAAATTCAGACTTGTGGCATGAACTAAGATAATTACCAGGAAAATAGCAGCTTTTGCAGTCAATAACAGCCATTGGACTGTGTTTGTCAATTTTTCTGAGCTGACAAATGAAAGATGATAGCTGCTGAAATGAGCTGCAGATTGTATAAGAACAACTACAGCCCTTAAGAGCCAATGCTTTTATTCTCAAAGCCTGAAGCTGTAAAAATATTAATAAAGTCATTTATATTTAGCTAGTTGTAGTGCATCAGGTACCCAGTAAAGAAAGGGTTTTTGATGGAGGTAGTCATTGTTTCCACTTGGCATCAAACACAGCTTTCTAAAAATGTTTTTCTGGTCTATTCTCCTGATAATTCAACAGCAGTAGAACCAAGAAAACCTTGTCAGAAGTACTGACTGCTTGCACAGAATTTCTGTTGTACTCATGGCCACCCACTGGCAAATACTAATGCACAGAACAAAAATAAGTAAGATAGCTATGGCTCAAAATGGATAGTGCTGGAAATGGGATATAGCAAGTGTACTGATAAAGGAGAAATCCCACCATAATAGTGGTGTCTTACTGCTAGAGAACAAATAAATAAAGGCCAGTATTTATGCTATGCAAGATCTTAATCTTTATTTGTGATATTGCAAAAGAGCTTAAAATACTTTACTTTCTGCAGAGCAGATATCTAAAGGAGGAACATACTGTAACCATGACTATATATTCCAAGGATATAAACCACTGAATGACAGCTCAGGATCAGCCAAACTGATCAAAGCCTCAGGAATTTTATCTCCCCAACTTCTGTGGGACCCCACTGCGACAAGCTTATCTCTTTGATCCCAAATTTAGAATATCCCAGAACGGGTTAATCCTACATATTTATTTTCACATTTGACAATATTTTTTAAATTAAAATAGTAGGCAAGACCCTGGCTTTCAATTTTCTCATTGTTTTCCATCACTTGGAAAGTGCCATGGCACAGAGAAATGTTTTAACTTTTGAATTTCACCTTTTGGCTGAAGTATTTTCAACTTTTCCCCAGCTCTTCTTTGAAAGGTTTCTGAATTAGTTTGCAGAGAAATATGAGTACTAAAAAATCTTAGAACAAAAGTTGTTAAAAAGTACCCTGAAGAGGAAGTGCGAAGAACCCCAGCCTGTTACTATTTTTACACCTGACTATTTTGAAAAGTCATTGATTTTTTTAATGCTGTAATTGAACTGTGTTAGACATGGTACAGATTTCCCAGAGCAGACAGTCAGTTCCCCTGTACCCAAGGGTATAGTATGATTCAGACAAGCAGGTCATCCCCCTGAGCAATGGATCTTCTTATGAGCCTGACTGGCATCTGAGTTACCCAAGGCATGCAAAGGTCTCTTATGTGAGGCTGATGAGAGGAGAACCCTACACCTTCTTTCTGCTCAAGCCCTTAATCATTCACTGCAGTCTTCACAACTGACTTCTGCATGAAAGCCTCGGGACTGAGCCACTCCCCTTGGTCCTGCTGACCCTGTGTGTGCCAGAACTCATGACACTGCTGGGTCACTGAGCAGATATCTTGAAGAGTTGTCCCTGGTGCTTCAGCAGGGATGCCCGAGGCGTACATATGTCTGTAGCCTTACTGTGCAGAGCATCACTCTGATTACCATTGTCATTCCAGAGATGATGTCAGTAGGAGTGCCACAAAAATATAAATGGGAACAACTGTTCACTGAAACCAATAGTGCTATCAGGGAGGAAAGCACAGGCAGCTGCATGAATTAATTATCCATAGGACTAGGGGGAAAAAAACAAGAGCAGGTAAGACTACAAAGTCCTCAAACAGCACATGCACAAATTACCACATATTTTTATTTCTCTGTTCTCTATAGACCCAGCTCTGAGGAAGGGAACCCTGCCAGGAATCTCCTTCAACAACATCTAGATAAGATCACGCTTACATCCAGGCCCTTCTTCTCTACAGCTTTGTTTTAATTCAGAAAAGAGTAATGAAGTAAGAAAGACAAATTTTGTTACAAGGAAGTGAAGGGCAGCTCAGAGTCTCAACTCTGTACAGGCACCAAAGAACCTATTTATGAATATTGTAGTAGGAATACATACTTCAGAAAGGGCAAAAGGAAGCTGGTGTAATTAACCATCAGGGTAAGTAAGGTTGTTACAAGCAAAAATCCATCTTTGAAAATGCTGAAGTCATGTTCCAATGAGACAAGAAGAAGGAGGTACAAATGCTGTGAGGTTAAATGTGAAAACATAATAAGGCAGACCAAAAAAGCATCTGAATAATCACTAACAAAGGAATCAAAACTAATAATTCTTTTCGCTATGAAACACATCAGAGGCAGGAATTTTGCTAGAATCTGTATGACCAGTTCATTTTCAGGTCATGAAAGAGTACTCAGAGAAACAAGGTCATTGCAGAGAAGTTAAGTGAACCCTTTGCATTGGTGTTCGCTGTGGAAGGAACTGGAAAGATTCCAAAACCAGAACCCTTCTTGGTGGGGGACTCGTCTGAAGAGCAGTCTGAAATTGAAATTACTGTAGAAGAGATTATGGAATAAATAGATAAAGTGAAAATCACCAGGACTGTATAGTATTCACTCCAAATTTCTAAAGGAACTCAAGCACAAAAGAGCTGAATTACTCACTGCAGGGTGTAACCTATTGCTTAAAATTGCCTTGCTTCTGGAAGGTGGCAGATGTGACATCAATTCTTTAAAAAGGTTCCGGGGAAAATCTGGGAAATAGTAGGAATCTAAGTCTGATGTGTGTTGGGCAAATTACTAGAAACTATGATAAGAAACAAAATTAGGGGACATCTGGGTAGTTCTGATTTATTTGGGAAGAGTCAGTATTCTGTTGAGGAAAATATGGCTTTACAAGTCTGATAAAAGTTTTTCAAAGGAGCTGTAAAGGGTCGGGCTAATATGGGGATAATGATGATGTCAATACAGTCTACTTTGATTTCCAAAAGACTTGAGTTCAAGTTAGAATTAGGGTTTGTTAAATACCAGTGTCTCCAGGGATGGTAAGACTAAAGGTAGAAAAAAAGACCACCAAGGCAGAACTTCAGGGGTGGTTTATAGGGAGCACATTATGTAAGGGCATTGAGAGCACGTTCAGCCTGGTCTGACATAAGCCTTGGGGCATGACTAAGGAAAAGTTATTCCAAAAGGTGTGACTCTTGTTCCCAAATGGAGGATAAGGCACAGAAGAGCAAAGACCTTGTACCGGTGAGTGAGACACTGTTCACTGTGTTGTTTTCTTCAGTGCATTCAGAGGTAGCTCAGTAAATAGGATTTTGCCAATACAAGTAAAAGACCAGAAACTCCACTGTGACTTCACAGTGCAGGGTCTCAGGAGCTGTCTGGGCTTGTCTTGACATGACCTGATTTTAATTGGTTTCGGCTGTGTGTGTGCGTGTGTGTGTGTGTGTACATGAAAATCATCTAGTGATCAAGTGGGTGTAGCCTGACTGGATTGAGCATGGTCTGTGTACACTTTATATGGTAAAAGCCCAACTACCCTCTTGTATCAGTGGCTTTTTATGTTGAAGGAAGCTGTAGCAGGCTGTGGGGCAAATTTCAGACTTTAGCAATGAGAAGGATGCCAACTATAGTAAGAAAACCCACACAGATCCCAAATCAGAGGGGAAAGAGACTCCTACTGTGAACATTAAACTTTTTCCATCAAAAGAAACGGGAGGCCACAACGTGTGTTGTGGTATATGTATATATCTCACAAGCTATGACTGCTATGTTGCTCTTTCTAGATTTGTAGAATCATAGAATCATTTAGGTCAGAAAAGACCTTTGAGATCATCGAGTATGACTATAAACCTAGCACTGCCAAGTCCACCATTTGAACCTGGTGCATCTGAGCCTGAGCTCTGGCTAGGCAAAAATTAGTGTTTGTTTCAATGCAATCCTGACGGGGATGGTGGAACTGAGGGTAAGAACTGAAACTCCATGGGAGTAGAGGGCAGGCCTTAGGGATAACATTAGGCTAGGGGACCCTGAATCTATCTAAACAATGACAGCTTAAAAATGGAGGCTTCCTGCATGGATAAATAGTCGGTTAAAAGACAGAAAAGAGAGCATCAGAGTAGTCATTTTTCATTGTGGAGGAGATCACAAGTGGAGATTCGCAGTGATCTGCCTGAGATGTTTTCCAGTACGTTACTTTAAAATGGGAGCCAATAATGAGATGTCAGTGTGTGTTGGCGATGCCATAAAATGAATGATGGGAGCCCCTGGTGGTCTAGTGGTTAAGGACGCGGCGCTGTCACCGCCGAGACCCGGGTTTGATTCCTGGTCAGGG
>JAYRBT010000139.1:40444596-40457814 GCA_036023395.1 Myiotriccus ornatus
TGCCTGGCTGCTCTCCAGCCACTCTGTGCCCAGCCTGTAGCGCTGCAGGGGGTTGTTGTGGCCGAAGTGCAGGACCTGGCACTTGGCCTTGTTAAACCTCATCCTGTTGGATTTAGCCCATCTATCCAGCGTGCCCTCCTACCCTCCAGGACATAACTCTCCCCCGCTCCCCAGCTTGCTGTCATCTGCAAATTTGCTAATGTAAACTCAATCCCCTCATCCAGATCATCAGTAAAGATATTAAAGTGACCATGCTTCCAAAATGGCTTTTGTAACTTGTGCAACCCTTCTTGTTCCCAAGACCCCTCTTTGTATCTTTGGAATGTCTAAGAGATAACTGGAATCTTACCTATTGGTTGTTAACCCTTTGTTATCACTGGTTGTGTGTGATACCTCCTGAACTCCTACTGGTCACATTGTGATCCACCTAAAAAGTGCTTAAGCTGTTAACAGAACAATAAAGCTCTCTCTCTACCTGCTCACCCTGCCTGCAGTGTCTCCTGTGCTCTCTGCCAGGGCCATGGGACCCGCGTGGTGGGGGGGAGGGGGAGAGCACGCTCCCCCCGGAGCTAGAGATAAAGGGAAAAGCCTCTGGCCTGGGGTTCCCACTCCCTCTTCCCTCAGCGTTCATCACGACACCACTAGTGACTGTGAAAAATTGAGGAACTGGTTTTATTCCAAGCAAATTAAAATAAACAGAGGGTACTAACAAAAGAACTATTTTTGTATATTTACTAACTTATAGGCGTAGCGTGGAGGTGTAAGGTGAAGGTCCTGTCTGGACCTACCACCAGGAAATCTTTTGCAGCCAGGAACAGGGAACAAATTATAAATAAAAATGTATTCCTCTCTGCCATGTGGATACACAGAGACCTCCATGCCTTGCAACGTGGGGATGATGCAAGACCCCCCTGTACAAGCCCAGGAGAGATACGTTGCAATCAGCCAAAAAGTAATGCCCACTTCCAAAGCAGAGAAATTACCTTTTAAGGCAACAAACGGACAGTAAAATGAATATTTAACAGCTGATATCAAAGGGTACAAAAGCGCACAATTTTCAAACAGTCGTGTGCTCCTTGTATCATTCAAAGGTGCACCCAGCGCTAACAATGGGTACCTAAGCACTGCAATAAAAATTTCTTGTAATATTTCTTTGTCCTGCAGGTATTTTTGCCGTCTTCAAAATTCAAGAGAAGAATTAACTTTTAACAGTGACTGGCCAGCAACTGGATGCAACACCATTCACACCGCTCTGGAACATTAGTGACTGACAGAAAATTAATTTTTTCCTTTCTCTGAGAATCTTCCACTTCTTGTCAGAAAACCAGAAGGAGGAAGACAGGTAGAGGACAGACAGAAGATTGCTATAATACTTCTGGGAATAAAGAGGGATTTAGCACATTGTATTTCAAAAGTGTATATATTATGCACTAAGTGATGTTTTTCATTGCTGTACTCTCTAATTAATGCAGTATATGCAAGCTCATAACTACTCTATATATCCTTGCACTTTGAGTGTTGCAGTGTGAGTTCTCCTCTCCCCCTGAAGGTGCATACTCAAGAACCGAAAGTGACTGGAAGCAGTGCTATTGCTACCAAATCCTCGATTTACATAAGTCACATGAAAGCTTCATTTCCCACCTGCCTTTTTCAGTTAGACAAGGAGAATGAGTTAGGCAAGATGGCCATAAACTAAAACACAAGAAGTTCCACCTCAGCACGAAGAATAACATCATTGCATTGAGGGTGGGAGAGCACTGGAACAGGCTGCCCAGGGAAGTTGTGGAATCTCCCTCTCTGGAGACATTCAAAACCCTCCTGAACACATTCCTGTATAACCAGCTCTAGGTGACCCTGCTTTGGCAGGAAGGTTTGACTAGGTGATCTCCAGAGGTCCCTTCCAACCCTAACGATTCTGTGATTCGGTGAAGATTAAGCAACCGAAGTGTAAACTACACTTTGCATATGACCATACTCATTAGCATCAAGATAGCTTATTCTTTTGTCAACAACAGCTCACAAAGGAACACTTAGCCGAAGCTGAAGCAAAGAAATAAGAGATGCTACTGAAGAGCTCATACAAAATAGAAGAGCTCTGAAAATAGGAAGCAGTAAGTGGACAACTCAGTCCTTAATTCTGTACTGTTTGTGGATTCTTACGTCTTTGCCTTTAAGACTAATTGTCGCTCTCAGACAGTTGTTTTTGTTGAACTGCATTAGATAATTATCTTGTTTTGTTATTCTTACCCCAGTTACCTATATTATAGCAAGGCAGAGTAAAACCTGCAGCTCTCCAGGTGCTCTAGCCTAATTCTCATCTTCTGAAAATTGGAGTCAATTTTGGACACATAAAATTCATTCTGCACTCTTCATATTTATTTTTCATTGATTTGAAGTCTGAAGATCTGAGATCTCAGTATTCTGCACCTAGAGGGTGAAGAATGTGATTTTGGCAGAGTTGCTCCCCTGCCAGCCTATGTCAGAATAACATGGTCTGTATGATAGACAAAATTCTGGAGGGACTGAGAGTAGGGGGTAGAAGAAAAAATAGAATCAGTTCTTACAGAAAGAAAAAACAATCACACAGGGTCACTACCTTCCGTTTCATGTGCAAGACCAGCTAAACTATAAAACAGATCCCTCCTCAGTGAAGCAAAACAAAATGACACATATATGTTTCCCCAGTGTTTTTAGGGCAGAGGTTAAATGAGAATAGTCATTGTATCTCATTATTGGAAGGAATTCTAATACTAAGATACTAAGTGTGGCATAAGAAAGTGAATAGAATAGATGGGTCTTTTTTTTTTCACGGTGAGTTCTAACCTTCACTACATAGAGCAACACAGCTGTCTTCCTACTGATGTCAGATGCCTATGCAGAAAATAAGACTGAAAGCAGTGATTGTGGGGAATCCTTCCTGAGAGGTTTTTGTGCTGGAGATCAAGGCACTGAGAAGAAAATAAACCTTCCCCTTGTCCCATCTGAATCCTTCTCACAGCAAGAGGATGAACTAATCTCTGCTGACCAGTTTAGTGTTGGTCTTTGTAGTTCCTCTCTGTTATTGAACATTTCTAAGTCAGTATGGAAACTGTTCGTGGTTTTCCTTTATGATTCTCTTGAATTAGCCTGTGGCTGTTCTTGCTTAATTCTTAATGTATCTTAGATATTTTCATCATCTTACTGGGTGGTGATAATATAAAGATGCTGCCAAACTCTCTGATGAATCTTAGATCCATACTTCATATCTAATATTTTTGTAAAGAATTTTTCCTCAAAGACATTCAGATATCCACCTTTGGTAGATTTCCAGATTTTGTATCCACATGTTAAGATGCAAATTATCCCTACTCTCCCTCCTCAAAGCAATCTTCTAACGCTTCTTTTCATAATATTGTCAGCTTCTAACTTTTGAATGCTCAATTTTGCAATACTAATAACCATTTTTGGTAGGATATGCAAAATACAGCAATCTACTGTTAGCATGTCTGGCATCAGTGGTATTATTCCTACTCTTGGTGAGTACAATGATGAATATGAATAGACCCAATGCATTTGAGAATAGTTTCTTGGGATCCTGTTCTGGACAATTTTCCATTTAATTGTTTCTTTTATGAAGCTTTCAAGACATCCAGAAATTTTCTATAAGTCATTCTAATAGCTTAGAAGAAATATAATAGTATATTTAATAGGCACATAGTGAATGAAGCTATGAAAATGAAATGAGGATAGAAGCAGAAATGGAAGGAATCTTACCACTGTACTATAAAAGAAAGGACTTATGGTGAGTTGCTTGCTTTATGTTATTATATTTAAAACAATTATTATATTAAATGTACTTATTAGTAGCTCATTTATAACTAAAGGGTCATCAGTTATGGTCTGTACGGTGGTCTTACATTATTTATTAGCTCCTGTATCACATAATCTAAATGTAAGCGGTAATCAATAAATCATCAATACCTCACTTCTTTATTCCGTGGGAACTAAATTATGCAGCTTTCTAGCATATGTATGTGTATATATATCTATATAGCTGTACATAGATATATGTGTGTGTATATATATATATAAAAACATATAAATAAATGTATATAATGCTCAGACTCTCCAAACCAATCCAAAATAAATTTATTTCTAATCAATAGAGATGCACCTATCATAATAGGATAATAGTTGATAACAGTATAGGATAAAATGGCAGAAGTTCTTTATGCATTCCAACTTTGCAGCCTTACAGCTGCAAAACAGCTGTGTATGAACAGAACCAGGTTAAATGTTTAGATAAGGTTTTTATTTTATTTTGAATTGTGCTCATGTGACATGAGAATAGAGAATCCTGAAGATCTCAAACGAGAGGAGAGGAAAGGAGAGGGGAGGGGAGATTCAAGATTTCAAGTGATTAATAAGGAATGGTAAAAATAAAAACAGAGCATTTTTTTTAGTAAAATGCTTCCTTCAGGAAAGCAAGTTGGTTAATGACGCAACAGTAAATGCTGAAGACACAGCTTGGCATACTTTCTGTAATGGAAGTCATGTTGGGCTTGTAGTAGGCCTTAGGCTGGCTATTTAAGTACAGCTATACTTCGCCCTCAGGCTTGAAGTTCAGTTTAGTTAAGAATTTAACCAACATTATTTCAAACCACAGGAAAAAAACCCAACCTGTAAAACTTCTATTACCCCTAAACTTATTTTAAAGTTGTCTTTTGATAAGAAAAACTAACCCATTAATCTGAATGACAATTATTACTGTTCTCAAAATGAAACCACTTAAATAATCTGGATGTTCTTATGGAAAAGTTTAAAACTATTATACTTCAAATTGCATTTGAATGTGTTGCATATTGAGGTGCCTTTTTCTTTTCTCCCATCGATTTTAATTACTAGCACATTTGCATGAAAATAAGATCTTTATTTCTTGAAAGCTCATCAGCTCCTGCTGCTCATTCTTCATTGAAGATATCACATGCAAAGAGTTAGATCTTAGGGTGAGGTAGAATCAAGAGCAGATGTGCTTAGAAGAAAGAAAATTTTTTTATGCAAATACTATTTTTAATAAAACAGAAGAAGATAAAAAGTGAAAATACATGCTCTGAGATCAAAATTCCAATCTCTCTTCCAGCATATATAATGTCCCTCAAAAAAAGAGTAATTTTGAATTTAAAAACTGAATATTGAACTTGAAAATACAATGTGAAACACTAAATACTTACTAGATCGTTTACTCCAATTACCCTAATTTGATACTTGTGCCCTTACTGTACAAGAAGGAAACACAAGTCCCAGGCAGTCAGGTTCATTTAAACCCTCAAAATAAGACTTCCCTATACAAAGGTTTCTAATTTTTGGCAGTCCTTTCTGAAACAAATGGCTGATTTTGAATGGCTTGAGAGTGGCCTTCATACAGTAAAAACCATAAGTCAAATGCTTATTTGAAACCATGAGAAGCCAATATAGAATGAACACGGACTAGGAACTAATTATTGGCTCTTCCATGTGCTGATCCATCTGTAATGCAGTTTTGAGGGAGTTTGCACCACCACGTGTCTGTGCTTTCAAGGAAAACTGTAGGTATTTCACACTATATTTAGTAGAAGAACCCTGCTTCTATTTCCTCATAATGTAGCTTGATTCCAGCTGCCAACAAAACCAAGTATGTGAAAATAGTAATGAGAGCCTGAGCTGTATTCAGAGTATGGGAAAAACCATCAGAGACTCACACACTGCTCTGTTTTGAAAGTGCTCTTATGCTCTACCAAATTTTACTTAATATTAACTCGTTTTCAGATAGCTCTGATTATTGAGGTAATCAATGTTATGATTGACAATCATAAGTTATGTTATGTTTGACAATCATTGCAACTGCCTGCAGCCTGTCTGGGAAGCATCCTGAAGTTCCTCACACTCTGGGCACCAGACTGGTGATGACAGTAAACGAGCTGTCATTCCAAAACTGTGCACGAAAGTTTGGCTGTGTAAATGTTTTGGAATGACAGAAGGGCACTAATGATTGCCATGGTCAGATCCCCAGTCTGTGTAGAGGAAACTATAGGCGCTACTGCCTCTCTGATGAAAGGGGAAGGGAAGGAAGGAGAGGGAGTTTGGTTTTATAACATGAGTCCTGCTAAGAAAAATACAGCTCTGTCAAAGCTCCAGAAATAGCATTTGACCTCCTTTCTTCTGCTGCAGAAAATGCCACAGAGGCAGAGGGAAAGCCCAGAGAGTATTTTACCTGCACCCAGGAAATATTGACAGTGCATCATAGATTCAGATCTGCAAAACAAATGAATTGCTACTAATAAAAACAAAGCACAGAGTCCCTTTTACATTGTTTTATCCTGTTTAAAAGACAAACATTTGCACACTGCAAGCCTCAAATGGATAAATGCTACCAGGAGAACTTATAAGCCATCTGCTAGCTTCCTAATGAAGCCAGTAACTATTATTGTTTACAGTTGAACACCGGGGGTCATGTGTATTTGCTGTAATGAGAGAATCAATGCATCACTGCAGATGCTAAAAGATGGAACTTTTTTTTTTCAGACAGCTAATTATAAATACAATAAAATAGCAAATTAAAAAAAAAAATCTGTTCATTTCCATAGAGAAATAGTGCTCGGCACAACAAATACAAAATGCAGCACTGCTCTGTTTTCTAGTAGTCTCCACTTGACAGGTCCAGCTTAAAGAAACAAAATCACAATAAGTTACTCTTCAATATTTAACAAATAGCTGATCACCAAGGGGTGCTTAGTCCCTAATTCTCTAACCTTTACAAGCCTCCTACATTATTTAATTTTATTGTTTATCTGAATGCAATGATGGAGTGTGCATTAGCAGATAACGCTCTGTTGCTGTTTAACTCTGTATTTCTTGCTTGAAGAAGACACCATGATATATGAAAACTTTATTTGGTTGAGCTATTAAAAACGTCCTGAAGTTTCTCGGATTTTTTAAATGTTTGTTGAAGAGAAACCAATGCACAGCAGTAATACAATCAATTTCTCGCTTATGATTTCATCAACCAAACAAAAGTACACTTACAAAAACTAACAAAGTAATAGTAATTCCAAACATTTAGCAAAAAAAAAAAATTATAAACAATTGGAATTTTGTACATTATGGAAACCATAATTTCACTGAAAACAAGCCAATAAGTTGGAATCTTATTAATGGCCTTTATTTGCTGTAAAAAAAGTATTTTAATTTCAGGAAAGTTCCTAAAGCCTGTAAATCAAGACAGCTTACTTGCCTTTTGCAGTTGTAAACCTATAAATGACTCCTCATTGCCCTCTGATACCATCAGGGCCATGGCACAACCTTCTTGTGGCTTGTACTCTCCTCCTGCCACCTGCAACGTATACAGAGCTACATATCTATCATATGGCTAAAATGCTGTATAACATAGTGGTTAGATGGGTTGCAGTAATCAGGAAAGCTGTATCGTAGGCCACAAATCAGCAAAGCCTTAGGAAAGAATGGGAACAAACGATATTCCTCTTTTACCATAATAAATACTTGTAGCAGGTTGCACTCAAAGCAGAAATAAAGCAAGCTGTCAGCAGGAGAACACTGCTTCTATTTAAATTTCGTCTTTATATTGTGGTGATGGTGGTAGAACAGAGTGGGCAGAGTTCATTAGTGAGATCAGAGATCCCAGAGGAGCACTGCTACACAGATAGGACCGGTAAAGACTAACACTTGGGTACCTGCTGCACCCTGACACTGAGGATCCTGCATGTCACCCGTTCCCTGCTCTTGGCCTCACATGCCTGCTTTGTCAGATGTGACCGATTCTGTGAGGTGCAGGGGCTGGGAACCCCAAGGAGATTCCCCACTGTAACCCTTTGTTGTGGTCTCTTCCTTGTCTGATGGTCACACACTTGTGGCCAGAAGACATGGGCAAACCTGTTGTGTAAACAGTGTTCCTGAGGTATGCACGTACCACAGACAAGCAGCCTGAGATGCTGGGTTAAGAGAAGATGAAGGGGCCTGCTTAGTATCCAAAGCTTTGCTTTACTTTCCTTTGTCTTACTTTACCTTGCTTTCCTGTGCTTTGTTTTGGCAGACCTGGCTGAACCCTGCCAGAGAAAATCAGTAAAAAGAGCTGAATGACTGGAATACAGAAGAGGATGAAGGCAATAATTGTCCTAGTTTCAGCTGCAATAGAGTTAATTTTCTTCCTAGTATCTGGTAGGGTACTGTAGTTTGGATTTAGGATGAAAATAACGTTGAGAACATACTGATGTTTTAGTTGTTGCGAAGTCGTGGACTTTTCAGCTTCTCATCCCGCCCCACCAGTGTGCAGGTTGGGTGGCACAGGAAACAGAGAGAAGACATAGCTAGGATAGTTAACTCAAACTAGTCAAAGGGATATGGCATCAAGCTCAGTATATAAACTGGGGGAAAAGCTGAAGAGGAGCCACTGCTCGAGAACTGGCTGCACGTCGATCAGCATGAGATGAAGAATTGCATTGTTCATCACTTGTATTGTATAATATTATTATCATCATCATTATTATTATTTTCCATCCCTTTTCTGTCCTATTAAACTGCCCTTATCTCAACCCATGAATTTTACTTTTTTTTTTCTTCCCCAGTTCTCTCTCCCATCCCAGGGCGTTTGTGAGTGAGAATCTGTGTGGTGGTTGGCTGCCTGCTGGGTTAAACCATGACACTCTTTTTTGGTTTTGCCCAACATGGGGCACAAAGGGTTGAGATCATGACAGATCTGACCAAAGCATGTAAAACCAAATTTGTTATAAGCATTCATAAAATTGTTTAACAGTTTCTGTTCACAGTGTTGATTATTTGCTCTCAGAGCTGTTGTGCTTGTTCTTAGGGTTGTGTCACATAACACTTTGTTTGCTGTGTATGTTCCCTGTTGTGCTGTTTATGACCTCTGGGAGCTGGATTAAGGGTATCTTTTTGTTGTACTTTGTCACAGTGGCTTATGGTATGATAAAATTACTGGTCATGAGACTGATCTGGTATTTGTACTCAGCATTGCTGTCATTTCAGTATTTTGGGAGCCATCTCTCAGAAACTATTATTAATAATTACGCTCTTTACCCTTTCTCCTCAGAGAGCCTGTCCATGTGGGACACAAACGAGGACACTTTCCCCTGCTTCTCCACCTTTCCTTTCTCTTTTACCTTCCCCTTCTCCTCCAGGCTAGTTACAACAGCTCTTGAAAATTGTTAATATTCTTGGGATGTTCAAACCAGCATATTCCTGTTGATACGTTTCCTACTCCTGAATGTGTTTTAGGTCTTGTTTAAACAACTATTTAAGAATACCATGCAGAGATCTACCCCAAGGCTGGATAGTTATGAGTGGCAGGGTGTAGGGGACAGTATGAGCAAGTACCCAGGACAGTGGGAACCTCCAATGGCCAACCAAGCCCTGTTCAACACTGCTCGGTACCCTCAGAGGGAAGAGAAAGTGCCTGGATCTGATGAGAAAGTGACAGATATTGCAGGATCATCAGGAGAACAGGAGAAAGAAAAAGCAGAACTCACAGAGGAGGTGATAACTCATCCCTGAGGGAGATGTGAGATACACACCTCATCAAAAAAGATTTTAGCCATCATCCAGGTGAGCAGATTGTCACCTGACAGTTCTGCTGCTGGGAGAATGGGGCCAGTAGCCTAGAATTCGAGGGTAGGAAAGTCAAACAGCTAGGATCCTTTTCTAGGGAAGAGGGCACTGACAATGCAATAGGGAAATGGGCATAAGTCCTCCACCTCTGGAGGAGACACCTCTCAGGCCTTAGGGCAAAATATCCCTTCAAAGAAGATGTCATATGTCACCTAGACAAATGGAGAAAAGGTACTCGGTACCTGAGGGCATTAGCCATGACGGAGGTGATTCATAATGACCTGAACAATGAGCAGTTATCCAGAGACACAGACGAAGTCAAGTGCATGTGACCTATATAGAGGAAGTTCATATGGAGCACAAGATGATGGTATGCCAGCTCATTCTCTGTAGTGACCTAGAAAGACAGAGAGGGACAAACAGAGGGTGAACTGGATGGTCAACTCCAGCAATATGAAACAAATATCTCTGCCTCATTATGGGCCTATGTCTCTACTGTGGAGAAACTGTCTGACAAACTGACATGGGACTTCCAGCAATTCAGAGAGGGTATGTTCTACTCCCCACCTGTACAGCTGAGACCAGTATCTCAGCTATTAGCACTAAGCACTCTGCTGCTCAAGAGAGAGGATATAGTGGGTACACACCATAGGTCACCCTGTGGTTTCATCTGTGTGAACATGGAGAGGACATGAGGAAGTGGGATGAAAAATCAAGCTCAACCCTACAGGGACAGGTACATGAGTTGCAAGAGTGCTCAGTGTATAAACTAGGGGGAAAACTGGCCAGGTGCCACTCCTCGGGAACTGATTGGGCATTGGTCAGTAGGTGGTGAGCAATCACATTGTACATCACTTGTTTTGTATATTCCAAATCTCCTTTTTCTTCTTTTATTACTGTTATTATTCCTTTCTTTTCTGTCCTATTAAACTGTCTTTTATCTCAAACCATGAATTTTATTTTTTTTTTTCCCCAGTTCACTCTCCCATCCCAGTGGCAGGGGGACAGTGAGCAAACAGTTGTGTGGTGTTCAGCTGCCTGCCAGGATAAACCTTTACAATAATGTAGTTATTTACTTTGACAGTGCTTCCATCTTTGTGGACTTAAGTGAATAACTATTTTATATGTCTTAATTCTCTGTTTTATAACATGTCTGAGATAATACTTTCTTCCTTAAACCACAGGCAAATGTGTTTGAATATACTTGCTTCCCCAAATTAAAGGGGAGTTAGTTGCAAGAATTAATTAGTTAATGTTTGCATAGTGCTTCAAAGGCAGAAAGCATTCCGTAAATGCTAATCAATAAATCAAAGTTTTATTTGACTTTATTACTAAACCACTAATAAAATAAGTTACATAGCTGATGCATGTTGGAAAAAGCACTTTTACTGTCTAAAAGATATAAAGGTTTTAATTAACAAACGTTTTGAAAGCACTTGGCTGAGGAAAAAAATGCTAACTGTTAATACAGATTTTCTCTAATGAAAATGGCTACAAAATATTAACTTCTGTATGCTACTGTAACTTCTGCATATATTATCTAAAGTTTTGTCCCATGGCAACAATATTTTTGTTTTCAGCACAATTTTTGTAATATTGATGAAAAAATTGTGCTTATCTTTGTCAAATAAATGTTTAGATGCAGCGAGAGATTAAAGGTATCATTCTTAGCAGAGAATAGCAAAACCTAATGTATTGTCAAATTAGACATATATACAGTATCATATTTTTGCAGTTTAACTTAAAGTCGTATTTTGCTAACTTCCCAAGCTTCTGCTGTTTTACAAGGCCCAGATTTTCCAAACGCTGCACTGTACCTGCACATATGTGACCTGTTATCTACATGTCATCTTAAATTCTAAGCATGCAAACAGATTTGAAACTTCTATGTGTAGGCAGTTAGGCAGTCAGAAAGACTGAATTCTGAAAGTGCCTCAAGCCTTCTGAAACACTGCGGATCTCTAGCTTTACATAGTTTGATCCTACCAGAAGAAACCTTTTGTTCACCTGTTCGTGACACTTGTTTCCCCTCTGGATGTAATAATATAAACGTGGGTATAATAATAAGAACATGTTGATCTACTGAGTATAATAATTATTGTATTAACATAATTGATTCTGACTCATCCCCTTCCTATGGGCATTTTAGACATAAACGTCCTTTTAGAGCCTTCCAAAGTATAATTATTAGTAGTAGCAGTAGTAATATTAGTATTAGTATTTCAAAATTGTCAGATGGTAATCAGTATTTCTCAAGTCCCTAGGCTAGTGGTTTGAAAAGAACTTTCAAAGTAGATTGTGGTATGTTTAATACCTGTTGTAATGTCTGTCTGTGGCTGTAGAAAACTTTGAAGAAAGCTCAAGCTATAAGAAAAGTCCTATTAGCCTGTTTTGCTGACAGAGGAGAAGCATGCCAGCATCCTCCCTACTTAAAACCAGGCTGATGGTAGGAGGATGAGGATGCAGTCAGCCAGGCCCGCTCAGTGAAGCAGTGCAGTTTGGCTGCTGAGGCAGAAGCTGCCTGTCCCCACATTCCATGAGATAAAATACCTCCTGCTAGCTCTAGTGCTCCCAGCAGGATGGAGAGGTCCAGGTGTTGCTCCTACAGAAACCGAAGGGGTCTGCTGCTTTCCATTGTCACAGCTGGGTGGCTCCAAAAGGTCCCTCCCAAACAGCCCTGAGGGGAGGCAGTAGCATGTGTTCATTAATTTGAGCCATAAATCACAACTTCATGTGCCAGAAAAATGTCCAGAATGTGCTACAGTAAAGAGTCACATCCATTTCTGCACTCTTACTGTAGCTCTTCCAGGCAGATGGGGAGTCAGAGCGGCATCAGGAGTGCTAAACCTTTATCACTGCATTGATTTGTCAAGCTGTCCCTGAAGGAAAGATGACCGAGATTTTTTGAAAAGGAGGCAGGGTTCAGGGCTGGGGACATGAAGGACTGTCTAGGAATAGATGGGAAACGAAAAGTGTTCAGGTGACTTGTCAAAATGTTAAAGGGGCCCTTAGCAAAAAAACCTCAAGTACTGAATCTAAGCTCAGGGGGTTTTGAGTGTGTTTTCTTGGGTTGTAAATTCACTTTATAAAAGCAAAGTTATTATATCTTTACAAAATAAACCTAGGCTAACTAATAAACAGTACAAATCATTTTGTGGTTAGTCAAAAAATACAGATTGTGAAATAAGGTGTCAATGACATAAAGTAAGAACAGTAGGGCTGAGGTAAGGTCTTAATGACACTTCTGTTATTATCCTTAAAACTATTAGCCCTTATATTTTTAAAGTTATAGGAAGTTGTGTGACCTTTCTGAAGAGAGTTTATGGATTTTAAGATTAATGGATGATATTAAAATTATACTAAAAATTTGTGAAAAAAGAAAAAATAATTCCTTTTTTCAATTTATTCATGTTACATTAACTAAATCACAACGAATTCTGCTAAAAAAGAAGTATAAACAAATCCTTGTTTGAAAAACCTTAACATGTATGTTAGCTTCCACAGCATAATTCTGATGGCATCAGAGCTCAAAAAGACAGGTCTACTTTGATTCCTGTGTTTTGACTTCGTGTACTTTAGCTTTTCACATTATGATGTCACAAATGGTAAAATGGATGGTCA
>JAYRBT010000139.1:40459031-40499989 GCA_036023395.1 Myiotriccus ornatus
AGGGAAAATGAAGTTTTGATGTGTTCATTATGTTCATTATGCTTTGCCTTTCATCCATCATAGTTTGCGTTTGGTTTTGGATTTTTTTTTTTTTTTTGATTGGTAGGTTGGTTGGGTTTTTGTGTTGGTTTTTTTTGTGGTTTTTTTTTTGCTATTTCTCAGTTTTCTGCAGGTCCTTCAGTTCAGTATTTGACATAGTTTCAAAAAATATGACATGACAAGACATCATAATTATTCTGTCATGATGGTTTGGTATATTTAAACACATGAATCCTCAGTAAATAAAGGGAAAAGTTTTGAAAAAGAATTTTAGGTCTGCAGTCTGGTTTGGTGGTTTTTTTTTTTTACCTTGATTTGGAAACGTCATGGTTTGCTGCAAGCTCACCAGAGTGAGTTTAATGGGTTAGAATATATTATTAAAATGAGACTACTGGAGAAGTATATCCCACAGATGTGGAATACTGTGAAGGGAGATTAAACTCTGCTGTATTAAGATGCAGTGTACTGCTACTTCTTCTTTCTTACCTTACAGGATAAAGGGCAGGAGTAGCACTACAAGTTTACGATAGCAGAAAAGTTGTATCTATTTTTAGCTTGTCTTCATTAATGTTGATACATTAAAAAAAAATCTCTTTGAAGTAAATACAGAAAAGTATTACTCTTTCATGTGGCATTATGGACACACAATGTGCGTATATGTGCTTTGGAGATTTTTTGTTTAATATTCTTTTTGTGGTTTTTTTTTTTTTCTGAAACATGATTTCCATCAAGTATTTATTTGATTCAAGAGAATTTCTTTCCATAAACAACTCATTATCTTCTTCCCTGCCCGGGGGTACTTCTTTGCCCCCTCTTCCCAGAACAAAACAAGAGCTTGAGTTAGCTTGCTCACGATCTGTGAAATCCATCTAAAACCTTAAAAAGCTGTATTTAATAGCACAGACCTTTGCTTTCTCTTAACAGCATCTCAGCACCAGTGATTAGAGATGTTACATGTAACTTGAGAACAGCTTGCTCCTTGAAAACAGCATAGAAGGCATACCCACTGCAGAGGTGTCAGCAGCCTGCTTCTCCGAGTCATAGAATATCCTGTGCTGGAAGGGACCCACAGCAATCACTGAGTCCAGCTCCTGACCCTGTGCAGGACAACCCCAAAAATCGTGCCATGTGTCTAAACGCGTTGTCCAAAAACTTCTTGAACTCTATGGAATCATAGAATCTTCTTCCAGCTCTCCTCAGATGGAGTTGCTGGTGTGGCTGTTGGCGCTGAGGCCACTGAAGGATGTGCAGCATATTCCCCTTCACTCAGAGCCCCTCCCAGGCAGAATTCAGGCTTATCACTCCTGTTTTGGCTTTGACCCCTTTTTTTTCTGACTCACAAAAGTGGGGTGGTTTGAATGGTAACCCCAGCCACTGACTCTAACAGCAGGTGTCACTGTCGGCAGCGTGGTTCTTTGACGACAGTTCACAGCAACAGGTACAGAGAGACTACAGTCACTTTCAAGACTGTTCCAGGAAGGTGGGATGTGGGATCCTCCAGGGAAGGGAGCAGTAAAGTTGATATAAGTATGACAGCAAAAAATTGAGACCATTTTTCTTTATATTAAAACCCCCTCCTTTTATTTGTTTCAATTGCTGAAGGTGGTATGTTGAGTTGCACAGTCATGTATTAGTGCTTCCATAGAAGAACCAAGGTCTTTTGTGTGATGACATCCACAATACCACAGAGAGCTGCAGAGACTGCAGTATTGAGGCAGTTTATCTCTTATTCTGATTGCCAAGTGAGACTAAAGGGAAAGCAGCACTGGTTCCAAACACCCAGCTGCTTGCTTGCAGGGGAACCTCCGGCCTATGGTTTAAGAAGCCAGTTTGCAGTGTAACAGTTTCTCTGGTTTGGTATGTTTGAATTATTTGCCAAGCTTTTGTGCCCTTTAAAGATGTGGAGAAGTGGGCAAACAGGAATCTCATGGAATTCTACAAAGAGAATGCAATGTCCTGCTCCTGGGGAGGAATAAAACCTCCGGCACCAGTACACGCTCCAGGCCCAGTTGATCCCTCGTGATACAAGGTGATTGAGGGAGGTGATCCTTGTTCTCTACTCAGCACTGGTGAGGACACACCTGGTGTGCGGGGTCCACTTCTGGGCATCCCCATAGAAGAGACCAGCAAAGGGCCACACAAGGATGATTAAGGGACTGGAGCACCTCACATATGGGTAAAGGCTGAGAGAAGTGGGACTCTTGAGTCTAGAGAAGAGAAGGCTCAGTTTTATCTTGTGAATAAATACCTGAAGGGAGAATGCAAAAACAATGGAACCAGGCTCTTTTCAGTGGTGCCCAGTCACAGGCTCAGAGGCAATGGGCACAAACTGAGACAAGGTGGTTCCCTTTGAATATCAGGGAATACCTTTAACCTGTGAGGGTTACCAGGCAATGGAGTGGGCTGAGAGGCTGAGGATACTCCCAGGCACATGGTGTGACTCTTGTAGATGGTCCCGTGCAGGGCCAGGAGTTGGACTTGATGATCCTTGTGAGTCCATTCCAACTCAGCATATTCTGTGAATCTCCATCCTTGGAAATACTAAAAAAAATTCCTGGACATGGTCCCAGGCAATTGAGCATTCATCTCTAGGTGGCCCTGTGTAACCAGGGGAGCTGAACAAGATGACCTCCAGGCAACACCATTCCAACCTCAATCATCCCATGATTCTGTGATTCCTTTGGTATAAGCATCAACAACATATCCTTTTGCTTTACTTGTACACCTTTACAGAACAGCTGGTTATGAGCAACAGCTCTGACATTTCATACTCTGAGGATTAATCATTATTGAATACTTAAATTTTGCAGACTGTCTAGATTAAAAAATTTTTAAAATTATTATTCAGTGTAATCCTTTTATGCTGTTGGAGGTTGTTTCTTTATTAGCGTATTTCATTTATGACCACACAAGTACAACTAATTACAATTTGTGCTTTTGTTTTGTTTTTCCACTGAGAAATTCAAAGGATTGTCGTGTTTCGACGCAACCTTTTCATAACACATGCTTGACCATATGGAATTGATAACTTTTATACATATTTTACCTGGGAATGGGATACCAAAAAAAGGGAGGTTTTGTGTGAATTATGATCTTTTTCTTGTGATAAGAAAGCTTATCCAAAGTATTCCTGAGACCACATATTGAAATAATAAAAATGACACAATTCAGTTCAATAGCTTCAGCTCAGGAGCTGAAAGCACCCTACATCCTAATCCCTATCCTATTTCATTTAGTTATTTTTTATTCCATCATGTCACTTAACACGGTTCTTTTTCTAATGTCCACTACAAAGTGGATATAGTAGTATCACACTGTGTTCTTCAAATAGTTTCAATCCTCCAAAAAGTGCAAACATTGTGATTCTCTGTTTTGGATAACCAGACTAGAATGAAAATTGCCATGGAATGATTCATCCAATTCAGCGATACCTCTAGAGGCCTAGAAGTGCTAAATCTTGGTATTAATGCATCAGTCCCATTTTTGCTATAAATTTGCACAGATTCAAATTTTATTATTGCAGCACAGTTTTTAGCTTAACTTAGCAATAAGATAAGATTGAGGTTACTTAGTTGTTGGCCAGGCTAAACATCAAAGTACTTTGTATTCATGAAAAGAAACAGTATTTTTTTGAGGGGAAAGAAGAGATGAAAAGTGGGTAAAGGAGAAAAGAACTTATTTCATATTATAGTTTGGCAAGTTCATACTTCTTTTTGCATTTGAAATTAGATTTTTTATTTGTTAGAAAAAAGGCTCCCTAAGCCTCTCCATTAGTCAGAGGATCTTTTTTTCTTTTGTAATGCAGGCACTACACACTCTGTTACTCCAGTTTTCTTCATTCACTGCACGGTGTTTCTGAAAGCACATGGATGACAGAGAGGAGAAACGTACTTTAGAATCTTGTTGCTAAAACTTCACTTTTTGTATTTCATCTGTTGTGCCCACTTAGGTGCAACACAGCAGACACAGACTAAGTGCTTTCTTCTGGCTGTGGCTGGAGAACTTAATCCTTGCACCAGTAGAGAGTATTAGCTCTGTAAACCTGTGAACTTGGATACTACTTGATGGAGTTTCTTAAATACTTGAAGAAATTAATTGTTGTTCACTGCCAAAGGAGCTGTTACTGAGAAACTCCTCCATTCTTCCCTCCCTGCCAAGGAACAGAAACCCTCTATTGCTAGCCTGCTTCTTTCCTACATGCGGCCAAAAGGGAAGACCAAGCTCTTTGGAACCCTCTTGGCTGACCAGGTGTGCTTTGCGGTTTTCCAAAGCCATTAGACAGCAGTGAGTAGACACTATAATTCCATAGATATGATGAAAAATAGGAAACTTAAATGTGTGTACAAGTATCAGAAATACACAAAAAAATAGAGTGAGACTGTTTCTGTGGAAGATGCAATACCGAGACTGGATCAAGAATTTTTTGGGAATATGAGTCAGAGACTAATTTGGGCCTCATCAGTCACAGGGGTTTTGGAACAACCAAAATTCTCCATCTCCTTTTTATTTTGTCCACAGGCATTTCAGCAGTATGAATTAGAATTAACAGAACTCAATGACAAGTCAGTTTAATGAGTGGTTTGGGACAAGCTTGAGAAGAATTTATCATGAAAATGCTACTCACATTTCCATAGTTAGGTTTGAGGCAAATCTCATACCACATCATTTCCATTCTAAACTTTCCATTTCCTACTCTAAATTTTTAATCAGACTAATAATCAGTTAAAGTTGTTCTGTGCACTTACTAGGAGACTTATAGGATTTATGTCTGCAAGGACTCAAAATATGCAATTGCTCATTACTTTCTCCTATACATTCTTGAAAGCAAAAAAAAAGTAGGCCAAAATTCTGAGAGGGGCGGGGGGGAAGCTAGTATATATATTCATTTGAAGCAGAACCTGGTATGGTCTTTTTTCGCTGATACTCTGGAAAGTCTTTGCAGAACAGTCTAAGCAGCAAGTTGTCCAACTGAATTTAAGTGAAGAGAGTAGGCTTTGAAAAGCTGAATAAGCATAAACGTTATCTTGCTCCATCAATTCTGCAGAATTTCATCATAAATTCAACCAGAAACAATATTATTCCAGGATCTTTTACTCTCAGATGTTTATATGCATTAGAAGGTGACAACAGTAAAAGTAGCACTCCTTCTCCTTTCCCCCCCTATTCATGTACACTGTTTTTCTTCACAGGATTTTTTAAACCCTTTTTAAAACTAAAAAATCTCACCACATCACAGAGTCATATTTATTGGTGTGGGTTTTTTTTTTTTTATTTGAAAACATAGCTGTCAGATAAAATTCACTGTTGTTAAACAAACAAATATTTAAAATGCTGAAAATACTGATTATTTTTTGAGAGTTCTACAGTAGCTACATGTGACAGAAATCAGGCTCGCTGTCCGTACTTGGTTTAAGTATTTGAAAATATGTACTGGTTATATTGGGGTTTTTTAAACATTTTTGTCAGATGTGCCTAGAAATTAATTCTGTCATCATACTTCATAGTTAATTCTGCACTGAAATTCTGTGTGGAAGCAGTGGAGACAGAACTATGCAGATTTTCAGGGAGACACCTGCGGCTCCTGCTTCAGGGCCATTTGTGGACAGCATAAGTTAGAGCTCTAACAGTTGTAAGTTTCAGCAGAGACAACACTCCACTGGATCATCAAGTTAAGGGAGTCTTCTTAGGGAAGGACAAGGTACAAACACATTTCTTTACGGTCAGTCCCAGGAACAAATTTACTGTGAAAGAAGAAGCTGAGCAGAGAGTATCAGGAGAATAACTACATTAGTAAAGGCTGGAGTAGGGTATGTTATGTGACAGGATACAAGTTTATGCCTTTGGAGACCCCATCTCAAGGTACAGCCACTTCCACCCTTGTGTTGTGAATTTTCACATAGATATTTTTTTCTTCTTTGAGCTGACACAAAATAGGTATTATTCTAATTCCCTTTAGCTCAATCTTTTAACTATGTAGTACTTAAAATAGGACTTTCTTCAAGCTGGTTAAACATGCTTATGCAAAGAAAAAGAGCAGAACGATTAGCTCCTTTTTGTTGATTGCATCTTGTTATTTATCATATTTACTGATAGATACTTAAGTTCATGCCATAGCTACACTGTTCTGTGCTTTTGGGCACCTCCTTCCTATGTACCCTTCTGTGTTTTGAATAAAGCATGTTTACATCTTCTGAACTATGCTGTTTTATGCAATTAGGACAAACAATCTGTGGTATGCTGTCAGCTGAAAATGTCAGCACAACATGCTACGCAAGTTATCAATTGAGATGTAGGAGGTATACTTGAAAAACTTCTTCTAGTTATAGCATATTTTAGGCTAAAAAGATTCATTATGAACTCTGTTCTGCCTTCCTTCACTAGATTTATTTTAAAAATATTAAAGAAGAAATTAGCGGAAGAAATTATTTTCTATCAGTTCAAATTGCAAAAGAACAAAAAACCAAGAGGACAATTGGATCCCACTTTGTACAATGGCAGTCCTTCAAAAAGCTGTATGTTCTCAGTGGTAATGTTAAAGGTCTGTTTACAAAAATAATACCTAATTTTGTCTGTTTGACTTCAAATACTGTAATTTCTCAGTAGTCCTAAAATGGCATTCTGCACTGTAGACTCTAACTGTAGGCGCAAACACAATGAAGTGCTCAAACAGTGGAAATTAAAGGGAGGATAAAGAGAGCTAACACCATGCAATAGTTTAAGTGTAAGCACATCTGTATATAGGCACTTAAGCATATACATAAAAATTAGACAATTATGCAATGATCTTAGTGCATTTTTTCCAAAAATTTAAGAATGGCAATTTCCATCTATTGTGCAAATTAAAATATTGATGTTTTCTGATGAGAAGTTTTTTATAAATCAGATCCACATCCATGTGGATCTCATCTGACCAATAATCAAAGATGTAGGTCTGGCTGCCTTGGTGGTGACACAGCTGTAAAACTGGTTTCAGGAAGAAAAGTCTATCCTCTACAGCTTTTTATCAACTTACAAAATGAAAAGTCTTATTCATAACACAAACCGAACTTTAAATGGGAAAAGGAAATCCGGTTTATCCTGTCCCATAACTGCCACATGTACTTTCTCACTGCAGGATGTCACAAGTTTATGAAATTGAGTAGATTATTTAAAAGGACACAAATGTAAATGCTTAGTAAAAGTGGGGTTTTTTTACACTGATGGAAAACAAGACTGGTCTTTATAAACCAATCAGCTCACTGAAACTTAATATCCTCAATGAAAATACATGCATCTGTCACTTTAATAGGCAATGATCCTGTTACATTCCCTAAGTGGGTGAACTCTTATGGATATCCAGAAGTTAGGACAGCTCAGTTTTTCTCCACTGCTAACTACCAGGGCCTTTCTTCATGTATGAAGTTTCACTACACATTACCTTAGTAGAACAGATGTCAAAGTAAAATCTTCAAGAGAATCTGGAGGAAGGCATATAGGCCATGTGGAGACAGTGTTGCAGAGTAAAATAAGTAGAATGAAAAAATAAGAAAGGTCTTAGCTGTATCAGATTGACAGTTAGCTAAATTAAAATCATATCTTGCTGGTAGTTTTTCCTGTTTGGGAGCAGATCCAACAGTAGAACTTAAAGAGCTGTAAATTAGTTACTTCAATGCCTGTCAGATACGTGGCCTCTGAAGCGGAATCCAAAAACTTGTTATGCACTGAACAAGTCCAGTACTTAATAAGTGTAAATTGTCTCTGAAGAAGAATTTGTACAGCTGAATGTTAGACAGCTAAAATGGAGTAGATAAATAGACTTAACAAGAAAAAAAGAAAAGACAGCTCTGGGTCACATATTTCCTCTTCCAGGAAAATTTTGTTACTTAAAACCAGTAACTTTAAATTAAAAGAAATAAAACTTTATAGGGGACAGGGACTTGGGTTACCTCGGAGTCTTAGCCGCTAAACTAAAGAGTCATATTCCCCCGTAGATGCTCTGCTTCTGGTGGCAGATCTTGGGAATCAGATACACATGCAAATTAATAGAGCTCATTAAGTTACCTTCTATCAGCTGAACCATGGTAACCGGCCTGGGATACTCTTCTCCTGTGGCAAATGCGAGATAAACACCCAGTAACTCACACCTGGTTTCGATACTTAATGCGACTTAGTTGCCTGCTTTTCAGGCCTCAAGGGTTCAGGGCACACATGGTGTACGTGTATTCTCCATCGGTGCTTCTGTTAAAGCAAACAAACAAACAAACCCACAACCAACAAATAAACATATAAAACCAGAACTAAAGACATAAAGTTTAGGTACTTCCAAGGTTAAAGAAGAGTTCACTTTTTTAATTTAAATTTCGAACTCAAGTATTTTAAACGTGAAGTTTGTTTTTGGGAACCCTTGAGCCTTACTGGAGTTGTTAGCGAGAGTTCACAAGATGTGAAGTGAGGTTAGCGCGACTTGAAGGGCTGGGACGGGGAACTCGACACCGCCACGAGTCAGGGCACGGAGGCACTGGCAAAGCTGCCTTTTTACCCTGGGCGCGTTCCCTGAGCCCTCAGGTCCGGGACATCCCCGGCGGTAAAGTCGCCTGCGCTACGCGGTGCGGGGCCGCGGCAAGCTGGCAGACAAAGGACGGGACGCGCCGGTGTCCGTCGTGCCGTGGCGCTGCTGTCCCCGCGGGGCGGCCGTGCCTGCGGGGCTCCCGGGCCTCCCCAGTGTCCCGACAGGCTGCGGGGGCGCGGCCGGAGCGCTCGTCTCCCGCAGGGGGTTGTGTCCTGCCTTCACGCCGGCCGAGCCCCCGGGCCAGAGCCCGATGGAAGCAGGAGGGTCCCTCTGGCAGCCTCTGCCCCGCCGTCCTGCCCTACGCGCTGCCCCGCCGGACGCTTCCCGTGCCGAATTCCGCGGCCAGGGCCTGCCCATCCCGGCGGGCAGCGCGGGCAGGGTTAACCCTGAGGAATGCGGCGGGAGGAATGTGCATGTAGATGAGATGGATGCTAATCTCATGCTAATGAGCGGCGGCCGCGGCCGCCCGGGGCTCAGCCGGGCTCCCCGCGCCCAGACGGCAGCTGGGCTCCGCCGGCAGCGCTGACCCGGCCGGCGCGGCGCGGGCAGCCCGGGCATGGTGGACTGAGAGCCGGCCGCGGCACAGGGCTTCCCTGGGCTCCCGAGAGCCCCCGCTCCCGGCCCCTTTCCCCGGCCCGGGTCGTGGCTTTTCCCGCTTCCCGTCTTTCTTTCTGTCCCTATGGAGCAGCTACTCCCGCCGCCCGACCATGCCTAGGAAAGCGGGCGATGGGCAGCTCCCCTTACCCGATGGCTGGGAGGAGGCAAGGGATTACGACGGCAAAGTGTTCTACATCGATCACAACACCAAGCAGACTAGCTGGATCGACCCCCGGGACAGGTGGGCGCGAAGGCAGGGCGGCGGCGAGGCCCGGGTTGGGGCCGGGGCAGCTCCGGGGCGGGGGGACGGGCAGGGGGAAGGGCGCCCGAGGGTCCCCTCGGGACTGGAGGTGCGTTGGGGGGTCCCCTCTCGGGGCGAGGAGAGGGAGGGAGCGGAAAAGAAACCCCCTACCTGCGTAGTTACAGCCTATTCCTAAGCGCGTTGCGTGAGTTCGCGTTGGGACTTGGGGGGGAAGCCCTTAGAGCTCTTCCCGGAGTGGCCGGGGTTTGCTGGCGTTTGTGGAGTTCCCGACAGGTACCAAAGTTTGCCAGTGCCTCCCAAAGCGGAGGCGCTGGCTGCTCGCCCTCCCTCTCCCCCCGGGCTCTGCGGAGAGAGGCCGCCTCTCTCCCTCCTTCCCGGCTGGCGGAGCATCCCCGGCGCCTGGTCCTCCTGTGCTCCCGCTCCCCCGGCCCTCGGCCCGCCCGGAGCGCCGTGCGGGCTAGCGGGGAAGGACCGGGGCTGGCGGAGGCCTCGTGCGCTCGCTAGGCCTCTGCGAGCCCAAATCCACTCACTCCCCGCCAGCCGGAGCCCAGGGTGTTTATTGCCCTTCCCGGGTCTGAGCTCTGTAAACCTCCTGTGGAGTTGCTTCAGCGAGCGAAGGACCCAGCGCGAAGGCTGCTAGCCCCGGAGTGCCCAGGGCACGTCTGCCAGCTGGTGCGGGATGCTAGTGACTCTTTGGGTCGGCTTCAATGCTGTTTTTAATAGCAGGATCTTGGGCGCACAAGATACCTATTGTAAAATGTATATTTTGCCCAAAGCGGTGCTGAAAAGTAATCAGAAACCAAAAGTTGGTGCGTATTATGAAGTACGATGTTGCTATTGAAAACAGTCCAGTCTAATTATAAAAAAGTTTTAAAAGACATTATAAATTTATGGAACAAGCTGCACTGAATTATAAATGAGGGCCTTGGTTTATGTTTCTCAGGTGAAATTAGAAAAGGTAGTTGTGACAAAGCTTGCTGGCTCGAAGTTGCATTGTGAAGTTTTGACAAGCATCATGTGCTGTGTAAGGCCTACTGCTCTGTCCTACTTGCTGTAACAGCAAATTCCAGTAGTGGCGAACTTAATACTTAAACTCCTCTGTACTTCAAAACACGTCAGTTACCTTGTAAATATTAGTGAGGTGGTAAGGTGTTACAGGACAATGGTATTTGTTATACCTGGCCTTCTCAGGTGATTTTTTTCTTTTTTTCTTTTTTTCTTTTTTTTTAATGCAGGCAGTATAAAACTTCTGGCTTTACTGTCTCTAGAAATAGTGATTAGGAAGGTTTTTTTTAGTTTTAGACCTTTAATTCACGTTTTCAAAGCAGAATAGAGTATGTTACGATTGAGGTAAAGCAAAATTGTGACACTGGAGTGCACTCATAATACTGCCTCATGAGTATATTACTAATTTAATTTCTAACGCATTCTGTACTCCTGAAAAGTTCAAGAGTATTTGTATTGGATAATAAAATGTGAATCTTCTCTCTAATTAGCAGAGTAGACAGGAAAGTGAGTAACACTTGCGTGTTTGCCATCCTGTAGAGATAGAACAAATATTGTTTTGTTAATATCTTAAAGGAGAAAGAGAAATCAAGTCCTGAGACTTTACTTCCTTAGTTCTCATTACAGATTATAAAGACCTTTTTCAGGAGAGTAGTATTTGAAATAATTGTTAACCTGTGTCAGTCATGCAAAACAAACAAAAAGAGGAATTTTGCCCTAGGTGCTCGAGAGAATCCATGCTTTAGAGTACATGGCTCAACTGTGAAGTTGAATTGCCTGCGCAGAAGAGAGACTGACAAACCCATTCAATGTGCAACTTACAGTATTTGTATTTACAATATCCTTGTTTCCAGTCAATATTTGTATTGGTGACCTGTTTTGGATAAATGAATAAGAAATGCACAAAAGCCCTGTGATGGCTTTGTTCTAGATTCCATTTTAGCTTCCAGGTATTTAGGAATATACATTTGGAAACCATACAGGATGTAATTAGAGCTCAAAAAAATTGAGAAGTGATTTTCTGAGTTTGTCAATACAATTAAATCTGGATTTGTACTGTTTCAAAAACGTATTTTAAATTGTCAAAATGAAAGTAGTGGACTCTACAAAAGGACTGAAAACACATTCCCTTGTCTGATGATACTTTAGAACTTTCTGACTATTTTTTCTGGTGGAGATGATACAAGTTTTTATGATGTACTTGTGGAATGTCATTTTACATGGGCTCCTAAGATTTTTCATTGGTGAAGCAAGTGTAGAATAGATAAGTTTTTATGGACAATATTGCTTCTGATGTTGTTACACTGCATTCCCTTGATGATTACATAGAAAAGTCATGCCTGATGTTTTTAAATAATTCTTATCCTCTTAGATTTGGAAGATAAAAATACCAAAGACTAGTGCTGTGAGACATTAGCCATATGGTTGTGGGCTGCCAGGTGTATTTGAGCACACTTAGGAATGGTTTAAAGTAGTCATACCTAGAAAGAAGTTGACAGTTGAAAATGCCTTATTTCAAAGCTTCTTGGAAAATTCTGTGTTTGTGGTTGTTGGGTTTTTCTTAATATAGTGACACTTTTTCTCATGTTCTTTTCTGGACTGTTCTGATAGTGTATGTATTTGTTAGTGCTTAGATGGTGCAGGTCTGTTAATATAATTAGAGCCTTGTACAGCTCTGAAAAAAACCCTCACATCAGCTTCAAGCTTGAGGCTCAGTTTCCAGTTTTGTCCACTTCATTTATCTGAGTACTTCCACCGACGTTAGAGAATCTCACTCGTTCAAGGGCAAGAGTGACTTGGCTTGTTGTGCTTTAGGAGTGTTGTGGAAGGTCAGGGGGTTTTAATGTTTTGCACTATTGAACAGCAATTTTTCTCTCCAAACACTTGGGGTACTGTTCTGATTTGTTTTGAAGACTGGTGGCCCAAAAGAGAGGGCACTTTAAGATACAAAGTATGAGAAAGAGAAACATAAAGACAAGAATGTGAGAGTTGTAGTAACATTTTCACTCAGTAAATATATGGTTGTGATTTCTTTGTTTATGACTCCTTCACACTACAGCAAACTGAGCACTTACTGGTCTTGATGGTTCTTCTGAAACTGCTTTATTGTAAGATGGGAAATAGCCCAAAATATCAACTGTATCCTTGAAAAAAATATAAAAATACAATTGTGGACGGAGGAGGACAAGCCAGATGAAAAGGGCTAGAGGAATGCATGCTTTTTTCTGAAGTTCCCTTGAAACTCTTTCAAGTTTCTGGGATACTGAGATTTGGTAAGGTATTGATGTGGTTTTGTTTCTTTTCTTTTTCTGGTAGACAATTAAGAGGCAGTTGGGGTGGGACAGAAATTTGAAAAGGAAAATATCTCTTTTTTTCCATCATTCAACACATTGTAAGTGGGCCCTATGTTTATTATATTCCTTAGTGGAACCAGTAGAATAAAGTACTAATGAGGAGTCAAATAAGAAGCAGGAATCTCAATACCCTGAAGTTTTCAGCAGTTTTCTTGGTTGATTCAGCTTGGTTTTCTTACCATGAATGCAGACCTTCTCATATCTTGGTTTCTACATTGTAAATAATCCAGTGCATACTGCTGTTCACAACTGACTCAAACCAGGTGATTTTTTTTTTTTTTTAATAGCTTGCCTAAAATGAGTTCTACATCACCAGTTCTGAAGCTACAAGTGATCTTTATTAAATGTTTATCTGCACTCCTGTCAGTGATGAGTATGACAACAAAACTATGCTTTCTGTCCTCACTTTGCTTTCCACTGAGGAGAAAAATCTGTTTAAAATGTATTTGTGCATTTGAAATGTTCATAGTATAGTTTTGCTAGAATATTTGTAGAGTACTCGCTATCTATGTAACCAAGAAAGTGCTTGAGAACATTGGATGTGCAGAAACTGGAGAACTTTATATGAGTTAAGAGGTAGTGAAAGAGTTTTCTGTGTGAATAGGGAATGCAGTTTCCATTGCTGCTTTTGTCTTGTGGGGAGGTGGAAACACTACAGTTTTTAGCATGGGATTCTCTAACTTGTGCAAGATTGGATTTGTCTAAATTTTAGAACATCTAAGTGTTGCTTGCCCTTTTCCCTTAGAAAAAAGGGCACTTTGTTTCTTACCTTCTCATTGGAACTTGTTTTCTCCTGTCCTGTAAACAACGGAGACTGTGAAGGGTGAAGATACTGACGATGAAGTTATTTGAGGAGAGGGACTTTAATCCTGTCTCTTTCCTGGACAGTACTGTAGCTTAGGGGTGTGTGGTAGAAGACTTCCAGTCATAGCACTCCAAGGTGTACAGCTTGCAATAATCTTGTAGTGAGGTAGGACAAGAATTCTTCTCCCCAAATGTCTTTTTCTTCTTGGTTTCAGCCTCTAGTATCATTTGCTGGTTTTTATCGTAATTCCACGTAATTTGTTCCTGCCCCCTTGTCTGCTCAGGAATGTGCATGCCCTGTGAAACTGTCTGGTATCTCATTGTGGTTTCAGTGATGGGTTGGGGACTGCTTTTACTTAACTGATGTATATTTATTCAAAAGAAACCTGTGATGCAAGTACTGAACATGCAATGAGAGGCTAGCTGTGTCTGAAGTTCTGACACCTTCATTTGTTTATCCAGTGTAAAGTAGAATTCTAATATTGCAGTGGTAATATAGCTGTGATAGCATCAGACATTGTTAAAATACATAGTGATTGTGTATATGGGTTTTTTAACCAGTCTGCCATTTCCATGAGCCTGTGTGTTTGGTGATTTTTAGCATTACTGAAAATGGCCATGGTAACTGAGATAACACTTTTATTCTTTATTTCTCTGGGATTGATAGGACTGCACTGTATCTTTCATCTCAGAGCATGTGAAGTTCACAAGTCAGGAAATGCTGCAGAGTATTTGCTTATGTGTGCAAAGTATGTACTGCTGGTTACAGCCAAGGACTGTGACCTGGTATGCAGAGTGGGGTAAGTGGTCTAGACTGTGGTTTATCCAGACCTATGTCTGAAGTACTTGCCTACTAGAGCTACTTCAATTAAAACCTATCTTGACTTACAATATAGTGTTACAGTAGTTGTCTTGCACAACATAAGCCTTAATGAGAAGTTGTACATGTGAAGGAAAATAGAACTTTTCTCAAATGAATGGAGCTGAGCTGTTTGCTAGATATGTTGTCTTACCACATTACGGTTAAATGAAAGAATACTTCAGAATTCTGTTTTCAGAGAAGAGTAACTGACTTTACTTTGGAGTAGTGACTGAGAGTTAAGTTTTCCTTTTTACAGGCAAGGATCAATATATAGATCAAATAGGGAAAAATATTTACAACTTCAGAGATCTGTATGGATGACATTAGCGGTTCTTGTTTTTTTTCCAGTTAAATAGCTTATCTTCAACTCTTTGGTTTAAATTCTGTGCTTTGAATATGAAATTGAGGTTATTAGAATAAGGTAAGAGGATTCTCTACTTCCACTCACTAATGTTTGTAGCATCCAGAGACAAGTTGAATTTTGTGGAGTGGGTTTTGTTTTGGCTTTCTTGCTACTTTTTTCTCTTTAACCTAAAAAAACCTTTGGGTATTTGAGATTTAACAATTTTTATCTCACACTGATGACTGAAAACTGGCATATACTCATGGAAGTAATGGAAAAGATTGAAAATGGACAAACGTATTTACATACAGTAATATTTCCATAATGATACACTTCCAGAAAGATATGAATAGAAGCAATGCTAAGATTCCACAACTGTTATGCTGTGGTGTGTAAGAATGCTGTGGTATATGAATTTACAGAAACCTGGAAGGAAAGTGGAAAAGGGTTGCAGAGGGGCAATTCAGCCCACTGAGTCCAGAATGTCACAGTTCTGTTTATGTGTCCTTCTTCTGCCAGCAAAACTGACCCCAGGAGGTGATTTGACTAAAATGAAACTCCTTGCTGTTAGAGTTGTTTTTCAGCAGAATCAGCTCGTTGTGTCACTGAATGGGTACTACTACTAGTGTGAGGCTGGAGGCAAGTCCAGAGCTGGGAGCAAAAGGGGAAAATGGTACTGTAGAAATCAAAATGCAGATCTATCCTAGTTGCCATGGAACTGTTGTCTTAGGTGTTCATTTCTTTTCTTGGGTGTCTCCATTGCTTTCTCGTACATGTCTTTGTGCTCACCTTTGCTGTGAACCAGTACTACAACTGTCACAGATATCTTGATCCTAAATATGTTTTCTCTCACCAATAAACCTTTATGATGTTACAGACTTTTTTACTGACTCTTTAAATGTATGTTATTGTGAAGCTTTTGCTGAAGAGAAATTTGGTCATTGCATGGTTGCAGAATTAGAATGTGTTTTTTGGGAATGCGCTGCTGTTGACAATGTGTTTATGAAGAGCTAATTTATACTGTGTATGAAAGTAGATAAGAAATTATTTGACTTTGGTGCATTTTGTTCCTAATTATTAATAAAACGTGTTCTATGCTCTGCTGCAGAGTGTCTCACCAAAATAATGGTGTAATTTAAGATTGTGAATGTTTTATTGTGTGAAGCAAACTGGAGCCATTTGTCTTCGTGCATTTGAGGTTGTCATCTGTGGATGGACAAATTGACTTGGCCTTCATTTGGAAGGAGCAGCTAGTGTCTGAAAAGGGCAGTTATACAGTAGTTATGGTTTGCCTTTTGTGTTTCTTAAGTAATTTGTAGGGTTTTGCTTCGTGGGTGTAGGGTTTGGGTCTTTATAAATAGCACACACTGGGTATTGCTGAATGCTATTGCTCTTCACAGTGACTTTTTCTGTGGAAAACCATTAATTATGGTGAAGTTTCTACCTGGTGAAGTCAGTCTCTGGCTCTTGTTTTTAAAAGAGCTTCCTGGAGGAGAGATTGCTTTCCCCCTTTGTTTATATGTACTTTTTAAGGGCTTATTTGCTTTTAGAGTTTTTTTGTTGGTTAGGACTTCTGGGTTAGAGGCAGTCTGTCAGTGTATTTTGTCAACTGAAACAGTCATTTGCATCTAATAGAACAGGATCGGATGCTGTCCTTTGAAGTTGGATACTGTTTGTACTTGAAGAAAGGCAACTTTATCTTATCAACTCTGAATACATATTGTATTCAAAGTAAGTGTTTGGGTATGTAAAGACGTAGGGACAACAAACTTGAATTTCTGCATACTCTTGCTGTGTGCTTTATAATACTTTATGTTGGACCTGCTTTGATATGTCTGTGCTATTTTTCTCAATCCATGAAGTAAAACTTTAATCTTTATTTAAAAACCAAAAAGAACAACCGTATTGGGATGCCTTCCATAATATGCTGTTTGTTCTGGTAATCAGGCTTTCAGTGTCCAGAAATACAAATATTTTTTCACTTTTGGTATAGAGGAAAAGATTTAGAAGAATCTGTATTTTAACTAAACCCTGCAAGGACGCTCTTTTTATATTAGCAACTTTCTTGTGTTATTAATGAAGGAATAGTACTTTGCACACCTGTTTTTTCTTTTGAAAGTACTTTCAAGTGCTAAACTATAGTCTTGTCCAGATAAGCTTATCTAATGGCTTGTAGATCTGACCTGTGAAGAATTCTTACTCTAATTCAATGCCTGGCCCTTCCCTCTTAAGAGCTTACCTCCCTCACGGAGCCAGGAATGTCTGACAAAGACGCATCTGGTTTTAATCATGTGGCAGATGAACTTTTGATAAAGCCTGCAAATTGTGTTCAAGCACATCATGCCATATGGCAGAAAATATGCCCAGTGCATGATGAATAGTGCCTGCCTTTTAGCTATGTGGCAGCCGTATGTCTTAGTAGCATCTTGTCGAGATGGGTTTGACCAAAGCACAGGTGTCCCCTGTCGTATCACTGCATGGCACTGTTTTTACTGGGATCACACTGTGGAGGAACAATTCTGGTCTCTTCTGCTTGTCAGTCTCTAGGACACTTCTGGGCAGGGTGATTTACTATGCGATTCTCTTAATACTTCTAGAAGACGAGGTATGAGGCCCTTCAGCTGACTGCAGAAAATTATTAGGGAAAGACATTTATTTGTTTTTGATGGAGAAATAATGAAATCCTTTGTTTAGTACTGTCAATAGTTAAATTGCAGTCTAGCCTAGAAATGCCTGTCTCATGAGAGGTGGTTATCATCCGATAGAGAACAAGTATTCTTATTCAAAGATTAGTCTCTTCATTCTTAATACACGTTTCTTTGATTATACAAAAAATGTCTATGTAGACTTATAACTCTCTGCCTCTTCACAAATGTTAACAAAATGTCTCTATTAAAACTCATAATTCTTCTTAGAAGTAACCTTGTGCAAAATTTGTTGTTTAAAAACCAGTTAATGTGCATCAGAGAACAAGATGTGATTCAGATTTATGTGCTAGACTTTTAAAATGCTATTATTAGCAAATCAGCTGTATGTTTTAAATGCTGTTACTTAGCAAATGATTACAGTCTCATCCTGTGGTTTGGTTCATGTTCATGAGCCATCCTGACTGGTGCAGTCTGACCAAGGGGGTGCTGTTTTTGTCTTCTGTTTCATGAAGACACAGCAGAAAGCAGTTGTCAATGGAAAAAGGTTTACAGTGCTCTAAGGCTGAAATAGCTGGGAGAGGACCTAGAGAGGGACTATTTGGATGTGTTTCTTGCTTTTGGAAAGGCAATGGGAAAAGTAGGACGTGTATTGGCATCTAATAGATTTTGCTTCTGTGAAATAGTGTGTGGTTGCTATTGCTTATGAAGCCTCTTTGACCTATGTTTATCCCTTTGTAGGTTTGTAAGAGATGCTTGTGACACAAAATTTCCTTGTGAGCTAAGTGACATTTTGTCCGTATTCCATAAATTATCCACCACTCAAGTCTAGTTGTACTTCTGTTGCCATATGTGTGTTGTTACTGAGGATGTGATTTAAATTTTAAAACATTTTAGCTATCCGGAGTTGCACTGTGAATACCCAGCTTGTGGTATCTCTGTATACATTGTTTCTTGACACAGCACCAGATGAGGTTCTTTTATTTTTTAATTATTTTTAAGAGATATGGCAACATCCTGTGAGAAACCCTTAAGACTTCAGAAGCTTAGGAGCTACTATTTTATATAGGAAGTGTTGTCTTTGTAGGAATGTATTAACATATTATCACATTACTTGTGTTCTTAATTTATCATTAAAACTGTGACAGAAGTCAGGTCATGGTTCTACCTAAGGGCACTTAATTATGCTTTTTGTGTACTCTTGGGGATGTACTCCCAAGTGTACCTAAGCTCATTGTCCATCCAAATATGATCCCTATATTCCCAAGACCTTTTCAGTGTATAGTCAGTGTAATCACATATCATAAAAAAGAAAAATCAAGTCCTTTTCCGTTAATTCTGCTAGTGCTGTCTTAACACATCATCATCTTGTACGGTAATTTGTGATAAATTTTAAATTATGACCCTTGCAAAAGTTATTTATGTTTGTGTTTTTTCTGGGGTACTGAATTTATTTTAGTTACATTCCCAGCAATGGAATGTTTTATTGTCCTGCAGGATCTGACCCAAATGGTATTTTGAGGTTTTTGTTGCTTGAGACTTTTAGTGCAAAGTTCAAAGATTTGCACGTAGCCTCCCTTTTTAGTTTGGATGGAATTCAGAGCCATTCAGTTTGGAGGGCTATGGAGTTCTCTCAGAAGGACTTGCAAATTAAGTTATGGTATGAGTCTAAGGTACAAAACTATTTAGTACTAAATTCCAGGTTGAACAGTGACAAACTGACAAAACCAGCATTGGAATGTTCGTGGGGTTGGAGTAAGACCAAGAAAGTAGGATATTGCTCAGATGTGATCTCTGAGGGTCTAGCTTGAATTTCACCCATCTGAAGTAACAGCATTCCCTTTAATTTATGGGTAAATTAATTAGTTGGTTTGGAATGTAGACCTGTAGAGAAACCCCAGAAATCAAGGCCTTTCCTTCTGTGTATCAACGTATTAATGTTCCTGAATAGTAGGAGTTTGGCCGAAGTTTTTCGCATTTTGTTTTGTAGTTTGCAATTGTGTTTAACACAGAAACGGCAGGCTGAGGTGGTGTTTTAGTGGGTTACATCATGAAGGAGGATTCTTTGGAATGAAAGTATAAAATACTTAAAATATATTTGGTTTAAACATTGATTAGTAAATGGTTATACATAAGAGAATGCAATTCAAGGCAGCAATTTGACAAGGAATAAAGACCTCTTTCTGTCATGCTGTCAGTACTGCAATGTTTGAAATGAACAGTTAACACATTTACAGTCATTCTGGTGAATAGTAGAATGCTATGGATGTGAATAATCATCTGAGACCTCTACAGGACATTCCTGAAATAGTGTTTAAATGACTAGAGATATTATGGGATGCAGCAAAGTATGCAAACACCATAGTCAAGCTAGCAAAGATCAGTGGTTTACTACTGCAGCAAGTAAGGCTTAATATGCAGTATTATTTAATACACAGTAAACAGATGATTTGTTCTGAAAGTTTCTGAACTTTGCATATTCTTTTCTGTTCGTTTTTGTTTGTTTGTTTTGCTTTTCTGTAGGGTTTTGTTTGTTGGATTTGAGTTTTGTTTTGTTTTTTTTCCTGTTATTGGCTCTCTTTTTATATCTACTCTTTGAGACAAAGACTGCAGTGGACTGAAGTTTGAGGTTTGCTAAGGCATCGTTAATTGGTTGGGCTGCTGTTAGTGATGTTAATGATGCTATGGTCTAGAAGGTGAATTGGTGACAGCAAAAGAAGTTATTATGGTGATATGGATTTGGGGTTTTTGTTCTCTCTTATGTTTTCGTTTGCTTGTGTGGTTGTTCTGCCTCACTTGCTAGCATGGCTTACAATGATATAAAATGAGCCATAGGTTGCTGATTTGCATTCAGGACCTGGCTGGCCTGTTTGCTCAGAATACATGAAAGCCATCAAAACTGTTGTTCTAGGCAAGATTTTGGCAAGAAAATGAGCTTGGAGGACAGATGTAGAACAGTTAAAGATTTTTAATGCAAAACCTTTAGAACTTCCTAGGCTTGATATTTCATGTCCTTTTTTCTTTTCTTTTTTCTATCAGTCAGGGTTTGCTGAAAAATTGTAAGGTACCTTCTTTGTGGTTAAAGTTGTGGTGCCTGATGTGGCTACTATTTTTAAAAAATGTATGAAGAGTATTTAAAAAAAAACAAACCAACCCCCCCTGAAATAACCTTCCCATAATCAACACTTCATTTTTGATTTTATTCTGAATTTGGCAGGTATCCTAGCTAGTTAAGCAGCTTCATCCAGCTGCCTGAAGTTCTTGAAACATTATCACTGCAGGTGTCTGGTGTTGAGGGGTGACAGTACTTACCAAAGTACCTTCTTGTGGCAGTACTTATTGAGGTAGTAGGTTTGTTACAGACTTTTTGGGAATGAACTCTCATAAACATCTATTTTGTAATACTGTATTTGAAAAGTTTTTAAAAATGGCCAGTATTAGAACTTTGTCTGAATGCCCTCATGTACTTAAGTGTGGCTGGTACCCATCTGTTTAAGACTTGCAGTGGTGTTTAAAGCTGATGTGATGATGAACACAGTAACATCCAGATACCATGAAAGATTTCATGTGGCCTTGATGATGGTGATGTCCCGATGGGTATTTTGATCACATAAGAACTTCGTACTTAATTTTAAATGTAAGATGATTGAATACTTTTGAAGAACAAGAATCTTAAAACAGTACTTCTTAGCCCTTTAGACTAATACATGGAATTTGTCTCTCTGCAGGCAGTCACATATGCAGATGCCTTATTAAAAGCAGACATATTGTAAAAAGCAGCTGTATCAAAAGACAAGTTGTGAAACCTGATATATATTTTTTTCCTGAAAATGTATTCTTTTTGCTGCATTGCGAGCTCTGTTTGGAGGTCTTCCACTGCAGAATGCTTATAAACTTCTTTCTTGGGCTCTCTCATTCCACCTTTCATGTCATGTCGATACTCTGATGTCTAGCAAAAGTTGAACTAGCTGTTTTTATCCTCTTTATAAGAGACCTAGAGATATAGAGAGATCTTTTCTGCAGCTTCCGTTTCCTATGGTGGCTTTTAATGCAAAGGTCAGGTTTGATCCTAACTTGAGAATGGTTGCATCTAAACAGAAATATGTGTATGAGCACATACCCTGGAAACCTAATCCCATGGTCACCTGAACTGTAGTCCTTGCCATAATAGGTCATAGGTCTCTTTTGGCCCAGCTGATCCAGAAGTCAGCAGTGAGAGATGGGACCAGTACCTGGGCAAGTTTCACTTCTCTATAGTGTCTGGTAACTCAGGAGAATAAAAGCACTCCCAAACTCCACTTTTCCTAGTTGAGATGTAGCCAGAGAGTTACCTTTCTGTTTCTCCTGGGGATATCTCCTTTGTGTGTCAATCAGCCTGACATCGCTTGATGATGAAGATAAAAAAGAATATTGGGATGGTAAAATCTTTCAAAACAGCCATTCCTATCCTGTGTGATTTATTGTCTTCTCAATAACGTCTACACTGAAGTCATAGAATTTTGAGCTAATCAAGGAGTGTAAATAAACTTCCTGCTGCTGCGAACAAACTCATTAATGTCCAAGTGAGGCAGTTTAGGGACAAATTTTTTGTCTCCAGTGTTAAGACTGTTGGATCTGCTGTAGAAATGTCCTAAGAACATACGAGGTAATAGAAATCAGATATTAGGTTATAAGGGAGGAGAGTGGGCAGAGAGTCTATATAATAAATAAATAAATATTTTTTAATTATTTTTTTTTTTTACATAAAAAGAAGCAAGCACAAATTTTATAAAATCCATCTTTGTTCTGTTTCAGAGAAACATGTTAGTGCATTACTGTATTTCAGTTCTACCTGTTTGGCTGAGATATATTTGATTTTCACGTGAAAACATCTCAGTTTCTTTCAGAGAATAACAGTTCATGATGTAGAATGATTGGGGCAGTATCTGACTGACGCTTGTCAGTTTGAGTGGGCTGATGCACAGATGAATTTATGAGAGAAATGAGACCAGTAGACACTGAAGTTTTGATTTTGTGAATAACATTTTGTGCTAGTAAAGGCTGAAGGTATTTCCCTTTCCACTTTTTGCTTCTTTTTGACACCCCTCATTCAACTGTACTACACATCTGTTTGTGCAACTTTGCTGTGAATCAGAGTAGAAAGACTTAAAAGCAGCAAGAGTAAAAATGAAAAAAATATCACAGTAAAGGTCATATCACAACATAAGCTTATAGTACTTCTACAACAGAGAAAGGTCAATTTACCTTGTTTAAAAAAAATTATTATTTTGAAAAGATGAATCATCCTCCTTACACTAGCTTTGGTACCGAAGACTTCACATTGTGAAAGCACAATCTCCATATGGTGTGGAGACTAAGGATAAATTATGTATGTAGAAAAGGTATAGAGTGTGTACCACATGAATACTGACTGGTCTTCCACACAAATGTTAAAGCATATGAGAGTAACGGCGGGCAACTGATGAAAATATTTTTTTTAATAGAAACCACAGAGTTTTACATGGAGATGGAATTAATACTGTTCATTATATTGAAACTGGTGGGCCAATATATAATCTGTATCCCAGAAGAGCTTTGAAAATAATTGCAAATGGAATTGCAGTAATTTACTACATCCAAAGAAATTGGCAGTGTAGTCTGGGAATTGTGGTCAAACACTGGAAGAGGTTGCCCTGAATAGTTATGGGCATGACTCAAAGCAACCTGGTCTGATTTCAGAAGTGTCCTGCATTGTGCATATTTTGGACCAGATGTCTTCCAGAGGTTCCTTCCCTTCATTATTTACGAGGCACATGTGGGTAAATGTGGCTTTATCAGTGTTAGATCATCAAATTAACTAAACATCATATTTTGAGAAAAGATACTAGTTTCAGCGAAGTAAAGTCTTGATGTAATCTGTTTAAATGCAGGGAAATACTTATTATCATACCTGATGTGAAGTCCTTAATCCCAGACACCTGTGCCTTTAATGGAAAAATTAGATGATCAAGTAGCTGTGGGACAAGGAGACTAAAATGTGCTGTATTGGAATGGGAATTATGAGGGTGGTTGGAGGTTATAAGTTCTGTTTAGCAGCATAATGGCAGTAACTCAACCACTCTTCACTTTAGTAGTGCCTGTAAAAAGATTTAAAGCTTCAATTTGCTCTAGCTATCAATTCTACAAGCAAAAATGTAGAAATTAAATTTCTTTATCACTTTGAAGAGCAACTCAATTTGATATCAATGTAGATCTCCAACACCCCGGAGTTATCATGTACTTCTAATAATTTGAATTTTAGAATTTGGTGAGGAAAATGTGTATTACATCTAGCGACTGGTTTATTAAAGATACCTCTGTGCGGGCTATGTTATTGGCAGTGCAATATTAAAGTTACTACTAAATGTACTAGAACGATCTCATTACAGTTAGTTTTTTTCCTGTTCCTTCAAATGTGACTTTGGAAGGGACAGTATTTTAAAGTTTGTTCCAGAAGGCACTTTCAGAGGTGGATGATTGAAAACAACTCTCCTGAATGGCACTTTGCTGTACTTTGTAGATCATAACAGCTTTTATTCACCACTGTGATTGTTTTTTAAATTACTACCTGTGGATGAATACTTGAAAGAATTGGCCTGCTGGCTACGTTTGGTTTGATCGAGGGCTATCTTGAAGTCGCCTTTAAATTACATGGGGTTCTTGATGATTCTAGCATTTTCTAATCTTCTTTGTACTACATGGTTTGTTTTGTTTCTTAAATTCTCGCAATTTTAGAAAGAATAGTAATTCTATCTCTAATTTATTTTTTGTTTTAAAAAAATATGTCATTTCAAGCTAATAGATACAGAGATGCTTCTTTAGCAAATGATAGTTGCTGTTTATTTTGCTTTATTCTTCCACTGGAAGCCATAAATTACGTAATGAATAATTATTATACTAATAGTTGCTGATAGACTGAAAACTAAGAGATACATTTGTCATAGGGATAGCTCCAAGACTTCCATAACAGTGGTGTACAAAAGCAAAACTGCTTTAGTAGTCTATTGAAAATATCATTAATGGTGTGCTATGTGGACATTTCACTGGACTGTCACAAATAAGCCAGGCAGAAGAAAAGGGAGAAAATGAATGTCAGAAGACGAAGTGATAGTTGAAGTTGCTTGATATATTAAAATAAATACAGTGTTCATAAGTCTGTATAGAACGTCCCATTCTTCTGTTTTGATGAAAAATTTGTGTCGGGGCTCTTTTGGGAATGTAAAAGACTGGGAAGATTTTATTGTTTGTTAGTCATTGTAGTGATCTGGAATGTGAAAGAGTCAGATTCCAATCCCTTTCCTGTCTTGGAATGACTTGGTGCTATTGAAAAACCATCTTCCCTGAATGAATGAGATGGAAGAGGTACCTGAATATCCCAGTTCGGCTTCCTGAACTGCCATAACCCAAGGCAACAGAAAAATCTAGGTTTCAGTTTTGGAAATGGATCATTTTGAAAAATTTAAAGGTGGGAGTAACAGTGCTGTAGAAATTCCTGTGGAATGTAATCATTGTCCTATGGGTAGCATTGTGAGGTGTGCCTGTCGCTAGAAACATTTAACCAATAAAAGACTGTCTGTGGTCTCCAAAAATTCCTCTCAGATTTTTATCAACAGCAGTTCCCAGCTTCAGGTGCCATGTCCTGTGTGCCCTCTGTTCTTAGTATTTGATCTTTTCTCTTTAGGTTCATCAAAAGCTCCAGTGAATAAGCAAAAGGTAGGAGTGTGTTTAAAAGAGTGGGTCTTCGCCTGTTCAAATACATCACTCCTTCTGTGTGAATAGTATGGAATAAATAAAAGGTAGGTAAGGGTGATGGCAGCAGGAGAATGAAGCGTTTTTCAATGCTCTGAAGTCTATAATACATTTTAGCTTGTTGGCAGCTTATCAACACAACTAGCATTGTTAGTGACTGGCAGAAGGGTTGTGATTTGCACTGTACAGTTCTTGTTAGTTCTGCTTTTTGGGCCACAACAGCAAAACAGAAGGAAACAAAGACTTGAAGGTCGGGGTTGAGGTGTTTTAAGTCCTTGTATTATCTTAGTGGGGAGTGTTCAGGTTACAGACATCCCCTCTAACCTCAGCTGAGGGATTTCTCTGACCCCTCTCTACCTCATTCTGCACTGCGTGACTGCAAATCATTCTCTGCAAGAAATACTCAGTCCCATTTTACTCTTCTGACAGACTTGGCAGTCTTTCTGCTAATGTGGGTATCACAGGAGCATCACGCCACATGAATCTTCTTGCCTGTGTCCCTACTGTCCCTGCAGTCATCCATATTGTAGCACACTCTAGGTTACAGCCATTCATAAGTATTTGGGGCATTCATAAGGGACTTGGGTTAGAGCTTAAGCATAGCAAATGTCAGTACAGTAAAGGCCCTTTGGACATCAATTAGGCTTTCTAGTCAGGCTTGCGAAAGGAAGAGATTTTGTCTTCCCAAAGCCCAGTGAAAGAATTAAAAAATGCCCTAGCCTGCTTTTTTCAACTGGCACAGTGGATTGTCATGCTCCATCGACCAGACTAATTCTTTGGCTGCCAGTGAGGGTCACCAAGCACTCCTGCTTCCTTGTGTATCTCCCAGCAGCTGGCTGCTGGGTCTAGAGGGACAACAGGAAGAACAATCTGGGCATTCGAAAACAAGGAGATAACACTGTTAGATACTTTGCAAACTCTATTCATCTCTGTTCCACAAGGCCATGCATTTCTTCTGCAGGCTCTTGTAAAATGAAGCCGGGTGTCATTATCAGAAATTACATGTGGTGGTATTTGGTTTTGGGTGGTGGTTTTCTGTGCTTATTAGGATTACAAATAAAAGATGATTAGATTTTGGAAAGCAGAAATCAGTTCTAGACAGAATGTCTTCTATGTGTAGCTGCAGAAATGCTAATAATGATTGAAATACTGTAATGTTAAGAAGTGAACAATACTGTTTCTTCATTGGTACCTGGAGGCTGCTCTGATACCATTTGGTAGAGGTCTGTAGTTCTTGTTGCTATTTAAGTACATTTATGTAAACCAAACCAGAGACCTTGTTACAATCTGTTTATTGTAAATACAAATTATAGAAGTACAATGAATTTAACGTAGAGAAAGCAATATGATGGAGAGGAAATATGATGGGCAAAATGAAATTCATTTTGTGTATTTGGCATGAAGCAGTGCAGCAGCAAAAAAGACCGAACTTGGACCCTTTCACCTGGACTTCTAGTAAAGAGCAGAGCTTTCACACTATTTGTTCAGGGTTAAAACTGTTGAAACGGATGAAACATAGAAATTAGGTTGGGAGAGGATTGAAACTACCATGTACTAAGAAGTGAAGAGCTATGCAGATCACGTTCAAGAAGGAATGCATGCTTTATTTTATTGAAAAACCCTACCTTTCTTCCTTACTGTTTTTGCCTATAAAAGTTCAGTTCTTCATGGCATGGCACAGAAAGAGTTGCTTGCTATACTGACAACTGCAAGCGTGAGATGATCAGCCTCACAAGAGTTTTAAAAATGTTTAGAACTAAATGTAAAACAATGGATTTTTCATTAAGCAAGCATGCAGTGCTAATGATTCCTATTAGCTTCTACCATTTCAAAGACTTGTCAGAAGATCAGATCTCTTTTTATGGAGGATTTAAATCAATCATTGTTCTGTCTGGCAAAATTCTAAACCCACCTTTGAAAGGTCTTTTGAGAATTATCCTTCCCCCACCCTAGGTTACATCTGCCAGATCAGGAAATTCCAGCTTCTTCTCTTAAATTTACTATGGAATCCCCAGAGTCTAAAACTCAGAAAACAGATTTTTTCTGGACTGTGAATAATCACGGTCCTCTTTTCTTCCCTAACCTTTTCACATACTTTCTAAATTAGAACTTTAGCCATGCTGAGTGCCTGCAGATAAGCTAAAAAGGAATTGCATGGACTGTCACGAGCTTGGAAATCTGTCTGCTTGTTAGGTCAAGCTCCACGCTCATACACATTCTGACTGAATGTTAATTTTCCTTGTATTTGTTTTCTTTACATAGTATGTTGTAGAGCATTGGAATACATGCAGACACCCAATGGCATTTTCAACAGATTACAAGTTTGACTTCCATTTAATTACAATGTGCCTACTTTTAAACTTTCCAGTATTTCTGGAAATTGCTTTAGATGACTGATGTTTATAGGATGAGAGTCAGAAGCCTAGCCTTCAAGTAGATACATTTTATTTTAAAAGCTTGAATGATACATGAATTAATTTCCTAAAGGAAACTAAGGATACTATGTAAAATTGGAGGAAAAATAGTAGCTCGAAGTATTAATATTTATGTTAAAGATTTTTCACAAAAGCAGCTGATGTAGATTGATTTATGAGAGATAGTAAGAGCCATCCATTGAGAAATTGAAAGAGAGTACATAAGTAATTGGATAGTAGAGATTTGTATCTGGACTGTCTCTTAACAGCAATCTTCTCTATTCAGTTTAAAAGAATAATAAATGGCAAATGGAGATGTAATGGTTATCTTGGCAAGGAATGACTGTATTTCCACTGTATGAGCTAATGCTGAGGTTTTTCATTACTCAAACTGTATAAAAACTTTACACCTAACAAAATACTGAAAATTATTTTTATGAAGTATTCATTTAAAAATACTGTGTCTAAGAAATTCCAAAAGTCTGTGAAACTGCAGCTTCCTAGTCAGCTGAATTTATTGAAACATTGCTTATATGGCAATTTGCCTTTTCCAGTACAAAAGATATGTACAGCATGGGAGATTATCGTTTAATCAATTGTTTATGCTTAGCTGTTGTTTTTCTATGAAAGTGCCTCTGCTCAGTATTTGAGACAGTGTTGTCATTTTCTGTGTCATTAGCAATTGTTTTTAAACTCTCTCCTTGCTAGAGCCTCATTAAGGAACTAGTTTTGATTGAAAAATAAAAGTCAAAATGTCTAAAGTAAAGCCTCTCAGGGGAGGACAAAATATTTTTTAGATTTTGTTTTGCAAACATGACAAACATCAGGTAACTAAACTACTAATTACATACAAAGGTTGCTTCTAGCCTCATTGAAGGCAAGGCTGCCTTTGACTTTGGTGCAGAAATTTCCTTGGTTTGTTCTATGAAGTTGTGTATCCTTCGCAGGATCAGGCAGTTCCCTGATTTACATTATTCTAATTTGAAATTCAAGTAGCCAGTAGATCAAGGTATTAGAATAAGTAGAAATTTTCCTAATTGCCCAAGCATTTCCATTTTGTAATCCAACAGGAATTAAACACCGTTCTCTGTAATTTCTTCCCTTTTCTCAGAAATAGGGCTCTGCAACCAGTTAAGATTCATTGTTAGTCCAAAAAACCCTCAGCCTACCGAAATCAGCCTCCCAACTTTCACCACTAGTTTATTTCTTAGACCTGACTTACTATGGAGTCACATGAGCACCAGCACAAGTAAAAGAGAAGAGGCATAAACATGTAGCATGGAGGAAAAGCAGAACTCTGACAGCCAGGTTAGACCCACTGAAGCTGTTACAGAACCACAGTATTTGGTGTGGTATAGGCAAGTGACAAAAATTATTTTTCTCTACTCAAGATACACCATAATGGAGTTTAAGCTCCAAGAAACAAAGGCAAGGCAGGAGTGAGTACACATCTATGTATATATGTGCTTTTGCGTTTGGAAGTCTGGTAATAGCAAAGATTTAAAAATGATATACCAAAAGCATGGTCAGCCATGAGGTCAGAGTTACTCATGTACAGCTTCTCCAGTTAGCCTGTCCCAGCACACACCTGTCCTCATGGTAATACCTTTTTTTTTTATAATATCCAGACTAAACTTGTTGTTTCAGCTTATGTCTGTTTTCCCTCATCGTTCCACTATGCCCACCCCTGCAAAGAGCCTGAGCTCATCTCAAAGACTTCCCTGTAGCTAGGGGTAGGCTGCTGTTGCATCCCTCTGAAGCTGCCTCTTCTCCAGGTTGGGCAAACCCCAGTCCCTCAGTGTCTTCCCAGGGCAGGTGCTTCAGCTCCCAGCCATCCTGGTGGCTTTCCCCTGGGCTTGCTCCAGTTAGGTTTGGGGGTGGTTTTTTTGCCTTAGAAGATCAGAATTGAGTGCAGTATTTGAGATACAGTTTAATGAGTGTCGAGTAGAGAAGGTAGTCACTTTTCTTGATCTACTGGCCACATTCTTGCTGATAGAGGAGGCTACTGGCCTTCTCTGCAGCCAGGGCACTGGATCACTGCTGGCTCACTGCCCGCCAGAACCCCAAAGCTCCTCCACAGCTGATCAGTCCCAGCCTGTATTGTAGTAAGGGGCATTTGCCTCCTGGATGCAGGACTTGGCATTTGTGTTGCTGAATCTCTGAAGGTTCCTGCTGGCCTGTACCCATAGCCTCAGTCTTCTGAATGGTGGTCATGTACTTGATAGTGTTGATTGTTCCCCCCACAGTATGGTGTCATATGCAAGTCTGATGAGAGTGCAGTCTGATGCCTTTTCCAAATCATTGGTACAGATGTTAAACAGGACTGGTCACTCCAATAGTCCACATTTCGTGATTTTCCAGGTAGAATACAACTTATTGACCACTAGTGCAAAGGAAGGCAAGCGTGGTTTGCAGGTTGCTGTTACAAAACTAGGGCAGATGAAGAGAGTTGGTACCATGTTTTTAGTCAAAAGTAGAGACTAGCTATGACTTCTTTTGTTCAGCTCAAGATGGGACTCAAACTTATTGCCCCTCATTGAGGTTAGCTTTTTATTGTTCCTAAAATTTAATATTATTTACCAGAAATGGGATTAATATAAGTCTAAGAAATGTCAGCTTTGTGATACTCTTTAAAAAAAAAAACAAAACCTTTGTGACTATAACTCAACAGAAGAAAAAAAAAAAAAAAGGAGAGAGACTCTAGTGATTCATTATAAAAATGTTCAATAACTAAATTGTTTTTAAACATTTTCTAACATGGTCCAGTTTGAAGTATGTGTACAAGACCAAAGTATTTTTCTTCTTTTTTTTCCCACTGGGAAATATTTTCTTCATTTTCATCTTTGTATATTAACTCTTAAAATTTGTGTATTATATGTTCCTTTCTGTTGCCAAAGAATAACGCTGCCATAATAGTAGCTATCTTGAAAAGTATCACCTGCCTTGGTTGGTTGGTTGTTTTTGTTGTCTTTTTAATCCTTAATGTAAAGGTCAGTGGATTCTATACATCCAGAGCCTTTTCTTTAAATTTACTTTAAGACAAGGTACTGTATCTGACACAATATCTATCTTTGGAATTCCAATTTCCGGTCTTAACAACCCTGGGAAAGAAGGGAGTGGCAGCTTTAATTAATCTTCCCGCACGCGCTGGAGGACAAGTGAATTTAGAACAGCAACTCCAATAGGAAGACAGTTGTATCTGGAGTATCACATTTACTGTCACTATGAATCTATTCTTTGTATTTTTTGTCGAATCAGTTTTTGAAAGCAGTTATGATTGACCTCAACAAAATGCAGTTGGCAGTGTGGTCCAGCTATGATTGTGCATTGTATAGAACTCAGTACAGAAGAGCAAGCTCAAAACATTCTTCATGTGCGTTCTTGTAGTGTGAGAAACAGAGATTAAGTGCTGCCTGTTCCTTTCATGTACACAGTATTTCCACTCTGTAAGAGACACTATACTAAGATGAATGATATTAACCTGTTCGGTTATGTTACATTCTATACCCTGATTGCCACTGCTCGCTTTTTTCTGTGTCTTGGTTTGTGGTTTTACTTTTAAGATGTGGTGGTGCAGAAGTACAGGGCTATCAGAGCTGAATGGAGCATTAAAAAGTAATCACATAACAGCTTTAAAAAATTGTATGGTGGTATTTTCTGTTTTGTGTTATATTTCTTTCCTCATAACTTTTAAGTAAGCTTTTTGGCATTTAGGCTTTTTTAATTTTGAGTTTAATTTAAGTGTTAGCTTAAGCAATTGAATTTGAAAATGTGCAGAATAACCTCATTCTGATGTTCTCATCTTCTTTCCCCTTGTCTTTTACCTTGAAAGACAGGACTGGTAAAATATTGCTTTTAGCTACTCATGAGAGTATTTTGTGTATTTTTTTTATGTTAGTATGCTTATTTGAAGAAATGATAATTTACTCTATGCTATTAGCAACTCCAACCAGGGACTAGGTGTGAATATGTACTATGTTCTCTGAAGTAATTCTTTAACCTGAATTAGAATAATCTTTTTAAATCAGCAATACAAACTGCTAATAAACCTGAAGGAAGTGCATTTTCTTTTTTGGGAAAGGTAGGCAGCTTTATTCCATCATTAGCTCATCTGGAAATTCCAGGTTCCCTTTTACAGTATCTGAGAATTCCTCAGCTATCTTTGCAAATTACTGCCTTGGAAGTATTTGCTCTGAACAACTTTGTGCCAAACATACTTGGTAAAAAGGAGGGGTGTGTGACCAGCAATTGTATGCTGGGGGTAGAGGAAAGGCTTATAAGGGTTCAGGGAAAGGGAAACAAAAAGGATAGCTGACCTGAAAGGCATTTACTCAGTCTAATATGAGAGGCAGAAGCTGATTCTTCTTCTTTTTTCCTTTTTTTTTTTTTTTCCCAATAGAAGGCCAAGCTTCAGTAAACTGAGTACGTGCTGTATTCCTCCTAGGGACTACTAGAAAAATTTGCTGCCTTCATTACAAGTTTTGAGGCGTTTTTTTTCAGGCAGTTTCTAGGAGTGGGTGTGTGGGAAGGAAGTCATGGCAAACTTAGATGTTTCCTGTTAGATAATTGTTGCATATTTCCCATTCCTCAAATGTTACAGCCACTGGGAATAAATTTGATCTAAAACTTGAAGTCAATTAATATTGTGAATAAAGAAATGTAAAAACAGTAGAGACATTGATTTTGTTTAATATAGTAACTATTTTATGAGCATCTTGGAATATACAAAGAAAAACACTTTAATAAAAGCATTGCAAACTAGAGTTTTTCATATTAAATTAGTGGGAGGGGATTAAATGTAGGCCAGAACATATATCTGAAATCTTCTTATAATTATAATTTTATGCTACTGTAATTTTACAGTACTCTGACACTTGATCATCTTGCACTTTTAATTTCAGCATTAGATTTGTATAAAGCCAACATTTGCTACAGCCCTTACTCATTATTTCAGTTTTGTGCAATTTTATTAGTATATAATATAATAACTCAGTTTGTGACTTCCATCACTCTGCTCTCAGGAATGTAAATGTAATTGTAATTTTTCTAGAGTCTGTTTTCTATGAAAACATAGCTGAAATTATTTGAAGGACCTTTCTGAACCATTTGTATCAAGGGTTAGCAGACATTTTTCTGGTCTCCTATTAATATTAAAATACAAATATATTATCCTTTTTCAATATTGTGCTGCTTGCAGTTTTATATAATCAGTGTTGAGTTTCGTTTTCCACTTAAAAAAATGACATCCTCCTGTAGCATCTGGATACAGGGTTTACCACTGGCCAGAGATGGGCCAAGTGGTTGTGTACCATTTGAGCTCTGATCTCAGTCTTTTTGCAACCGGAGCTACGCTGTACCGCAAAACACATACACGTAATGATTTAATGAAATACGCATTAAAAATTGTTCCAAAACAAGTGGTTGGATGAGAAGCTGGAATTGAGACATGAAGAATTTAGTACTCCAAATAACAGAGTGGGGTGTTGTCTCCTGTTGGGTTCAGTTTGTAGGTCTGTAACCAAATTGCAGTGACCTTGGACTTAATTCAGGTTTGCTCTTCCCTTCTTCTGGAATGATTGGTATACTTGACTGAAGTGCTTCACAGTGATGAAGTTGAATGTTCGTGAGGTTATCTGAGATGTTCAGCTGGATAGTACTTTTCGAAAGTGCTTCTCACAGACTTAAGTTTCCTGCTACTGAAATTGGTAACACTCCTGCTGACTTCAGTGGGAGCAGAGTTAGGCAAGGAGAGTCTTTAAATATCCTGTCTATAAATCCAAAGGTTCCTTGCAATGCAAGTAAGTGTTTGTTTGCAGGAGAAGTGGAGTTCACAGTACAAAATTTTCAAAATAATTTTCTGTAGCTGATGAGGTGAGTAGTGGGGTGATTTGAACTAGTGCGTGTATGAAATTACAGAGAGGAGGATGGAGAGAGATTAGAGGTAGGGAAGGTCTTTTGATGCTGACATTTTGTGATTGTTTTCTTGTTTTGACTGTGTTCTTTCTTTGAAATACATTTGTCTTTCCCATATTTAGCTATCACACTACAAAAATGTCCTACGTTTAACCCTTTAGTAGTTAACTATCTGTCATGAAGCATGCTTTTGGTACTTTGTGACTGGTAGCCAAGCTGACAAGTCATTCAGATTAACAGAATAAATGTTTTAATCCTTTCCTGTAAGTATATCTCTTATGATTAATTCTAATAAAGTATTCCAATCTATAGACATTTTCCCCCCATTGTTTGTTGCATCATACTTCATAAAATAGTAAGCTTTTGGAGACAGATGTTGCTCCTGTTTGCATATGGAAATTCCTGCACTGTGTGCCATTATTTGAGTTTCAAAAACCAGTAATTGACTCCATTTGTTGGGGTTTTATGCTGGGTTTTTTTTGGGTTTGGGTGGGTTTTTTGTTGTTTGGCTTTCATTTTCCTTTTTTTTTACCTTGTATATTTCCAAGAGGTCCATCTGCATGTTGTAGAAGTTGGATAATAAATGTATGAAATGAGAAGCAGAGTGATACAAGACAGGTAAAGGAAACATTTCCAAGTCAAGTTTTTTGGCAGAAATTGTAGGATTGGAAACACTTAAAATTACTGGAAAAGGGAACACTTAAAGTTACTGGAAAAATAACATGGTGTATATGGACTTAAAATTAATAGCTAAGTTTCTTAACAGTCTTCTCAGTCGATGACAACACGGTGTCCTTCTGTCAGCAGTGTACAGTCATGTGTATGTAAGTAACCTATAGCGACGCTGCACATAATAGCCTTTTCATAATGTCACTGCATTTGAGCTTTCCGGGGACAGGCTCAAAGGTCGTATCATTGGTCTATGGCTGTGGAATTATCCCTGTGCTAGGGTATGGCTATCAGACATTCCTCACATTCCAGGTGTCTAATATTATAGCGCTTACATGCCAGTGCAGGACCAACTGCTGCGGCAAAGAAAAACGCAGGAGAAAACATTCATGGAGTTACCTGTTTCCACTTCTTTGTGGCCTCCTTTTCCCCTAACCTTTCAAAATGTCATCTTTGCGTCGTATTGGACAACGTTAAAGCGATAAATTAGTTACAAGTAGTGATTTGGTTGGGGAATTTTCCTACAAAAATGTAGAGCTAGTATGTTGAGTTGGAAAATAATGGTTCTCCTTTTCACTTACAGATTTGACTTCTTTCAGTACCTTCAATTATGAAATGATGTAGCAAAATGTACAGCTGTGTTAGTGTGGGGGTTTTGTTTTCACTGATGGTGATTGTTAAGTGAAAAGCCAAAACAATTTATCATAATCAAAAGGCAAAGGAAACAAAAAACCATGCCAGCAGGCAGTTTGACCTGGTCCTGTAACCAGTGGGTGTGGGTCCCTTCCTTCCCAAAAGCATTCTTCCTCTTCTGAGTCTCAGCTATTCAGTTCATGTGCCTTTTCAGAAGCACCTGTGAAGGGACAGAGTGAGCTGACATTGAGCTAATGCCAGCTTAACGGGAGGAGGCAGCTATGCTCTGCATCCTTGCTCTTAAAATGTGTTTTTGTGGCAGTCTTTAACACGCACATAGCATCTTATGGCGAGCTGGAGGGCAGCACGCTCCCTCTGCACTCATCTCCCCCTATCTGCTGCCTCGTGGACTCAAAGCTAAAACTGTATATTCTCTGCTTTCTTCCTTTTGGGTGAGAAGGACATCAGCTGCACATTTTGTGGAGAGGTTTTTTTCTATAGAGGAAACGGGCAAGATCTTTGGAGGACCTGAAGATTTTCATCCTTATCTTCTCTGTATTGCATAAAGCTTACAGAGTTTGGGGGTATACCCAAAATATATCCCTCCATTCTGCATTGCTTAAGTTAGCAAACTTATGTATGTCTCTTAGTTTAATTCTCCATCTGCATATTTGTGCATTTTCCTTTACTGAGGAAACCTAATAAAACCAAGAAATATATTTCTTTAAGTCTTGATATCTTTCATAAGCATTCAAGAGCTTAAAAGAATCACAGGATAGAGACTGCAAACTATTAAAAATTTATACCTGTACGTTTTTTTTAGAAAACTAAAATCAGTGCCCACATATTTCAAGTTTACATTCTTTTATATAGATTTGACTGGTTTACTCATCTTTGTATTACCAGGAGCAAAATTATCTGAAATCTGGAAAACAAGCAAAGTCTCATTAAATGTATCCAGGAAATACTTGCTGGTGGAGTTAATACATCTTTGTCTCCTGGAAGTGTATAACTCCGCTGTGACTTTAGTCTCTGCAATTAGTTTTGGAGTATCCACTTGGGGTGCAAAAAGGTGAAGGTGCAGTACTGTCGACTGCCATGTGCCCATGCTAGGCAGAAGCGTGGCTGGGAACATTTGACTGTAAATCTATACAGTGGTGTGCACGTGTGTGTGGTACAAATCAAACACATTAGTGGTGCAGTGCACATGCTACTGGATATAGGCATACATTTAATGCTGTTAAGAAGCACAGTTTAATATTATTGAGAATTTTTCACAACTAAAGAAGGTTTAGTTTGAGCTATTAGTAATTCTGTATTGGCACAGAAAAGCAATTCTGTATTGGCATGCATGTTTGCTGCCTTTTAAACATAGGTATTTGTTAACATTTGGTTGCACACGTCTTGTGAACAAGGTAAACATGCGCGACCTTACCATATGTGTTTATTTTAAACCACTATTCTCACACAGGCACTGCCACCATGCTACTTCTTGTTTGATCTGTTCTAACATGGTACTGATGTCCACTTATTTACTCTTTCAAAATAATACCTGTAATAAAGTGGCAGTACATCTTAATAATACCATTAATACCATTATTAAAGGAGAACGTACCTGAGCAATTCAAAGTTTGTACATAATGTCTTGGCCTGATATCTGAATGGGAGGCACTACTGTGTTAAGAAAGTGGTGTTTGGAAGAAGAAATCCTGTCGGGAGACTCATGAGTGCTTTTTTTGAGAGAGAGGTTTTGTGTGGGATTTGCTGGTTTATAGAATTGAATGAACAAAGAATGTGGCAAAAGGGTGTTTTGTGGGCAAATTCTGCCCCTTCCTACTGGTAAACAGCACAGTTACCACTTCTCAAAGTTAGGAAAGCAGTAGCAATACTATTAATACCAAAGAAATGGAATTTTTTACAGCTTCGGCCACTGTAATTTGTAGAAGAGAAAACTGTATTCCCTGTGCAGTGTAATTTTCATGTTGTTAATGACCTCAGCCATAGGGATCGGCAATGCTTTTCATTAACTCTGACCTGCACCGTGGAGCAGCAGCTGGGACTCTTTCACTATTCTATATGCACTCTGATAACCTGCTGTAGTATCCATTCCGCTTAAATTTAGTTACTCTTGCGTAGGCTAAGGAGTGTTGCATTCAGAATCCTGTAGTTCCTAGGAAAAGAGGAAAATCTTCATGTGCTGAATCTGCCTCTCTAGGCAACCTAAGGCAGTAATTCAGGTTAGATGACTGACTTTTGAAGTTAATGAGGTTAATTGCACCCCTGAGTTTTACACAGAAAATTAATTTTGGGTGCTTGAAGTGATTAAAATCAATGTTTGTAAAGATATTTGGGGTTCACTTAGAATACGTGGTTATACACCCTTCAAAGTCATAATTCCAGTAGCATTAGAAAGTTGGGTAAGAACTGAATTGAATTGATTTTGAGATCCAACTTCAGCGCTAAATTCAGGAGGTTTGAGGAAGAATTTAGAACATTTTTCTTCTTCTGTTTGTACATTCCTTTCTTTGATGAGTTGATTTAAATTTTTACCTTTGCTTGTCTCAAACTATGGATCAAAATAAGAGTAAAATACTTTCATCTTTTTTCAAAATAAGAAATTAATTGATCCTGATCATATGTTCCTATTCTGTGTCACTGTGCTAACTGAAAGCACTCAGAGTAAACACTTTGTATTGCTGTTGTGTTGTGTTATAGGTAAATCATCTGTACACCCTTCTGTAAGGTGCACGTAGTTAAATGAGCCAGGTTTCAGGTAACTGTGGGTGTAGTTCTTCCATCATTGGTTTCTTCTGTTATATATTGTCTCATTCCCGCACATCTGAATTGTAACTTCTGTTTTGTCTTCTCACTGCCTAGATTGTGTAGAAGAGATACAGTTTTCAGGGCAATTTTTGTCTAGAAAAGGTTCTAGTGAGTACTGCATTGTAAGAGAAAATAAATGATGTATTATATATCATTATATATGAAAATGATTACGTGTGACACTTAATCTATACAACATTTCATGTAAGCCTCACACAAGATCTTGTTACATGAAAAAGTACAGGAGTTCATTTTGGGTATTTGGAGAAAGTGTTGAAATGCTTGTTGAAGTCGCTATAGGAGTTGAGCATTGAGCCTAGTTATAATTGAGTTCCAAACTTCAAGTGTTGACTGTAGGTGAAGCACCACATAGCAAAGGAGGTATTCTTGAGAGTAATTTTGAGGGAGATTAAGACAAACGTGTTCGTATTTCTCAGGTATTTGTGAGATACATACCTCTCACCAACCTGTATTTTCTTCCTTTCTAATTAAGGAAAAGTCATCTCAGGTTTGGGTGTCGTGGGGGTTTTTTGGTGTCTGTGTCTCTTTCTCCCTCCTCCCCACCCCACCATTTTCTGAGATCTGCCTACTTTAACCTTCTCTCTTCCCCATACCCTCCACCACATGTATTGTAAATCACAGTAAATCATTGATGCAACTGATGCAGGTTGTTCTATATAAGCAAATTGTATCAGTAGCTGAACTCACACAGTAATTCAGAGTATGGATAAAATCAGGTCCTGGTAGTAGGCTAAGGAGATCAGTGATGTTGGTATCAACTGAGTTTAGAAGAGGATGAAGACCAAACTCTGGAGTTTCCTACTGATAGAGTCCTAATCATAATATGGTTAACTTATGGCTCAGTGTTACAATTGATTTAATCCTCAATGGATTTTGGAGAAAAAAGGCGGTCAGAGAAGGAATGCAGCAGAATGCAGCAGAATGCAGCATTTCTCTTGCATAGAACAATGTGTTCAAAATAGTTTGTGTATGTGTACAAATACACATGCATACACATTTTTAGGAACATGCACCTTCATACTCTCAGATCACAGAAATGGGAAATATCATGGGCTGTCTACATCTTCACAGAAAGAGTAAGTTTTACTGGTATATGTAGTAAATTTCTCATTTTTTGTGGACTTTGACCTTAGAAATAAGCCTATCTTCTATGTATTTTTGGGATCTAGGGACTACAAAACGTGGTCTACGTCTAACAAAAAGTTGTCCAAACAGAACAGCATTTCTGTACTGACAACCCATCAGTCTGTAGTTATGGATCCATTTTACAGTATCATCAGCCTCAGTTTTTTAGAGCATGGTGCTAACAATGCCATGGTTACAGCACTGATCCCCATATGGGCCATTTTGGAATCGATGATCCTTGTGGGTCCCTTCCAGCTCAGAATATCCTGTGGTTCTGTGATTCATTGTTAACCTTAGATGCATATACAGACTTACCTTAAAGTTATGGCTGTAGGCGCAGTAACAACTTTTAATGATATACCATGTATCATTGCAGAAACTACATTTTAAGAGCTTAGCTAACTCTGTATTTTGAAAACTTTAAAGAAAAAGGTGGATTTGATATGATAATACAGCTTTTCATTTTATAAACTGCATTTGTCTCCTAGGTTTCCCAGGGCATCTGTGAAGTGATTGGCAATAACATAATTATACATTGTTTATATAATGGAATTACAGAATGCTTCCTGGTTTTCCTAAAAATAGCCACTTCGTATTACACACACCTGCTTCTTGTTTGCTAAAAGGATGAAAAGAAAAGTGCCCCTGGGTGAGCACACTTGAGCTTAATGATAAGCATTAAAAAACCCTAAACCTTTTGTTAACTAATTGAACTTCACTGGATAATAAATGTGGACTTTTAAGTCATACTTTTTAGAGTATCATCATTCTTTTAAGAACATGTAAATTGATGGCTACAAACTGAAACAGTATTATGAACTACCTCAGAATATCAGTGCCCTAGAGATGCAACACTTAATCCTCTATTATGGTGCAATAAACCTCATTTTTCTTGGGTCACAGTTAATGAATATAATGGTAGTCTGTCTATCATAGGTTATTCTGTCACAGATAATGATCTTCACGCAGACAAGATTCCTTCAGTCCTTGTTCCTAGATATTATTTCCTTTCCAATTACATCTTGTAACTCTCTGCTTTCAGCTTTTGTCTTGCAAATTTTCTCTTGCTTCACGTCATGTTAATCTCATCCATTTGCCATAAGTATTTTGAAAGTAAATATTGTTTATGTTGAGGCAATTCTGTTTATGTTGAGGCAATTCTGAGGGCCTTAAGCAATCAGGTATCACCTTTACCTTAAACAATCAGGTGTGCTGATTGCTGTTCAAATGTAAAAGTACACATTGGACTCAAAAATCTTGTGCTATTAAAAGACTGGAACAAAAAAGAGAATTGTGGGAATGTTACACTCAAGTAATTGTGATCTTACTGTGTGCAAACTTTTTCGAGTTTTAAAAATCTACTTAAATCTACTTGGGAGTACTTTCTCTGGCACAGTTCAGATCTTAAGGATGTGATGTGCAAGCATGATCCAGCAGAGCAGAATTCATAGAACAAATTATCCAATACTGCCTGTATTTTTGGACCTTTGTCTCCCTCTTCTTCTCATTTTGTTTAAGATCCAGAGTGGGTCACTCAAGTACTTTTCCACCGTTTTTTAGAGTCGCTTTAATGTGTGAAGTGTCTGGGATGAGAGAATGGCTGCTATTCATTCCCACGGTATCTGATTTCAGAGAAGTGATAACACCTGGACAGAGCATTTGCATGATCCGAGTCGACTGCAGTCTAACATACAGAATGTGCTGTTATAGGAAGAAGTCAGTATTTGATTAAAAATAAAATTTGTGTGGAGAACAGAAATAAAACCAGGATAGTACTGGGCTTATATGCTTCCTGTAGAGGTGATCTAAAAATCACATCTTGTGAGTGTTGTTAGCTGTGGTGTGTATCTTTGGTGAAAGTATCAAATGCTATGCAGAGTTCTAAATTAATTTATTAGAGACCATCTGGCCATGTTTATATGAGTTTGTTATGATTCCTATGTTGCTGTCCAGTGTTTAAAATATTTTTTCTACTTAACTATATGAATTAAGTTTTGAGTTAATACTATAATGTTAAGGCTAAGAATGACATTGAACTTTTATTCAGTTTAAGATGTTTCATGAAAATTACACTTGTAATCAAATTTGAGACAGGACTTTCTTCACAGCAAGATGTGCCCTTGTAGTTGGCACA
>JAYRBT010000139.1:40502333-40617876 GCA_036023395.1 Myiotriccus ornatus
GAATTTCTCACTTGAGTTCCTGGACTGAAAAACGTTCGCAGTGATATGTTGTTGGAGGTAATAAATTGAGAGGGATGCAACAGGGAAAAAACAATCAAGAGCCAAAACTTTAGGAGGGAGAAAACAACTCGCTTTCCTTTCTCCCTGCAATCTTTCTTTAGTTTCTGTCACAATAGAAATTAGTATGAATAACAAACATATGTGTGGAAGCTGTGCCATTAAATTGTTTCTTTGTTTTAGGTTAACAAAGCCCTTGTCATTCGCGGACTGTGTTGGGGATGAATTGCCGTGGGGATGGGAAGCTGCATACGATCCTCAGATTGGTGTATACTATATCGATCACGTAAACCGTAAGTATTCTTCAGTTTGCCATATTGATTATAAAAGAAGGTTCGTCTTGGTTAGGCTCAGAATTCTTGATTAGCATCAGAATGTTGGGGAAGATTTGCCCTTTGGTATAACATTATTGGCTTTAAAAGGCTTACAAGAAAATCTGCTGGTACAAAATGGCTACATCTGTTTCTACATATCTCTTTAATTGCATGGTAATTATGTCTAAACCATACAAAACTAGCAAAATTGGAATACAATGCTATTTAGAGTTACTGAAATGAACGTAATTCTGAAAGCATTTCTATTTTCTCTGTATACGTTACTCCATATTAATTGATATCTTTTCCTATTTTCTCAGAAGTAGTCTAACAACACAATAGCAGAGGTTGTATTTGAGAGTAATACCTGAATCTAGGTACCTGCACTCACAGTGCTATATGCTTACTTTAAAGATAGCAAAATGTCCACAGCCGTTTCAGATGCTTTAAGTTAGCAGAGCCAACTGTGCAGTAGATACGTCATGGACAGTAAGAGACCAGTGGCCTTCTGGAACAAAAGCTGGAGACAAGGCTTGCTACACGTGGCATCTGAAATGTGTGGGCAAGTGAATCGGCCCTGCAGTGTCTAAGCTGCTTTTACAGTCGATAGCTCTACAGTCAGTACAGTCAGTGTAATGTAAAGTGTGCCGGAGCTGACTGGGTGCCTGCTTTAGAGATGAGATGATTTAATTTCCTTTGGTTGGGTTGGACTACTACTCTGATAACTAGAATGTGATATTAGGTATCACCTGTGCTTACTGAGCACTTACAGATAGACAGTCTTGAGCTCAGTCCCACCCAGTAACCTCATTTATGCTCTCACAGCTTTGCTTTAATTTGATTGAATTCAAAAGGTGAAGAAAGCAAAAGATTTGCTTCTGAATCTAAATGCTAGATTAAACTTGTCTCTAACTTCTGCTTTGGCCAAAACTATAGAACACAAAGCCGTAAAATTTTGAGAGGCAATTCACATTTCTGAGTGTTTTGAAAGTGCTTTCAGATCGCTGCTCTGATAATCGTGCTTTTTTTATTTCATGTGTGCTCAAAATATTTAATCAGTTCTGAAAAATCTCTTGTAGCTTTGTTGTTTTGTTTTTCTTTTTAAGAAAGTTTAAATACTTTCTGGATTATTATGAGCTACTTACGGGTTGAAATTCTGCTTCACACACATGTAAGATGTTGAGACTCGGACAACATTGTCTCAGAATTCTCTTGAAGATTGTAAATGTACTGCAAACACTAATGCTTTCATTTAATAGAGGAGAGTTGTGTATATCCATCTGTACACCCATTTTCTGTGGCTGGGACAAATGTGATCAGCTGGGTTTTGCCATGTCATGTTAATGTGCAAGATGGATATCGAAGCAGTATGCTTTGGATGTTGGTATACTTACAGTAGTTTCCATCCCTTGCTCAGTAGTGTATTTGATTCCTCTTATATTAATGTATATATTTCTTTGTAGCAATTTTAGTGAAACTTCTTGTAAAGTGGTATATTTTAGTTTTGTACACTGTATTTTGCACAGTGTTTTCATGAGAGCACTTTTTTGTTGTTGGGAGGTAAACTACCTAATAATCTTACAAGTAGGTCATTTGTCTGATGTGCCAAATGTGGAGGTTATAACTTCTACTTCATCTGAGTAGGGGTGCGTGTGTTGTTTTGATGTCATTGAAATCTCTAGTATGGAGGTCATTTGGAATTTGGGGGGCAAAGCCTTTCTAGAAAAGAGTTTTTGTGCCTGCTTACTGCTTTATTAGCTTTGTAATAATTCAGATGGGTTGGATATGCTTTTTGGATTTGAACCGTTAAAATTCCCTGTCGGGACAATGGCTATATTAGAAGAAGGAAGACTACTCTTTCAGAGGTAGTTTTGTTAGTTGTCTCTGTTACTGGACGAAGAAGGCCGATGAGGGAGAAAACCTCTAGCTACTGCTAGGAGGAGGAACAAGTGGATAGATGCCTGAAAAACAGGTTGGATAAAGTAGAATTTCAGGACTCATAAGTGGCATCTTGAGGGGATGGCACCTTGGCAAGAAATCTGCTCCCATGTGTTACGTAAGGAGAGGTAAGTAATGACATTTCATGTTCACTGCCTTCTGGCTGGATTTATTTCAGCAAAATGTTTGAGGGAAGGCACATTGATTCTTTCCTCTTGCATCCCATAATTAATTATTCTGAATAGTTTCTCTGCTATCTGTCCTTTTTCTCATTTCTTTTTCTAGTGTTGTTCCTTCTGTGTGCTGCTGTAAAAAGCTACATTCGATCCAACTGCAGAGTTTCAGGTTGTTCATGGGACTTGCACCCATTTTACTACAACAGCTCTGATATTGTTAAATCTCTCAGACCAACCCAGTGAGCTATGAGGATCAGGCTAGAACTTGGGGCAATAGACTGTAAATTCAGAAGGTCTTCGTCGTGTGTTTTTTCTCCTTTTCTGTTAAAAATTCAAGGCTGAAAATATTAAGGATAGAATTTCCATTAGTGGTCAGATAAGTACGTACTCCTCTGGAAGGGTGGATGTTGACAAAACTCCCACCGATTTTGAGAAAGCAATACTAGGCTGGACCTTGCAAAGTTCTAAACAGTCTACTATATTTCTATAATGTCAGTTCTTCAAAAACTATATAAATCAATGTATATATTTATTTTTTCATGGTAACTAAATATTTTCCCCACCTGTGTAATTATTTGTCTTAGTCCTTTACCTTCCCTTCTCTCACACAAACCTGAGAAAAGCCTACTTTCCTTAAGGGCCAGTGCAAATTCTTCTGGAGAGGGTTAAGAGTTGTCTGTGAGCAGTCTGGAATTGTAGAACAATCCTTCAGATTCTTTTGGCGTCAAAATGTTTAAGTATAATTTAGTTTTATTATTATCTCACATTTTCTATACTTCTCCATATTTTAATTTATTTTTTTTTTCCCCAAATACAGTTTGGGGGCTTTTTTTCTAGCTCGTACTGATTGCCTTAGAGCTTTCTCATGATCCTTTTGGATGATGTAACCCACTTTGAGAAACACTGACTGAGGTCACTACTTTATGAATATATTACCCCAATTAGGAGTTTTAATGTGATGCTTTCAACTTCAAGGGAGACCAGACTACAGGCCATCTGGCAAGGCAGAACATGCATATGATGTGGATGGCTAATGCTGTAAGAACTTAAATGCTTACCCTGTGGGTCAGTAGCACCCTTTGTTAGAGGATGACTGAAGGGATATTATTTGGTGGCCAGGGCCCGAGGAGTTCCTTCTGTGCAGGATCCTTACTGCTGTGGTGTGTCAGGGTCCGAAGATTTTATAACTTAGGCTGTTCGCTCTCATAACTGTATATATGTTCTCATATGTGTTCATCTACTTCAGCTAATTTGCTGACATTTACTAATTTTGCTAAACAACATGGTTAGGAACTCAAAGCAATACTAAAAATAACACATAACTATTACTCCACTATTTTGTATATCTGCAGGCAAAGTGATCACTTTCAAATTTTTTTCAATTCTTCTGCAGGGTTTTCAACATCAAGCATTAAGTGTCTGAGATGCAAACATTTGTGCTCGAAGAGCCTGGATTTGCAAAAACCTTTAAGCTGGTATAATCTTTGGAAGAATTGGTCCTGCTCTATTGCTACCTCTGGCCTTTTGTTCTGTCCCTGCAATGTTTTTGCTTATATTGGCATGAACATTTGCATGGCCAGACAGTGAATCAGATCAGGGAGCTGATTCGAGTTGAAACTAATCTGGTATGGAAAAATAAAAGTTGCTATTTGTTCTCCATTCCACACCTCTATTTATGCAAGCAAGAAAGGGAAGGTGACCTGGGGATATGAAAGAACAGTCAGGTGGAAGAGATGGAGGACAGCTACTTTTCGTAGTAGCAGTGGTTACAGGTTCTTTGAAATTACATCCTTTAACTTTTATCTGTTCTGTGCTCTGTGCAGACTTTTCAGGAAGCAGTTTTGACTCTGAAGCTGTGATTTCCAGGTGCAGTTCTCGGGTGACAGTGGCAGCTGAAGTAGCAGTCACTGCTTGCTCTGGTTCCTGCCCCCACGTTGCATCAGTGTGAGGATATGCAGTAAACGTGGATAACAGGGAAGTGCTCTGCTTCCTGAGGTTCAAGTTGTTTTCCACCTTTTTTTCCTTCCCCTAGCTGCTCAGGTTTCCTGATCTGGATCATTGCATGGTGTGTGTTTAGATGAAGAGCTGTGGAGGTAATGGGAGCAAGAAAGAAACTTCTGGCTTGACATGAATAGTCTAAGGGAACCCTGGACTGGAACAGGTTCTGCCTTGCCTTCAGCACCCTCTGTGTTTCTAAATAACTTACTCTCTTTACTTTCAGTTCCTATCTTCAGTCTCAGGAATAACAAGGCAAGTGGTTGTTTTCTGCGTTTCATCATCTAGTTAACCTATAAAACAGATACTCTCCTGTTAGCAATGTTCAGTGGCAAAGGTAGCAGAAAGAAAATGAGTGATGGTATTTGAAAGATAATGATAGGAAGGAATAGCTCTTCTCAGCCTAGTACAATTTCAGGCCATCCCATTGCTTTCTTTTTGCTATTCTATACTTTGTATTTGATATGATGGTTTTTCTCCCTGCCTTCCACCCCAGCATTTTTATTCAAAACAGAGTTGGACAACTACCTTCTCTGCTTCTGAAGCTCCTCCCTACTTAGCTTTAATTGTCCTCTTTGGAAGGGACAATTGAATGTACCTTTCCAGAAACAGCTTTCCATCACTGTTTCATCCACAAAGAAAAAGAAAATTGAGTCAGAGATGTTAAAAAAAAAAAAAAAAAGCAAAGAGGTAAAGAGGTTTGTATCTGCTTAGCTCAAGAATATAATTCATCAAAGACTCCCCTTTGCTCACTTGGTGTTCTTTCTTCTTAAAATTTCAAAGCCTTACTATTTACCTACACTGTTTGATACTTACAGCACAATATTTTAGCTACAGGTGTTCTATTTCTTGTTGTAATCTTGAAGGCTTTCATGCTAGTTTACGCCTGTGCAACTGGTTTATCTAACACAGGGCATTCTGTGGATAGACTGACTCTTCTCTGCTCCAGTCTGGGATTCTAGTACATGTGCATTTATAAAAGTATGCCAGACTTTTTTTTCAGAAAAGGAAGAAATCTGAAAATCCCACCATGAGTCTGCAATTACCAGTAGCTTAAGGGAGTCAAATGGTGTATCACGATCATCATTGTGCACAGTTTGTTCCCCCAACCTACCACCATCTTCTGAGCAAGAGGTAACATGCAAACAATTATGAAGACTCTTTACTGTCAGCAAACACACACGGTGGAAACCCAAGTGCAGTATATCTTATCTTGAATCTTATTTGTAGGTAAGTGTCTTCTCTGTGCCCTGGCTATAAAAAGGGATTAGAGTAATCTGGGGCATGCTGACTGCAGAAGGGGGGCTCAAGCAATGAAGGCTCTGGATTAAAGATGATTTTACCTGCTGGCATTTAGGTAAAGATCATACTTGCACCTTTTTCTTATGTCTTAATTCTACTAACCTTAGCAGTAGAACATTACCTACTTTCCTGATAATGTAGAAAAAGATACTCAGAGTTTCTACTGCATTTTAGTCTGAAATATATAAGCATGTGCTACCTGATATCTAAAGGAGTCTGATAGTCAAAGCCTTTGAATAAATCTTTCTTGCAAGTCTGCTCATAATTGCACAGAATAGCTGGAAAAAGTTCTTATTTTCTCTCTTTGCTCAAATTCAAGCACAGAATTATTTTATGGAGAAGTGAAGAAGGTATCTGGAAGAGAGGATTTCTTTTTTTGGGGTGAAAGTTTGATGCAGGAAACAAACTGTAGAGAGATCAATTTTGAACATACTGTAAATAACCTAATTTTCATCCATGTCTCTCTTTACTTTTGTAAGTATTTTTAAAAGCAGGGGAAAAAAGGAATAAGAAAAAAAAAAGCATTCAGATAAAATTTGCTGTGTAAACAACAAAGTGCATTCCTTAAGGCAGTCTAGTAACACTTGGTTATTCTCCCTGAAACTACCACTATTGCATTTGCTCGTTTGCTAAACATTAAGACTTGTATCTCAATTGCCCACAATATTTGTTATGCCAGTTGAAGTACAACGTAGTGATATTTGCACTTTTTTCCCCTAAGTGTAGTTTTGGTTTGCTTGCAAAAGTACTGGAGATTTGAAAGCCAGTTTGTTTATCAAACAGTGTGGGATATACTTGTAGAATAAACATATCCATAGTGATTATGTAATGTTGATAAAACTGCTTTCACCACCCACCACTAAGCTAAGTCCTATTATCCTGTGATAGTATCAGACACCATTTTTTTTCCTCTTCTGATGCGATATGTCAAAGGGTTGGTTTTGGTTTTTTTTGTGCCATCTGGAGACATTTTTGTGCAAGATACCATTGATTCTCCTTTGCTGTGCCTGGCCCTAGTTTGGCTGGCCTGCAGCCTTTTTCCAGGGGCTTGCTCTCTGCATGCAGTAAGCTGATTTCCAGGTATCTCTTCCTCCTCAAACCATCTCTGTGGAGTAGAATGTACAGCAGAGGTATCAGGTGCTGTTGAAAAACCAGTGCGGATTTAGCCTGTGTACTTTCTTCAGCCACTGTGTTCAGGAGAGGCTCCAGTGATGACAGATCTGCAGTGTAGTCTGTTGCTGGGTTTAGGGTTTTGAGGCCTGTGTTACTCTCTTGAAGGTGGGCTTGTGTTTGGTTGGAAGGAGTAGTTGTGCCATTTAATATGCAAGATAACGAGAGATGTCAGGGGTAATGGAATTATCTTTTCATCAGTTACTGTTCCAGGCAGAGAAACTGCCACTCTGACACAGGGTATCTAGCTCGGCTGTGACACGCAATAATTCTGCATCAGTTAGAACTACCTTCTTTTCAGGACTTAGCCACTGCAGTTTTGCTGCCTCTTGCCTGGTAGTTCTGGTTTCCAGGTTTGGACATTTTCCTGTAAGCGAAATTTTCTAGCATATGAGGGAGAAGTTGCACGGTACTGATGAGTAGATCCATATTTAACAATCCGGTGGATCTCTAAGTAGGCTTACTGCTGCCAAAAAAAAGATTCTTGCCCCAGCTGGGTAGCTCTTCCTCCTTTATACTGGCTCATTGGGCCTTTGGTAGCACATCACAACTCACCTAACCTGGCAGTATGTGATGCATCTACTTTTATGTTATCTTCTGAAGCCAATTAGCGTTTGGATGGGTGTAGTACACAAAATACGTTTTGCACTGGATTGAGTTAGTGCCAGAGACTGTCTAAAAGAGAACTTGTGAATGTGTAGTGTTGGGGAGTGTGGGTTTGAGGTGATGTGGTGGAAACCATCACTGCCGAAAAAAGAGATCTATTGCACAGCTCCAGCTATGGTGTGCAACTCCCCTCTGCTCTCCTTTCTACAGATCTTAGGTCTCTGGTCCTCCTTTCTTGCCAGGTCAGCTAGTTTCCCTTGGAAGAACCTCTCTTTGGAGATGGTGATTCTGCAACATTTACGAACTGGAATAATATGGGCATGTGTTTAAATGGATGAGAGTTCTCTCTTCAGGATGAAAAGTGTGTAATGATTGTCTCCTCTTGCTGTGTTCTCCTCAAGTAGCAATTTAGCCTATCTGGCTTTTTTTTTTTCAGGTGGGACTGCTTGAGAGTACTTGTTCTCTAACTGTGTTGCCTAAAAGCAATGTGTCTGACTTAACATAATTTACATGTGGGTTGTTCTAGACCCAGTCAGTGCTATTATTTTTTTTGGCAAGGGGAGATGTTGGAAAACTATTGCTTCCACATATTGTTAATCCTGTAGTAAAATGTCCAATTCTCTCATGTCTCACAGTAGGGTGCCAAGGAGCCATTCCCTTCCCTATGGGATTTTCTAGTGGGATTTTAATTTCGTGTATTTTATGGAAATAAGATCTACTGCTGATAAGGTAATAGTTTCCTTCTGTTCAAGTAGACTGTAAAATTTTGGCAGAGCTGCTTGATAGTAGACAGGAACATAACGTACGAAAATATCTCATTTAAAAACATTGACATGCTTTACTATCGCCTGTATTCCATGTATAATATATACCCTGTGTATAATTACACAGAGCATGCATAACATTGCTGCCCTGGAAGCACATTCCAGCCAAAAGAATGAACAAAACTTTCAAGGCAGAAAGTCAGTCCTGGCATTTTGAATTTAAATTATTGTTTGGGCCAGGTTTTTTGCTGAGTGCATGAAACCTATCTGGCAGCGACTCAAGAAGAGTGCATTTCATGAATAGCAGTATGATTAAAGCCAGCACAGCTTCCTCTTCTGTGTTACAGGGCTGTGATCATTTCAGTGCACAATAACGTCCTTGGGTGGAGAGTTGCCATCCTGCCATTTGTGCAGTTCCGCTGGGCGAGACCACGGAATTTCCCCCCAAGTCTGAGCAGTCACTCAGTTCTTTAAAAACAGGAGGAAATAAATTGCTTGGTTTTTTTTTTTTCATAAATTTATTAACTATGTACTTGCAGTAATTTGTTTCAAGTTAAATTAATTGGTTTTAAACTAAGATCTCTTGATAGAATTGAGTAATTTTACTTTGCAAGTGGTTTTGCCAAATGATGCTGAAACCAGTGCAAATTAGGAATGTGTAACCTGAATATTATGCTCACCGCCACCCTCTCATTCTGTTACTATAGATCATTATCTTTGCATTGTGATTGGACAGAGGAAGTTGTTTTATACAATTCGGTTTTAATCTAAGTGGTTGTCTTCATAGAGCCTGGTGTACAACTCTTAGTTGTTTAAAAATCCATTTGAAGTAGATTCCTTTAGCTCATACCTGTGTTTCTGCAGAAAGTTTTGGCCCTGCCAAAGGGGATGGTTTGTCATTCTCCACTGATAATGACTGAAGTCCAGTTTACATTTTCTAGAACAGATGCAACTCTACAGCTCTGTCTGCTGTTTATTACCAGTGCTTACTCCTCACCTGATGTGCAGAAATAACATCTTCCCATCCATATAGAGAGCAATCTGCTGCATGATTCGTATGTGCCACAGACAAGGTTATAAGGCATCCTGTTGCTGTCACCAGTGGAAACATTTATCTGCCTTATAAAAGGAATGAGATCTCCCTAGTTTATTTTACATCAGCTGTTGAATAATAAGGGTAGGAAAAAGTTTGGATATTCTTTGTGATTTAAATCTCACTTTGGTTTAAGCATGAAGGGCTTCATAACTCATTTTTAAAGGTTCAGCAAGCTGCTCCCTCAATGACTTGCATGTTAACTATCCCAATAATATTCTTATGTGTACAAGTTTGACCTTAACAGCAGGTGCTTGAAACATTCTTTTCCAAGTAAAAAAATCCTTATCTTTCTGAGGCTTTCTTCTGAGAAGTATAAATATTTGGTTTTGAAAGAACTCTGCTTTTAAAAAAAAAATTATGGGCTCTTGGAAAGTCCGTGTGCTCAAATGAACATACTTTTCAAAATGCAGCACTACAGTTGCAGAAATATTATCCATAGTTCTGTCTTTCGGGGTTTTTTTTGCTCTGAGGGGTAAACCTACCAATTAAAATGGAGATGATTGAGAAGTATAGATGAACAAGCATATGGTGCTGCTACACAGGGGCACATTTTTACATATATATATGTGAGTGTATATACATGAACAACTTGCCAAACAAGCAATATGCTTTTTTGGGTTTTCTGCTTCATAATATTAAAGAAGAGTACAGTTAAAAATATTCAGTCTTCTCTGTTTGGTAAAAGTTGAGTAACAGTTCTGGGATAGTCATTATACACTGCTTTGCTTTTTCCGTGATGGTGCATTTTCACAACTGAGCATTTCTTCCAGAATAAAATATCCAGATAGAATCATCTGAGAGTAATTTGACCAGTCAATACAGGCAAATACCCAAACCTTGGCATGGTGAAGTTACAGTGGGCAATTTTTAAAATGCAGGGTCACCTTTAACTCATTTATGATTATCAGTATAAAAGTTGTTAGCTCATATATAATCATAGTATTGTTTTGTGCTTGCAGCTTGGAGTGGCAAAAAGAAAGTGTTGGATTGTATTTGTCAGCAATACAAAATAATCTGTTGTTGATCAGCTTTGTCCTTCTCTTGCAGTCGCAAGGGCAGGGCATCTGTAGGCCACATTTTAGAACTCTGCAGGCTACATTTGGTCTTTGGGCTGCATGTTGAGCAATCCTCACTTAAAACCTACAAAGCAATTACCTACAACATTCTCGAAGATGAGACCTTCCAATCTTGTAAGATTATTTGGTGGCTGCTGGTTGCACTCTTAAAACACAATCACATCATTACATTCTTCTGAAAAACCACCATAACTGCATTTATCGTATTTGATCACTGACCCATGAGAATCCTGCTTCATGCTCTTCATCCTGCTTCACAAAAAAGGACAACTCTGGAAACCAGCACTTCTTATCTTGTGTAAATAACTGTGAATGTGGAGTGTGTTAAAGCACAACAACAATAAGTGGGCACAGATAGGAACATGTGTTGCTCATTGAGGAGAGAAAAGGTATCGATTTGCTTCTTTGTGTGCCCAATATCTTTGTGTAAAAGAGCAGGTGGCTATAAACATGGATCTATGTGTATGTGTGTCTGTAGCTACAGTTAGATTTTTTTGGAGAGAGTGTTCCTGTTGGGGTTATTGAAAAACCAACTGTGTATAAAGCTTCTCTTCTTTAATCTTTTATGCACCACACTTGGGTTTTCGTGGTTTATACTCTCTGTGCGTCCATTGTGCACATCTAAGAAATGCATTTCCCAGGTAGATAAGTCACATTTGTAAATGGTAGAGGGAGGGTGTTTGTGTATTTTAAAAGCAGCAGTAGTTCCATAGAGGTTGTCAGTTTAGAATTTACAGGGTTAGTTTTACAGAATGCTGCTTTTCTTTGCATGTCTTTTTGTTTATGTGATATTATCAAGAGAAAAGGCTTTGGAAAAACTGGTAGTTAGTAGTGGAAATTGTTATTAACCAGAACCTGCCCTTATCAGCTTTTGCTGTTACAAAATCTGTTCTCATATAAGGAGTTGAAAGAGTGCCTTCTCCCAAGAGTGCACTTCAGCTACAGTTTGGAGCAATCATATTGGTTCTGCTGCAGTTCTTTTTCCTCTTCATGTCTTCAGCCACTTGTCCCCATTCCCACCCACCCCCTCCCCAGCACTGGTTTCCACAGTAAAGCAACTAAAGTGGTAGAAATCTAACCCAGAGGATAAACATCCCTCCTACTTTTCGCAGAAAAATTCTGAAGTAAATACTTTGCACTTAAATACTTTGGTCCTGAGTGTTACTTTCTATCTCTGTAGATCTCTGCAGATTTATAATATGTGACTTAGGAAGTTTGGTGCACGTTTACATTTAGATTTCAAACTTTTCATGACTATGTCTTATGAGAATGTTTTTGTACTTAGTACAGCTTTAAAGAAAGTATATTCCTTGTACAACTTCAAAAAGTGCTGAACTAAGTCAGGAGATATTGATAAGGTTGAACATTCAATCATAATTCATCCTCTTTGTATGTTTACATTAAAAATCTTAAAACCTGCAATTAGATTGATCTTATCATATACCTTCTTAATATATACCACTATGTTATGTCTAATCCTCTTGTCTACATATCCTATGCAAATCTGTCTTCTGTTTTGCTGCTGGAGTTAAAACGCTTGACCTGAAACCTGTCATGAATTAAAGGCCTCTTCCAGCCTACTCATTTACATTACCTGAGTAGTCAGTGAAAAGGAGACACCTCAAAAAAACCCAGTTTGGTCCCAAATATCTTGGATACCTGTCTTTGATGGAGTGAGGCACCCTCTGAGGGCAGCCCTCTCTTCTCCATAGACTGTAAAAGGAAGTTGTGTATTGGATCAGATGTCTAGAAGGAATAGGAATAGAGTTAGGTGAGATGATCTGGAGAGTTAATGATCAGTTGGTTCGGTTACAGGGGAGGAAAATAAAATTGTTTTTATAGAGTGAAAGGAGAGAGATACCCACTAAAAGTGGGGAGAAAGGGGATTGAAAAACTGTAATAGCTAAGATTGATTTTAATTTTTGTATAGAAATGCACTAAATTTTAAAATGTCATTGGAAGACTTTGTTGATCCCATTATTTCCAAATACTCTGATGCAAAAAATATATCTGAGTTTTAAGATGTTAGTGATTCAAAATTAAAGACATGGGAATGATCTACATAAGCATTTGCCTATTGTACATTAAATTCTAATTGTGGCAGACGAAGTCAAGCACCTGCTCAGTAACCAAACTCTAAGTGTGGATTACAGCAAAGAAACAATTTTAGTTGTCTGTGGGTTTCAGCAGAGGTCTCTTTAAATCCTTTATTTTTCTCCTATGAAGAAACAACACAAATAGAAGATCCCAGGAAACAATGGCGGCAAGAACAAGAGAGAATGTTAAAAGATTATCTTATGATAGCCCAGGATGCTCTCAGTACTCAGAAGGAACTGTACCAGGTGAAAGAACAGAGACTAGCACTTGCACTGGATGAGTACGTACGGTTGAATGGTGCCTACAAAGAAAAATCAAGCTCTCGTACAAGCTGTAAGTACAGTTTAGAATACAACGTAACTTCTTTGATCTGTGCCTTGCAGGGGATCCTGTTTCTCTTTAGGATGAGCTTTATAGGTCTGCTATGAACACCTCGTACTCTGGCTTTTTTAGAGATAGCATCCCTACATTATTTATTTATTTAATATAAAGATATTCTGCTGGTGAGAACCCTCTTCTCTCTTGTACAAATGAACTCCTTTGAGCCATGATTTGGAACAGTTGGCTCTGAAATCTGTTTTGTCGTGCAGTTTGTCAGGACAAAATTCTGCCAGATCTGAGTTCAAAGTAAATAGGATCTCTCGCCTTCATGTCTGCATACTGAAATGATCCTACTGTGTTGACAGGTGTCCGTAATAGACCAAAAAGGGAATTTGTTACTGATTTATAAAAAGAGCAGACAATAATTCTGTAGCCTGCGTGCTGTGGCCGGGAGTGAAGCAGAGATACACGCACATTACGGTGTTGGGCAAGGAATCAGCACACAGTAAAGCACTGTCAGAGGCCTCTTATTGGCCAAACACCTCTCTTAGAAGTAGATAGTGTGATAAGAGTAGCATGTACATGTGCAGAATAACTGAGTGCCGGGCTTCTGAATAAATCTGCTTTCCAGAGATCTCCTTAGAAATTACAGCTTTCAGGAAGGAAGTGATCACAAGATGGCACACTGGATAGAAAGCCAGGGAGAACGAGATGCTACTTTAGGGTCCTGGGATAAGTAAATGAGAAAAAATGCCATACAGTAGTAGAGGAAGGAAGAGGAAAATTTTGATTATTCATTAATTATTGCCATGCTGCAAAGCTGACTACTCTATAAAGGCTTTTTTTTAAAAAGTATTCTGTGTTTTTCTGCTTATTGTAGTTTCGATCAATGTGGATTTTTCGAGGAAGGGACTAATCAGTGATTTAAAAGTACTTAAATATTTGTCTTTTTTTTCTCTCTCTTTTTTTTAAAAAGTGTTTTCAGGCTCCTCATCAAGCACAAAGTATGACCCTGACATTCTGAAGGCTGAAATCTCCACTACAAGATTAAGGGTGAGAGTACTTAACTCTTATTCATTTGGATTCTGTCTGCAAAGTTTATGGCTATAAAATAAGCATAACTTGAACTAGCAGTTGTATCTTGTACCTTGGTACTGAAACTTCCTAATATTCTAATTAGATACCATTCAGAGGTTTTAAATTAATTTTTAAAGCTGTCTCTGGTACTTTCAGGTAACACATTTTGGGGAAACTTTGACAGATATTCTGATTAGGTGTGGGTTTAAATAAATTTGATAACTATTTTCAGTTGTATGCTTTTGTTTTTAAAAGAAATAGTAAAAATAGAAACATAATAGGCCAAGGTGAGATGCAGATAGATGACTTTTTACACAGTCTTTCTTCTGTTAGAAATGCCTCATAAGCTACAGGAACCACTTCAGAAGTTTGTTGGTTAGAAAAACACTTTTAAATAATAGTGTGAAACCTCTCTCTGTTTTGTCAAAATGTAACATTTCAGATCAAGGATGAAAGTTTTGTCTGCATGTTGAAATTGCTAATGAACGCAAATCCATTATTTGGTCAGCTGTGTCCGGTATGGTCACTAACAGATTCTGTATAAAGAACTTTCATTCACACTTTAGTCTCTAGTGAATTTATCTTGAATAAGGAGGAAATGATGTGGAAGACATTTAAAATATATATATAGGGAGTTCATTTATTTCACCTGCGGCATATAATTCTTTATGGATATCCTAGACTTTCTGTAGTTAATAATGAAAAAAATTAAATCAAACCATTTAAAAACCATTAAATCAAACCAGGTTAAAAAGACAGCACCTCACAGCTATCTGTTCTATGTGGCCTGGAATACAGACCGAGGGAGCAGAAGCAGCACAAGCGACAGCATTTACTCAGCTCTTCCATTGCCCCCTCCTGGTTTCTTCACAGAGCAGCACTCGTGGAAGACTCAGGGAGTAACATCCTCCTTCACCTAGAATAAGAGCTTTGATTAGAAATCTAAACAATTAATGTTTATAAGAAGCTGTGAAATAGTTCATTAACATTTTAAAGCCCAGTGTAAATCAGGGATAGAATGTACTTGAAAACTGGTGTCTGGATGTTGCCCTCCTGCCTACTGAACACCTGTTCATCCTTAACAAACTCAATTTGTAGACCCTTATCCTTTAAGAAGAAGGAACAGTGGCTACTGAGGGAACTTATTTTAATGCTGGAGGAGGTGGGAGGAAAGATTTTGTAAGCTTAGTAGGGAGAATCAGCAGCAGTAAGGAAAACAAAGAAGAGACAAGGTGATAGCTTATTTCTAAAATGAGTGGAGCAGTAACAGATGTTCCCTTTGGCAAGGTGATCAGCAGTATATTTGGGATTAACAATGTTGTTGAAGAACAAAACACATGACTAAATTAAATATAGTCACCTACAGGTCAGAGTGGAAAATTCAGGCATGGTCCTCTGCTCACTTCTTCCCATTACCATTGACTGCAGATCTACAATTTGCTCACCAAGGAGAGAGTCAGATGTGTTAATCACAGGAATACGTTTTTTGGAGGTGCTTTCCTCTCTTCCTTGTTTCTTGGAGTCAAGGAGCCTAATACTCTGCTGGTTCCCAACGCCTGATTTATTGGCATTGCAAAGTCCTGCATATGTGGCTAAAATAGGTGACCTGAATCTTGTCTGCAGAGTTTAGAAGGGTGCAGCCCGAGAATATCTGTATCAGCGTAAAGTGTGTTGTCATCCATCCAAAGCCACTGGATATGAAAACTGATATAAGAAAAAGTGGAGCCCTGTGGTGCTAGGGCTGGAAAGTGGTTTTCATGGAAGATGGCAAGAGAGGTATGGCTGTTATCATAGTTTACCCTTATTTGAATGTTTGAGGATGCTTGCTGATATGCTAGCTTTGGGCATTTTGCAGTATATGCATGCGTGGACTTAATGAGAAACAAAATTAGTCATTAGTAAGCTGCTAGCCAGTTAGTTAGAATTTGCACATTGTTTAGTGAACTATTAGGTCAGTTGTACCAAACCTGTTTCTCTCTCTCAGAGTACCTGAGGCTTACTGGTATCATCAGGTTAGTGGTGGCTGGAGGGGGGAAACTCAGCATTCAAGGAAGTTCTGAGTTGGCCTTTGACCTTTTTCTTGTTAGCTGTGCATAATATGCCTGTGCACAATATGGAGCCTTCTGGATACATGAATTGCCTATTGTGCAATAGGTTAGTGGAGAAAATATGACATAAATCAGATAGCTGTTAAATGAAATAAGGAGAAGAAAAATCCTTCCCAGCAGATTAAAACTGAAGGATCTGATCCTACCGTGGACTTTGAGTGGGCCCGTTTGGGGTCTTAATTAGTAATCAGTAAGATAACCTGAACAGCACAAAGCATGTGTGATCACAGTAAGTTTTATGCATATGCCGCAAGCAAGTAGGGAATGCACCTTCATAAAATAACAAGGGGTGGCGGGGGCAGGGTGGTCGTGTTGTTCCATTAGTTCTCGAGTGCTGGGAACAGAAGGGGCTTAGCACAGGAACCTGCCTGAAGGTGCAGGTAGGAGGAGGAAGCGAGAGACCTGTCAGGTGATGGAAGATGATGTGCAGAAGCAGTAGGAAGGGGATGAAGGTTAAAACAAGTGAAGAGTTGTGAAAAAAACCAGGAATTATATGAAAGTTTTGAAGGTGAAGACACTGAGCCTGAGAATAGTTTAATGCCGGTATGATGGAGTAAACACATTCTATATTATGATGTAGGTCACATCCTTCTAGGATAATGCACCCAACTCACATTTCTTGATAACAAAATGATGATGAAGTACAGCAGAGAACGCTCAGAAGATGTTCTTGAGGAAAATATAAGGGTTTCTGAGAGACCCAGTCTTCTAAGTTGAAATCAAGTGTGCCTTCTGCTATTACTATAAATTCACATTTCTGATTTGAAAAGAAATAAGTTTTCTGTATTTTTCAGAAAAATTCAGAGTTGTTTCACATTTTACACATCACTTTACCTGGAACATTTTCCTTTACCTTGATCAGAGCGCTTCAGAGATCACTCTTAGGGTTTTCATTTTAGTCAAGGAAGAAATACTTAAGGACAACTGAATGTGTACTTAGAGACATTGTTTATTTATCATGCTAACTATTCAGTATAGTAAAAATAAAAAGTTTCCTGTCAAGTAAAGCAAACTAGTATGATTGTTTCCAAAAGCCTGAACCTTACCCCTCATCCAGAGAACAGATTTTGCTTTGGAGAAAATGGAGATTAAAAAACATTCTATTTCTGTCACAGAAAATTCATTAGCCAGAAACTACGGACTTCAATGCCTAAGTATCATTCATAAACCCGTACGAAGGTTGCACAAATCACTAGTTATTTTAGAAATTTAAAGAATTTTAAGTATCTTGGAAAGCTTTAGCAGCTGCTGATGCTCACTACTTTTAGTTGCCTGGCATGTTGGGAATCTCACTTATATTTTCTTCTTTTAATTTGAAGAATATCAGCAAGTAGTAATTCTATCGGGATTTGGATACAAAACATCTTGGAGACACATTTTGAAATTAATTTTGGTTAAAGTGGTCTAAATTCTTAATATAATAAATTCTTCAAAAGACTTGGATGTCTGGGGACCTTATGAAAACAAGCAATAATTTCTCAGTGGTAGGTGACAGTGGGCATCTTTCAGCTTTTCCTTTTTTCACCCTAGTGATTGGAAAATTAGAAAGTGTAACAATATCTGGCTAGCATGTAGGCTACAAACAAGCCAGATATAGATGTATGAAAACCAAACTCCACACTTCAAGGAGACTTGCTCTCTCTATGTGTATGCTGATAATTCATTTGTGTTTAAGTGCATTCTTTTTTGGGTACTCTAGAAATTTTGTTTCAAACGTTTGGAAAATATGACATTAAAAATTAAATGGAGGATTTTTTATTCAATCTTGATTCATAAATATTTTGTAATGTACTCATATCTGCTTACATCCGAAATAGCAATATTAAGATTAAGAAGAAACTGACCATACAAATTTAGGGAAAGTAAAGAATGTTTTTGCAAGGACATTTCTATTAAATAGACATGTGTATTTGTGATCCATACATGTTTAGTGATTGTTGTCTTTGAACTCAATGAGTGTAAATTATATATTTAGGTATCCAGTGTCTGGAAAGCTGTATAAGAAAGGATGGTTCGGGGTGGGGGGGGGAGGGAGGAAAGAGTCCATTTTGTCTTTTCCAGTGCAAATTACTTGAGAGCTTCCAGGAATGAAAAAGTGAAAATATAATAAGCCTAAAAGTAAACAGGCATATCCCTGTAGGACAGTTGGCATGCATGCTTAACAAGTGAGAAGTAAATTACTTGTTAAAGTTCTCTCAGGTTTAATAACACAGTGTGGTATCAGTACAAATAAGGAATGTGATTTAATCTGCTTGTGTCCCTTTAACGCTAAAGCATGTTGCCCATAGACATCAGGAAGAGAACAGATTCTTTTTTTTTTTTTTTTAATGTGTGTCAGTAGAGCAATTTACTCTTTTTCTCTCATCTGATGTGGAGCATACATTAATTGTTCAAAGCCATGTGTTACACCATTTAACAAGAGGAATTATCTAACTCTTGCTTTGATTTAACACACAAGGTTAAGAAGCTGAAGAGGGAACTCTCTCAGATGAAGCAAGAGCTGCTGTACAAGGAACAGGGCTTTGAAACACTGCAACAGTGAGTAAAAGAAAATAGTAGAAACTGACTTAATTCAATCACCTGATTTCTTTTTTTTGGCATGGAATTGAATCCATTTTATCTGAGAGAATTATTGTGGGGGAAAAGGGGAACCTAATAACTCTTTTTGTTGTACTTAGGAAGCAGGAAATCTGTAGAAATGGCAAACCTTTTGTGTTATCTTGAGAAATCTATCTCCCCTCTTATTTTTTTTCATGAGGTAGCTTGTGTTGCAGAGAGACAGAAAAAAAGATAGTTGAAAATTAGGAGGATGAAATTAGCTGCTGTGTGCCCACATTTTTTTTTTTTTATTATTTTTTATTTTAAGAAAGTAATTAGGTCTGTCTTTCCTCCTTCCTCACCCTCGAGCTCAAAAGAGGGAGAGAGAAGGGTGCTGTTCTTTGAGGTATGAATGGTACACAACTGTGCAGGGTTTTAAATGAGTCACAATTTGAGGATTAGAGACCTGACTTTCTTTGTTCCAGTTGCTGGAATGCCTGGTGTCCAAAGGGCTGATGCTGAACCGGATGAGCTTTCTGGGTGTTTAACCAGTTGGATTATTAGGGAATGAATTTTTTTCAGTCTGAGCAATCCCTGCTGCTCCTGACTTACAAAACTGGGCCCTAAAATATTAACATTACTGGAACTGTCACCACAAAGAACTTGCTGCAGAGGAAACCTTGCTAACAAGTGTGTTTTCTTGACTAATGTCAATGTGAAGAGAAATTTATTAATGCTAGTTGTTTTCTGTATTGTGGTATGTACCCATACATTAAGGATACATTTACAGTAAAATGTTGAGCTGTTTACTCTTAGTACACTGGTTCCAGTAGCAAACACAGTGTTGCAGCATTAGTGTAACATTGTCTGGAATCATTTACCCTTTTGCTCAGGACCTCCTGTGTTTGGCAGGATGCTGTCACATAAGTAATAATCTCTGTCCTGGAGAACTTGCAAAATACAGACAGAAAAGGGACAAAAGGTGGAAAAAAGAAAAGTGTTTCCATATTCCAGATAGAGGAATAAAATGTAGAGAAGTGATTTGCAAAGGATGACAGAACATCTGTGTTTGGAGCTGAGAGATTGGAGTTCAATTCCCACTTTTAATCAAAACATCTTGTAAGCTATTGCCTGTGTATTTTAATAGATCACTTCTGAAAAACAGGCATTTTTTTAACTGTGAGAAAGAAAATCTGGTGTAGGAAGTGTCCAGTCATAGTAAGAGACATGTCAAAATAGATGAAAAATGTGGGTTTCTTTTATGAAGAGTTTGGAGTCAATTTGGGACTGAAAACTCTCAGCACCTTAGGAGGATCCTCCTTCATTTTGACTTAAGCAGAAATGTAAGGTTTGTCTGTTATTTAAATATATAAAGACCAGCAAAGATAGATTATTGCATTTACCATAAATCAGATCTCATTTGTAGTCAAATTTGGAAGAAGAAAGACATATTGATTCTAAAGCTTAAGGTAATAAAAACTCATGCTGCTGTCCCAGGATTAAAGGTTAGCCAATCATGCTGGTTTTATTATATTAATTCAACAATGAAGTATTGTTTTAAAGCTGCTTGCTCACAAGCCATTTTGATAGGAATCCAAAGCATGTTTCAGAAACTGTCAACAGCATTCCACAGAAACACAATGGACGATTGTTTTTAAAATTCAGTCAGCCACTTTCAAACAGTACTAATCCCATTAATTTAAAACAGGATGATGGAATATCTTATATGTCAGAGATCCTTCTTGTCTATCTTAATTATATACAGAATAAAGCAGTTGCAATTTGAATGTGGCACATCATATTCTAGACAGCATGTGGTGTACTACCCAACTGTTCATTCATGATCCCAGTTACTGGCGTATCCTGTATCTATTTGACCTTAGCAACCTGATAAGTTACCAAAAACTGAGTGTTGTCAGACAGTCAGTGCCTGCCTAGAAAGAGTCTGAGGAACTTTCGAGCTGAAACAAATACATTCTTGAATAGAAATGATTGCAGAGTCACACAGGTAATTTTCTTACATAAATGCAGCTTTAGTTTGTACAAAAACTGAAATGTGGAGAAAGGAGAACAGGCATGCTCACAACTTTAAAGACTACTTTAGAACTTTGATATCTTTGTGGCCAAAACTGGAAGAAAAATAAAAAACAGTTACAGGTGTTTTGTGCAAGTTGCTGTTCTTGCAGAGGATGCTTAAGATCACTTCTGATCATTAAAATGTTTGTTCATTCCTCACTCACAAGATGAATGACTTCCAGCAAAGATGATGGATGATAATAAAACCCAGAAAACCAATTGCATTAGAGAAGAATGTATTCTCTACTCAATGATTGATTTTTGTCAAGGTGGCTGTTGGTTTTAATTTTGTGAAGCACAGCTGCAATCATTTCCATGATGCTATGAAATATTCAATTAAACTAGAGATGAGAGAAATATGCTTGCAAACTATAGTTCTTGAAGGAAATGCTGAAATACTAAAATGAATAATCTTCTTATCTCTAAGTTTAGGAGAGTTTTTAAAAATTATTTTCAATTTAATTAATTCAATCTTTAATTATTTTCAAAATCCTGATAGTTCAGGAATTTAATGAATTGTCCAATCTATGACATATGGTATTAATTATCCAGAGATTTTGTGAATAAAGAGAGCCTGGTGACTGGCTGAGCACAACAGCTGTACCAGATGGTTAATGCCAAGGATTAGGATGAACTAGAGGGAAGCTGAGACAAGAATGGTGCTGGTTACGTTTCTGCTCGGAAAGGCTGATTAGTACCAAGAAGCTTGCCTGTCTGCCCGTGTCCCAGTGTGGGTCTTGGTAGAAGAATACTACTAGTAATAAATTCTGCTTCTGTAAGGATCACAAACATTTTGTTGTATGAAAGGTGTACACGAAAGCTGCTACTGTGCTGCGGAGTTATGGTGGGGATGGGAGTTTTGGCCGTGTTGTCAGAGATAACTCGGTACTTGTGGTAGAATGAATGGAAGTCTTTTGGTAAGCTGTTCTCTGGACGCTGTGTGTGTGCTACCTAGCTTTGACATTTTTGCCCAGGATAAAGTAGTATTTGAATGGAGATTTCAATGTCATTTTTCTTTTTTGCATGTCTGTTACAGGAAATGGTATCTCATCTCCTTCCTTTCTGTTCTCTAAGTATGCTTCTGCCTGAAGCAGAACAGCAGAGATGTTAGTATTATTTTCTGTATCTAGTATTAATATTCTTTCTTTCCACAGAATTGACCAAAAAATGTCTGGAGGCCAGAGTGGCTATGAACTGTGTGAGGCCAAAGCCATCCTAAGGGAACTGAAGTCCATCAGAAAGGCAATAAGTTCAGGCGAGAGAGAAAAACAAGATTTAATTAAGGTATTTTGAATTCTCGATGCAAGATTTGTGTGAATTTGTTTTAACATGACTCACTTCCCAGATGATAAATACTTTGCATTTTGTATTTTTAAGGGATTCTCAAAATTCTTTGAGTCAAACTAGTATTAAAATCAGTTTTCAGATGCAGAAACTGAAGCCCCTGATGTTCCTAGATCTAAAAGCCACTCTGTTAGAGAATATAGATTTTTTTAACAAGTATGTAAGGTACAATGTATATGTTACCTCTAAATCACAATCACCTACCAATGGCTTGATTAAAAGGATAGTTTGCTTTATATGAAATAAACACAGAATTTTTATACTGGAGTCTTTTATGTAAATATCTTTTGGAGATAAACTGATATAAGCATGGTAAAAGTGCAAAGGAATTTTAATACCACTTCTTTCTCTCTTTCCTGGACAGAGTCTTGCAAAGCTGAGAGAGAAATTCAGTCTGGACCAAACCATTGAAACATCTGAACCAGAGTTAAGTTCCAGTTCTGTAAACTCCCAGCTGTCTTTTCCTAGACAAACTCTGGATACAGGGTCTCAGACTGACATTTCTGGTGAGGTGAGCTTTTTTCCATTTTGTCCAATGTAAAGAGAAATTGAAACAGAATGCTACAGTTAATGGTATTGGAATCAGTTGGCTGTTCACTATTGCTGATAGGCATATATAGGCATATATTTATATTTATGTATTTGCTTCAGAGAATTACTTAGTTATCTGGAGGTTTTTTCCCCTTGAATTTTAAATCAAGATTCAGATGGACTTTATACATTTCGATTGAAGCCTTTGACAATCTAATTTGGTCAAATAGTTCCAGTACAGTAAAGATTGATCTGTGTCTAGGATATGTTTAACCTTTACAGACTTAATTTCCTATGAAGGTTTTTTTAATTTTCAGAAATAAGATCACAGAATTTAAATCTGCAACTTCATTTCACAGAGCTGAAAAACTGTTAGTGGAACTACTTGTTCAGTGATTTGGTAAAACCTTCTCTGTTTCACTGATGGTATATTTTATATACGCAGAAAGCCGTGCTTGAGTTTGATTGTTTCTTTGAAGTTCTGTGAACTAAGTTTGTTAAGAAGTGAGTGTACAAGGTTTTCCAAACAAAGAGCTAAGCTTGTCTATGATTTGCAGCAAATTTACTCAAGTCTAACTCTGAAATGCACTGAATTAATTCTAAATTACAAGTTCAGCAGAGTTCAAAGTAGAAGATCAAAATTTTGGGTACAATCACCGCAAGACCTCTTTGAAAATACTCTGGCTCTACTGTGATGGAGTATGGACAATTGGTAGTACAGTAGTTAAAAATAGACGAACTGGCTCAGAAGAAAATAGCGCTGTTTTGTGCATCAGAGTAGATGAGATCTTAACCAGGCACTTAAAAGCAAGTGTGGTGCTGGCTGCAGAGGGGGCAGGGAACGAAGTTTTGATTTTAAGTCGTAATTTTTCTGTCCTTTGCCTCGGTTTTGTTGATTCGTTTAACAGCTTTGCACAGTGATAAGGCTACTTTTTTTTTTTTCCCCTCCCTCAACAGATTGGAGCAAGAAGTAGATCAAATTTAGCAGAGAAGGTCAGACTAAGCCTGCAGTACGAAGAGGCCAAGAGAAGGTAACTGGGCCGGCTGATGTGTTGGGTCGCAGCCCGGAGCCGGGAAGGTTCCTGATCCCTGCGGCACTATCCCCGTGCTGGCAGCGACACCCAGCGGACGGCGCTGCTGCCGTGTTCCCTTCCCTTCCCAGCGCAAGCGGCTTCCAGGGGCAGCCGGAGCTCTGGAGCAGTATGTTTGTCGTTTAGTGCTAAGCTGGATGTGTTAAGAAAGAAAATTAAGACAGTGACAAATTACTGGCAAGTCCAGGATTAAGGGAATAGAGTGAGCTGAATTTCTGCTGAAAGGAGCTGCTAGGTTATTTACGTCCTTCTTTGGGATCATCATTTCACTTTACTGTACCACTGAAGGCTCTTCAGTTTCAACGTTGCTTCATATTTCCAGTGCAGATTTAGTAGGCTTAATTACTTCTTTTTTTCCTGGGACTTGGGATAATTTAAATACTTGTTATCACTATGGGATTGGTTTTTTTTAATGAGTTTAACCTGAGGAGAAAAGAAATCAGAAACTGCTGCACTGATGAATGTGGAATGCCTTTCAAATAAAGTTCTGCGGTGGTTGCTCAGTGAAAGCAGTGCCATTTTGATGAATTGCCACAGCACTGAAAAATGGGCATCAAAAGGCAGAACATTCAGGGTTTAAATGACTTGTCTTCTGGGGCACCAGAAGGGCTACATAGCACTGGGGGAAGATTTACTATTGAAATAGTGATCTTGAATTTATTATTTTCTAATATTTGTCAAGAAATTAATTGCCAGCTATTCAGAAACCTTACTGTTTTTGTTATGGAGGTTCTTCATAATATAAGGGAAATAGAAATCTAAAAACTATCCCACACTCGAAGTTCCTTTTTTTACTGTAAAGAACTAAGCTAGGCAACAAAATAAAAAACAATGCTTTTCCCCAGATGAAAACTGTGCTTAAAATACCATTTAATATGAGATTTAAGTATTATTTCACTTGGAATGCTGTGGCATGGTCAGTTAGAAAACTACAAAAATAAATTTGCAACTTATAAGTACCAATTAAAGGCATAGTTGTTTTTAGGTTCTAAAGACAGGAGGCTGCACAACTATTTTTTTGCCTAATTTCAAATGTATACTCTCTTCATAGAGCGTAGTAGCTACCATCCTTGCCAGCAACAACAGTAATCCTTTATATCCTCATTATGGATCATAGAACTTTATTATATAATCAATGCATTCATTGAAGACCGCTGAGGCTATTGTGTTTGTTCAGTATTGAACATGTGTGAGTTTGACTAAGAATCATCATGTACATAATCTTAATTGCCAGGTGGTGTTTTAGATGCAGGTAGATGGCATTTTTTCTCAGGCATAATTCGTCCAAAACCAGATCATCCTCTCTCCTGATTGTGTCTTGATACCAAGAAGTCCCAGCATTGTGTTTTATCTTTCCTTCGTAGGAACAAAACACCTGCCAGTAAGTCAGTTTACCACTTCTACCTTGGAAGGGGGAAAAAAAGAGAGAAAAAAAAAGAAGAAAAATACAGTGCTCAGAGTATGGAGTACTGTAGCACAGGATCTTTCTTTCTCACAAATTAGTTAGCGAAGAACACTTCAGTGTTCATAACTGGGAATAATGAAGATACATACCAGTTTGGGCATCAAGTTCAGTACCTAATTACACCCTTTCCCCAGTTATTTGGGCCACATTAATCATCACTGTAATTAAATAAGGGTTGACCATCTTTTCTGAGATATTAAATGTGCAAATTCTCAATTTTTTAAAATAAAATAACAAAGAGAAAGAGAGGATCTAGGAAGTGAACTTCTCTACTTGAAAATCATCAGGTAATTTTGTACGTTGCATATTTTCTGTTGCTTAGCCAGCAGAGTGTCTTGAAGAGGTGGAATTTTCATAACTGTGCTAAATTCAGTTGCAGTTGTTATTCAAAAGGATCTGATGTCAGCATGGTGACAATCCTATCCTGATGTGGTGGAGATCTGGCAAATATCCCTTCTTGGCCTGCTGTGGCCTCCCACCCTTAAGGGGAAGGGAGTACCCAAGATTCGTAGATGCCTGTGGTCGAAAAGGAATGACAAAAAGTCAGGGGGTCTGCAAAAACCTACAGAATTTTTTTAGTAAATTATACACATAGCATGGAAATTGGTATGTTAAATCTACATACTTTGGATTTTAAATAAGGGGTAGGGAGGAGAGAGAGGTCTAAGAGAGGGAGAGAAGAAGGAAGAAAACAAAGAAACAAACATCACAGGTCTTGGCTCCACTGTCAGTGTAGCTGATAGGGTGTCCAGCGTTCTGGGGATGCCACCCAGGCTTTGCAGGGGTACCTTTTTCCCCGCCCTGGAGATAATTTTCTTGCTTTCTAGGTAAATTAGTTATGTATAGTCTGCTCTTCTAAACCGATCTGGAAATGGATTGAGGGCTTCAAGGGTCTTCGGTGCTCTTGATCCCTCCCTACTGTATCAGCCTTTGTTGCACAGTCCATGCCCGCTTCTCTATCTCATTCCTCTGCTTGCACTGGACTGTGTTGTTCTTCTCTCCAGAGCCAGAACAAGGAGATTTGACCCAGAAAAGTGTTGCCCTGCCCTTGTGTGCCCCCATTCTCCAGTCACAACCTGTTCTTTTTCACAGCATATTCTTACCAGCAGTCCTTGGTTGGCTCCACAGCTATCCGGCTGTCAGTGTCTGAGGCAGACACATTAGCCCTTTCTCTTCTGGGCTTCTACACCTATTGAGCAAGGACTTCCTCAAAAGCGTGAGACCAGTTCAGTTTTCGCATCCATGTAGTCCTTTGTCTGCTAAGGCAGCTGGAAAGAGTGTCAGTTATGGTAGCAGGGAGTTGTCTAATAGCAGAGGGAGCAAAAGACCAATTTGGAGACCGCCATCCCATCCCATAAGCCATCAAACAGCTGTCAGCAGCAGCTACTTTCAGAATAAGGTTAGGTAGAACCAGTGACCTGGAGATGAAAGTTCTGACATTTCATTATCCATCTGAAATTATTTGGTTGTTTTCCATCTAAGTACTGCTCCTCTAAGGGACTACTGAATGTAAAAGGTACATGTAACAGCTGCAAAATATGTTGAAAATCTTCATGTTATTTCATCCCACCATTTGGTTACAGTGGCACTGCTGATATTATTTCTATTTATTTTATATTGGGTTTTTTTTGTGAAAAGACCCTGAGTCAAAGTTGTTCTTGTGGGGGTTTGGTGGAGGTATGGGTTGTTTGCATTTTTGAAGCTGCTGTTTTTTCGCTAAGGTGCAGGTGAGAAGGAAATATTACGTATGGAAAAAGAAAGAGGGGTGGTTCCCTTTAAGCTTCTAGTATGAGCAATGGGATAGTTAGATTCAACATGAACTCTTCTTAGCTTTGACTGTAAATAAATGCCTTAACGTACTGTAAAATTAATACTGGAGATGCAAAATAAGCGTGATATTATTAGTTTTGTTAATCACTGAAAACAAACTGGAAAGAAGAAAAATGCTTTCCCAGAAATCTGTCAGAACTACACAAACATTATACATGCCAAATTATTTCTGTGTATTTTGAAGTGTGGCATCAGTCATTACCTTAGACAGTGCCTGGTAACATTGAAGTTGCAGTAGGTAACATTGAAGGCTGGTATCATTTGTTGAGCTGACTTAGGTGCATTTAACTATGACAGTTACGAGTAAGTAAAAGTAGCAAAGTAGTTTCTCTCACTCTAGATTGTATGGGAACTTCTGTCCTGGCGTGTCCTTTCTTTGCCTTTTCGCAATCCTTACAAGAAAGAGATGCAGGAAGCTGTACACATTTCAAAGCTTCCATATTCTTGAGCTACGCAGCTAGTTCAGGTGTGGCTAAGCCTGGAAGTGACTGGAAGTTCTCATCTTACTAGATACAGAGCACCTATAAAGGGAAGTTTTAGGCTTTCCCAGTGGACAGTGAGTCTTTATTGCAAGGCCTGCGCTTTTTAAGCTATGCTGTCGAGCCCATAGACAGAATGATTGTAGAGACTGAATACTGAAAATAATCTGTCTTGATCAGGACAAAGCTACAGTACAATGATAATGTAGATTAGTTCCTGCTTCCATTATATGGGTGTATCTGTGCAACAGGTGTGGATAACCAACACCTGACTGTCTTAACTCTGTGATTTGACATCTGCAATGGGAACAACAGTTGAGCAAACTCAAACTGTTGAGTTAATCTCTTTTGTGTTTAGGAAGCCATTGTCCTATTACCTTTCATTTTAATTTCATAGAAGAGCAAGGTTTTGTCTTGGCATTTGCATGCATGTGTGATACTGAAGTGAGCACCTTGCTATGGTACACATTCTTTCACCGTGGTCATTGCCATTTCTGAGGAGCAGTCAGTCTCCAACAGTTTAGGAGAAATCCATCATACTCCTGAAGGAGTAAAGCATAGTACCACTACTATGTTACCAGACAGATTACTTTCCATAAACATTTTATTAACATTTTGACTTCTGATTGAATTCAGCTTTGGAACAGGAGCAACTAATTTTTAATGTATACACATATTGCTGTTGGCCTGGATAGGTGGCCTGGTTCTCTGGCATAATCTGTGTTCTTGTGAAGCAAAACTAATTAAAAATAGGGCTTTGAGTATAAAATGTCTTTATGTCCTGATACCTTTCAAAATACTGTATCGCTTTTCTCTTTCCTGGGATTTGTGTGCTCTGCTGGGCTCAGGCAAATCTGCTTTGCTTTATTTTAGCATGGCTAATTTGAAGATTGAACTCTCTAAGCTGGATAGCGAAACCTGGCCTGGAGCACTGGATGTGGAAAAGGAAAAACTGATGTTAATCAATGAGAAAGAAGAGCTTTTAAAGGAGCTGCAGTTTATTACACCACGCAAACGTACTCAAGACGAGCTAGAGCAGCTAGAAGCAGAAAGGAAGAGGCTTGAAGAAGAGCTGGTGTCTGTAAAAAGCACACCCAGTCAAGCACTTACTGAAAGGTAAGGGGTTGTCTTTTGCTAATATTAAATGCTGCTTTCTGCAATCTAACCTTTGTACTCATTGCAGAACATGAACTATGCCTTTGGTAACGGTTCTATAGATCTTAATTAAATTGTTATTAGCCCTATGGGCAGAAACACAAAGAAACACTTTCTCTCTTCTGTGAGAGAAGGTGTATGTGCTCTGCAATATCAGTTGCTCTGTGTTTGTTACCAGAATGAAAATGCTCGTGACAGATGTTAAATAACTGAGGAATGTCAGCATACCAGCAGGAAGGCAAGGCAATACATCATTCACTCATTTCTGATAATAGCTGTAAACTGTTTGAACCTGGCTTACAAAGATTATCTTGATTGTTGCAACTTTTGAAGCCTTTCATTGTGACTTTTATTACATACAAAAATGCAACTAAAAGGGGAAAAAAATGCCAAAAAGTTCAGATAGAAGTGTAATTGCTGCAAAACTTCTCTAACTTGCTGTTACCGACCTGGTAACTGGAGCAGCACAATAAATTGTTTTACCCAGATTCAGAGTTTGAGAAAATCAAAGCTGACTGTCATCAGCTGTAAGTGGAAATAAATTTATGGGCACCTCTAGCACACATAAAATGCAATAAACAGAAAATGTCATTGTGTGTTATCGGTGTAGTATGCCTTACTGATGTAATACAATTACCATTGAGTGGTTTTCTTACTTCCCTCTAAGAAAGACTTGGTGTTGCTCCTGTTTCACTGAATGATGAAATTCCTATTAGTAGCATTAGAAGCTGGATCCTAAGGTGTAGCTGAGTAGCAAGGATGGTTTTTTTGTTTACAAAATACATAAGTATGTATTAGGCATGATTTTTTAACATGTACATGTACATGATTATTTGTACACTTGACAGTAGTTGAAACTGCATTATATTGATAACTTAAATGTGTTCTAGAAGAAGGGTTATGTGCTACTGGAACTATATTTTTACAGGAGAAGCTACCTGTCTGTGCTAGAATTTTCCATGTGTAGTGACACAATGAGTTGTTAGAGCTTACTTTTTTCACCTGTTTTCCTCAAATTTTTCTCCTTCTGATTTTTAATCCTGAAGACAAGGGGTTTTTGATCTTTTGATTTTTTTCTCTGAGATTACTGTAAGATATCATGTTGTACACTGCTGGTTGAGGTAGCACTTATGGTAGCTTTTGGCTTGCTTTTTTGTTATTCCAATGATTCTCCAGTGAATTTCTACCTTCAACTGTTTATGATATTAAAACTGTCTCCCTTGTTGACTTCAGAGCATGTAAACTGTTTCACACCAGGCTGTTTTGAGAATTGTTTCTCGTTTGTCTTCTATAAACATAGAGAAAATGTTCACTTTGTAGAAGGATTCAGGTGATGAAACTTTTTCTGAAATTTAATTTGAAAACAGAATAGATTTAATTGTATCAGATAAACCATCAGCATTTTGTTTCTTGGAGATAAGGAAGATTCTCCTCTCCATTACCAGTGGAGGAGCCATCTTCAAAATGTTGTACTATTGTTGCATTATTATTTTCTTCCCTGAAGTTTCGTGAATGCCTTTAGTTTGCAATGTTTTCACAGGTACTGATGATGAAGCAACAGTGTAAGAAGCTGTGGATTGTGCTAGAGTTTAATGTTATGGGGGTTTTTCACTGGTTTGGTGGTTTGTTTCTTTTCTTTATTTCTAAAGTGAAAAGAAACAGAATACGTACTCTGACTTAAAACAAAAACATTACAGCATAGCCCTCGGTTATTTTGGAGTAGGATGCTGAAATTGCCACTAGTAGATGTATGTGGATTCAATTTACAGAAGGAGGGTATAGATCATAACATATCAACTTCAAAAAGGCAGAGACAGGGCATACTCTGACTGCTTTAAGAAGCCTTCCAGCAACTGAGCAGAAATAACTGGATTGGGGAACTGTTGAGAGCTACTTACTACTTTCTTTCCTCTATGTTGGTGTCAGGGAGATTCCATTACTGCTTTAAGACTTGGCAAAATCTCCCAAGTAATCACAGGCATTTAAACAGCTGCATGATTTAAGTGCTTAATTGTGGTGTTGCCTGCAAAACTGGCACCTGCTCTTGTGCCTGCACATAAACAAACACGTCCCAATAAGTTTGCACTGAAAGGTGAGGTATGTGCACTTTAACTTTTTAATGTATCTTCTTTTAAGATTTTATGCCCTTCTCAGCAATGCTACAGTTTAAGATCAAAACTGGAGAAAGACATCTTACTAAAACTGAAGTCCCTCCTGCAATGAATAATAGGTTAATTTAAATAGGAGGTTAATTTAAACAGGAGAGACTGAGAGAGGCCTGTGTCAGAATAGATAAAACTAGGGTTGTTTAGGTGTTTACATGGGGTTTTTTGATTTTAAAGTTCCTACTTACAGTATAAAAAGAGAAGGTTAATTGCCTGAAAGTTTTAAAAGTTTTTTTTTTTTTCCATTCAGGCTAATGTAGAATTAAAATACATCCCTTGAATCTCAATTTGTTGTGAGATAGTAAAATTATTTTCATCACGCAGCTTATGTTTGCGACTTGCGACTAACATATTTCTGTAGGTATTAATATTGGTACTTTAATTACTTGTACATCAAATTACATCCAAGAAAGAATTTTTTTCAGGTGCTAAATTATATGGGATAAATTATATTTTATCAACCTCGGTAAGATAATAAAAGAAAACAAACTGTTGATTGTGCTTTGTGGAGGCAAAAAACAAACAAACTTTTTAGTTCGATAGTACAAATTCAGTGGAACAACTATAGGTGTCTCTTTAGAGGACTTCAGCTAGGGAAAATCCTAAGCTTTTATTTCCTTTCTTGCTTTCTACCATTACTAGTTGAACACACAGAGCAATTTCTATGCCTCTTCCTTGAGGAAAAAAATGGTAGTTCCCTTTTGAAATGCCACAGAAGAGCTAGTGAAGAGCACTCTTGCTTGGGAAAAACAGGATAGATTAGGCTTTAAAAGAAGACAGGTGGTCATCAATAAATAGTAAAATGATAGGAAAGCGTGTCTGATAGTATAGATGAGCATAACTGGTTTGGAAACCCGTGTGTGTGTCTTCCTGGGCAAAGAATGAAACACCGCATATGCTTTTAACAGCCGTGGCAGGCGCTGGCAGCTGAACCCATCACTGCAGTGTAAGAGCACACGCGGTGTGGGCAGTCGAGTGGAAGTTCACACCCTGGCTGACCTCAGGGTAACTTATTCACCTTTGCATAACCCAGATTTGCTCGCTGAATAAGCATGAGTGTAAGCAAGTGGTTTTCATGCTTTGCTGAATCAGGGACTTTTTATTGGTATCTGACGCTCAAAAGGAGTGAATTCTGGGAACACTCCTGTGTTTAATTCACTTTGCATAAGAAAGTAATGGTTGATTTTTGTTGGGTTTTTTTCCTTTGAACTGTTCTCTTGCATTTGGATTTTAATTTATACATCCTTGAGAAGACAGAAGGGCTAAGGGAATCATTTCTGAGAATGAACCATTAACTTTTTTTTTTTTTTTAAATCTGTTAAAGGAGGGGAGTTTTTCTTGTTTCTCAGATTAGTTGTTTGAGAACTTGTGACATGTATCAGTTGACTGAGCAAGGGCTAGAGGACAACATAGTAACCCACAACTGCAGAAGGATTTTTGCTGAATCCACTGAGGGAAAGTAATTTACGTAGTGTTGTAAATGGAGTGATAAAGGGAATTATAAAAGGAAAAAAAATTGCTGTAAAGATTAGTGAATCATTTCTGCTAGCAGCCCACCAAGAGGAATAGGAGAGTTCCACCTTTACAGCTACGCCAGATAATGAAACAGGAGGCAATAAATCTTGCTTTTTCATAAGGGCAAACCTTACGCATTACAATGCTCTGTGGCTCTGAGGTGATGACAAAGATGTTAGGGATGTGGAAATCTTTACCAAGGACTCTTAAATATTGTCCGTCGTCTCAGAACCTTTCATGGAATGCTGCTTTGACTTGTTGTGCTTTGTCTCTATACGAAGATTCTGAAATTAAAGGGAGTGCTTTGATTTTAAACTTCAAAATACAAAACTAATACTGTTATTAGTGTTCTTTGGGTTTGGGTTTGGGGTTTTTTTTGTGTGTGGTTTTGGTTTTTGTTTGTTTTGGTGTTTTTGTTTGTTTTAGTTTTTGTTTGGTTTTGTAGTGTTTTTGTTTGGGATTTTTGTTTGGTTTGGGGGTTTTTGTGAGTTTTTTTTTGTTTGGGTTTTTTTCCCCTGGAACTGTATTAAAATGAGGAGCCAGCCTGCAGCATAGATTTTAAAAACTGTATTAGGGCAGATCTGATAATACTGAAGAGGCAGCTATTTTCTCATTGCTCATCTGTTACTCTTTTATTGGGTGCCTGTGTCCCTTGGTATTGTGTGAATGTTCCAACACTCTACTTGCTTGTGCACTCAGCAGGTTTGTTACAGCGCTTGGAATTCTGCAGGTAAAGTCACTCTGCTGAAGCAGTTCAGATTTTACAACAGGACCAAGAGCTAACACAGTATTTTGGATTTTAGTAGCTGTCAACCTGATAAAAATATGAGGGATCTTCACTTTGTTTCTTTCTTACCTATAAAGTATTTTAGCCTACAGATTATTCTCTAATGTTTTTCTGAACTAATATGTCCACCTCTTTGCAGATTAAAATTGGAGGAGAGAAGAAAAGAGTTGGTGCAGAAACTTGAAGAAACTACAAAGTTAACTACTTATTTGCATTCACAACTTAGGAGGTGAGACTGTACTGCATAATGTAAAACCTGTTTGCTAGTGGACTTGGATATCTCAACTTCATTCTTAGGTTTTTCTCTTAGCTCAACAAAATTTGTTTTAAGTATAAGTAAGAATATGCAAGTGTAATAGTTTCAAGCATTTTGTCACCATGCAAACCTGGTCTATTTTTATAATTTCAGTAAGCACTCAAGACTGGATTGAATGGTTTTTGCACAGCTTCCATAGTTAAACAGGAAGACTTTATTTTGCTTCTACATAAGTAAAAAAACACATCCCAAGTTCTCTAATTGGCTATCTCTTCAAAATCCTGTCATTGTGGAGATGAAAGAGGTTTCAGATTTCTGTCTAAAACGAGTTATTAGAGCTGTAGCCTTCATTCTATGAAATAACGGTAGGGGCTTAAAGAGTACATGTATGCATGTGAGTATTTAGTGAATAGTTGATTCTGGTTTGGTTCTTCAACATTGACTTACACTATCTGTAGACAGACGTATCCTCAGCTGGATATTTTTTTCCTGACAATCATTGAATCAAAATTTGACTCTGGGTTTATAAAATTCATAGTCATAACAAAAGAGTAATCAGTTACAACAACTGTAAACTCAAACTCATTCCTTTGATGGGAATTCTAATATTTAATTATTATAGGATAATAATGAATTATTTGGGTTGAAAGAGACCTTAGAGATCATCTAGTTCCAATGCCCTTGACATGGACAGGGATACCTTCAACTATACTACCTTGCACAGGGCCCTGTCCCACAGGGATTCATGATTCATGTAACTGGTATTACTGAAGAGTTTCTCTCACTTCTGGACTGTTACCCTGGGCTACCAAACCACGTGTCCATTATATTTATTTAGAAAATCCTGAATTTTTGTGCATATCCCACTGGGATACACCGATCAGCCACTGTAATGTTTACCTGTTCCCTTAGAAATCAAAATAAGGCTTTAAGAGGAAGAATGTTTTTAAGTGTTCTGTAAAGTTCCTCTCACAATGTCATACATCCTATTCATTGGATCTAGGCTGGTTTAGCTGTTTCAAACATCTCAGCCAGATCCCATAAATGTCATCTTGATTAGTGATTAGTTAGGGAAAGACTAGTTTAAATAATTTTTGAAACTATTTTGTACTCGTGTACAAAATAGACTTGTAGACTTTGGGAACTCTCTTTATCCTGTTAAAAGAAGCTTTTGAGTCCACTGGAAAAATTTTTCAAGTTGGTAGTTCTGTTGTTGTTCAGTAAACAACTTCTAAGTGTTTAGAAGGGCCTGCTTGAGTTATTTCCCAGCAGCTCTTCAGAGCCAAGGCAGTTTCTCTGGCCTGGCAGGACTCCTTTTCTCCTGTTATTAGCAAGACAAGATTTCATGTTATGGCCCTTGCCATACTTTATATAGTTGGATTTACTGCGCACGTAGAGTGTGTGTTGTCTTACAGATGTGAAGCAGTCCTGCTATAAGTTGTCTTCTTTCCCAGCTGCCATCTTTCCCAGGTGTTTGGTAGGCTGCATAAATTGCTTTAGGGGTGGCAGCACTGCTCTGCTGTCATAAGCTCCATCCTGGGGATCCCTTTCCTGTCACACTGACCACATGAGCACCCACATCAGAGTGGAGCAAGTCTTTGAGGAAATATAGCATATGAGAAGGCTGCCATTATTGCCAGACCAGTTTGTCAGATCTGCAGCCTTCTCCAGTAGAGAAGGGGTTTAGGCAGCTGGCCATAAGCTGGGTAAATTTCCCCGGGGATGGGCAGGTTGGATACACTGATCTAAACCAGGTATGAGTCCTTAAAAGAACACAGTGTCCCAACAGTTTTCAGTTATAAACCGCTACAGTGCAGTTGCAGGCAAGCTTCTCTCTCCTTGTTCTGTTTTGTGCTGGTTTAGTTTAGTAACATCAGTGTATGTGTTTGTGCTTTCTTTGCAGCCTCTCAGCTAGTACATTATCTGTGTCTTCAGGGAGCAGTTTGGGATCCCTGGCATCCAGCCGGGGATCTCTGAACACGTCAAGCAGAGGGTCGCTAAACTCACTCAGCTCTGCGGATCTCTACTATAACCAAGGCGATCAAATAACAGATTTGGACTATCAGTACAAACTTGATTTCATATTGCAAGAAAAAAGTGGTTACATTCCTTCAGGGCCTATCACTACTATCCATGAAAATGAAGTGATCAGTTCCCAGGGGAGACTGGGTTACAGTGACTCTCCTTCAGCTGCAGACCATCCCAAATTGACTGAACCTCCCAAATCTGTGACATCACTGTCTTCCAGATCCTCACTCTCTTCCCTGTCCCCCCCAGGCTCCCCTTTGGTTTTAGAAGCTGCATTTTCAGTGTCAGCTCAAAATTCCCCTCTACATCACCTCACTACGGACTTTGAAGACTCTGACCTTTCAGGTGATTTCGCAGGCATTAGCCTCTGTGAGAACCAAATATTATTGGACTCTGAAGCCAGAGCAGGATCTCAGATTCCTACAGGTGATAAAGATCTTAATGAAGGTGTTAGACAGCCTCTGCCTTCTCTACACGAAGGAAGTTCAGGTAATTAAAAAATGTCTAATGTCAAATGTATACGTAACGTGAAAACTAACAGCTGACTCCCAAATGAGGAGGTACCTTGTGTATCTGAAAAGTATCTTGATCAGCCAGGGTGGGCAGTCAGCAGTTCTCAGTTACCTAACTTCCAGCTTTGGCTGCACAGAGCTGTAATCACCCTGATTCCATCTACATTTTTCAATAGCTATCCCAGAAAGAAAGTTCATGTATTGCAATCTGTGTCATGAAAAAACATTGGAGGTGGATCCTGAAGGTATGGAGGATGTATGGTGTTCCTAGGTACTGTCAGGATGTACAGATAGGAACAAAAGTACCCTCTTGCTGGTTTTTGATAACTTGAAATCATACACTTTGTTTCTCACTGAAGAATAAGTTACATACTGACAAACTGACATCCTCAGTAAAAGAGATTTCTGGACTCAGAGATATGTGTGTATGTGTATCTAGTTATTTGAACCTGCTGTCACTGAAAGATCTGCAGTTCATTGTGAATTGAGGAAGATGGGTGACCACATGCCATGTAAGTTACAGTGAAACTCTTCCCAATTTTAACAAGGATTTCATAGCTTTTATCTTTTTATCGAAGTTAGAACAGAGCTCCTAAGCCAGTCTAGACTCCCCCCTGTAGCCTGGGGGTAACTTCCAAAAGAATGAGACACCTTGTCCTAGAACATACTTCCCTTTTAAGGAATATGGGATGAATGATTGTGGGATGAATGACGAGTTAAGACATCCTTAGTGTAACTAGTTACCTTTAACTTCGAGGTGGCTGAATTAGGTGTGATGACTTCTGCTTCTGTTCTGCAGTAAAAGCCATCCATCATACTTAATCGTCTTATATTGTCAAAACCTTTGGCGGAGCCAGAACTTCAAAAACGCCAGCTGTTAAGAACTTATGGCTTGTGCTCAGTCTTAGAGTGCTCACTTTGCTGACTTTTGTTAGGGTTGACAGTATGTTATGCTTTTTCTTCGTGTCTAGTCTTTTCTAGCGTAATTCTGCGTCATTGTCTTCAAGTATGTTGCAAACCCTTCGCGTATACACAATCACAGAATGTGCTGAGTTGGAAGGGACCCACAAAGATCATCGAGTCCAACCCTTAGCCCCACACAGACCATTCCCAAGAGTCACACCATGTGCCTGAGAGTGTCATCCAAATACGTCTTGAACTGTGTCAGGCTTGGTGCTGTGACCACTTCCCTGGGGAGCCTGTTCCAGTGCTCAACCACCCTCTGAGTGAAGAACCTTTTCCTAATATCAAACCTAAACTTTTCCTGACACAACTTTAGGCCATTTCACTGAGTCCTGTCACTGGTCACCAAAGAGCAGAGTTCAGTGCCTGCCCCTCCTCTTCCCCTCATGAGTAAGTTGTAGTCTGCAGTGAGGTCTCCCCCTCAGTTTCCTCTAGGCTGAACAGACCAAGTGACCTCAGCCACTCCTCAGACGGCTTCCCCTCGAGGCCCTTCACCATCTTTGTTGCCCTTCTTTGGATGGTCTCCAAGAACTTAATATCTTTCCTATATTTTGCTGCCTAAAACTGTACACAATATTCAAGGTGAGGCCACCCCAGTGCAGAGCACAGCAGGACAATGCCCTCCCTCGACCAGCTGGTGATGCTTTGCCTGATGTACCCCAGGACATGGTTTATGTTACATAGTGGCTCCTTTTTCCCAAGGAAGAACTGAGGGAGACAGATTTTCAGCAACGCTGAGCACTGGCAACCCTAGATGAAACATGGTCAGCACCTAGCATTCCCAGCTCCGCATTTCTGAGCCTGAGTTGATAGGGAAGCAGTTAACTGAGGAGTTTGGGTGTCTTAGAATAAACACAGCCAAGCTCTTGAGACTGCATTGTCCGGATTTTTTGTCAACTTTTGAACCCTTGTGCTTGGCTAGTATTTAATAAAAATACCTGGGCATATTGATACAGTTATATATTTTAATGAGAAATTTTATTTTTTTAATTCTCTCAGGGAATTGTGCGTCCATTGGCTAATTAGGTTACCTTACTGCAGGATTGCAGTAATTTCACTGTTGGCCAGAGCAATGTGGCACCCAGAAAAGAAAGGCATGGTGTGCTTAGCAAATTTGAGTCCCCTCTCTGTTCCACTGTGCAGAAATAAAACAAGGAATTGACTGATGTATGCTCTGAACCTGTGAAATGCAAAGTGAAAAAACATGGAAGTGGAATTTGGGGGCAGAGAGTCATTTTGTCATTTGTCTTTTCAAGATAGTGTAATACAGTAGTTATTTTATTTAAGAGCTGTATTATAATAATTTAAATAATAATTAATTTTCCTGCCTGTATTTCAGCAGCCTATCCTTTCCAAATTAACAACATCTTTTGTTTTGCTTTTGCAATCTGGCTGCAACTCATCTAGTCTGAGAACTGGCTTCAAGATGGCTTGGAATTTGGGAACACATAGGGCTACGTGGAATCAGAGTTGGTTTTTTTTTATTTATTTCTATAGATCGTTATTTCCACAGGCATTGTGTGGTTGTCTAACATTTTTGAACTTCCTGAGGACCTATTATTCTAGATATGGTCAGGGTGTCTTTTAAGTCTATATGAGTAGGTACTGTTTTAAATTGTAAATTCATCCTGTGATTCTTCATACTGATACTTCAAGTAGGGTCATATACATAATATATCTTTAAATCTGTGTTAAGGCTGCCCAAAACAAGCATTCAAAGTTTGAAAAGCTGGATAATAATTAATTATGCTTCAATACCTCTAGTTTCCACAGTAAAATGGGCTTCATGGTGAGGCTTCTGTACATTAACAGTGAGACACAGACCTGGGGTTGGTTCAGTGTTTCTACTCCAGTTTCATTCTTGAAGCTGCTGTGATGGTGAATGGGAAGGTTTGGAAGAAACTCAGCTGGAGGCATTAAACCTGCACAGAAAATTTCAGCCCTCACACTTAAGTTTGACAAGACAACAAATCTGAATATTGCTGACTCTTAACTTGAAGACAGTATAGCTCATATTTTCATGTAATCTGCATTGGCTCTCTAGATGCAGTGTTCACCTGCTTCTGTCTGTCTCTGACTTTTCTGTACAGGTGAACCCTACAGACAATTGCTCCTCTGCACCTGTCCCTGCTGTCAGAAACCAAGTTGGAATATCATATAGTTATTCCACAGTCAGTCTCTGTCATTGTCAAAGTCAATTCAAGCTGCTGTAGTAACTCCTAAGGGTAATCAATAAATCATGTCATCACCTTCACCCCTCGCGTGGTGGGGCGGAAGGGAAAGAGCACTTCATCATCAAGGAAAAAGCATTCCTACTGCCATAAATAAAAGCACAAATGCAGCAATCAATCATTAATCTGGAGCCTTAAATTTTAAACATCTTAACAGGATGTAAAGTCATGATTCAGACAGGGATGACAATGCATACCAATATCCTCACTCCTTGGCAGATAAAAGGACTGCATAGGCCCTCAACTTACTGTGCTGCAGAATGTGGCTTCACTGCATGACACCAGCATATGAATGCGAGTTGAAGATTAAAGCTAAGTAGTTGTTGATAGTAAAGAGACTGTAGCATAAAAAGTTTTTGATGACAGTAAACCAGAGGGGATTTTTTATTTCTAGCAGTTATATCACTGGGGAGAGGGTGTGTGTCTGACTTCTGAATATTTAATAAACTTTACGCAAGCACTTGGCATGTAGCTGAAGTGTTACTGCAGTGCTGAATATGAAGGTGGCAAATACAGGTTTAAAAGATCAGGATAATGGGGGTTAATAATGAGGATAATGAAGGATAATAACTAGCTCAACAGAAAAGGGTGATGATAGGACCGTGTTTCTCTAGGAATAAATAATAGTACATTTTCAAGTTCATCAGTCTGGTTTTATCTGTAGCCTGAATATGTTGTAACAGCAGTACAGTCTCAGAATGTTAAATGATGTGAAACAAAACTACTCTCAGTTAAGGGTCACCGCTTTCAACTTGACAACTTTCTAAGCTATGCTCTTCTCTCTTTGTGACTATTAGTCTCTCTGACTAATATTCATTCTGTTTCCTTTTCTGTAGGTGTTAACTTACCAAGGAGAACAGCCAGTCACCTGCTTGAGGAGAAGACAGCTTGTGTATCTGCTGCTGTGTCTGATGAGTCTGTAGCTGGAGACAGTGGTGTATATGAAGCTTCTGTGAAACAGTAGGTTTGAGAAATCATGCAAGTCTTTCCACCAGGAAGTTAAATATATCTGTGAGCAGTTACATAGTACCAGCAAAAGTCATTAACTGGTCTTGCCTTTTTAGAAGTATTCTGTACTTTCCGACAGAGAAGAAGGCATATTTGCCAAACAATGAAGTTTGATTTGGTGATTTGGGTTATTTTTTGTGCTGTATAACTTGGTTGAGTAGCAGTAATATGCTTCCTTATAATATTGGGGGTTTTTTTTCTTGCTAGAAGTGTTCTCAAGAGAAAATATCAATTTAAACTAGGCAGATTCTGCCATGTGACTGTATTGACACTACTCAGAATTACTGGTTTTACTTCTTGTTTTGTTTAGATAAAATCTTAAGATTACATGGCATTTTGTTTGGATGTTTCTTTTCTTAAAAAGAGGCAATAGAAAAGATAAGAAATCCTCAGCTGTAATGTTGGTACTAAAATAATCCAGATTGGGGTTTAATGTTTGCCATGGTGAACAGGATATAAGAAACATATTTGCTGTTGGCAACTTCTACAGGATTCTTTATACTAGTTTATATAGTATTATCTGTTTTCTGACAGTGAGAACAATGAACTTCAGACTGTCTAACAGAAGGTTTGTTAACTATGAGAGAAACAAAAAACTTTATTTTTCACCTCAGTTTTAGCAAGTTGTTGACATTAAGAATTTTATGTCCTTTTGAATATTCAGGGAGACATGTTTTAGCAGGATGGTTGCAAAGACATAGCTGTGTCTTCTCTTGCCAGGTTAAATGTTCTTCTATTAGGACAGTTAAAAATGCATTATGATATCATAAATGGCTTTTACTGGTATCTTATAAAATTACTTGTCAAGTCTTTCACAAATTAAAATGTAATGAAAAATGGATGAGAGCAAACAAAAATGCTCAAACACAGAAGGGCTTTTTTCTGAAGTATTAGAAAGCCCATTCAGTGTCACCTTAGGTCGTGGACCCATATTTCTCCCTGAACTCTGAATCCTAGTATTGGTTTGCTCCATGTCTTCAGTTAGACCTAATGCAACTTCTTAGGCTGAAATAACTCCCACCTATTAAAATTTCAGCCTTCTCTTGACTAAGTGGCTGAGACCATGTATTTTGGTTCAATAACCACTATTGTAATTCCATTTTGTTTCAATTCTGAGCTGTTGTGATCAAAATTTACTGTCTGCTCCAGTTACAAGTCCAGTGTAAGAAATGAGCAGAGATTGGACTACAAGCTTTGGGTGTTCTGTGGAGCTAGTCATTAGCTGTCCTCTGCAATGACTGTGAGTGGTGGGATAGGTGGAAAACACAACAAATTACTGTTCCTACTCAGAAAAAAGGGAAAGAGGAAAATTGCATCCCCTAAACCTTTGTACAAAAGGACACTTTTGACATTTGTGCAAGCTAAAATTTACATACTGGCTATTCCATGATAGCTCCAGGTGTGAATACTCTTAATTATTACTGAGTAGGAAGTAGTGAAGAGGCAATGAGTGCCCATGTGTGAGCTGCTTATGTTTAGTAGAAGTGTCTTTATGAGTACTGTGTATGGAATGACTTACAATTTGTCAGTGTGCTCCTGACATTACAGTGCAGTGATTTGTGCTGTATAGACCAGTCCTTTGTGCTGAGTAATTTAAGGCAGGGAAGGAAATATGTTCACTCTATGAAATTAGCCATCAGCAAGGAAATGTGTGGTAAAAAGAAAACCTCTAAATGCAGAGTCTTAAAATAATGCTGTCATGTCTTGTGAGATGTTGTCTCAGTCATTCTCCACATTTCCTATCTTGGTATTTTCTATCTTGATCTTGTTTATTGATCCCAGCAGTTTAGTTTTAAAAATCAATGAAACACATTAATACCATGTCTTCACTCAAACCTCCCAGAAAATTACTGGAATTACTTTGCCACATGGATTCTCTGTAATTACTTTCAACACTAGATTTGTTCTTCAGCGGCAAGGCTTGTGTCCCTTTGGTTCTTTGAATGCTTCTGAAAACAGGCTCAGAGGAAAGATGCTCTTTATTTGCACAGAAACCTTTGTATTTCACAGAGCTCTGAAGCTCAGTATTCTCCAAAGCAGTATTTCACATCTAGTTTACTGGTGGCCTGTGATTTATTACAAATTTTAATTTCCAATTTTGTATTCAGTGAGATAAAGAAGTACTAAGTATAAGAAAAAACAATTTTCTCTTGACTTTTAGTCTGGCCTGCTTCAGTAATCAGCCTAAGGCCTTTCTGAATCATTACTGCGGTTGTTGAATGGTTCCAGCAGCAACTGTCCCCAAAACAGGCATTGCTGTTGTGTAGGCTCTGCAATTCTCATTTGGAGTGCCTGCTGTCATGGAATCAGCCTGTTTAGGAGAATGTGGGTATGTTGTTCTGGGTATGCATACCTTAATTTTTGCTGAAAGCTAACTATAATTTTCCGCAATTTGACTATTTGCCTGGTTTTCCTAGAACAAATGAAACTGAGGACATTGTATATAGTGAAGATGATGCAACAATTCTAGAGGCTGCTCACGTACAAATAGGACTCAGGTAAGTGACCAGTAAAGGGAATGTTTCTGTTCATACGTAAAGGTGAATAGTAAACTCCTCTCATGTTGTCCTTTCTTTAACAGATATGACCACGACAACTCAAGTTTTGTGATAATCATAATACGACTCAGAAATCTTCCAGCGTTTTCTGTCCCCCTTGGCTCTAGGGTGTAAGTAAAACAATCTCTGAGCAGCAGTGTTGAAATATGAGAGTATAGTAAGAAATTGTAAAAATTCTCCAAAAGAATCAGTTAATTTACTGCTTACCAGCACTGAAATATATATAAAACTTTTCAAGCTGTAGAAGTATTTAGCTTTTACATACTGTAGCAATGCTGCAAGCAAAAGAAGTTATTGGGAAATTTGCGCTTTCGACTAAAGTGGAATAAAAAGGATTTTTAAATGGTGTTCTGTTTAGCTCTTGTAAACATTCTGTAGCTTTGTGGGTGCAAAACAGCTATTCTGTAGTTACTAAAAACATTCTTTTGATACTTTGCCATCCTTTCAGCTCAGAATGTTTTCTTTTTACATTTAAGTGACATTTTGATGTAAAGTGATGTTTAAAGTAGTATGTGTTTTCTAAGCGAGCTTTGAAAGGTAAGGGGTAGTTTAATAAATTGCAAGTGGACATGCGCTGTCACACTGAGGTACATCATCCCAAACAACTGGAGCTTGGATGGCTGTTAAGAATCAGTTCTTGTGTCAAATTGGACCAACACGAAAAGTCTACAAGTAAATTACAGTGGAAATCCTATGTAGAAAATGAACAAAAGTGCCTGAATGTGTTACCACTGAGATTCTAACCCAGAATTCTCATCTGTATAATAAGTGCAGCTTTCCTTGGGGACACTTGAGTGAATTTTTTTGACAGACTTTGACTCTGTTAAACTGACGAAAAGCTTAATAAGGTTGGAATAGAATGTAATCAATCCTTGGAAAATTTGCTTTTCTTTCTGGTTCCTTTCCCTTTGTCCCTCATTGCCTTGAATTTGATTGGCAGATAAATAGGAAGCCACTGACAATGGAAAGGTTGTATTAATGATACCAGCCTGGGTGCTTGCTGGATTTTTCTGTTTGTTTTTGTTAATAACAGATGCTTGTCTACTATCATCCTTCCTTCTCTGACCTGCATTTTTCCTCTGCTCTTCCAGGTCCACTAACATTTAGCACAAGAATGTAGAAAAACTATAGAAGAATAAATTGGCACAGCTGAGAGGAAAAGTAGATAATGTAAACTGTCAAAAAGATGTTCAGTAAGGTAAAGTTAGGTCAGAGCTGGCATCTTTTTAGGAATTAAACTGTGCAGTTGTAATTAGTAGTCAAGAAGTCTAGACTTGCTGCTGGTAAAAGAGATTTAATGAAATTAAAGCTACACAAAAAAGGAGGAAGAAAGGATAGGGTAAAGGCAGGGCCTTGCAAACAGCAATTTTTTTCTGTCACTTACCATTGTGTGCATGTATATGTAACCTGTACAGATACATACAATAATAAAAATTGGGTCTGGAAAATGATGCTGTATTATAGCTGAATTTCCTAGAACATCAAATTGGATAGATTAGTACTTTATTGAACCTTTACACGTGGAGGAATAGATTTTACATGAGGTGTTACTGATATCTGTTTCCACACTGGCTGTAAAAGCTGTTCACTTTTAGCGTAGGTAGAGCGTACCTGAAGAGTTACTGTGTCAGGAACAGTTTTTCATCAGTTGAGGAGTCGTAGGCTTGTCACAGCAAAATCTGAGGCATTGGTTGACTCTTTAACTTTTTAAATTAAAAGGAAAGTAACAATTCCTGTAAAACAAAGTTTTTAATTGCTTAGTCTATTAAAATGGCTGTTTTCAGTAGACCATGCAAATTGCTTATCTACATTTCTATGAACACAGCAGCAGCATTGCTGGAATCACGTTATGCTACGACTTCACTTCGGGATTGGCTTGTCATAATGCTGGGTACCTTCTATCCAGGCTATACATGCAAACCTAAAAATTTACATCTTGTTCTTTATCCCAAGAAGTTTGGCGTAATTGGGGAATAAAAACTATGCTCAAACTCAAGTAAAAAAATCAATTTTCTCACAGACCTGATTTCTTTTGGTTTAATTAATGTAAAACCAAATTTTTAGTAACATTAACAACACTATGCATGAAGCAAAAAAGTATAGTGGTAGTGCTGTAAATTTTGGGAGAAAAAGTTTTCGCCAGAATTGTTTTCCTTGTCCCACTTTTTCTTCCTGCTTTAGTTAGCTTCATTGCATTCTATTCTACAGTGAATGTCAATTGCATATAAAGCCAGCACCAGAAACAGACTATTGCATGGGCACAGAAAAGATATAAACCAATTACTATGCTCATTCATGTGTATGAGAAACTGTGCATTAGGTAAATAACACATATAAATTGCATTAGAAATGTCTTTACTCTGTTAAGCTGCTGCTGAAGTGAGACTTGCAAGTTAGCTAGTACAACTTTTATCCACATAATATCTCTCCATATTTGTTACATAAAAAGAATGCAGCCATGTAACAATTTCAAGTTACTCTCTCTGCTTAAATTTAGGTTTGCAAGATGCATTCTTCTAAGTTGCACTTAATATATTATGAATTGATTTTGAGCAGCAGTGGCCCCTAGCTATTGTCTTCCTCAATTTCCTTAGTTGTTTTTTTTTCCTTTGGAGGCTTTGTATTAGATTAAGAGGTGTCACTACTCTTCAGTGCTGGTTGCATTGTTCTAAGAGTTTCATTTTTATATCCACCCCAATTTTTCTGATTTTTTAATTAACGTTAAGGTTGCATTCCTCCCATCTGTGGCGCGATCTTCAGCATTTACAGTACTATACTAGAGAAAAAATTTGGATAGAGACAGAAAATAGCTACCTCTCTTGCTACTACCTTACCAGGCACAGAAATTCATTTTTGGGAAATGTTTCTGCGAGGGGCAAGAGGAGTTTCTCACTCATCTTTTTCACCTCTTTTCCATTCCACCTCTGATTTGTTGCTGTTCCATTTTCTTGCTATGAGGTCCTTTAGTTGATGGGGCCAATTTCTATCACGTGTCACCAGCACGTCCCAGTCTAAATTCAGGGTAAGATTTTGTTTTGTTTCTGGCAGGTATGTCAGAGTAGCAGTACTTCCATCCTCGACTGACATCAGCTGTCTGTTCCGCACCAAAGTTCATCCTGCCATGGAAACAGTTCTGTTCAACGAGATATTCAGAGTAGCCATTTCCCAAGTAACACTCCTGCAGAAGACATTGAGAGTAGATGTTTGTGCTGTTGGTAGAAGTCATCGGGAAGAATGCTTGGTATGCAGTTTTATTTCTGGCTTTTTTTGGCATGTGTTTGTTTATAGTGTTCCCTCTTATTTTGATCGTCAAGGCTGCTAAAATTCCACAGTACTTAGAGACAAACTCTGAAGCATAACTTAGCTGTTGCTATAGTACTTAAAATACTGCCTTTCCCTGAAATTCCTGATACAGAATCTAATCCTGGATGGAAGTTCTAGCAGATGTTTCGATAATTCTAACACTGCATTACCTAAACCCTTTTAATTACAGATTGATGTTCTGTCTTTGCCATTTTATATGTAAAACCTCCATAAACTTCAATGCAACATTACCTTAATGCTAGATTTTAAAGCAAAAGCTAAAAAAGAGCCACGGGGGGGGAGAGGGGGAGGGGGAAAGACAGGGCGGGTAAAGCAAACCCTCATTATCACAAACTTATCACAAAGAACAAACTAAATTACATTTCTGCATGTTATTTTAAATTATATGATTAACACCTTTTTGGTTTTTATGATCTGTAGAAATAATAAAAAGATATGACATTCATGGATCAGCCCATTGGGAACTGTCATGTTTTAAATTTTGTTGTTAATCATGGTCATCACCTAATCAGTGATGCTCCATTTACTTTCAAATTGCTTTTGCATGGTCTGGTACAACTCAGTTTAGTTTTTCACCAAGAGAGTGATTTTAGTAGCACAGTGAGAGTTACAACACACTGAAGAGATGCTGGAACCTGCTGGGGTTCATCAGCTCCGACTGCTGGGAACAGCCTCTCACTTTCAGAAATATAGAAGTTAATTCCTGGGGATATGTTGGCCTTTTTCATTATGTAAGAGGTTTCCCCTTAGGAAAGGGCAGTAGAACAAAAATGCAATAGAATGCAGGATACAAAGGTGAAGGAAAAACACAACAACAAAACACAGAAGGCAAGGGTTAATCGATCAAATGAAAGAGCTGGGAGTACCATCCCCAGCAGAAAGCCCTGGGCAACATGACCAGAGTCTTGGCAAGAGCTGTGTATGCAGCCCAGTAGCTGTGGAGATAATTTGCCAAAGAATAGAGGATTTTAATCTCCAAGGCACAGCCCAAACATGAGTACTTCAGAAGTTTTCCCAGAGTACCAACTCAGTTGATGTCAGTGCTTGTCCACATCAAAGCGTTTCTTAATCTTTTACTGTCTTTTAATCTCCTCCTTCACTGGTTAGAGCAAACAAGGTCATCCACTATTTGCCACTTGGATGATTTTTGTGGTGGGACAACTAAAAATTGTTTCCCCATGAGTTGGTGCTACAGGCTTCATTGGCACAGATTTTCATTATTGAATGCAGCAGAAAGCAGGTGTGTGCATTACAGTGATAGAGAGGGGTATGTGTGCATGTGGGGAGAAATTCTGCAGACTGAAATAAAGGATGGCAGAATGGACAATATGAAGGACTTTTCCATGAACTTCTATTTGTTTATTTTAACTGGAAGTGGAGGGAAATGGAAAATTGTACAGTTAAAAAGGGAATTAAGCTTCATGTCAAATTTGTGCTATTTTACATGGTAAATACTGTAGAATTTATTTTCAGATGTTTTGTAGAAAACAGAACAAAGTTAAACAGTTTTCTTCCCCTTTCTTATTTTGTGCAGGCAGGGACTCAGATCAGCCTGGCAGATTTATCATTTTCTGATGACACCTGTACTCTGTGGTACAACCTGTTGCCTTGCAAGCAAACTCCTGGCAAAAAACCCAAGGAACAAAATGATGAATGCATGTTTCTGTTAAGCAAGCACTCACTGCACTCGCTGGACTTGGTGAGCAGTGGGTTGGCTATTACTGCAGCAGCAAGAAAAAAGTCCAGAAACTCCTATTGTGCCATTGCACTGCGATTATTTGAATGTGTGAATTCAAATACATCCTCCCCTGAAGGTCCTAGCCCTGTTTTGAGGGCAGTTTTGTCTAGAGTGACTTTGTGTGTGAGTAGTTCCTATGTGGGGTGTCAGACACCTTAGCAAGGGGGGATAAGGGCAGGTGCTTTTTAATGGGATACAGAATTGCACTCCAATTTGAAACACTTCAGCTGTGTTTCTTTAAAGAGTGTTATTGAAGAGCGTCCTAAAGTTTACCATTTATTTTCATATGTCCACATAAAAAATGTCTGTTTATTAACTATTTGAATCTGCATATTTAAAACCATTGCACTTAAAATGCTTTTCATGCAAAACACATACTAATTCTTCTGGTTAAAGAAGCTTTTCTGCTTTAATACCTTCTTAAGAGAACTGCATTAAAAATGTAACTTTGAAGAGCACCCCTTTTTCACCTCAGGATATTATGAGAGGGAAGAAGAGAAAATACATTAAAGGATGAAAGGAGCATATTTAATTGCATTATTGTTTTAAAAACAGTCTATTTTTGGTTGATATTTACTCTGTATAAAAACAATAATTTAATGTGCTATACACTGACAATTCAAACACCTTACTTGTGAACTGAGTCATTGTTTCTGCTGACATCAGGGTATTGCAGGTCTTGAAAGAGTTGTTGGTTTTTTACCTGTTATGTATCACTCAGTTCTGGTTTTATCTTTTTTTCCTTGTGAGCAGGATGCTGTGTCAGCTCTGCTGGAGAGGACATCTGCTGAGCTGGAAGCAGTAGAACAAGAGCTGGCTGAAGATGAGGAGGAGGAACAGGAGCAAAGGGGCTCTGAGGAAGACTGGTAAAGCCACTTTTCCTCCCTCATTGTTCATGCCTGAACAATTTGGTTCATTCTTCCTATTCTTAGACAAACAAAAGGGCTATACTTTTGGAGATTATAGACTTGTAGAATGGTTTGGGCTGGAAGAGACCCTTAAAGATCATCCAGTCTAACCCCCTTGCCACTGACAGTGACACCTTCCACTTCACCAGGTTGCTCAATGCTGCATCCAACCTGGCCCTGAACATTCCCAAGGGCAGGACATCCACAGCTTCTCTGGACAACCTGTTCTAGTGCCTCACCACCACTGGAACTGGAGTCAAGCCTCATTCTCTTGTGTGGTCAATTCATTCATGTTCATTTAGGTTTACGGTGTCTTTGCTGTATTAACTTGTACTGCCAATGTTTCTCCATTCCATGTATATCTTCCTACGAAACCACTTGGACAGTCTAAGCCACTGGAGGTGTAGCAAAATATCTCATGTTATAGTTGCATTAAGTGTAATAGGCAACTAATAGGACTTGAAAAGAGAGCTGCTGTCTGTCAGTGGGGTGTGCTTCAGTCTGGGTGTGCTTCTATTGGTCTTGGTTTTGGAGAAACTGTGAGCTTTCCCAAGAAACAGATTTCTTGCTAAGTTGCTATTTGAGTTCTCTTACTGTGCAATTTCTTAGCTGCTGTGTAGAAGCAAATATATGCTTTATTATGGGGGAAGGAGAGACACACTTGTTTGTTTTATGAATTTATTATAATGAAATTCCTACAGTGTTATCAACATTACAGCCACTGAATGAAGTGCAGCGTTGTCATAACGATCATGAGGATGATCTGTAGCAGCACTTCCTGAGTTTTGCTGGAGGCTGCAATGAAATGTGCCTTCACATGAAGTTAGTGGAAGCCTTTGGATGACAGTTGTTTTTCCTGTCAGGAAAATGCATGCTTTATGTGTGCAGGTCTAGGCTTTCTCTGGTGAACTTTTTCAGCTTGAGAATAAGCCTGGGCTACTTCTGTTCACACAGGCTAGAGATGCTCACAGAAGCCTCTGATGAAATTGTGGATGAAGAGGAAGATGGCATTAAGCTGGCAGTAGAAGGCAGCTGTACTGATGACATGGGGTTACTCATCGATGCACCAGAAACAGAGGAAGACAAGGACAGAGAGAACACTGATGAGGCCCACGAAGACCAGCAAGCTGCTGTAATACTAACACTGGTGAATATCTTAAAATTTACATTCCTCCATTATCTTGCTGTGTCTGAAGGTCTATTTCTGAGCAGTTAATATAGAAGTCTGCTGTATCTGAGCATTTACAATTTGATTTGTCCTTTGCTGAAGCAGTTGTCAGCATGTGTTTGTAATGAAATCGGTGTGGTCACTTCTGAACTACAAAGAGGACATTTAACAGACATTCTAGGCAGAACTTTTAAGTCCAAAACAATTAACCAAAACTCTATCTTCACTTTTTTGTTACATAGGGAGAATATTCAAAATACAAGTGTAGTTCAGTAGCTTCAGCTTGTACACATTTAAAATATTTCTGCACATCTGCTTCATTGTTTCCTTTTTTTTTTCTGATTCATCTGATAAACAGTGGGAAACACAGAACCAATGCACGGATTTCTTTATTTCTTCCTTCTATTTTAGGGTGTGAAATAAAAAAACCAGCAGAGAAAAGGATAGAAAATTAACGAACAGAAAATTCAAAAATGTGCGTTAAACTGTGTACTATGGAACTACCCACAGACTGCACAAAACAAATTCTAATTCCATGTTCTTGGTAATTGTTGCCTTTAAATTATATTCCACTTTCCTGGAAGCACTTTCAGCGAATTTAGTATCCCTGATGTGGTAGTACACACTCAGAAACAAAATTTTTAGAACCTTTCGGCACCTTAATAAAAACACTGCTGCAAGTGTTAAACCCACAGGCTGTGGGTAAAATAGCAGAGGTAAAACAGCAAAGAGCGACATCTTGTTCCTTCAACTTGGTGACAATACAAAAGTTCAACACCTCAGTGGGATTGCTGGAAATTGTAATTAACTTGCAATTAATGTGGCAAGATGCCAAATGAGCTAAGGCCACGGTATTAAAGGACTGACAGTCTGCTGGGTAGCAAGCAAATATAGATCAAAGCCCTAACTTGGCATGGGGAGACATCAAGGACAACATCTGAAGGTTAGGCACGCACACAAGTACTTTGCTGAGCCCGGGCTGGGTGGACCTGAACAGTGAGTGAAAGACATAGCAGACATCATTGCACAGTACAGATCTTTGTGTGCCAGATCCTCTTGGGGTTGCAGTTGTGCTATTTAGGTCACTGTATCTATCATGCGCACTTTGAAAACCACGAACCTCATTACATTACCCAAGTTGAAGAAAAAGCCCCGGTGCACATCAGTGACATTGGATGTTCCAGCTGCTGCAGAACTTGGTCTAGCCTGGCAGTAAAGATAATTGCAGCATGTAAGAAAGCACAGACCATGCCACCTACAGGGTTGGGAGCACCTGAGGCTCCCTGTGGCACATGTGGGGCAACTGCAGTAGGCAGCAGGCCGTGCTGAGGGACAGCAGCCAGCAGGGTCTTTTCCCTGGGTTCACAAGGCTGGTGAAGCTCTGCAGATTGCCATAAAGCAGCCCCGCTGCTGAGGTTTGGGAATGTGTGGCAGTATGTCTGGAAGAACCACGGCAATGTAACTTTCCCAGCTGCCCCCTTTCAGTGTGCACAGTCACCATCTCTAACATGGCAGAACCTTGGTCTTCCGCAAAATACAAAACAAAATAAATATAAATGCACAATAATAATGTCTGCAAACAGCAAAGTAAAACATTTGTTGTGCTGTGGTTGTATCAGACCATCCGTCAGGCAGCAAAGGGCTTTTTGCAAAAGCTTTGGTTTTATTGGCTACAAAGAATACCTTCAAAGTCTCTCCACACACTGCTAAGCCTTTTGGGAATTTTGTGTTTCTTTGCATAGTATAGCTTCTCTGTAAATGCAAGATCTTTTTGCTGCTGGCCTTTTTCCATTTACTGCGAGACAACAAGAATTCTTGTAAAATCCAAAGGCACAAAAACTACGTAGTGACATGTATCTGGGTATAGTAGGTCTTTAAATTTCTTTTCACAGGTTGATAAAGAGACCAACACTGAGGAATCGGTTATCGAGAACACACCAGTCCGACCCAAGGACAGAGCCATCTGGAGCTCAAGACAGCATCCCTTTGTCAGGAACAGCATGATAGTGCGCTCACAAACCTTCTCTCCAGGAGAGCGGAACCAATACATCTGTAGGGTAAGAGGAAAAGCACTTGGAATGAAGAGCTATTAACCAAAGAGTCATTTAACTTCTTGGGAATGAAGCATTAATGACAGTGAGTCATGTACCAATTCTCCCTGCAAGAAGCAGACCCTGTGCTTTCTCTAGCAGGCCCAATGCATAGTAGAATTGACTTTCAGCAGAGTTGCACACTCTTGCAAAACATCTCTACTAGGAAAAAAAAAATCCTATTAGAGAGAAGTAACACAGATGCCTGTGCTCTCTTCAAAAAGTGTGTTTCCCTGCACATCAGCAACTACAACACTCATAGCAAAATAATTTCTTAAAACATGGAATAGAATTCACTGTAAAATGCCATCGCATTACCATATTTAAGTAATGCAGCCATTTAAGGGTAACAGTGTGGAAATAGCTCAGTCATCAATTTTAAATCTCTTTGTATCTCAACTGGTTTTAAACCTATACAGCCCAAATCCTGCTGTAATTGCATCTTTGAAAGATGTCCAAGTGCTGCCTCAGGGCTGGGTTTTAAACATGGCTTTGACAGCTAAGTTCCCAGTCTCTCTAGATCTATGGTAGTTTGGAAAAAAAGAGATTTAAATTGTAAGCCTTGTTGCTGTTAAACTAACTGTAAAATTCATGTGTTTAAAGATTTAAGCATGGATTACCAGTTCTATAGGTTTTAATTACAGATAGCCTAGAAAAGGCAGTTTATTTTGATCTTTAGTTTGTACAGGTTGCTCATACAATTATGACAGGTTTGGGTTTTTTAAATAATACTTATGCTTTAATTCTCCAGTTCAGTTATAGGCAATTATCTTAATCATTTGGGAACATTAAAGTTGATCACTTCTTGTGATTCTTATTGGCCTAACAAACCAGATATATAGTCAATACATAAATACTTAAATAACTATTCCATATGCCCTCCAGAATGAAACACAGCAGATTGTTTTCTAACAATCTTCAGATAATTTGCATATTTGCGTTATTGGCTGAATTCAAAACCTAGCCTTCATCTTAATTCCTGTACTGGAACTTAATTCCTAAATGGAAATGATTAGTATTGGCAAAAAATATAACCTTAGCTTACACCCTATATAGGTCTTCAACAGGAAGAAAAGCTAGTTGTTTAGTTAGTGTAAACACTTGCAGTTTTTGCATCTGCAAAAGTGTTGGGTTTCTGTATCTTTGAACATTGCTACATACCTGCTGCCAGAAGCCAGAATTAAAAAAAAAAAAACTTACCTTAAATAAACAATTTTTTTCTCATTGTGTATGGTATTGCCTGGAAGTAAAGTGCCCTGGGAAAATAACACCTTTGCACAGATGAATCTTTTGCTGTTTCAGAAATACTTGTTGTCCACTGTTGGGGCTCCAGAGTGGACACTGTAGCTGCATCCAAATTCATAGGGAGGGGTGAACAGTGTGGGTCTTTCCAGTCCCAGACTCCAGTTTGCACCACAAGCATATCCAGCCTTGCTTTTTGGTGCTGTACAAGAGGAAATCACCTGTTGGATACACTCTGGTGAGCTGTCAGCTGCTCTCGGTTCAGAAGAGATGGTCTGGCTTTAAGAGAGCACCTACTCTCATATGATGTTCAGAAAATACAGAGATCTTTGAGGCTTAGAGGGCAGAACCAAAATCTGTTGGGGCCTTTAAAAAAATATCCCTTGAAAAGTGCTTAAAGAACATCAATGATGATAGCTGCCTCTCTGTATCCAGGGGTGAACTCCCAGTAGTGGCTTGCGGTGAAAAGCCAGATTTGTCTCTTGAGAGGAGTGCTTGTAGTGCAAGAGGTTGTATTTCTCAACCCCAGCTCCCAGCCAGTCCTGTGTAAGCACGCTTTAGGACTCTGGCTTCACCTACTGAAATGTTAGCAGAATGATTCTTTTTGTCTGTCGTTTTCTGAAGAGGAGAAATACATTTCCTGCAGAGAGATGCTTCTGTTTTCCCTGGAGGTTACCACCTGTTAGATGCTAATGCATCTAATGATCAATCCGCACTGATGGATATGGAACTAATGCTAAAGTTAAGAAGAAGCTACTGCTGAGCTGTGGTGCATAATTTTGAGAAGCAGGAAGTGCTTCTGAAGGAAACTGTAGGCACACCTCTACTTGTTACAAATAATAATACTAAAATACTGCTTGTTGGACAGATGCATGTCTACCTTTCCTGTAGTAAATTTGTTAAAACCCTGCCTCAGGTAAGTGAAATCCATAGTTTGTATCTGTCAGTACCTAATAACCATAGTTACCCTTCCTTGCATTCCTAAAGAGTCTACTTAGTCTTTACTTGCTCTTCATTCAGTAAGATCAATGGTTGTCTTGGTGTAGGATTACAATTTTGGAGTAGGTGCTGATTCTAGCTGCAGATTTTTTTAATCTGTACTAAGAATACAACCTACATGTATATCAACACTGAGGTTCTCTTGACTGGGTATATCGACGCAGATGTATTTGTATATGAAAGTCCTTTATTTCTGTCTTTGTTGTGTATGTTTTCACAGTTGAATCGAAGCGACAGTGACAGCTCAACACTAGCCAAAAAGTCTCTCTTTGTAAGAAATGCCACAGAACGGAGGAGCCTAAGAGTTAAACGGGTATGTGCTTTGTTAACTGGACACGGTTTAGGACAAAGTACGGGGAGAGAAGGAATACCAAACAACTTAAGGATACGCTTTATTGAAGGTTTTTCAGCAAAAGCAATGCAAGTACCACGTGTAGTCCTGTAGTTTCGCATTGAAATCTCAACACAGTGGTCGCAGTCCTACATCTTTGCCCTCCAACAAAGCCTGTGCTGTTTTAGTTGTGGCTGAAGCCAGCAGGCAGACACTGCTGCTCAGCATCATGGCATTTGTTGTTGAGAGTTACTGCCAAAGGGATCTGGGTTAAAGAACCTATGTATTACAAAGTCAAACAGTGAGGCTTATGCTGCACAGAAGTCAACTCTAGCAACATACATCTGAGGCAAATTTTGGTGGAAATTTCAAGGATTTAGATGTCCTTTTAAAGGGATTTACTTTTCTCCAAGTGTTCAAGTAGCAAAAGAATTGAAGGACAAGAGAGTAAGATCCTATTTCTCTTGCATGAAATTAATTCTTACATAAACTGAGAGAGTTATGTTTTAATCTTAATTGTAACTAGAAAAAATAGTCCTGTGGAAGGCATATTACCAGGTAGCGGGATTACATTTTGCATAAGAAAGAAATACTGAATAGTCTGGGATGGCTTCTCCCACCTGAATTACTCATATGAAAAGTCACTGTGAAAGGACAGTAAATAATGTGAAATACGCTGAATAAATGCATGTTTACAGAGTTCATAACATTATGTGTTTGGTTAGGCCTTGGAAATGCAAATGATTATAAAAATAAATAATGTCATTGAAATCTCTGGGGGAATATGTGTAGTGTTGGGTGTCCCAGCAGTGTGTCATCCTGGGGATCAGAATGTTTTCTTGGTTTTAACCTATAAATTGTGCACCTGGTTGGAGAAAATTTCACATTTATTTTTAGCTAGTGACTGAAGAAAAATTCCAGGTTATGTGACTTTTTGGACTTAAAAAAAAAAAAAAGACTGCTAAAGAAAAACAAAAAAAAATTTGAGCTTTTCTGACTGTATTATGTCAAACTCTACTCTAGCCTCTCTATATGTTAATTTTTATTCTGTTTCCCAAATGATCCAGCCTGTTTGCCAGCCGATCATGCGAAGAGCTACGCAAGAGTGCCCCGTACGCACTTCCCTCGACTTGGAGCTGGACCTCCAGGCGTCACGCACAAGGCAGAATCGTCTGAATGATGAGCTTCAGGCCTTGCGGGACCTTAAACAAAAACTTGAGGAAATGAAAGGCAGAAGAGAGGCAGAACTTCCCCTGTGTGTGCTAGAGGACGAACGTTTCCAGAAACTCTTGAAACAAGCTGAAAAACAGGTATGAGCAGATTCAGACGTGTGGATAAATAGGCATATATGCCCCTAACTTTGCTACAGATTTGCTAAAGAATCTGGTCAGTCATGTTAAAAGGTTTTAACATTTGACTACACCTCTGAATTACATGATGTAAACTATTTTCTTATTGGTCAATACTACAGCATTTAAACCTATAATTTTAGGTAGTATTTTTCTAGTGCCCTCTAAATACTTTAGTAATTCAGAGTAGCAGTTCTATTATTTGGAGTAATAGTTGTGGTTGTTGTAGTAAAATAGCATTTACTTAGAAGTTAATTTAAAATTCTTACATTCCAGCCATACTTCCACAGATTTGTGTGTGCTCTCTATCCTTCAGCATTGTTTGATTTGCAGTCTGCACAGAACTTGTGTTCAAAAAATGCTTGTAACAGGTATAGAGAGAGAATGACCACTACGTAGAATGGTAAGGGCGTGTGGAAAAGGAAGTACTTCCACTGTGGCTTATTTCTTCATTCAGGACATACTTGTTCTAGTTTTGGAAAAGCTAAGCCAAATTCTGTTCTCTATGGGATGGTCTCTAAAACAATGTAGGTATATATGCACTGCCATAGGGCAGTAAGATGCCCTTATGTGAATAAAAGAGAAGAAACGGGATAGAAGAATGAGGCTCAATGGTAAGAAGCTGGGATGTGGAAAATTCCAACAAGATACATAAAAAGATGTTGTGGGGGTTTTGTTATGTTTTTGGGAGGTTGTTTGGTTTTTTAAATCATTAGGGAGATCACAGACCAGAATAGGGGCCTAGAGAGGTTGTTAGAGGAAGAAAGAACCCAACCAAGCAAAAAAAACCTCCACCCAACCTGCATAGTTGGAGGTATTCAGGACCTAACTGTACAAGACCCTGAGCACCCAGCTCTAGCATCACCTACTCTGAGCTGGAGCTTGGAGTCTATGCCCTCTGGAGCGCCCTTCCCATCCGTGTCAGTCGATGTACTCCAGTTTTCCATGAGGGCAGGTTGCGAGTGACAGCTGGGAGGGATCTGTGCTCTTTAGCTATTTACGGTTGGTAGGAATTAGTATTTTGATGACGCTAAGCTACTGAGAGTAGTAAAAATGGGAACTTTTTAATAAGGTGCAGAGGTCCTCCTAGTATGTAAGCAATAGTTGTTGGAGTTTTTTTGTTTGCTTGTTTGTTTTTAAAGCTAAATGTCAGTAAATAGCCTTGTGTAGAAGAGGGAAGAGTGATCCTAATGTTTACATATACAAAGCTGAGCTCTGAATTAGTTGTTAGGAATGCAAGACTCCGGATATCAGGAACAAAAACATCAGCAAAAACATTACAGCAATCAGCAGGTATCAAAATGCAAATAAGACAGGAATTAGTAAAAAAAGAACTTAGAACAAAACAAATCATTGTTTTATGATCTAAATACTGTTATGCCTGTAACTTAAACATTGTTCATTTCTTGTTCCCCTTCTCAAAGTGGAAAATAAAACTACAGAGGGTCAGCAAGGACAGTCAAAGGAGGAAACAGCTTTCATGTTAGGAGTGGCTAAGTAGCTACAACTGAAGTGTGTACGATCATGAGCAAGGTGGAGGAAAGCAATTAATCATTGTCTCTTATTCTACAGGAAGCAGAGAACTGAAGAGGTGGCAGTTTAAATGCAAGCAAACATAGCACAACATTCAGAAACTGTAAAATGTTTTCAACAGAACATTGAGTGCTGCAAGTTTGCTTAGGTTCAAAAGTTTATGATTTTATAAATTCAATAAATTCATGGAAGAAAAATCCATCCGAGGTCATTAACTGTAATGTCACCACATATTTCAAGAAGCCCTCGAATGTCTAACAGCTTAGGAAACAAAACTTTTTCCCAGTATGTTCGTCCAACTCTATGTTTATGCCCTGTTCTGTCTTCATGTCTCTTTTGACATCTGCTGTTCGCTATAGTTAGTGGAGGTCTAAAATGACTATAAAGCACTAGTAGAGTTTAGGCTGAACACTGACAAATGTCAGAAAAACCCTCAGGCAGAATGAGGTAGAGCGCAGTGTTTAAACATCACACAGTGTAACTGTTTTGTTTTTTACCATGTGAATTCACTGTATGAATTTGATCTACATTTTAATCCATAAAAATAGTAGCTCATAGAAAAGAAGTATAGCTAAATCTAATCAGAAGTTCCTAGTTTATATCTAATGCTGGATGCAGGATAGAAATTATAATTTCTGATTTTTTAATTTAAAACTACTCCCACTCTAAAGCTATTCCCACTAGAACATAGTATGCCTCTGCAACATTTCGTATTATGAATCCTTTGAATTTGTGGTTTGTTTCAGCTGGCTCTTTCAAGGCAGCAGATAGGTTTGTCACATTTTATATTGCTAGTGTCAGTGATCAACACCATTACACACACTGCGGTGAGGAATAAGGGCAATAATGTACATTCCTAAAATACATAGAGGCTGTAGCGCTGCATTAACGTTCTCCTTTCCAAGGTAAAAGTCAGAACAATGATCGCAGTCACTCCAGACCTTTGAAGAGTGCTTACAAAGTTTCTAGAAATATTTCTAGCCTTAAAATTGTTGCCTTCCCCTGTGGAGCAAAACAAGCCTGAGAATGCTGTACTCTGTTGTCAGTGTTTCCTCTTGGGTTAGCAAAACACAGCAGCCTTGAAAACATTGTCATAGATTATTTTTTAGATCCTGCAGGCATTATAATGGCACAGACTAATGCAGCAGCTGGAAACACCAGAGAAACTGAGAGACTCTCAAGTGGAAAATGAAACCACAGATGTGGGGGATGTTGAAAATCAGTGGCTGCTTGCTAGCACTCAGTTACTCTGCTTGAAGCCAAATACAGAGACTCCATATCTTCCCTCCCCTTCCTACCACACCTTCCTAAGTACAGCAAGTATGTAAAGCCCACGAATACCTGCAGATCAGAAAACAGTAGGTAATTCTGTGCACCAGAAGCATTTTCTCTTGTTTAGATTGGATTTTTGTGAGAAATCATGCAGTGTTTTGAAGTTTGACTCTTAACTCCTCATACAAGTAAGTTTTCAGATACCTACTGTCCTCTGAAGGACTTCTTAGTTTGAATCCAAAAAGATTCCTGTAAAGATTTGTACGTATCTTCTTTATTTCTTTTCAGTACAACTTCTGTGTTGATGTAATCTGTAATTTTCATTAATACCACAAGTATATTCTTGTTCCAGTGTTTTGGTGTTTAGCACAGTTACAATTTTTCCTTAGATTCAGTTTCTTATATACAAAAAACATGGAAAAATAAAACAGGAGATAGTGTTTCAGCTTTAATTTTGATAGTGTTTCTTCTTCGTCATCTTTAAGTTAAGCTTAAACTAAGCCCAGATAGAGGATTCCAGTCTTGCACTTATTTTTGGTAGATAAGGGCCAGATTTTGGGGATTGATTGAATGTATGGCCATTTTATTAGTGTGCTTTTCTGTATTTTATATAGATTGCTCAAGAAACATGATGCAGATGCAAACACAGTCATGTACATACCTTCTCATACGCATGCTCCTAGAGGCACTGGGCTGAAATCCAAGTTTCTCTGAGAGCATCCTGAAAAAATAAATGGATTCAAAAACGAAAAAAGAATACATGCTAATAGAATATGAAAACAAAGAAGTCATCTATGCTGTTAACCTAAAATGCAGTAGTCACAAGTTATATATAGTCATGTATAGTTAGGGAAAGGATAAAATTAGAAAATTTTGAAATATTGTGTGTTTAGTGCTTTGATGATAAATATTAACTAGGGGAGCTGGTAAAACATATGGCCAGTGACACACATAAAATTAATTAAGACATTACCAATTGCAAATTGCAAATTTATACTCACTATCTAATAAAGAAAACTATTTATAGGTTAATTTCATTTTAAAATCATAGCTATTTTGGAGTTGGGGACTGAAGAAGTTAACAGCAGCACAAGCAGTACAAGCTGACAGAAATTTGCGCAAGTTTTTGAAAGGGTGGTGCTCTTTAATGTAAAACACTTTCATATAAAACACCAGAGTGCATTCCAGCAGACAGAGGGTACCACTATCATGCTGTGAACAGCTTTCTTATAATTACCCAGTATGAAACTGATAGTATGGACTAGCTCTTTTGAATTAGTTGGTTTTGTTGTTTAGGAGTCTACTGGGTTGAATTCAGAACTGGGGATGTGAACTCCTAAGTTCCAAACCACCTTTGAAGATCACCATTTCTGGCTTGAACGTGTGGTTTAATTTCAGGTAACAGAACAGCATTTTCGAGTGTCTAAAGTTAAGAACCAAAAATTGAGCTGTTTAGAACTTTATAGTGGTTTAAGAATGTGAACTGCTTCTATTGAATTTTGATGGCTGACAAAACTCAAGCTACAATAAATAACATTTGTCTGGCGGTGCCTGCAGTCTAGAAATGAAAGCTAAGTGCACACTCAAGGTGGCACTGCCCATGCCATGTACCCCACACACTATGGGGGTAATAATTCATGTGTTAGGGGACTTGCCCGCCTGCAGACAGTGGCTATTTGTTCAAGAAGTCCAGGTGACCTAAAAAGTGCAGCTGTTCAAATTATTGAGTGTTCGGTAACCCTTGGTTAAGCGCAACAGTTAACAGCAGTCTTGCCAAAAAGGGTGGATGGCACAGCTGTGATTGTCCTGTTGATGAAGCACTGCTTTGTAAAGACACAGAGCCAGGAATACTGAGGTACAGAAATACAGTAACTTCCAGGGGATATGTGGCTGCTCAACGATGTTCACAAGCGACCTTTGATCTGTTGTTACCACTGATGTTCTGTTCACTTACCTTGGCTTTTACACCTCTACAGTGCAAATGAAAAAAGTGAGTCTCGTGCAAAATACATGCCATGTCATCAATAAAAACACAAAAGTTCATGTTCCTTGCTAACAAAGTCAACAAAACTTGAAAGCATGTTTTGAGAGCACACCTTCCTTGGTTTTATTGTCTGTCATTTTAGAGTAGCTATAAGGAACTTTCCTGAGAGTTGCATTAGGAAATAAAAGTATCTTACATGGAAAGAGAACCAGTGGCTCCCAGTTCTAAAAAGATACTTGGATAGGCAACATGTGTTCATACAAATTTAGGTATTGTCTAACTATAGCCTTAAAAAATATCAAAATTTATAAAACCTAGTAGCCACCTCTGATGGCATGGGATTTGTTCTTTTTTTTTTTTTTTTTTGAAAAAAACTGTTTCTTATTTTGTGCCCATGGCTTAGGCTGGCGATGTCAGTCTTTTGTCTCGCTGACCCTTTATATAGAGACTGTCATAGATTAATTTAGGTTAGAAAATACCTATAATGTCATTGAGTCCAACGGTAAACCTAACACTGCCAGATGTTTTGCGTGGCACAGAAGAATCTCTCATTTCTGTGAAATGGGTAATTGTTATCAGCAAAATACAGTTATTTTTCTTGTTACAGGCTGAACAGTCAAAAGAAGAGCAGAAACGAGGTTTAAGTGCTGAGAAATTGATGAGGAAAGTTTCTAAGGATGTGTGCCGGCTACGGGAGCAGAGCCAGAAAGTGCCACTGCAGGTGCAGTCATTCAGGTACAGCCTGTTCTGCTATTCATGCTTTTTTTAATGTAGTGAAGTAACATGAATTATTTCCAGATATAATCAGACATGCCCTGTAACATTAGTCAAAAGTCCACACACTTTTGAATTACCAGAAGCCTTGCACATTTCTAACATAGCTCTAAGTTGGAGTTTCAAAGGACCAGACCTTGATAACTTGCTCGTGTCAGAGGTGGCAATGTGTCATCTGAGCTGTGGTGGTGAGGAAGCCAAGGGGAATTTCAGACCTCTGTGTGAGATCTGCTGTAGGCAAGGCCTGTGTGTGACTGTTGCCATGGCTCACCTCACCCACAGTAGCTTGACAGTGGGCTTTAAGTCTTGGGATCTCTTCCAGTGATGGCAGGTGCCTGAAGCAAATCACCCCTCAAGGAGAAGTAGAACAGGATACATCTCATCAGGAAACTGTTTAACCACTACTTGTGTCTTGCCCAAGATTTACTATTAAAGAAATATCTTGAATACCTCCTGCTTTTTCTCTCCCTTCTCCTTTTGGTTTGTGGGAACAGAAACCAATTACTTAAAGCAATTAATGAAGTTTCTTGCTTAGCATAAGCCAGAATGAATACTTTCTATCTCAAACCTTAATTTTAACTGGTCTAAATTCCTAAAAGGCTGGTCAATAAGTGGCCTGAAAGCCACACTTATATATAAAAATAAATATGAATCTTTTGCTTGCTCTTGAACATAGAAATAATACTGCAAGTTAATTTGATCTGTTTTGTCAGTAACATGTTTTTAAAGTTTTTGAATTTTGATTCCTTTATAGGAAATTTAAGTCAGCTACTAATAAATATGAGATTTTTTCCCTTTTCTAACCATCTTTTGTGAGCAGTTGGAGAAATACATAAGTAAGGGCCTGTGAGGTGACATGTATTGCAAATCACAGCTATAAGTGATGCAGAATCGAAATGAGAGAAAGGAAAGGGGTCCCTCAGCAAAGAACAGCTGAGTTATTTATCTTTAGTGTGAAACTCAGAGTATCTTCAAACAGTTTTCACCTTATTGCAAGTCTTAAGAAACAGTTTTGGTCAGTGCTGGTCTTATGACAGTCATCACAGACAGACTGCTGCCTAAATCTACAGGAACATGTAATAGTGCTCAAGACATCATTCCCCTGCAAGAAGGGTATCAAAACACTCCATTGTCCTTTATCTTCTAGCCACCACACAACTAGGAGGAGGGTTCCAACTTAGGGAGCTGATTTTGCTCTGAGCTACTATTTTTAATGGCAACTCAAGCCTCACCAGTGGAAAACATAGTTTAGTCTTTTGGAAAAATACCTCCTGAGGCTACATTGTACGTGCCCTACTAACTAGACTTGTTAGAGTGCTGTGGCCTCAGACTAATCACAGAGAGGCATTTTTGAAGCTCTCAGGAAGAATGACTCTTCTGAGCTTTCATTTTTAAGCCCCTAATAGTTATCTTCTGCTTTCTAGCCTACTGCTAGGCAAGCCTGTGTAAACTTGTTATGCTTCAGTAATTTCTTAGTTCATAGGAGACAGAAATGGGAACAGCACAGGGGAAGCAACTGGAGAATGGGCTGACAATTCTGCTTCTCTAACTCTTGCCCAGACACTACAATTCCCACTCTGCCCTTTTCCCATGTCAGAATAAAATGATTCCTTTTACCTTTTCATGCCCCTGCTGAAAATATCATCATAGGAAATTCAGTGACTGAATCAATATTTCAGTCTTGCCATTGCAGTTATTAATAAAATATTGATATTTTTTCTCTTTCAAAATTGAAGCTGCTTTTTTTACATAAATCTGCCTAAGAAGGTAATTATGTCACATGAATGTGACACATTTTTTTGTACATAAATTCACTGTGCATTTTCCAAACCTCTACTTTACAGAACTATGCTGTAACGTTAGCAACTCTATGGCAGATGACACTGGAGTCGTGCCATAAATGGTAAAATAATAATCCCTTGTTTTCTATTCTAATTTCAGGGAGAAGATAGCATACTTTACAAGAGCAAGGATCAGTATACCGGCCCTTCCAGCTGATGATGTATAATTATGCTTTCTCATTGAAGTGTTTTTTCCATTTGTTCATCTCTTTTCAGATGAGCTTTGTAGTTTCAGTGATGTGCTTTCGAAGATCTTCTATTTTACGTTCACTATTGATATGTTTATTTGTAAAATATAGTGAATTGAATTGTTGTAATCTTAAAAAATGGTAAAAATCCCCAACAACCAGAAAACCAAAGTAGATTAATATTGGTATGTTGATTTTGTACAGTTTGTATGTATCGCATGTGTTTTTATTTTGTAAAAGATGGAACAAATGAACTAAGGCAGTACTAAGCAAGTATCCTGTTGAACTGCACTGTGTTGAGAAAAATTGTGTTCAACAGACAGTTGTTTATCTTTTCACTATTTTCATGTGAGCAGACTGTGAAGATGGCTGTTTTGCCATACAATATTTTTGTACAAGTGTGACTTTTATAGTTTAAAGTTAGCCACAAGCGCAAGCTCCTTTCCAGAACATCCAGGCTGCCTCACAACAGCTGCTAACTGCATTCATCACCCACATTGGAATTTTGTTTCTGAAAACAATTTTCTTCTGTTTTTGTTTTTTAGTACTTTGTAGGAAGAGATGGAGTTCAGAGTTTAGTTTTGTGAATGTACAGTACTTTAACCTGCACTAAAAGGTTTCTTGCATCTGCGGGAGAGTGAGAAAGGCAAGGCAGACAAGTAACCCTAAAAACTTATTATGAGACTACCAAAAGGGGCAGCTGCTTTCTGAATGGGATGAATCAAATTCATAATACCAACATTGATATCAAAATAGTTGTATCCACTGTACAGTTAAAAATGAGTTTCTCTCTGTTAACCTTTTGTCCTAGGGGGCTGTCTGATTGCTAGCTAGGAATACAAAAAGGTGTGTGTTAGGTTTACAGATATGAAGAGGTTTCATTAAAGCATTTATACCAGGAGAAAAATCTGTCACATGCTAACTCAGTTATCAGAAGTCCTGTTGGTAAGGTAAACCCTTTTTGAAAAAGAAAAGCTCCAAACTCTAAGTCTGCACATATTTTGGTACAATGAATAACATTTTTTCAAATACACAATTGACCCTGTATTCAGGTGAGGGTGCACAGGTTTAATGAATCGGTGTGAATGACTTGTTTCAAATTTGCCTTACATACTTCCCCTGCAGGCTGCTTCATTAGAAGGCAGCTTGGATGCCTTCTCTTAGAAGTCCAGAACACTAGATGCAGGTAGGTTTTCAAGTAGTCCTGTCTTGGTGAAGCAGTTGGGTTCTTATCTTCTGTGGGTACTGTGTAAGTAGGTGGATGCTGCAGAGAACAGAATTATTTCATTTTGTACTTAATATATTGCATTCAGATGTATTCCGTTCACTGGCTAGTTTTCTTCCCCAGGCAACAAGCCACATTGCATGGACTTCATCTTTCAGAAATGCTATAATTACTTGGTGAGAAAATGGAAACAAATATAACCACAATATGGTAGCAGCTGTCTTAAATTCAAAGTGACAATTCTGTGATGAGAGGTCTGTGTAACACCCAAGGGTTTTCTTATGCACAAATACATCAGTTCAATGAAAAGTATAGCCAAACATGCTATTTTGGGCAAGATGACTGATTGAACATCCTTTATGAATGTCCCATTTGTTTTTTGTGTCTTGGGTTTGAGATAACATTCATGTTTGAAAGGTCAATTTAAAAAAAAAATCTGGAATTATTTAATGTAGAGGTGAAATGATGGTTGACAGTTTCAGCTTCTCAACTTGATTATATAAGTTGTTTGTAGAAAGATATTTAGAGGTGTACTTTATGATTTTTCTTTTATTTATTTACAGTCTTATTTATGTTCTGTTTAATATAGTTCAGTTCTGGTCATAAAAATATTTGACATTAAGAATGCTATTGTGAAAATTACTTAGAGCTGTCTAAATTTTTGGCAGAGTAGCTGGTTTTCCTCACATGTTGAAGAATTTCAAAAAAAAAAAGTATTATTGTCTGATTTGTAAGCATGAGGTGAGGTCAAAACTCAAGTATTGCCGGCTTCAGCTTCAAAACTCATTTGAAAATGAGAGACTTATACATATTCATGCTCTTAATTTTCCAGATTGGTAAAGTTGTACATATTTATAGGCAGGTTTTAACAATTCTGGCTTTTTGTTTTGGTTTTTTTTTTTTTTTTTTTTAATAATTCAGCTTATTCAAACTTGAAACACTCAATCGAATAAGCTAAAATACTACATACAAATAAGCTCCCATCAGTTTAAAGTTATAAATATTACTGTTAAAGTGGAATTTACTCTGCACAGCAGGGTATAACGAATGTAATTAGTTCTATTGCCAGGTACCAATGTCACTGCAGTTGCATATGTATCAAAATTAAATATTGCTGGTACAAGAATATTTAGCCAAATGAGCAAAGTTTAGCAGAAATTGTAATAGAACACAAATCAAATAATTTAAAGATTATTTTTCTTTTTACTATTGCTATGTTTATACTGTATTAAATACAAAATGCTCAGGACTGAACTAAATATTTAATCAGGTTATATTCTGAATGTGTTTCTGTTCTAATTTTGTCTGTAAGAGTATGCAAGTACATCACATAGATTAACTTGTCTCTGCACTTTTCCTGTGTTTCAGTGATTGGAAAATACATTTTTTTTAACAAAGCTCTTTTCCAGACCAGTGTTTTATTTAATTCTTTTATTGCTGTTCTATATCTTTATATGCTCTTTGCAGGAACAGATGGCTGCTACAGCTTTGTCAATGTAAAATCATGGCAATTTATAGAAAGTTCACATCAATCACTGACAGCTCTTAGGGAAAGTTATATAGAAACTGATTCATATACTCGAAGTTAGTTCTTTACATTCATGAAGTAAAAACTGCAATGGCAATGAACATAGTCGACTCCACTGGACAACATCTCATGATTATTCAGAAATACTGGCTTTCCTTAGAGAGGGAGAGAGAGACTGGGCAGGGATACAGGTGGTCATATTATCTCTCTCAGTCTCTTGGAGTCATGATGGAGAATTTTGTATTACATGACATTATGTCTGAGAACATTTAGTTTACTGTAAATGATACCGTCCAGAGAACTTCATTCAAGGTTGTACCGCATTAGGTTTTTGTTATGCCTGTTGAACTGGCACGACAAACTGTTTCAGAATTAAACTAATATTATTTTTGTAAAAAATACTTTGTTTAAAGCAGCCCCAGTAGGAGTTCTGCTATTTAAGATATGGTCGAGTCTCCATGCAGGCCTAGAGATTAAAAATTTTATACTCACTTATTCTAAAAAAACCTCAAGCCATACTACAAAAACAAAATCTGCAGTTGATCACATTTGAAAGAAATACAGCAGTGGGTACTACTCAGTAAGAAAGAACTTTCCCCCAATCTTGTAAACAGTGACCTGCCTGTTCAGCAGATCTTTCTTACTGTAATGTAAGACTAATAAAGCAAAAAACCTGATATTTGCCTTTTTTAAAGTCTTCCATTTCCAGTTTCCAGATGTTGTTGGGCATTTTGTATATCTGCCATTGCATACTGCTCTGGTAATTGACAGTCAGATGATAAGCAGATTGTGGAGAAGAGTAGAGATCCTCCCAGAATTATAAGAAATCCACCAAACCAGCCACTGACTAGTGCATTCCCAATTTCTCATCTGGGCACAGTCTCCAAAAATCCTGGCTTGTAGTGTAGGCAACCTAAGACACAGTGTCTGCAGACAATCCACAAGAGTATTCCTCCAAGTAGTAACAGCTGTTTCTTTGGCTTCTGCTCTGTATCCTCCATCTTTAGACAGTCCAGACCAAGACTGGAGATCACAACACTCAGAAATCCTAGTCCATTTGATGTAGACACTAAAATCCTGGAAATTCTGAATTCTAGAGGCAAAGCTAGGAAAGAATCAAAATCTTTACACTGTTCTTCCTACACCTTGTACTACACAGGTTTGCAGGAGTCTGATGGTCCAAGCTCCAGTATATTTAAGTCTAAGCTGAGTTTTTTCCAGCCTGGTAAATAGTTACAGGTACTAGTTAAAATCCACCCTAGCACAGACAACAGAAATCCAGCAAACTGTAGCCTGTGTCTGGATGCCTAGGTCAGTTTTTGCAGTCTCAGAAGTGCCAAACTGCTGGCTTGTCCAGGCGCTGTTCCGCTCAGTTCTTTGTCATACTATAGCAAAAGTTAAAACAATGCTTTATGAAGCATGAAATACTTCTCCCTCTCCCTCCTGCTTTGTTAGCCTGGTTGGTAAACCAGTAGCAGAAGTGTGTGGCCACAGCTGGTTCACCTTTCATTAGTTTTGGGTTTGTTTTTTTCTTTTTTTTTTTTTTTTAAGAAAAGCATATACTTGGTTTTCCATCAATCTGCTAAAACATTACAGCAGTTCTGCTAGTTTTGGCATCTCACAGTTTGTTTTCATATTGAATTCTAATACTACATTGATGCATTTCCACTGAGAGAAAATGATGCTGTCTGCTGTGTGGCAAGTTAAATGTTGTATATTTGAAGTCAAAGATTGCACAGCAACATATTCCAAACATGAGTAAATGGAGCTTAAGAATCTGTGGATAGGATGCGTAATGCCTCAAGACTGTATCTGAAGAAGATGGTGCAACTATTTTTTAAATTAGCGTTTCTCAGGCTGGTTTTTGTGCATAAAGTATGCAGGTGCCAGAAATGCCTAGAATAACTTGTATGGGCAGTATAATGTGGTAGACTGGGAAAACACGAGTTGCTGGGTATGAGGCACCCACACCATCACACCCCATGCACAAAAAGCAAGCTGCTAAGCTTGCTACAATTTCAGAAAACTACTATTTCCAAACACATAGAAAAACCATTCGATGCAATGCAGGTATTTATAGATTGTTTAGGATAGGAAATCTCCTCTAGTTTGTACATCAGTGCATTAGGCAAGTGGAAAATTGAAATAGCAAGTCAAGCTTTGAGGCTCATTTCATTGGTTACATAAAAAAGGAAGCACATTTTGTTTAAAACCCAAGCTGTAAGAGAATATGCATACTCATTTTCAGGATTTTACAGTGCAGTTGAGAAAGCAAAAGGACCTCTCCTGCAGAGTCTACAACAATTTCAGCATTCTTCTGTGAAACACAGTTTTAAGCAGTTCCCCAGGTGAGAAAACACACCAATCCCAGTTCATGGAGAAAACAGACATAAATTTAGGAAATCAGCTCGGTAACAAAGAGTCCTTTGAATTACTACTAGAACAAGCTTCTGGCTTGCACTAGGGTTTGGAAAAGATAGGACAGTATTTCTGTACTGCTTAAAAGCTTCCATTTTAAGGCCTAGTTTCAGTTTCCAAGCGTTGACACTGATCCTGCTGTTCTGCTACTGTGTAATGGACTGAAGACGGATGGACTTCAGTGGAACAGATTGTGCAATTAAGTAGGGATCCTCCTAATATAAGACAAAATCCAGCAAGCCAGCCAACAAACAATGCTTCCCCAAAATCCCACCTGGGAACAATATCTGGTATATTCTCATCCCAAAATTCCTGGACTGTGGAATGGGCAACCCAAGAAACTGGGACAATAGCTGTAATCCCCGATATCCAGACGAGCATTCCTCCGAACAGCAACAACCGTTTCTTTTGTTCCTGTTGCCTTTCACCAATTTTCAAACAGTCCAACCCAAATCCCGAGAGCAAGAGGCCCAGAAGGCCTGATCCATTGGAAAAAAACATCAAAATCCTAGAAATCCTGAGCTCTGGAGGCAAAGCTAGGAAAGAATCGAAGTCCTTGCATTGCATTCCCCCTTCTTCCTGTACAACACAAGCTTGCCAGAGTCCCATGGTCCAGATCTCCAGCTCATTCAGTTCCAAGTTAAGGTTTTTCCACTGGGGTAGATAGGTGGTGAGACAGGACAGGACCCATCCCAACAGAGAGAAGAGTATGCCACTTAATTGCATCATTGGTTGATAGACCAAGGCCATTATAAAAAGCAGAGTCCTGAAAGCTTGAGGAGGAAGGAAGGTCTCCCCAGTAGTTCTGTACCAGCTGCTACCTTGAGTGATGGTAGAAGCTATGATGGTTTTAGTTTTCTGCTTCCCCAAATATAAGCCCTTGCTATTAACCCTTTGCAAGCTCTGAAACACTTTTTTGTTCTTCACGAATATAAAGTTTCACATAAAGGACGAAGGGCTTCACTAAACCATGAGTTAGGCTTTCCGATAAGGATTTGATCTGTTACCTTCCAATTTGCTTGGTAAAATTATATCCCAATGCCTGATGATTACAAGCCTGAGGATGAACAAAGAGGGCTCTATGACCCCTCACCCTAAAACACAACAGAAATCTTTGTGCTTCAATACGGATTAATTAGATTTTAAGTGGTGATAAAAAAGCAGCTCTGTGTGCAACAGGACTTCATTGTAATAGCTAAATTTGAGATTTCAGGGATGTAAATCAAGGCCTTGTAAAGAAAGGTAGACTGTTTGCCTATAATCTTTATTCTTAGACTTCCTCAACATACATAATGGCTTATCTTCCACTGCCCTGTTCTATGTCCCCAGCACTGTAAAAGACGCTTTGTAAAAGATCCTTATGTTTCACATTTTCTACATTCATTTCTTTTAAAATGGGCTTTGTTTTGACAGACTTTTAAGGGGAAAAGGAGACGGGTATGGTGAAAGTTCCATAGAAAATGAAATCCTAGACAACCCTCCACCATAATGAACCCAGGCAGATCATCAGCCAGCATAAACTTTACCTGCCCCAAGACTTCAGCAACACCGTGGTAGCAACTTACAACAGCTCGGTGTCCCCTTTCCTAAAGCCCACGTCCCAGATGGCACACAGTGTATACACTTAGTATCTATATCAACAACATTTGGCACTCAAGGCTCCCAGAGCCAGGAATGCCTAGTACACCCTTCTGATCAAAGCAAGATACCATTATGCCATTACCCCATTAGGAAACCCAGCTTTTTCCTGCTCTCATGTCAGCTACACTTGTGCATGTCTACACGGTCAGCAAGGTCATCTGTTCGCTGTTCCCCTCCCCACATGTAACAGCACAACCTTTATGGGAGGGAGCGGGAGCTGAGCAGGGTGAACACATACACATGTGTATGACCCAGAGGTGTTTTCCAGTCTTTCTTGACCTCATTTTCTAGATGTGATAATGCACATATCTGTCTATTTTCATTATCAGTTGCATAAAATGGATTATGTGATAGGAAAACATAACACTGCTTTTGAAGGTTTCCAAAATCCTGAAGGGGATTATCATTAAGAAATGTCACTGTGAGAAAATCTCTTCTTCCCCATTTCTGTAAGAAGTAGTAATTTTTAACCCTTATTTTTTCCCTGTCACGAGCTGTGAAGAACCAACACAAGGAAAGATGATCTATTTCCCTTTATCTTGTGTACCAGCCCAGTCCAATGGCTTTTACTTGGTCAAAAAAATACCATGCACCAGAGCAGGAATCATCAAGGATACAACTGACAACACTGGGAACAAACTGATGCAAGCCATGCACTAGGAAAAGAAGACAGACCAATCCCATATTCATTCCTTCATTCAAACCCCAGACTGTATTTTCAGATTTGGCAGTGTTACTTCTCTTCCCCCCTCTCTGCTAGAATGCTAGTTCTGGAAATCATCATGACTTTCAATGAGAATCTCTATAACGCCATTTGAATAATTTTTGAGATAAGCAACCTTCAGGGAGCAGGAAGTGTGTTATCTCACTTTAAAAATCACACTTACCAACAGACTGTTACTAGAAGCCTGTTGCATTTTTCTTGACTGTGAACACTTAATATTTTCTTCTCTGCTCTTAATTCCAGTGCTCAATATAGTGTGAGAGCACAGGATCAGGCATGTGAAGTCCATTCATTTTTCAAATGTTGATTGCAGCTGGAACAATATGCCAGCCTTTAAATTTTAGACATCAGAAGCAATGGGACTGGTGCATGAGTAAGATCTGCCAATCAAGTTCTGCAACTTACTATTAACCATGCATTAACTTAGGGCAACAAAGCTTCCTTACACTATTCTGGATAAGATTATATATAATCCTTGTGTGATTACATATAATATATATGGGGGGGTAAACACTTCCCTTATCACCAGGATAACAACAGGGGTCTGAAATGCCTTTGTTTGAAACTTACTGATTTTATGACAATCTCAGCTGAACTGGGATATGTACATTCTGGGGTCAGTCACTGCCTTAGTCTGATCTCCCTTGTCCTTTTTTCACATTTTTCCTACCTGCTGTTATGTCTTCTTTTCTCTCTCATCTGTTTCAGCAGCCAGTTCTGTGAGACACTGAGGTTTCGTACCTCATGTTACAGGCAATGACTGTGAAGAATATAGCACAGGGCACAATCAGGTTCCTAGAGGCTCAGGAATACTTTTTAAAGCACTGGAGATCACATAATTCATTCAAACTAGCTCCAAGCATCATTTTGCAAATTGATTTTCACTACGCTAAAGGGGAATAGGGGTGGTCAGCATGCATATCATTTTATGCAGTAAAGTGCCTTAAATTTTTACTCCCCATAAAACCATTTCAGGTTGAATACAAGGATTGTGAATCTCATTACAAGTATTCCATAGTCCCTCAAAAGCTACACTAACTCTTCTGGGAACCTCCATGGTGAAAGAGATACACTAATACTTTAGCAGCTGGAAAGAGTAGTAGGGAATTGTTGTCTTTACACAGCTCTGCAGCCCACACAACTATCCCAATGTTTTGTGGTCAGCATAAGAGGAAAAAATATCAGGTGCAGTACTTTGGGTTCTGATTAGGTAATTTAATACCACAAAAGCAGTATTATGAGACTGGCTCTTTCCTATACTTTCAGTTCCTTCATAAAGCATAATCATGTTCATTTTGTGGACTTGTTTATTCTCCTTCAGTGCTCCAAAAGTGTGCTCATCTATGAAGTACAATGATCTCCAATAGCAACCCCCAGATACTACCATTATTTTCTCTAATCTGAAGACAGTCATGGAGTTCCCTAAATACTTTTTGTTGCTCATTTAAATGCCAAGTACTGTCATGAGTCATTCACAGGTCTCTCAATTTTAGATTCCCATTTTATAGATACATATGAAAAAGACGGAAATAAGAGCTAATGTGCAGATTTTCTATGACAGTCTTAGATACAGCCAGTGAAACTTAGCTGCTGTCAGAAGCTGGCAAGGTAGTGTCTTCAGCATCTTAATACAAGTGAGTGAATTCATTCAATCTTTTGCTTTCCACATTATTGCCTGAACTGAAAGTTACACGAGTTAGCGTTTTCTTACCCAACTAAGAATACATTTCTCTGTGTGCTGGAGCTTCTTTGGGGTTTGCATGTCCAATGTGCTCTTCAGTGAAACCATTGAAACACCAAGAAAAGAACACAACCCGTACTGCTGCTATCCACAGTGACTTACTCTAGTCTGCATTTAAGTGTACTTTGACAAAAAAGTATTATTTGTATTGTTAGAGCCTAAGGTTTCACACAAAGGGCCAAATCATCTGTTCGAACCCCCCTCCCCGGCGCAGGCAGTGAGGACACCCCAGCAGCGCAGCCACTGCAGATGGTTTCACAGCACTGGTGCACCAGGGCTGGCACAGCAAGGCAAAGCTGGGCTGAGCACAGCATTAGGAGGTGAGCAATCAGCTCCTTCACAAGAGCCAGGAAAGGGCTGCAGAACCCTCTCACAAGGGAAAAAGGCACAGCCATCTCTGGCCTTCTGAATATGACCTCCTTCCGCAAAAGAGAATATTCCCAGCTTTTCAGTATTGCAGGGACTGCCCAAAACTGCATACCTTCCCTCTTCAAACCCTGGATATAATTCATTAAGCAACTTTAACAAGACCCTGTTATGTATGCAAAAGAAATATACTTCTGTGATTGAAAGACCTTGCTAACAGTTTCACTTCTGTAAGATTAATCAAAAGCTTGAAATAGGATGTCATGTAGAATTAATGGCAGTTGCACAAGATCTAGAAGAAAAAGGCTCTGAAAGAGTCAAGCACAGCAAGGTGAAACTGTTGATTTCTGCTTTAGGGACTTATTCAAAGGTTGAAATGAGAGAGGGTAGATTTGCCGTCATTATACTGGAAGAATAAAGAATGCTTTAAGGCTCAGTACTTCAACCTTTGCAGAAATTTTCCCATCACTATCCCAATCCAGACTTCAAAGTGAGGGTTGACTGGGTTAGAAAATTAGCCTTATTCTTCAGGGAACTATTTTCGATATACTGACCATACAGGACATTACTGTAAGTATGAAAATTCATGTCACTTGAGTGATTGGAATGTGATTTCCTTGAATGGTGGAAGTCTAAGAAATTAATTTCTGAGTTGTGAAATATGTAGGCTTCTTTATCTCTATGCATCCCTTACTATGAGACTCTGTTTTAATAGAGTGTTATATATATTTCTATAATGCTTTTCATTTAACACCTGCAAACAATTATTTTAATAAGTTTTCTCTCATTCCTTAAGATATGATTCTTAATGTCAGTAAATTTATGAGAAATTATTTGTAGTACCCATCTGAACTCACATCTGGAATTGTTATTCGTGACAATTGGAAAGATAATACAGAGTAGTTAACCGTAAATTAGAAGACTGCACACACCTTCTAACAGCAATCTAACCAGAATGGGAAATGAGTCACAAGAATTTTTGACAAGCAAAGGAAGTGTGGGGCACCTGTGGCATTTTGGTCATCTGCCATATTGGGATTTGGAGGAAGGGAGGAATGAAGCTTAACAAATTCATGGTAATTGTTTGAAATACGATTGTTCCTTAGATTGTAGTGGGTTAAGCTGATTTTGCTCTTTAGCTTTTAAGGTGCAGAGAGTTAAGAAATGCAGAAAGTGAAGCCCTTTCCTAGCAGGCAAGCAAGCAACTGTTCTCTCTCAGATTGCATATCTTTTTGGGTGGAAAAAGAAAAAAAAGCTTTTCTTCCCTCACAGTATTACGGGATTTAATCAGGATTTAAGTATCCCCCTCTCAACGAAATCTCAGGAAACCTATAGTTTAAAGAGTTCACGACATCCCATCAATAACAAATTAAAGCATTAACATTTTCAGGATACACCATACTGCTGTGTTCTTATATACTTAAATAGACACCTTACTGTTGTCTTCTGCCATATTTATCTCCACTCCCTCTCTCTGCTCCCTCTCACCTTCCCTACTTTACATCAAAAAAAGCTAAAAGGCCTCTGTCCAATCAGGTTCCCTCAGGGGGGCAGTGAGGAGGGAATCAAGTAAAGATGCTCATGGCTACTCCAGAGGAAGGAATGGATGCAGAGAGGGAACGTGGGACAGCAGTTTCCTCCCTTCATTTCTCCTGCCCTCGCACCAATTGCAGCCACCCAGCAGCACCCTCAGATGTCAAATACTGCCTGCAGAGGTGAAGGGGATGATGCACAGAATCCATTACCACATGAATGCCTCACATAGTGCAAAACACGGTATAGCTGAGAGAAGTGAGACTACAGGAGTTTCAGTTAATACTGCATCAGTAGATTAAGATGATGCCTGCCCATGTTCAGCATCAACCCAGAGAGAGGTAACTGCTGGAGACTTCTAACATCATGCCTCTGCAACAGTTATGTGATAGTTGTTTCTGGTTTAACTAATCAATGATGACCGTAAATTGGAAAAGTACTAAGTCTTCTGCGAAGCATTGTACACTTTCCAAATGCACTTGCATAGAGATGAAAGTTACCTTTGTGCCATGGATTCAAATATTTAAAAAGAGAATACTTCATCCTAAATCAAAGACAGTGAAAAATCTTAAGCTATGAGTGCAAGAAAAAAATTCTGAAGATGATTAAAATGGTTATTCCCCAATATGAAGATAACTTGTGTTCACTTGACCAGACATTTGCTTTCAATTCTTTGGTCTGTCAAAAGAGCCTACTTTTAATTTACATGGTACCCAGGAAGAGATACTGAGAAAGTGACTATTCTGCAAGACTCAAGTCTTTGTATTATTTTGTACAGAACTCCATGAAGACAAAAGGTAACAAACACATTATTTAGGGAAATGTATAAAAACAGATATGTTAGTGAGCCTGGCATATATTGCAAAGGCACATTCACTAATACAGGAATGGCAGTACTATGCCAGGACAAGCCAAAAGTTCATCTAGCCCAGCAGGAAAAGAATATAACAACATGGTAAGGATAGATTGCTATTGTCTCCATGCTACAGTGTTAAAATCTCTGAGCCTGGACTTTAAATCTACATCATCGTGTTTAGTAGCCTCTGATGAACCCCCTTCCCCTATGAATTTTCCCCTGACTCACATGCTTGCTGCACCCAAAGCACCTTACAACAATAACTTCCACAGTTTAATTTTGCCTTGCATCATTTTATCCCCTGTAATTATAAACTCACTGCTAGATCATTTTACCTACTAGTCCCTAGTTCTTACATGATGTTCATTATTCTTCTGTCACAGTTTAACCCCAGCCAGTAACCAAGCCTTATGCAGCCCCTTGCTCACTCCACACCCCCGGGATTGGGAAGAGAATTGGAAGGGTAAAAGTGAGAAAAGTCTTGGGTTGAGATAAAGACAGATTCATAGGGAAAGCAAAAGCAACACACAGAAGGAAGGCAAAACATGGAACTCATTCAGCCCTTCCCATGGGCAGGCAGGTGTTCAAATGCCAAAACTCTGAACATCTGCCCCTTCCTTCTTCCCCTACAGTATATGTGGAGCATGACACCATATGGTACGGAATATCCCTTTGGTCAGCTGGAGTCAGCTGTCCCAGCTGTGCCCCTCACAACTCTCTGTGCATCCCCAGCCTCCTCACTGTAGGGGTGGGATGAGGAGCAGAAAAAGCCTTGACTTTGTGTAAGTGCTGCTCAGTGACAATGAAAACATCCCTCTGTTATCAGCACTGTTTTCAGCACAAATCTAAATCACAGCCCCATACCAGCTACTGTGAACAAAATTAACTCTATTGCAGCACACTTTTTGGTATATACCTCTTTAATATCCTTATGCAGAGGTCTTGTTTACGCTAAAAGATCCTAGCTTATGATATATACAATTACCTCTAAGAAGATAAAAGAGTGGTGATCTCTCTTGTGGTGATTCTACCTTCCCGCTGTCAGGGATCAATACAGTGTGCACACTATCATTCCATAAGACAACTGATGTGGGAAAATAAACCTCTCTTCTTTCATACCACTACCAATATGGTTTTCATAGTTATGTTCATGTTCACCATGCACTTTAGGACAAAAAGATTTGTTAAAATCTTTCCTGAAATTGAAAATATTGTGAACACCATCTTATTGGTATATTGGTATTTTGGTGCCTGCACTTTGGCAGAACAGGAACTCTAGCCCAAGAAATACAATGAAAAAAGTAGTCTGCTTGAAATCTAATATCTTCTACTGCAAGATGTGATCTAAAACCAGATGTGATCTGCCCAAACTGTGGGTAACTAAGATAAAGCTTACGTAAATAAAAGGGACTGTCAGGGAAAGCAGAAAGATTTCTAGCATGTAGCATTGCAAGGGAGACAAAAGAGGGGTGTGGAAAACCTAAGCTGTTTGAAGTGATAAAACTTTATGTAACTACTCTATAGTAGTAAGAATAGGAGTTAGGGTTTTTTTAATAGGAAGGATACACTCCCAAGTGGATGTAGAAGTGAGTTTCGTGCAATATTCTGCCACATGCACAGATGGCACAAGATGAGGAAGGTGCTCCTCGCACCAAGTGCACGATGATTTTCATAAAGTATAGGTTCAGTGGTTGGGAGCAATGCATCTGTACTCATGTAAAAACCCTTTGTGCTACAATATAGTATCACGGTTCTCTTTACCTAATTATCACTTCTCTGCAGGACAATGATCACAGAATTTTCTGCAATTGTGGTAGAAGGAAAAATGGGGCATTATATGCCTCTAAGAGTGCAAGTGAACTTCTCTATCTGATCCACGTGTCCAGTTACACAGACCACAACCCACAGGAACACCTCTGACAGCAGGGTGCAGAAGTATTTTTAACCTGGGGAGTTTCCACACAAAGGTGGAATAAAATCACATCTAGTTTCCATGTAAATTTGAAGAATCATTAAAAGTCTTTTTTATCCATCTTTCTCTTACAAGATAAAATAAAGCAAATCACCACTAATAGACAGTTTTCTTCAAAAATAACCAAAACAATCTCTGCTGACAGAATAAACATAGTATGCAACCTGTTCTAATGAAGCACTGGAATACAGATCATATTTCCTAAGACCATGTTCATGTTCTCCCCTTTTGTTCTCCTTTCTTAAGCAATAGCACATAGAGGTAAAAATCCTAGAATATCCTTGAATATCCTGAGTTGGAAAGGACCTACAAGGACCATCAACTCCAGCTCTATGCTCTGCATAGAGCACACACCCCAAGAATAACAACTTGTGTCACAGAGATGGGCACTGTCTGACCTCTTAAAAATAACCTTCCTCTTGTTGCAGTTCCTAAAAGGACATAGCTTTTTGTTGTTGTAATCATCATTAAATCACATTCAGTTTATGATTTGCTATAATTTTTAACTCTGGTATCATATTTGCATTCCTTACAGTGCACACACACACACACTTTCTGACTTCTGATGATGTTCAGAAGACAAGGAGCTTTCCCAGCTCCTAGCACATGTATGGAAAAAGATGGGGGCTGACAAGCATTCCCCTTCCTCTTCTCCCTGCTGGTATCCCTCCATGTAGCCCTGACAGAAGCACCTTTGTCTCTCACCTCTGAAAGTGGTTTGATTTTAGAAATGTTTGATCTCTGAGCTGCCTGCTGAGCTCTTATTTCATCTCCACAAATACAAGAGAGAGGCAGTCTTTCACTGATTTCTGAATCAGAATCAAACTACGTCCAGATTGTGAATGGGTGGAAGTAAGGTGGCTCGAGGAAAGCATAGGGGAAGGATATAGCTTTGGAATATCTTATTAAAGATCTGGAGCTCAGTTCCTAAATACTGTGCCCGCATGGGACACAGTGCATATGAGAAGAAAAAGTGAGTCAGTATGTAGCTTTGGCACCTTCTCCTGCTTAGAGAGCAGTCACATCTCTTGGATTATTTTCTAGGGTACAGAAAGCATTACTGTGCTCAAATCTTCTCACAGCTGCCACACAGAACATAACCTTTCTTGTGGTCTGACGGTGTTCCACAAAATGTAGCAAATAAACTGGCTCCTCAGACTTACACAGGAAAACATGGTTCTACCTCCAGCTGATCTGGGGTAGCCCAAGCTGCAAAGCAAGCAATCCTCATGGGGCTCAGAAGCCCAGCTGTGATGAAACCGGTCGGAGCGGGGAACAGCTTTTATCAGCATATAACAATAGTGTTGCATCACAGCGTTGAACCACAACGTGACAGAATCTTCTGCCCCACTGTTAACTACAGAGCTACCTTATTTGTGCAAGACCAGGAGAAGTGGGCCTGGGCAAAGTTTGGAAGACCCCACAGCACAAAGATAACAAAACCCCTGTCCCCTTTGTCTTGGGTATGCTTTAGCTCTGTATCAGAGAACTGCACACTGATGGAGCCTAGTAAGTGACCTAAACAACCAATAACAGATGAAAAGAGCTTTGACTGTGATTGAAGGCACTCAAGTTTCAGTAGAAGGATCTGCACTGTCAAGTACTGCAGCACAGCCTGGGACTGCCACAATCCCCACTGCCAGTTGGAATAGGAATTAAAGGCAGAAATGAATGGCTCATGCAAATTAAGCAGGAGCTACGGATGTGTAATTTGGGAGTTTCCGACAGCTCAGGGAAGAAGCAGTAACTGATAGAAAGCTAAGAGGTGCCCAAGAGCAGCTTACTAACTTTTCATCAGTGAAGAAAGATTTACAGTCAGCTGGGCAAACTGGGAGAAGAAGCTGTCTTTGGGAGTGTGCCTCACAGAAATGCTGCAAACTAAAGCATAAAAAAGATCTTTGAAATGCTACATATGTGAAATATTAGATAATTAATATAGAAAACTTGAGACTCTGCAATGCCAGGAGCATCTGATACAGATAAAAACCTAATTTATAAAGACATATCTAGGGCCCTGAAGGCAAAAAATAAAACAATTTAGATCATAAAGCAAAGAAACCCTGTTGTTAGAATTTGGTATGAGAAGCAGTCAGGGAAGTAGGTTGTCACAGGATTCAAAGGCAGTTTGTATGTAAATACATCTTGAACTGCCTTTGACTCCCTTGCTTTATTTTTGTTTTAAAGGAGGGGGTGAGGGTGGGGGCAGGGTGTTGGAAAAAACAGTTATTTACAAGAGTTCAAAGAGTTTCAGCTGAAAACATACTGACAACCCCAAGCAGTAAGAAAGGTCTGCTGTTGACCAGACACACACAGGTGGGTCCAAATCCAAGAAGGTGCACTAAGAGCACAGATTACAGCCACACACCAAAGCGCTGCTTAGCCAGTATCCTATTTCTGTCAGGGACTGGTAGAAGATTCCATGGAAGAGCAGAAGAACAGGGCAAGGAGATAATGTTCTATCAGACCCTCAACACATTTCCCACTTCCACCTGAAGGCAGGTCAGGAGCTTCCCAAGTCTAGAGGTGGTGTCTTTGCATTCAACAGACCTACATTTGTTCTTAATTTTGTCCAAGCACTTACTGAAATCATGTTTAGCTACAAAAAAACCTTCTCATGTCAGGTCAAGCCCACAAAAAACTCTTGCCAGTAGAAGTGTTAGCTTGTGGTGAAAGTTGGTCCCTTCCCCCTTTTTTAAAATCAGCACTAATAAGTTTTTGTGCTTGTACAGCTGATTTCCTTTTGAGTGAGTAAAATATCAGATAAGACATAATAAAAGGATTTTCTGGTTTGGACATCCTAGCAAGACTATTCCATACTTTAAGAAAATAGGCAAATGACAAAAACATATATTTAAATAGCGCCCACAGAAATTAAACATTCAAATATAAATATGCATATTCCTTTTGGTATTTCCTTATTAAAGAAAAAAAAGCCAAGCTGTTCCAAATTTCATTTTCTGTGAATCATATATTTTACTTTCAGAAATTGAATGCTGTTCCCACTAGCTTCATCTCATCTATCCTTGAAGCATAATACTTACACTACAAACCATATCTAGGGGTTCTGGAATAACTGAACAGTGCTTTATGCCTTCTCTTTGTTTTGTTATGTGCAAACTAAACTCTAGTCCCCTCCAGGCAAAAAAACAGACTTACTGGTTCTATGGACGTGACAAGAAGCTCAAAGGTAGCATAAAGTTATTGTATTACAGAAATCAGAACCCTACAGTCAGTTTTAATGCATTCAAATAAGCAGACAAATTAAACAAACAAACACAAAAAAAACCATTAACACATAGAGTTTTCACAAGTGGCCATGAGAAGACTTGAGCTCAAGTTCTGATTTGCCCACAAACTGGATTGCTGAAAAAAGAAAAAAAAAATCACAATTCAGAGTTCCATAGTCTGGATTTAGTGGCTCTCTCAGCCACGCAAAGCAGTATGTAACAGGCAGAAAAACGAAGATGACCAAGGGCTGGAAGTCAAGCATCAGTCTTTTTCTCAACTCTGGTAATGGATGTACTTTTAAGAAGCAATTTAACTGTATTTTTTGCTAGTACCTTGGTTTTCTTCACCTATAAAACTCTTCCACATCTAAGGTGCCCAGAAAGAACAAAACGGTTACTGTGGAAGATATTTGTACAAGAAGCAATCTAATTCTGCATTTTATAAGGCAAATCATTTCCCTTTCAAAAGAAAAAAAAGGCTATATTGGATGAACATTTTACTGTACAGCACATTTAGGAATAAGTCTAGTGGTGTCGGCATTCTGATGAGGAAAGTGGTCCTAAGGGTTGATACATCTTATGACTATAGGAGAACTGATAGTAGACGAAAATTCTTTGATGTTTTATTTAAAAGTTTTGCTCAATAATTCAATAAAGGGATCCATTATAAATCAGGAAAGGGTAAGAACATGCCATGAGTACAATCCAGTAATGAATAAAAACCAAATCTACACAAGGATAGGGAGTATCTGTAATTTAGGCAGCATATAATTCACTACTTAACTCTACCAAATTAAGTTATCTGGGGTATAAACCAGCATGGAGTCTTGGATCTAAACAGTGACCCTACTGTAACTCCCTCATCCTGTGAGAAGAGATAGATAAAAAGTACACACAGCTCCAATATTTTCATTAACAGGCAATGAATGGTCTAGCTTTCTGATCACCTATACATGCCTGATTTTTTTCAGGATTCAAGGTGAGGCAAATATCAAAAGAAGAAACAATATGTATGTGTTTTGTTCCTTATATCCTTCCCTCTCATCCCTGACCAAGCACTGTCAGGTCAGATAGGTACTCCAATGCTTATTAATGAATCAAAACTCTGTTGTGCACTCATTCCAAGAACAGGATTCAAGAGGATTCATCTCAAAAAGGGTATTTACCTTTACTTCATAGAAACATACATTGCCTTAGTGCTCCTAAGTCTCAAAAAGAACATGTGGCACAACAGGATTGAATTTCTAGAATCTCTGGTGGATGCACCTCCATGGACACCTCATTTCCCCTTCAAGTTGCCTTTATTTAGTCTCACATACAGAAGATGAAAAATACTAACTTCTTACATTCTCACATTCTACATATTCTAGCAGGAGCTACCAAATTATTTTTCATAACCTTACAAGGAGTCTGCTAGCATCAAGGAAGCCAAACCAAATTAGGAAATGAATTTCCACAGACTCTTCTGTCAAAATACAGCAAACATGGAAATTTCCAACAACTCAGCATGTTGCTACATTGCCATTTGCCCATAAATTCCAATAATACATAGCTCTGGGATCCCATTAGCATCCTAGAGAGTAAATAACAAGTGAGCTATAAATCTCAAAACCCATAATCACAGTCATTGCTACCTATCCCCTATATCTGAATCCAAAAGATTTTCTAAAATTGCATTAGCTACTTCTATTTTATTTTTGTGCCAAAATAAGCAATTCTGAACTGAATGATACCTTTTATCAACTTCAGCTGTAACCCTGTCATGCTACATCACTTTCTCAAAACAAGACATCCAGGTAGGAAAAGAAAAAAAATAAAATATCTTGACTTCAGGATCTCTTATTACAGCAGCAACATCACATTTAGATATAGAAGGCTAGGCACTGTTTGTTTCCTTCCTTCCTTCCTTCCCAGGAACCAGTACTGCCAATATCCATTCTGTTCCAGATAGTCCTGGTTGTCCCTTTAGAATACATCAGAATTTGTCCCAGATGTCCTCTGTAGGTATTGATTAATAATAATAATAGCCATCTTTCTTTCTAGCACTTCTCCACTGAAGCACCCAAGGTCAATAACAACACAAACCAGAACTTAGAATGACATGACAGTGGTAACATTTGCAAGGAAACAAGATTTTGCTTTAATCAATCTCCTGCTGCTTTATATTTCTAATCTGAAGGCAAATGTCACGAGGCTGATATGTCTTCAGGTAAAGAATAGCTGCCTTCATTTTATTATCCTAACACGATTGTGAAAAAAAAATCAATTAAAAAATCCATGTCTTTAAAAGATTACTTAGGAACAAGCTCTGAGAATTGTATAAACCTTCCTTATGCTACAATGTCAGGCATAACTGTAAAGCTAAAAGAAATAGGAAACATAACCCTCAAGAACTAAATGCAAGTTAAGCAGAACTAAACCACCTCCCCTTAAGTCTCTATTCTATTTCTCTCAGTTTTGGAAAGCTGTAGTAGAACTCTGCTCCTTTACTGACATCCTGTAAGTATTCAAATGTAAAACTTCTCAGATTTTGTAACAGATCATCAAGCTGAGACGTAGACTTACATATATGGCAGTGGAAGTTAGAATTTGCTATACTTGCCAATACTTAAAAGTCAGATCTGACAATCATCTAAATTACATTAGAAGCTCAACACTAAGAAGGTGTGTGTTGTAAAGGGCGGTGGTAGCATTTTTAAGCTTATTATAACTGTAGAATAGGGGGGTTATTCTAATATTGTTATTATCTCTAGGTATTCATTTTCAAAAAGCTAGAATCATTACTGTACCACAACCTAGCCCTGACTTGCCAGATTTCCTTCTTTTCAAGTAGGACTTGTTCTTTTAAAGAAATCATATAAAAAGTCATTCACATACACAATATTTTCTGTTGCTATGTATTCCAACAAGAAAAGTGTAAAAGTGTACTTCTGTAAAATCATGATCAAATAGTAGTAAAGCAATGAACAACCATTCCAGGCAGTGTCCCCACAAATAAGTTTCCACTTAAATAAGAGACATTTAGGGGGGTTATTTCCAGACACAGTTTATGTGTATTCATAAACCAAACCAAATGGTTACATACCTCAGAGAAAGTTACAATAGAGTATTGATTAACATTATTCTTCCCTTTCTTACATTACAATTTCTCTTATGACCCAAGCTGACTTTTTGAAAGTTTTTCTATTAAATGCAGCTTGAGTTCTTTAGCATCTGAGAGACTAACTGCTAAATGCCCTTATTACATAGCTTACAAACATTTTATTGCGAGTGCAATAATGTACAAGTTGATGGTTATAGCTCTAACATGAGAAAGGGCATATGGTTCCTGTCAGACTATTCTGTTTATTTCATCCTTACAGCTGTTGTGGAAGCAAACAGAAATTTTAGGTAGAACTCTCAAAACTTGAATTGGTTTCTGTATGCATCGATATTTATGCTAAAAGCTTTCACTTAAACAAATACCTTTGTGCAGTTAGCACAACCAAAAGCAATTGAGAGTCATTCACCATTTGTCTTCCCTTTCATTAAACAACTATTCAGTGAACCCAGGCACACATGGAGCAGTGCTTCAAGACGTGCTATGACAGCATACAAAATGTTAGTGCCTGGTCCTGAAGGACTTTAAGTCTAAAAGAAAAGATTAAAACCTTCTGTAACAGTTTCCCTGAGGGTCTGATGAAAAAGACACATTTAATATTATTGCAAAAGTTCATTGGGACTCCAACCAGTGTGCAATAAAACTAGATGCTGTGCTAATTAACAACACTTTCTTTCTCCGCTCTTAAGTTGAGTCCCCATTCTTAGCAGTAGCACAGCCCAGGATCAGATGGGAAGCCTGAGGCTACTTCAAGAAAACATTCATTCTCCTCAGCTCTCTGACAGCTTTTAAATAAACAACTTAAAACCGCTTCCAACTTTTGAGCATTAGAAATGGTCTCAGTAAAAACAGATCTGTAAGGCACAGAAGGCAGCTGGCAGTGAGAAACAAGTTAAATCAATGAAATTTACCACCTTGCCATCTGATGGAAGCTAACACGTCTCTTCAAGACTGTAGCAAATACACATAAATATGTTCTACTCTAACAAAATATTTGTTTCATCACATCTGGAAAGACTATAGCATAGTTCCTTACCTTACTAGCAAATAGAAGCAGCAGCCTGGTAGGACAGGCAGAATAGATTCACACCTTGAGTACCAGCTTATCAAGTCCTGCAATTTCATCCAAATCTATGCTTCCAGTTTTTGATCATCAAACACAGCAATGCATGCCTAAATGTACAGAAAGCCTAATTCGACTGCTCTGGCAAACAGAAATCACTTCTTCACTGTGCATGGGTTGCATCCTCATGGCCCACTGCTAAACCCACAGAACATGCCTGTCTCCCAAAGGAGCTGTACAAACCTCACAGGCTCCACCAACACAGTTGCTCTACAATCCATATATTATCTGGAGGAGCTGTCAGAGTAAAGCCTGCCTGCTATTGCTCCCAACACCACTCTACAGGGACATTTGGAAACACGAAAGGGTTTCCCATCTTGATATGTAATCAAGATTCTAGGACAGAGTGCTCTTACGAACTGAATGTGTCCGGCAAGATTCTGAGTGCACTTGTCATTAGCACGTATCTAGCAAGCAAGCAAATCCTATGAAAACACATCTGTGCCCAGCCACTAATATTAATAACCAGGAGGAATAAGTGTGCTTCACATTTCTATTAGCAATGTATTAACTTGCTGTAAATATTAACTTTGCTGTAGTTTAGACAGCTACATGCAAATTAACAGGGAGGTTATGGGAACATAGAGAGACTATGCTCTTAATGATGTTCTTAATGCTATCTTTCAGCATACCAGTGGGAATTATGGAGAGCTGCATTGTGAGAAATTATTTCTAGTGCCATTAGAGCTTTAAGACACACAGATAAAAGTATAAGACATAAGTATGCATAAAGAGGATTTTAGTGACTCTTAATAACTTCTTAATCATAGAAGTGCTTCTAATACAATTGTTTCCAGCATGTAATTTAAATTTAAAGTTAATATTTAACAAGAATAGATGCAATGAAGAGTTTTAGTTGAATTTCTTATTAGAATACCTCAGTTCTGCCAGTTATTAGAAGCTAACATTTCAATATCATAAGACAAAAGCTCTGAATGATTAGAAGACAAACAGCAATGATTCTTTGTTCAACCCTGGTTTCTGAGAGAAATCAAACACAATTTCTAATATGTGCCCCTTGAATCGTTAAGGGTGAAGAAAGAAAATTCCCTTTTAAAAGTTAGTAGGGGAAAAGCAGCTGAGAACCTTTATATGGTAAGATAAAATACGTATCCTAGCTACAAGGAGACCATTTTGTTTTTGAAAAACAGAAAACTGTTCTAGACAAAAGTGGGATAGATCTTCTGTAAATAAATTAAATGCTTCCTTTTTAAATTACTTCTAAATTGAACCAGAACAATCTAGCAAAGCTCTGCCTGATAACATGCAAGCTCAAACAGTAGCCACTGCGATTACCTAGATTTCCTGAATTTAGACCTGTCCTGTGCAAGAGTTTTGTAACAAGATTCAGCTTTTACACCACACCAATATGATGAAGACATGCTCTCCATCATCAGCAATAAACTCTATGGCTACAAAAAGGTCTCAGGTAACCTACAGACTTCCTCACAATGCTATTATAGATACTACTAATTAGCTTAGAACAGAAATTCTTGCATAACAAAATTTTGTGTCTTTTTCAGAGTTGAAGCTACTTTGAACTATAGAGACAAAAAAAAACCAAGCCCCCTCGCTTGCACTGACTGATGGGGTATATGGGGGATATACCCACAGCCCTTTTAAGTCACAAATTCCAGGTTCAGGTAGGCCTACGGAGCAAGCAAGTCCTACAATCAAAAATTCCCAGGGGTAATGACCAGTCTGTCAGCCATTGCTGCCTGTATCTCTTCTAGAAAGCAAAGTTTCAGAAGCTTCCTTCTCAGGCATTAGAAAGAAATCCATAAGCACTCATTTAATGTCCATCACTCAATATATAATATGTCCCCAGCAGGGACAAAGAAGACACTGTTTATGAATGTCAGAAAACAACTGGGAAAAGCACTGTCTCAGAAACATGCGTACCAAAGCTATGCAGCACCCACTGCCCTGCCATAGACATGCATGGACCTTGCTATATCCTTTTTTAGGAAGGAAAAAAGGTTAATCTGTGGAGCAAGTCATCAAAGGTATCAGCCTCTTTCCAAGAAACCACTCAGCTTATCCCTTTGTTCAAGCTAATCTCTATCTGCAAACAACAGCTTTCCACACCAGTGCTGCCATACAAATGCTGCAAATCCTGTGCAACCTGGAGCTCCAGTCAAGATTCAAGTGCAAGCACCACAAAAAAAGAGTGAGCTTCCTTCAGGGTACTCACCAAAGCCTTGCTGCCACACTTCTCACAGAGGAGTACAGCCCTCTCAACTTTCATACCTCTTGCAAATTCACACCACTGCAAATCAAATAGGTATGCCCCTCTCATGGCACAGTTCTCTGCAGAACTCCTAATTGATCCGCGCCTTCCCTCACTCAAAGCACAAACCATAAAATTTCTGCTCCCAGTTAGGTTCCTGCAGCTCCCTGTCGCTACAATGAGTTTTTCTCCTCTCACAGGTCTTTCCTACCCACCTCCCCAGCTGCCACCACCGGTTCCTCATACCTCCAGGCACAGCTGAGGGATAACTAGGTACTCAGGTTCCATTAAGCCTCCTTCCTGCTAATTCAGGGTTATACCTCTGCAGTGAGCCAATCCCACAACAACTTCCTATCCCTATGGTGAAAAGAGGGCCTGAACACCCTCGATGGGTACAAAAGACATTCAAGAGCTCTTGGGGTGCTTTTTACTCACAAGCTATGAAACAGACTGCTTTCTGCTACTACAAAGATTTGCAGTGGTTTCAGAAAAATAGTTTGTTTTGCTTTGAGATGGACACGTATGCTTTAAAAAAACCTACAGGAATAAAATGAGATAGACCTGCTCATTCCAGAAGAGTAAACAGTTTTGGTTGTTCAGCTGAGATCAAAGAGACTCTATTCAAACTGATTTTGACCTCTGTCCGTTAGATTTTGATTGAGTGCCCCAGTTGCTGGGTATGCTTACACACGTGACATGTACTCGCTTTGGACTAGGAATGCCATTTACACTGGAGAAGTTTTTGGTGAACAGGTATGTTCTTGTGGAAACTGCTGAGTTACCATAGTAGCACTTCCTATAAGCAAACAAACCCACTTCCCTCCCCAACCAAACATGGAGATTTTTGCCTTAAATGCTGCAAAAGTCCACAAAAAATACTCTCACCACCACACATCACCAAGTTCAGGAGCAGCAGTGAGGACCTGTTCCTCCACCCACTGTGAAAATACGCAATTGAATGGTCCAATTTTTAATTTTTGCATGTAAAGAGAGTAACCTCTACAGCCTGGTGGTTAGATACCTGCACAAGGGAAGATACATGGATTTCAGTCCTTCTTTTGGCAACTATCCTACATCAACTGTTCATAACAACCAGGCTCTCCAACCTTCCCTTTTCTTTGGGAGTATTCTCACCAGCAAGTGATGCACTCTCTCTTTCTGATCCAAAGCATATTTAATCATTTCATGTAAAACTTCACTAAAGGGAATTCAGTAAGCAGAATACTAGAATATTTTATAGCCTGGCAATAAGGCCATTGCATTTCAAATTCCTGCAAGCAGTAAATTAAATGGACTTTGTGTACCTACTGTCTGCATTAATGCTCTAATTATTAAGCTGTTGGATAAACAAAGACAGGTTACAGGCCATTCTTGACTTTTTACCAGCGTAACATAATAACTAAAACTTTTCTGTGCCAACTTCATTTTAAACACACAAAAAAAATATCCGTAGCAAGTCAACCCAGCAAGCAGCAAAACATTTTCTCTACTCTTTCTCTACATGATCCTTCAGACCATCATGTAGGAACAGGCCTCTGTCACATGGGGTCACTTGGATACCCACTTCCACTGAATATCCATCCCTTCCAGAGACATCCATCTTTAGACCATCCACCTTCTCCTTCTGGACTGGTATCAAAATGACAGAGTTAAGTATGAATCAAGCATCCACAGGTTGGTTTAGTAAGTATTATTATTAAGCTGTTCTCCCAGGTCTACAGAGTATCCCTTGCCCCACATTTCTTCTCCTGAAAAGTACCACTATCTGTTTCTGAGCTAGCTGTATTTTGCATGGACCCTGTGTTCAATAACCCCAGAAGGGTGACTGGATGAATTCCCAGTTACGAAGGAGTTACCTCATCTGTGAATCTCACTGAGACCTACATAGATGAGAGAGACCCAGAGCTCTCCAGCACCAACAAGTCTTATAGGAAGTGCTACTATGGTAACTCAGCAGTTAAGACACCCCTGGGCACATGCTATGTGGGAACTTCATTATCAGAGAAGCTAGCACCTGCGGGTTACAGATCCTTCAGTGCAAAATTTCACTTGAGTGCAAATTTTAACATCACGCACATAAATACCACTTAAATAAATTTGTAGATCTAACCTTTAGGCCTTTAAAAAAAACCCACCCAAAACTTTACCTCAGCATGTAGTTTTCTCTCTTTGCTACATTTCTCTTTCCCATCTAGCCTGTGAATTAATTAAAAAAGCCAACCAGTTTACAACAAGGCTGCAAACCACAGTTTGGAAATAAGAAAGACAGAAGACCAATTTGCTTAATATCTGCCCCACTGAAATGAACCCCAGATTTGTTTGGCATTTATCCTTAAAGCACACTTGACAATGGGGCAACATGATGCCGAAATGCTCAAAGGCAGAACTGTTCTGGGATAATCGGTTTATTCTCATTCACAGACTGTGCCATTCATTGTGTGCCCAATACAAACCCCCTTCTGTGCTAAAGGACAGGAGAGCTCTGGAGGTTTACTGGTCATGAATGGAAAGCCTCACTCTGTATCATGATATAAGCTAGCAAATGCATTATGAATCCATACCAGGGCATTACAGTGCAGGATAAAATAAAAAGCAATGTAGACTATAAATTCGTAGGATAGCTCCTTTCCAGAATACTGATGAAAATATGGGCTAAATCCTAGTTTCAAATCTGTGCAGCAGGCTCCTTGACTAACACTTGGCTCTCAGTAAAGAGATTACTGTAGGATTTAGCCTTACCTTGGGAGGTAGAAAAGAAACAAATCTCTAATTATCTCTACTAATGTACTCTGGCCATGATTTCTTTTTCTCGGGGGAAAAATAAGCTTTGCATTGTCTAAAGTCTAATGTGTGTATTCTTTCAGTTAGTTTTAATATATTTTAAAGTATTAATAATATATTATTTTTTTTATTTTCTGGTTGTTAATGTACTTTCTAATAGGAATATTTTTGTAATTGTTCTTGCAGCCTATACACATGTTCATACTAAAAAGCACTTTTTAAAATATTTTACTCTGTAACCTGAAATTCCCTTTTATGTGTGACCTAAACCACTTGAACCACTACAGGAGAAGGAATTTTGGATTTGCAATCAAACATTTTACTTTTCGTTACTATTTAACTAAATTATTGACAAATATTTGCAAAGCAAACTGTCTCTGTTAATGACTAAACACCACCGAGAACAGAAATAACCTTCCTCATTTAGAGAGGAATGCCATCCAAGGGGCAAAACTTACTATCTTGTTCTACCTCCTAGGGGGAAAGTTGAAGTTGGAAGAAAAATAACTGAGGGAAAAACCCACAGAAGTCTTGATCTAGAAAAATAAAATCATGGCTGAGTGGAGTGAATGGGAAAGGAAACTGAAGGACCTGCTTTCTAATAATGTGAGAGAAAACTCTGAGGGAGAGGATGAGAAGTTAATGGCAGGCTGGAATTGCAGTTTAAAATACCACTAGAAAACCAAGAGATAGTGCTTTTGGTCAATTTGGTGGAAAAGAAAAAAAAAATAATGAAGATAATAAAAAGATGTATAGAAATGAGGGAGACTGATAAAAGAGACATCAAGAAGATATGAGAGGGAAATATGGGTTGTTGCATGAGACAGATAACAAGACGTTGCACATGCAGAAGAAACTAAAATCATCAGGAAAACTCATTAAGCTACACTAAAGAAACAGGAGCTAAAACCAACATGAAAAATAAAGAAAACCCTAAGTTATCTGTCATCTTCTCATTTGTCCTAAACCTAATCTCAATAATACACACTATTGTTTGATTTAGAGGAAGTCAGGAAAGTTCTACAAAATGTTTTGTTTTTTTTCCCCTGGAAAATGAAGTGTCCAAATCAAATTTTTCCTGAAATGTTTCTATTACATTAGGAAAAATAGAACAAAATATGTTATTCTCAGTCATACTGACTTGATGTTAAGTTTGCCTAAGCAATCAAACCCCCTCATCTGGGGTTAATCTGTAACTAAACTTTTCCTGTGTGAATTTTTGTAGGGTTTCTGGGGAGTTACCGTTCAACTACCACATTCTGTTCAATGGATTAACTTTCCCAAGAGGATTGCAGCTTCCCATTTGCCAAAACTGTTACATTATACACTACTTGCAGGAAAACCAGTATGTTACAGGAGGCATCACCTAAACAGACACCTACTCTAGAGATGAAAAGGGAATAAGGCATAGAACAGTTTCCTTCATAGAAATCCCCCTTCCCAGTCATACTGACTATTTGCTTCCTACACTCACCGCCTTTCACACCTTCACACTTTCACAAAGATATTTTTTCTACACTCCATGCTCTTACCACTACTACATCTCTTCCCACATTTCTGTCACCTTCTCTCTGCCCCCTCCTTTACTTACTAGACACTGTCTGCTAGAAAGCCTAGTATGTCTGCTATCAAAGGTAATATGTTCTCCTTGGTATTTTGGGCACATCGGCCTCTCCAGGAATCTTCATTATCAAATGGCTGTCACTCAAGACCCTTTTCATGAGCCCACAAAACAAAAGCCTCTTAGGTGATGCTAGTTAAAGGGTCGATGGAATATGTGAGTGTGTTTGCAAATCATGGAGTCCTTGGTGTGTGATGACACAAAGGACAGTTATTTATAGGGTTGTTGGTTTTTTTTTTTTAAAAAGAACATCTTTCAGTTATGTGTTGTGATGCATATTCCCAGGGGTGTAACATGTATGCATATATGATAGGTGTGTTGATTATAAGAAATGTTTTCAGCTCCTGCTGATTTTTCGTAGGACTTACTACAAAAGAAAATAGATTTCCAAATATCTATTACAAAAAAATACAGTAAGATAGTTGCATTTAAGATGTACAAAAGAAAATAAGCATTGGATCACAGATCAGTTATAAGTACATTTCCTCTGTTTTTTTATCATTTGGGTTTTTTTTTAAGACAGCAACTTCATGAATTTTACAAACTAAATAGGTTATATGCAAAATCAACTGCTATGTATTCCAAACTTGTAAGACAGTTTAGCCTTTCCTTCTGGAATCAACTAACCTCAGAGGAAAAAACCTTTTCCAAGCTTCCTTCCAAAGAACATTTGTGTCTGAATTATGAGAGACCTGAAGGATGAACCAGTCAAATGTTCTCCAAATCCTGAGTAAATCAGCTTTGTGTTAGAGAGGAGTTGTCTTCCACCCCCACAAAGGAATTTCAAAGGTGTGAGTTACTCAATGTACTTGTATTTTTCAACAGAAATAACAGATGTTCTCAAGTTTCTCCAAGCTGTGACTCCAACTGTTGTGCTGAAAAAGTCATGACCTAGCTCCTACAAACATATTAAAACTGATTTTTTTTCACTTTACATTTTATTAGCCAGTTGCTTTGCCTATTTATACCTTTAAACATGATGCTTTCAACGACAAAGGGACTCATCACACACTAATTGAAACCAATGTCAGCACTCCAACTGAGTGCCAGAGTCCTTTATAAACATTGGCAAGCATACTCAATGAACTCATGTTCAAAAAAAGTCCAATATTTGCATAATTTCTAATATCTTGTGGTATTCCAAATACCAAAACAATAGGTATGGGAACAAAAGAATTTTATCAAGGATCTGTCCCTTTCTAATAACACCTCAAAATCTAAGATTACACCCGCGTTCTCCTAATTTTATAAAAGAGGTATTATTAGAAGCCTTTGTTTGAATAAAGCACAGATGAATCTGTGATGCAACTGTAGTTTAAAGCTCATGAATTCAGAATTTAGTGCAGGGTAGGACAAAATCATGGTTCTGGTGATTTCCTTGTGAATAAATGCACCTTTAAAAATACACAGCTATCATCTGCATGTACATTTTAGTCCACCTTGTCCCCTACCTGTGAGGTTGACAAGACATAGCACATAATGTGCAATTTCTGAATTAGACATACAGCAATTAGTGTACCTTAGGGAAATGGCAATAGCTGAGCCCCGTCCCAAACCTTTGCACCGTGGGAGCCCCCAAGTGAGTTTCTCTCTACTTACCTCTCCATACTGACAAAACTTGCATGATTCTGACTGATTTTGGTATTTAAAAACAATTTTCTTCTCAAACTTGGCATATAAAACTGGTAACAATGGATGAGGAAAAGGCTGAGGTACTCAACAACTTTTTTGCCTCAGTTTTCAATGGCAACCTCTCTTCCTACATCTCTTGAGTGGATAGACAGCAGGATGGAGACCAGGGGTGCAAAATCCCTCCCACTGTAAGTAAAGATCAGGTTCATGACCACCTGAGGAATCTGAATGTACATAAGCCTATGGGACCGATGAGATACATCACAGAGTCCTGAGAGAACTGGCTGATATAGTTGCCAAGTCACTCTCCATGATATTTGAAAAGCCATGGCAGTCAGGTGAAGTCCCAGGTGACAGACAGAAGGGAAACATAGTGCCCATCTTTAAAAATGGTAAAAAGGAGGACCCTTGGAGCTGCAGACCTGTCAGCCTTGAAAGGTCATGGAACAGATTCTCCCAGAAGTTGTGCTAAAGGCACAAGGAGGACAGGGAGGTGATTTGAGACAGCCACCATGGCTTCTCCAAGGGCAAGTCCTGCCTGACCAGTGTAGTGGCCTTCTATGATGCAGTGACTATATCAGTGGACAAGGTAGGCTACAGATGTCATTTATCTGGAATTCTGTAAAGCCTTTGACATAGTCCCTCATAACATCCTTCTCTCTAAATTGGAAAGAGAGGGATTTGATGGATGGACTGTTAGGTGGATAAGAAATTGGTTGGACGATAGGTCACATCCAGAGGGCACTGGCCAAAGACTCAGTCCCGATGGACATGGTGACAAGTGCTGTCCCTCAGGGGTCCACAGTGGGAACAGTGCTATTTAATATCTTCGCTAATGACATAGACAAAGGGATCGAGTGCACTGTCAGCAAATTTGCAGATGACACCAAGTTGAGTGGTGCTGTTGAGATACCTGAAGGATGGGATGCTATCCAGAGGGACCTGGACAAGCTTGAGAAGTGGGCCCATGGATCAAGAGCAGCCCTGCCGACTAGGACTTGGGGGTGCTGGCGGACAAGAGGCTGGACATGACCCAGCAATGTGCACCTGCAGCCCCATGTCCTGGGCTGCATTAAAAGCAGCATGGCCAGCAGGTCAAGAGAGGTGATTCTGACCCTCTACTCTGCTCTGATCAGACCCCATCTGGAGTTCTGTCCCAGCACAGGAAGGACATAAACCTACTGGAACAAGTCCAGAGGAGGGCCACAAAGATGATTAGAGGGATGGAGCACCTCTCCTATGAGAAAAGGCTAAGAGAATTGGGATTTTTCAGCCTGGAGAAGAGAAGACTGAGGAGACCTGATTACAGCCTTTCAGTACCTGGAGAGGGCCTACAAGAAAACCAGAGACTTTTCACAAGGGCATGTAGTGATAGGACAAGGGCAAATGGCTTTAAACTGAATGAGGTTAGGTTTAGATTAGATATTAGGAAGAAATTCTTTACTGTGAGGGTGGTGAGGCACTGGCACAGGTTGCCCAGAGCAGCTGTGGATGCCCCATGCATGGAAGTCTTCAAGATCAGGTTGGCTGAGGCTTTAAGCAACCTTGTCCGGTGGAAGGTGTCCCTGCCCATGGCAGGGAGGTTGGAACTAGATGATCTTTGATGTCCCTTCCAACCCAAACCATTCTATGACTCTATGATTCTGAAAAAAATTGGTCCATAGATTCAAAACTTGTCATGGACAGGTTGATAGACAAAGAGTATGAAAGCAGGTAAAATAGTAGTATTGCACAAAATTGATACAGCCCATTCCGCATACATTAAAATTGCCTGACTGACAGACCATAGAAAGTAATTACCATGGTGAAATCATTAACTAGTTACTGTCTTAACTCTGGGGAGCTCTGCAAACAAAGATTCTCTTTTAGTTTGTCAGTGACCCAAGAGAATAGTATCTTTCTCTTCTGGATTTATGAGCTGAAATACTAAAAGAGTTTGTTATCCAAGTCAGACAAATCTATAACAGTAAAGCCTTCTCTTAAAAGCTCTGTTGATAACACTAGTCACTTGTTACAGACATATTCATAATTCTGAGAAACTTTCCTAAAATATACAGGTTGCACTTCTTTACTTTAGGAGATATCAGATGAGTACTAAGTCACTAAAAATATGTTATTTTGTCTCCCTCAAAGCAAATAAAGTTAAATACGCAATGCCTGTTTTCTTACAGTATTGTCCCAATCAAAATAAACTTTTGAAGAAAATGAAAGGTTTTGACTGCTGTCATTTGAACAGTTTTTATAAAAAGTAATTTCTCTAGTGCCTTGTTTCCCACACTCACCAAAAATTCAGAGCCCCAGCTCTCTACACCTTCATGAGTAAAAACACAATAATGTGTAGCCTCTGAGACTTTTTCAGGTAAAGAAGGGGGGACCCATCCTCACCTGTAGTCAGAGACTTCATCTGTGTGTGGTTTACTCAGAGAGTGTGTATATTATTTGAATGACTGAAGTCAAAGGCCTTTTAGCATGTACCTGCTGGAATCAATACTTAACATCCTGACAATTAATAGGGTTTGCAGCTTGGGAATCAAGTCTTTCTGAATACTATAGTCAGCTATCTAGCAGTATTTATTTGGTGTATACTCCACCTTTTAAAAGTATAAGTATTCTGAAACTTCATTGCCTGTCACCCTAATTAGCCAAACTACTAGACAATTAAAGAGACATTTTATTATCAGTGCTTTCTGTTCCCAAGTGCTAAAAAAAACCACCCAGTTTTGTCTTTCATTGCCTGCATGGAGAAATTCTAAGAAATCTACTGAGAATTGTACTGAAATCACTGAGATAAAACTTTGTATAACTCTTTGTAAAACTTAGTATCAGTGAATGGCACGAGGGATTCATCATAACCACACAGGGACTGAAGGTATCTCCTATCAACTGGTACGTGTGTTCACACTACTGGGGCTCCAGTCTTACTGGGCACTTTGAGAGTAGTTTTCACCCTTTCACTATTCAATCCATAGATTCCCTTGAGATTTGACCAACAGCATGCAAATAATAGCTGGACATTTTTAAAGATATATTTATCTACTGTGCACTGGACTGAGTCACGCACTGGGCTCATTTTAAATCAAAGTTCATGAGCTTTATTCCATGGTTGTATCACTGATTCATTCAATTAGGAAACTGATAATACTTCTTTTATAAAACAGAGAAGACATGTCTACCTTGGAGTTTTGAGGTGTAACTAGAAGAGGACAGATCTTTGACAAAGTGCTTTGGTTCCTGTGTCCATTATTTGTATTCTGAATACTTCAAGATGGTAGAAGTTATGCAAAGACTGGACATCTTTAAACTAGTGGCATTATAAGGTAATAAACTAATGGAAAACACAGAAAGAAGGCAGGCATATTGCAGGGACCTGTGACATAGCAACCAACCATAAAGAAAAACAGATTTAATTTGTTTTCTTCCCATACATCTGTTTTATATAAGCTGCCATACACAATAAAACAAATGCCCTACATACACTCTAGCGTATTATGTCAATAGAGTCATCTTTATCAAATGTACTTGTAATGTTCCCAGAGAACAATATCAAAGCTATTTGACAGGACCCATTTTTCCTGAATAAAACAGATGCTCCGTGGTCATGAATAAAAATGTGATCTTCTACTGCTAAATATTGAAAGCATCTAAATCTCACTTCTCTAGCTTTCTGTCCACCTCTCAGTGATGTCTTAAGTCTCTAAGAATCTTAAATTGCATACCCTGGCTATTAGCCTAAATTCTGCTCCAGCCTCAATCCTTTCAATTGGTTTTTGGAAGGTATAACTTAGAACAGAATATTTACTTTGCTCTACCTACACATGAGATGATAAAATAACAGAATTTCCAAAAGGAACAGAATCGGGGAAAAAATGCCATTTTATATGAGCTCTCCATAAAATAGAATTGTGCAGAACCATATGTAGCCCCATTCTAAAAGAGACGTGGCCACATGTTTGTCCAGTCACCACTGCGGGTGAATTTGACTGTGATGCTGGTAAGGGACCTGTAGAAAACACCACCATGCCCCCATCACACCATGCTGAGCATGGTTCTCACTGAATGAATCAGTCACTACAACCCCTCAGGGTGCAGTCTGCTAATACTACTAAGCCAGTAGCCTATTCTGGAGCTACTTCCTGGAAGTATGTGACATACTTACAAACAAGACAAAAAGTTTGGTTTACTGTGTTTTTTTCATTAATACTGCTTTTAAAATTCACCTAAACCCACCCTCACTGTAGCTTGCATTGTTCAGCCATAAAAACAACAGGCTGTTTTGACTCTGAAGTGACTATTATTTATTACTAAGTTTATAGAGAGAAGATGAGCAGGAAGAAGAGGTGATACAGGTTCACATGAGAAAATGGATCTAGCAAAACAGTTATGTAGCTATGCTCAGACTCTGACAAACGTTGAGGCAGAGACGGGAGGCTTGGAAAAGCAGAGGAATAAGGGGTTAGAAGTATTTACACAGATTTTGTGCCATGCATAATCAGCAGCGTGGGTGAAAGTATGAAAGTGAATGTACAAGAGAGTTTTAAAATATGGGGAATTTTTATAAAATGACAGTGAGAGATACTTCTTGGTGATGTCGGTTAGACATGGCTTGAAAAGTAAAGAGAAGTCATTTTGTGTTTCACACAGGGAAGAAAAGGGAGCCAATAGCCTTGTGCAAAAAAAGAGGAGGGACAGAACTGGGACAGTGAGCCAAGAAAATGACCTTTGCAATTGGATTGAAAGACAATGAAAGCTCTGTTAAGTGCATATATGTTATGCACATAGCTCCCAGCAGCAGGTTGTTCTGGGCAGGTAGGGAGGCAGGAGGCCATGGGAGCTGAGAAGGTAAGCAAAGCACACCTGAAAAAGATAAAAAGCAGGAACAGGACAGACATAACTGTTGAAAACAAACCAGAGCCCACAGAATAACAAAGTGAACAGTCAGTTTAGATGAGAAAAGAGCCAGCACATGGGCATCCTATCAAGTATCCTATAATTACAGGCTAGAAGTCAAGAAGTATTTGTAAGAAATTTATACAAATCTGAGACTGTAGTCTGGAAAGCAGCAGTAATGAAGTCTACCTCAGAAACAGCGTCCTCAAGCACATACTGAATTTCAGGGAACCTGGACAGTTCTCAATGTTTGCTTTCTTAAAACAGAGGTGAACCTCAATTAAGTTTAAAGCAATTGCATTATTCTTACTGTCTTTTTCCCAGTGTCTCTATAGTTTTCTCTCGGGGACCTAAAAACTCTGAGCAAGCAGAGATGAAGGATGAGTCTTAAGAAAAGACCTGTCTTCTACCAGAACTCTTGAGTTCTGATTTGGGGACACAAAGAAGATGTGGATTTGGATTATCAGGCTACCCATCGATTCTCCCAGCATAGTGAATTCCCCTGGATTGTAAGGGCCTGAATATAGTATAAAGAGTAAAGCAGTTCCTGCTTTGTCCCTGAAAAAAGCACTTATTTTCTCATTCTGTCCAGGTTGTGTTCTGCCACGGAAAAGGGATTTGCTGTAAGCCTTTAAGTGTTGTACACTGACAAAAAATTTTATTAAAAAGTTCCATGTGGACAAATCAGACTACAGCACACATTTAGGAAGACTCAGGAGACCTGCAGGAGGACTTTCATGCAGTGATAGCAACAAATACTGTGACAGCTAGCTAAATTCAGCTGCGAGCTGCTAATTATTGTGTGCTCCAAAACTCTTTCATAGACTAAAACCCTCTACAGTTGAAGCTCTGTAGTCTCTGAAAAGCTTATCTGGAGTTCATCCTCTGGAGGCTGTGGGGAGAAAGATAGTGACCCTTCCCTGACTAATTACGTAGCTTTATGTGCCTTCTCAGATGGAAGATGAAATTTCAATTTTATATTGCTGTATTTTTTGCAGCTTTTAAAAAATACTTAGTTTTGCACTTATCAAAACAAATGCTTTTTGACATATAGGGTTCTAAGAAATGATCCATCATTCTTTTCCCAGAAGGAGAAAAAGTTGCTCTTGTGATAGTCAGTGCCTCTTTCTATGCTTGCATACAGCCTCGTGGTTTGAGCACAGGCTGTATCCAGCCTGGGAAGAAATGGTAGCCACCTCAAGGCTGCCTTACAGTGGGGAGATGTGACACCTTTCTGGCCCTGTGATACTAGCTCACAACACCAGTAAGAGGAAATAGTCCTGTAAATCTTTAATATTGTGCATATTGTGCCTTGTTAGGGTTTTCCTCCTTTCCTTTTCTAGGACTAGAATCAATTTCTGTTTCATTCTGATCTACAAGTCTATGAACTCCTAAATACACAGCCATCAGGTCTTGCAATCAGACAGCTCTTTATGGCACTCCGGCTGGGTTGTCTGGCAGGCTTTCACATGACACTGGCTTCTCAGCATAGTAATGTTTCATCTGGTCTTTGCTGGAACACAGATAGTTGTGATATCTTGGTTCACTATCTGCTAAACGCATTTATTGAGCAACACTTCTTACCTAAATTAAAAGCATTTGGCCTTCATTTCTTACCAACAGATTCCTTCTTACTGAGTTATGGAATAGTTGTTGTCTTAATTCTCTCTATACTGTTTTCAGCTGTAATGTTTTTCTTTACAAGAGGGGGTTTGTTTCCTCAGTCTTGGCTGGGTTATATCTGATCACTTTTAAGCCACTGTTCTGCATTTAAATAGGAGGACAAAAAAAGAAAAAGTACCCTCCTACAAACTAAGCAGGAGCTTGCACCTTGGAGATATTTTATTGTTTTACTGTATTCAGCAATTAGAAAATCACAAGCTTGTGCTCATGGTATCAGCAGTCAAGGCTCTAGCTTATAAATAAAATTAATAACATGGTAGCTGTAGGTTTAACATTTTGCTTGTGTTGTTGCTCCCTCTTGCTTTGATAAATGATCTCCATGCACTCACTATAGAAACAAACCTCAGGTGCTGGCCCAGAATAAGAAAGTATTTGATTTTTGCCCCAGTGTTAGATTTTGAGTTCCTGTCTGCAGTAATTAATTATAAATCATCGCTCCCTCTCTCTATTATATAGAGAGAGAGGCCTTCCTCTCTATTACTGTTTTCTAAACAGCAGCTCCTGATTTTGTATATATGATGACTGTTATTTCTTCCCAGGTGTATTATCTTACATTTATCTATATTAAATCTCATTTCTCTTTCCTCTGTCCATCTCTCAAAAGTTGTCCCTAACCTTGTTCTCCAGTGAGGAGAGATCCTTTCTCAGAGCTGCTTTGTTTATGGGATGCATTGCTAGAAGCACGTAAGAGGTAAAATAATTGTGTAGCTCTTCTAGACTTTTCATTTCCTCTTTACTGCATTCCAATTCTGCTCCCTCTGATGTAGTCATTGACTTCAATTCAATCAAGAACAAGCATTTAAAGAGCTGGCACATTGTTTGGATAATGGCAGTAGTCCAGTTATTGAAATTTCGTAATCCTTTGTTTGGATTAAATTTCTTGTTCTCTTCTGAAACAAGCATGGGGGATGAGAGAAGAGATTAAACCATATTACACTGCATCCCAAGCCTACAAAAGGTATTCCATAAAATCAACTTATAAATACTCTCAATGTCAGCACTTTCATTTTGGCATGTTTAGATTCATTTGTGTCTCTGCTGGCTTAAGTTTCATTTTTAGCTGACAGATATTTGGTTTTGGGCTAGCTTTTGGCACAGCAGCCCCAGTACCGTACATCATCATTGATTTGTACCCTGATGTCTCTCAAGTCTTCTGTAGTTCTCTCTGCATATCAGCAAAATTACGATGAACTATCTGAAAGCAACCGTTTGGGTTTTAGATAGCCTTTGACAAAATCTTGCCCAGGAAGTAGATTTGCCCAATCCCAGCCAGCAGCCTAACTGATTCTGGGCAAGCCCCTCATACAGATAAGAAAGTAAATCTTTTCTACCAGGGTCACTTGAAATGTTCTTGAAATGCTCTATGGATGACAACAGTTGCTGCAGTAGCCCTCTCAGGGGTTTGGAAGTTCGTGCTCCCTTCCTGGCTTTGGCACTAATGATCATGCAGTCCCGCAGGGAGTCGGCTCAGCAATGATGTTAATTAATTACTGCAGACAGGAGCTCAAAATCTAACATTGCTGAAAAATCAAATGCCTTTGCCTTTTGTCTGCAGCTGGTCTCTAATGGCTGCATTTGGTGAAAATCTTTAGCACAGTTAAGAGCAAAAATGCTTTCTCTCTTTCTCTCTGCTGCTAAAATAATACAGCAGTGAAGAATTGAATAGTACCAAATGCAACAAATTAGAAAGAGGCTAAAATAACACACAATAAAGCAAAATTAATTCTCAAGAGTTTTAACAGCAGGGCACTCTTATGAAGGATACTGCTAAAAACATAAGACTGGAAGAGACCATCTGGGTCACTGAGTCAGTCCCTGCAAACACAAGCTGTCACTCAATAATCAGTGAGTCCAGAATGATCCACAGAATATTGATGCTGCATGTCTCCATACACAACAGGCCTCTTTCAACATCTTACAATAATCTTAAGACCTACTGTGAACAGAAAAACATCAATAATGTGCTTTGGGAAAAGAACAAGTGAAATCGTGGACATTGTTCGTGTCTGAGGACACAGATTCACATTCCAGCCTTTCTCCTTTCCCCTTCTCATCACATATACCAGCACACTGCATCAAGTCAGGTTGCAAGTCTAGCTGAAAACTCACTGTATAAAATAGTCATTCATTTTCAGCCACAACTTCCTGAAATCAGTGGAGAATGAGCAAATCTTTTTTTTTCCTTCTGGCAAGCTTAGTTCTTGGCTGCAAAGTTCCCTGAACCAACCTACTGCTCAGCTGCAAAAATACCAGGACAGACCATGAAAGCTCTGACTTCAATCAGGATAAACGGCTATGGAACTGTACTCCAGGGATGAAATTTCTCATTGCAGCAAAGCCAACCAAATGGCTATCTGCCACTGAAAGGAGCAGTTCCATGCAAGTCTGCCCCAATTGGCACTGCTATTCTATAAACCATTCAATAATTACTTATTTTTTATGGTGAGGTTTGTTTCCCTTTAGTTCAGCTCACCATGGCCACCAAAAAAGTAGAAATGTGTAGCCAAGGAAGAGGTGGGGAAGCAGAATGACTTCACTTTTTTTGCACTGGCAAACTGCTAGAGTTGTGTGGTTACATCACAAAGCTGTGGTGCACGAGTGGTTTCCTCTGAATGTTCCTACCTGCTCCTGTACCATTCGTGTGCCAGCACCCATAGCCATACAGCCTGTGTTAGACAGGATCAATGATTAATTAAACTCAAGAAGTCTGGAGAACAAAAAGTATCTTTTTTTTTCCCCCTAACAGAATTGTTCCCTAATTGAGTTCATGTTAGAGCTGAACAAGATTTGCCTGCATGATAGCAGAACAAGAAAACATGGATAAGTATAGTAGATAAGTAGTTGGATGAGATGCAGATGAAATTTTCAGATTTTCCAAAGAGGTCCCTTCCTGAGTGAGTGTTGGCAATAGCCTGTGTCAAACACAGAGCTAGACTACACGACTTGTAGACATCCTTCCCAAATGACATTTTTGTGATTTTATTATTCTCTACCACATGAATTAGAAGTCATACACAAGTATCAGAACAGTTTTTGTATATATGTTAAATGAGCTACACTAATAAGTGTATTTCAACCCCTTTTCAAAGCTATTAAATGACAATGTTTCTCATACCAGTTTTTCATGTGGCCACATTCAAGCCAGCCAGCTCTGCTAAATTTCAGCTTTTCTTCAGTAAAACTCCTAATTGGGTGCTATTTCTGCTCTCCTGCTGCCCAGGAAAGCAGTCACTCAGAGTCTTCTCAGAAGACTGGCACTGTGCTCTCTCAGTGCTTCTTTGTCTCTATTCCTCCCTCTATTCCTCTTCTACTTCGAGCACAGCAATAAAATAGTTCTCTTCCTAATGTAGGAACTCTCCTACAGGAAGAACAAAATTCAATCTTTACAATGTAGCCTTTCCTTCTTCATTTAGAAAATGGGGAATTACAATTTATATGTATTAACAGGATTTATTGATCATCTAAGTAGCAAAAAGGGACACTGTATGACAGAAGATCTGGCAGACATTGTTCCTTCAATTCACAGTACACGTTAGATAATGCAAACACATATTTAGAATGTAAGTGTCCCTAAAAGTTCTAGGGACTTCATCTACCAATCTATCGATACGTGCAATGTATCCAGCACATGTCAGCTGTAATATATAATAATTGATTATCAGCTGTATGAAAAAAGAAGTAACTCTTAGGATGTGACCTTGCTCTACACACAGCATCAGAAAAACCACCATCCATGATTCAAGAAGAATATATAAGCCCCAGAAAAAAAATCATACAGAGGGCAGAAAAAATGATCCAGAGGTTGAAAAATAATATCTAGTTTAAGAAATCTATAAAATCTGTCAGAGAAGAATAATGATTAGATCACTGTACACAGATATACACATATGGAAAAGGTACTTGATCACAGGGAAAGCTTTTTAGTCTTGCAGACAGAAACATAACAAGATCTAATGACTAGAAACTGGAGACAAATTCAAGATTGAAATTATGCAATTTCTTAGCAGGGGGATAACTAGACACTGGAACAACTTACCTGGGTAAGTGGTAGAGTCACCATTGCTTGGAGTCTTTAAGGCAAAACCAGGTATTTTTCCAGGAGTCATATTCCAGTCCAGCCTCTATGAAAACTCCTGAAGGAGATTAGGCAAAATGATCACTTGTTTGTAGCCTTCCAGACAGGAAGCTTTTTCATACAAGTCTATGAATGCACCCCAACAAAGTGCCTGCTATGCTGTTTGAGCTGGGGAACTGAGGCTGAGCCTACAGTATCAAATTTATAATGTCCCTTCTGGAAGAATAAGTGCCCTTGTATCCCAGGCACAAATTTGATTTAAATATTTATCATCTGCTAGCAGCAGATGGATTTTTAAAATAAATAAATAATTTTTTTAAAGAACAGAAATCAAACATATACTGCCTATAAATATTTACGTCGTTTTCATGGATAATGTTGGCTTTTGTGTGACTCTCTTAAAAAGCCTTTTGCTAAATGCCATGACTTTATGCTGTGCATGCGAAAATTTTCCTGGCAGATACAGTGGGAAAAAAACCTAACTGAAGATAGCATCAAAAAGAATTTAAAAAAAATTTGAAAAATACCCAACTTTGCTTTCTTAATTACTTACTCTGTGTGTGCCTTTGCTGAGCAATATTATTTTTTAAAATCTATGTTCCTGCTATTGAATGCTCAGTATCACTGCCATACCTGGGACAAAAAAAAAAAAAAAAAAAAGTTGATGACATTATAAAATTTACAAGGACTGCTCAAATCTTCAGGGAACTGAATCTCTCCCTGTGACATTAAACAATTTACAAAACAAGAGGAACAACCATACCAATATCAAGAAGCTATTTATTCTCATAATTTTAATAATTTCACAGATGTCATATTTTAATCCATTATGTCCAAGTGTATTATGCTTCATAGTTCCTTGGTGATTTTCCACGGGTCAATTATCATAGACCATAGCACTGCTTGGGTTGGAAGGGACCTTGAAGATCATCTAGTTCCAACCTCCCTGCCATGGGCAGGGACACCTTTCACTAGACCAGGTTGCTCAAAGTCTGTTCAACACTTTCTCTCCAGCTTCTCTGGGCAACCTGTGCCAGTGCCTCACCACCCTCACAGTAAAGAATTTCTTCCTAATATCTAATCTAAACCTAACCTCATTCAGTTTAAAGCCATTTTCCCTCGTGCTATCACTACACGCCCCTGTGAAAAGTCTCTCTCCAGCTCTCTTGCAGGTCTTCTCTAAGTAATGAAAGGCCACCATCAGGTCTCCTCAGAGCCTTCTCTTCTCCAGGCTGAACAATCCCAGCTCTCGCAGCCTGTCTTCATAGGAGAGGTGCCCCCTGATCATCTTTGTGGCCATCCTCTGGACTCACAGGTCCGTGTCCTTCCTGTGCTGGAGATCCCAGAGAGCTGGATGCAGTGTTCCAGGTAGAGTCTCACGAGTGTGGAATAGAGGGGCACAATCCATTCCCTGCCCAGCCTGTATTCATGCCTGGGGTTTCCCCAGCCCAGCTGTAGAACCTTGCACTTGGCCTTGTTGAACTTCTTGAGGTTCACAGACTCACATCTCAAGCCTGCTCAGTTCCCTCTGATGGCATATCTTCCCTCCAGTGTGTTGACCACATCACGCAGCTTGATATTGTTGGCAAACTTGCTGAGGGTGCACTCAATCCCACTGTCCATGTCACCTGCAAAGGTGTTAAACAGCACCAGTCCCAACAGCAACCCCTGAGGAATGCCACTTGTCATTCCTCCATTGGGACATTGGGCACTGACCGCAAGTCTTTTGAGTGTGACTATCCGGCCAATTCCCTATCTGCCAAGTGGTCCCTCCATCAAATCCGTGTCTCTCTAGTTTACAAACAAGGATGGTGTGCAGGACAGTGTCAAATGCTTTGCACGAGTCCAGGTAGATAATGTCAGTTGCTTTTTCCTTATCCATCAGTGATGTAATCCTATTGTAGAGGGTCAACAAATTTGTCAGGCATTATGTGCCCTTAGTGAAGTCATGCTGGCTGTCACCAATCACTTCCTTATTTTCAGGTGTCATAGCACGGTTTCCAGGAGGATCTGCTTCATGATCCTGCCAGATACAAAGGTGAGACTGACTGCCATGTAGTTCTCCATGTTTTCCTTTTTCCCGTTTTTAAAAATGGGGGTTACATTTCCCCTTTTCCTGTCAGAGAAAACTTCACCAAAGTGCCATGACTTCTCAAATACAACAGATAGTGTCCACTTTCTCTGCCCCTTCCCTCAGGACGTGTGGATGTATTTCATCAGGTCCCATGAACTTGTGCACCTTCAGGTTCTCAGAACCTGCTCTTCTCCTGCAGTGGGCGGTTCTTCATTCTCCCAGTCCCTTCTACAGCTTGGGAGCTGTGGCTGGAGCACTTGCCAGTGAAGAGAGCAGCAAAAAACCCGTTGAGTACCTCAGCCTTCTCCATATCCTGAGTAACCAGGTCCCTCATTTTCTTCCAGAGAGGGCCCCGCATTTTGCCTAGTCTTTTCTTATTATTATTGGTGGCTCACTACATTCTAATAAAACTTCTCTCTCATCTGTCTGTCAAATGGAAATAAAATACCTGAGAGAACTTGCCAGAATGACCACCTGAGGTCCTTTAAAGAAATAAAAAAGGAGAAAGATGTTCCAGCAGCCTCTACCCCAAACGTCATTATGAACACTGCCTCTTGAACAGTTTTTGTTTTGCTTCTTCATTTTACCTTGTTCTTACTAACAATCACCAGTCTTTTTACAAACATCAACTTGAATATTCAAATTATTTTTGAAAGAATGCTATGTTTACAAATATATTAATTGGTTATTTAAAAAGATAGCAACTCTGCAGTCACCGCTTTGGGGATATACTTGCCATCCAGTTACACAGACACAGAATTTATGTTGTAGTCATGATCATGTCTCTAACCTGAAAGATTGCTTTGTCTCACTGAAGGGGGAAGGCAGGTCTCCCGATAAATATATTGGAGGAGAATGTGCTTTGCTCTTTGCCATACTGCTGTCTGCCTCCATGACCTTGCAGCAGATTCACAATTTCTGTAAAGTTATGGTGCCTGAAAAAATTATCATCCCCTTCTTTCCCGCTCCCCTCAGTACTTACAGTCTTGATTAAGAAGTAAAACAGAACAGTTTTAAGAAGCAGCTGTTGGATGCCTATTACTGTACCTCAGCAACAACTCAGAGCCTGAAATACACACCTAAAAGAGTATCTTCAGTTTAACAGAGAGGGAGGTAATCCCTGGCACAAAGCCACATCTGACACCTGTATGTGGCAAAGACATCTGTTACTGCAGCTAAAGCCTACCGGGGTAATGAACAAGAGGCCACAGGCTCATGATTTCTCTCTCTGGATGTGCACATATGGCTTGATGCAGCAGTTATGTGCAGAATCCTCCAGCCAGGTCTGAGCCGGAGTCACAGGCACTGTGTATTTGCATGACCACGGTGTTGTATCTAACCTAATTAGCACCATGTCCAACCTAATTAGCACCACCTACCACAGGGTTAAGTACTTTGGGTGCAACAGCACTCATATGCAAGTCTGCCTCCCATTCCACAAGTAATTCAATGAATATGTGCTATGTTAAGTCCTGTGCTCTGTTTCATGGTGTAGAGGTGCCCTCTGTCATGTTTGTGTTGCTTTGGTTTGTTTTAAATAGCAAACACAGATAATTTTATTTTGTTGCTTTCAAGGCAATGTGCAGCTTCACTTACTGCTGTTTTTCTACACAGTTTCTATTTAACTGAATAGGAAAAAAATGCTTAGCATGCCAAGATATTAGGATAAAATATGTTTAGGAACTTCCACATGTGTCTAAAAAGAACCCAAACACCTAGGTGAAAAGAAATCCCCAAGTCTCTATGCTCAGCTGCTCATGTAAGTGCTGACTTTCTGCTCTCATGTCTCTGGGGCACTAATTTACAATTCTGTAAGATGTTCCTGTAAACTGCTTAGTAGCAATGCTATGTCCATTTGCACAAGCATAAACGATGATCCAAGGTGTGAAGCAACAGAAAATAAGCCTATCGTATTTATATATGAGCTTAGGGAAGTGCAACTCCTTCAGGGTATAGCTTTGGGAATTTTTGGTTTTTAAAAATAAAATATTCTGTGACAGTTTAATGCCTTTTAGCTTCTCAAATAAACTGATAGAGCATGCCCGTTTCAAGCTAACACATGGACACATTAATTGTAGTAATGAAATACAAAATTTCTATAAGCAACTAAACTGGGCATTATCAGCTGGCAGTTTACCGTATGTGTCATGGTAGAGGAAACCTTGAGAGATTTGAAGCATGCAGCAATTGCTCCAGGAAGGGTATTCCATATGTTGAGGGTGACCAAAAGGACCTCATTAACACATCCACGAGAAAAGCAGATGGAGTAGATATCGAGACTGAGAGAGGACAGGGAATGACAGGAAAAGGCAAAGTTGTGAAGTGCTGTGGTGCGACTGAGGACACAGTTGAGCTGACAGAGCACCCAGCTGCTGCTGAGTGGGTGGGGTCCACCGGCTCTCAACAGCACAGCCAGGCAAGCCCTTAGGACGAGAATGCTTCCGTACTGGGTTAGCTCCCACAAGTGACTCCCTTGGGTGAGATAAGCACCAGTGCTGGCATAAGGGAAGGGCCAGGAACCCACCTATGAGGAGGGGTGAGGAAGGAGGTACAACACTACCCTCTCGGCAGCAGCTGCCTATTAGCTTGACCTAGCTCTATCATCAAAATCCGGTCGCAGCTTAACACCTACCGACAGCGCTACATAAACCAGCATAAACCATCGCTGCCCTGCAACCCCGCATCTCTCACCACTTGTCCCTACCCCACACCCAATTGCCTGACAGACTCCATCCGAGAAATAAGCTGCTTGAAAATGGCTCCTCTCTTCCCTCCCCCATGCTATTTTTCAGCCAAATCGGGTTCCTAATCTGGTTTACAACACAGCTGAGCAAAACAACTGTGCCAGCAAAACAGCGGGCATATCAAAGAGACAGGCGCGGATGGCTGGGAGCAAAAACCGTCCTAGGCCAGCACAGCTGCCAAAAAAATTGTCAGACTGCACTCTCAGAGGGCTAGAGGGCTTGCAGAGACAGGGAAATCTATGGAGATACACTAAAGAGGTAAGTACAAAAAGGAACCACAGAAATAGGCCAGGGAGATAAGTGCAAGAATAGTGTTTCAAGGGACCTTTTTGACATGTCAGGTCAGGCATAGGGAAAAAAGCTGTCATAAGCAGGACGAGAGATAACAAAAGCCTAAAAAAAGCATATCTGTGATGTGGACAGAGATAAGAAGAGGCTTTAGAGAAGAAAGGGAAATAAAATTCATATACATCAAGATAAACAGGCCAAAAAAAGAGTGGAGTCAAAGATGACTCCCATGACTCCTACAGGTCTGATTGACAGAGAGTAATTGTGTGTCTTCCAGGCAGGATTCCAAAGTCCCTACCTAGGGAAAAAACAGGGGTCCTTGTGTGGAGTCTGCAGATGGAATTTCAAGTCAAGAGGTTCTCTGAAACACTATACTGTATTTCCTCTACAGGTGGAAGCCTTTAATCCTGAATGCCTTCCTATGTAGTTTTTTCAAATGAGCTTAAAAGCTAACACACTTGCACTTGCTATTAATTGTAGAAGTGGCCAGGATCAACAGCATTGCCATGGAGGACAGGGGTCAAAAATTTTTCAAATGCTTTGTAAACCTTCACATAAGAATCCAGAATGGGCCAAAGCCGCTTCTCTTAGCCTGTCGGGGAAGAAAGGATATTCAGATTCAGAAGCCTTGACTCTGCCTCCACTGTCATTTTGCTACTGTCAAAACCTAGAACTACAGCTACGAGTGTTTAAGAGCTGATTTTGATGACAAATTGTTACATCAGGATGGAAAATGAGCCCACATTTGTCTATTTCAGTAATGGAATGAAAAAGTAAGCCACTCTCGATTTTCGGAGTTATACTCAACTTCTGGAGATATTTCCATGCAATCTTGTCTCCTTTAGTGCCACCCAGTGGAATTAACGTGAAATATCACTCTTATGCACAGGGAGTTTATACAAAAATACAACAGAACACAAAACAGCTTTATATTTTCAGGAGGTGCTGTTCATACCAGGTAAATTGCAGGTTGTCAGGGATATTGGTATAACAGTAATGAAAAACAGAACCATGATTTCCAATAGCTATAATTCAAATTAGATCTGACATTGTTGCTTGTAGTTTCAGGAAAGCTACTTATGTAATTTCTAAAATAGTTATTTGTGTCTGCAAAATATGTAGGACATACAAAATTCATACTGGTACAGCACAACATAAAGATGTAACAGCATCCATTTATGTAATGCACCTATCCACAACTCAAGCCAATAAAATATTAGTTGTAATTCTCTTTCTCCTCTGAGGCACAAATAGCTTGACTGAAGGAGCAGGGATATCTAGATTTATAGGTGCTTACATTATAAATAATACAAGTATTTTTAAAACACATTCACACACATCTATATGGCATTACATATGTGTGTATGCAGACATGCATATGTGCTGTAGACATATATATGCACACCTACAAATAAAATGTAGATATGTTATAGACTCACAATAGATTCTTTTTTCACATAAAACCTTTCCCTTTTAGTACTTTCCTGAATCCTCTCAAATTACAATGAACTCATGCCAATATTTGCATTAAGATTCCTAAGGCTGTTTTCTTGCTTTTTCTAACCCCAGGATAGAGCTGTCTGCTAAAGGCCTAAGGCTTTCTATCTAAAAACTCTTTACAGGTGGCTTGCAAGATGGATTTCTGCAAACAAGTGGATTTCTACCTCTTTTGTTCCTTTATATCATACAGAAAAGACAAGAAAATATCTTTTACCATATTAAAAAGTCAGAATATTTTCTTGGTCTTACTTACCCTAGCAGATGTCTACTGCAATGGAAAAAAACAAACCCATTGAAATGCTAATGTCTCTGTGCTTCTGAGTTTTAACTTTCCTTTCTTAAAGTCTCTCTTCAAATCCCAGTGGTTTCTCTGTCAATGCTCCACTTCCCATCACAGCTTGTCCCTTTTCTCAGAGTCAAGACTTGATTCTGTTTGATTTTGTCTGCTCTACCAACGTGCTCTCATTCTTCTGGTTTCCTCACTGCCTATCCTCTCTCATGTCTCTTAGTCCTAGGCTCCTGGCGTACAGTCCCCTACCGATTCCTCATCTGTATTAACTTGTTCCCTTGCCTTGAACTCATTCTCCTTCATTTCTCCTTGAGAATTTAATTTTCTTCCTCACCTAATCCCAGTACCCTCTCCCTATTGCTCTAAAGTTAAGGTTTTTCCCCCCCAGTAGTTTCAATCTTGCCATATTCCCTGCCTGCAACATTTTGAGAGCACAGGGCATGGTTACGATAGCCTCTCAGTCCACAGACCCATCCCATTCCATTTCGGTCTCTTTCGGGCCCACAACTGGGAGGACACTTGACTGCAATACTGGCAAGGATGGTAGGGACACATGGTAATTCAGGAATGGGGAAAATTCATTTCTTCAAGGCTCATAAATTATTATATGTGTAGTCAGAAAACAATACACCCCCCTCCCAATTCAGTTTTTCCCGACAAATTCCAAGTTTGCTGTAAAGCATAAAGGCATTTAAGAACCTCAAATATCAGATTTTCACAATACTTTACTCTAGACAGAGCCCCTATTTTTTAGATCATGCTTGGCAGCAGTAAAGTATGCTTCCATCCTCAGTATGGAAAATTTCATGCCAAACCATGGACGTTTAGCAAGTGGTATGTTACCTAAAGCATAATTTAGCAAGCAAAATCTACAAGTGATATGCTACCTTTAGCTGTAGTTAAAGTTTAACAAACTAATTTGAAGAACAACAACCCTATTCTAGGCATTGCTATATCTTTGAAGTATAACATTTTACTAAATGCAAGATAATATTTAAACTAGTAATAAGAACACGTATGTGTAAAGGAAAATTATTAGCAATTTACCTCTTCATTTTTACCTTTTGTTTTATACTCTGTAATTACTCAATGCATTTTCCTCAGATGAGCAATCTCAGAAGAGTGGATGATTTTGTAATCTAGATCTGCTTATGGTAGCCTAACACCACTTGCGTAACTGTGGTGAAACAAAACCACACATTTACTCTAACCTCACTTCCATTGACAAGCCTATATAGTAATTAATGCTCTTCTAGCAAGTTATCTCTTTTATTCCAAGGGTTAGTTTGCTGAACAGTAACAACTGGCTACCTTGGCACATGCAGACCTGTCTCCCTGGCAGTGCTGTCCCTGTCCCTTGCCTGGCTAGGAGACCTTCAGTGATCTGCTCCAGCAGAACACTTAACATCATCTTGGGTAACAGCAAACAGTCTTTTCCCCATCCTTTTTCCAGATGCATTTCTAATGAACTTAAGCCAGAGCTCTCCAGTGTTTACTTACAACTTATAGCAGGGACCAACCTACAGATGTGCTCAGGGGATTTATTGTGCCAGGCCAGTAAGATCCCACTGTTACTGGTTTTCTGTGGAAATAACTCAGCTCTCTTTGCATTGTCGTGATGTTAAGGGCACACTTCTCATATTAAGCTGAATAAAGAATGTCACTATATATTAACCTTAACTGCACAGAATATAACTCAACTCAATGGGAGCTACTGCCCTCTGTGTTTCAGTAGGACTTGACTTTGAGGAAATAATAATTCACTGGTTTATAAAGGCAGAAATAAACTTATTATTCAAGAAGAGCAGGTGCAATACTGTGATTATAGACACTGGTATGATTCACCTTGAGATTTTAGTTATATCCTGCCAAAAGCAGGTATTATCAAGACCCAAATGATTCTAACAACACTACTATTGGTGTGACATTTAGAAGTTCCTTCCCTTTTGTTCCCCTAGTGGGAACAAAACCATCTCTTTTCTTTCAGTGTTGAAAATTAAATGCACAGCAACAGTACGATCAGCAAGGTGTTTAACTTCAAAATTGCCTTTCCTGGTGAGAATGAAAACAGTACTTTTTTTTTTTTTTTTTCAGTTAACAGCAGTGTTTTCCTCTCATTTCTAATACACACACTTGTTTAATCAACCTAAGACATACTATTTCTCTAGTGCTCAGAGAGCACTGCAGGTGTACACCTATGTTTGATTCTGCATTACATCCCATACTCCAGAGCTAGGATTTATCCTGTTTCCAGTATGATTCAAGCACACAACATTAAAGTAGAAAGACTGTGACTGGAAAAAACAGGTAGAGGGAAGACAAAAGGTTCCATTTTTTTAAAGTCATCTTTGTACCAACAACACCAATACATTATTGCAGCAGGAGCATCAGAGAAAATTTCAAAAGCAAAAATTAAAACATAAACGTGATCATAGCAGTTGTTTGCTACAACAAAACTATTGTGAGCTGTTCCAGATGTGTTCAGGACTGTCCTCTGACTTTTCTCTAGCTGTCAGCTCTGCTTATGTTCACACATATGGTCAGTGGCCAAAGAGGTGGAACAGCTCTCAGATCATTTGTCCTCTAAAACTGGGCAAGAAAAAGTTGGTCCTAGGGCCACTCTAGGACCAGACAATGTACTAAGCTCTGTAGCTGTGCTGAGTCTCCAACATTCCCTAGAACAATGCCTTTGTAGGAGCCTGGGACTCACAGGTGAGACCATATAATCTTATGGGGTGATCAGGAGCAGACACAAAGCTCTGAGGTGTGAAGTCTTACCTCTGATATTTGGCTGTCATTAGTCCAGCAACACCTTCTGGGGATCCCTCTGAGTGGATGAATGCCCCTATCACCCTCCTAACCCTCCCCAGCTCCCACTCCTGACTGGTATATGAGCAGGTCAACATGGACTGGTCCTTAGTCACTTCACTTGGTAACTCAGATGCTTATGGAGCAGGACAGGGCATTCTCACCTGTGCTATTTGCCCTGCTGCTTCTGCAAGAGTACAGACAATACTGAATTGTCTGTTGAATTCCTGCTCTGGTATTAAGAGCACATAACACAAAACAGGCCTTATTGAATTCCTGCTGTCTCTGAGGGTCAGATCTCAAGCCTGGACCAAGTCCCAGCCAGCTTCATTAAAAGTAAACTGGCTCATTGAAGAGTGTGAACAAGCAGGCTGGCAGCACGGACAATCTTGGCTGAAGTACAAACTCAAACCTATGTTTCCAGGGATTCCATTTACCCTTCCATTCTAGGGTCTGTATGAACCATGAAGTCAAGAACTGTGGTATCACAGAAACAGAGGTCTACGAGACAGGCCTACCTCACCTAATGAAAACCCTAACGTGACAAATTGTGTCCTTCATATATTACCTGAAAAACACACTGATACAACTAATGCCCGGAAACAAATATCAGTATCACAGTGCTGTTTCTAAACCTTCTGAAACTGTTTCTTAACAAACCCATTGCTCCAAGACACACACACACTCAAGAGGGTACAAACTTTCTGCCCTTTTCTTCCCCTACATGCAAACATAAAACAATATGGAGTCTGTCAGCTCCATCCCACTTATCACGGTTTGCTTGCTCTCTGTCAATGAATTACTCTTGCCAACGCACAACATAACACTGTGTGGGCTAACCAGGGAAGTGAAGGAAAAGTACTTCCACTTTAACAATGGATAAAGAGCAAAAGTGCATTGGGCTGTATTTTTCTGACTTAGTTTCCTTAATCACTTAGTTTTTGCTCCACAGAGGTAGTCTAATTTAAGCCACTACACAACAATTTCCACAAAATAAGGCATTTAAGTCACTTAAGGAGAAACACTCCTTCCTTAAATGCAATCTATCTTGTAGTTCACTTCATGATGACATGTAGGTGTTAAAAACTGAAAACTTAAGCAAACCCAGACTTTTAATTCAGAGGGAAAAATCAATACAGCTCTCCAGGGACAGCTCTTTAGAAATCAAAATTTATTCCTCTGTTGCACTGATTTAGCATGCACCATCTTGGCAAACTGAAGCTTGTGATATTTTCACAGTGTGCCTACTACTTTTTTACACAGTTTTCCAAACAGTTTTGAATTAAATTCTGGGGTAATCTTTTGCAAATTAAAGGCAGCCTATAGAGCTGCAAGAGCAATTAGATGAACTTTTCGTAGCCAGCAGTCCTCATTTAATGCTTCCTCCAAAACGCTACAACAACCCATGTCCTTGCCACTACCTTCCTGTCACACGCCGATGCTGCAAAATGTGGAATATGTCAAGATCATTTTAAGTCAGGATGGTCTTTGATGCAAGCCTAATCAGCAAGTAAGGAGACCTAATCAGTGGAACAGGCAGCAGCTAGCATCCCTTTGTCAAGGACAACTGGGAACTAACAAGCTTAAAGGATATAGTAAATCAAGATGTCAATGTATATCTATATATACATTGTTAACTTGGCAAAATACTCAGGTTCATATATCCTATAGGTGAACTATCAGAGAATCACAGGATATGCTGAGTTAGAAAGGACCCATAAGGATCATCGAGTCCAGCTCTCAGCCCTGCACAGAACCATCCCCAAGAGTCACACCGAGTCACACAGAGAGTATTGTCCAAATGCTTCTTGAGTTCTGTCAGGCTTGGTGCTGTGACCACTTCCCTGGGGAGCCTGTTCCAGTGCCCAACCACCCTCTGGGTGCAGAACCTTTTTTCTAACACCCAACCTAAACTAAACCTCCACTACCACAACTTCAGGCCATTCCCTCAGGTCTCGTCACTGGTCACCACAGACCAGAGATCAGGGCCTGCCCCTCCTCTTCCCCTCACAAGGAAGTTATAACTGCAGTGAGGTCTCCCCTCAGTCTTCTCTTCTCCAGGCTGAACAGACCAAGTGACCTCAGCCACTCCTCACATGACTTCCCC